>LWDY01000011.1:0-600000 GCA_001624995.1 Puccinia horiana
TGTGCAATCCAACAAGGATCTTGTCTTCATCATGACGCCTACAACCAAATTCAAGGTGGACCTGGGACCAGGCAGGACGAAGGTTGAATGAAGCGTGGATTTGGCACCCAAATCCCATGGGAAACAACCCTAAAGACGTGTATTGTCTATACCCTGGGAAAGGCACGTGCTTCACCTTTCAATGTCTCCTATTTAAACCAACCTTCCCACTTCTCCTCCCTTTCTCCAGTCGTTATTCCAACCTTCATCAGTTCATTTTTATCTTCCAACTTCCACCCCAATATCCAATTAACCACCAATCAATCAATTTCCGACTTTTGCATTTAACCAACAAATAAGATGGCCTCGCAAACACCCAATCATCCAATGGTCATCAACAGATTCTTTGAAGCATTGAACAACGTAAGGAGTTAGTCTCAACATCAACCCAATTTCTGATACTGATGTTGCCGCAGTCGGTTTCCAACGCCCCTTGCGGCAATATGTATGGTTTCCTCGCAACTGAAAGCTACATTCAATGCGGTGGCATGGCAGGGGACAAGAAAAACAACTTTGAATTCATTCTTTTGACCAACAATGCGCTCAAAGCCTCATCCATTTATCATTTGAGTGGGAAGGCCATGCCAATGAATGACGGATCCCCACTGTTTTTCACTTATTTAGCCTCCAATACAATTCTTACACCCTCCAATACCTCTGTAGAACATGATTATACCAATAAAACAAACGTTATCGGTCTTAGTCACATTGTGAAACATCAAGAGGTTTCTTGTTCCGATTGAGACGTGAATGTCCAGTTGGAAGTTGTTGTTGCGCACCATGACTGGGATAGTCAGGTTTGTCTTTAGCTTTGACCTCACCCCAAAGACTTTGAACTCACATGAACCTTCAGCGCAAGGAAAACCATAAATTCTTGGTCAAATACGTAGTGCCTGGTAGTATGAACTTTATTAAGACTCATACACTGTACCAAGTTGGTCGAGAGGTGCAACTCATTGGGAATTGGGTCGACTTTGATGTTGAATCAAGCATGGCAATCATATTGGTTAGTAGTATATGTGAATAGTATAATTTTGTCACTTGTAGGAACAATACCTCATGAAGCTTACCAATTTTCCATAATTGCAGGTTACCTTGGGCCACCAGACCGCTGTTTTGCAATCGCAGACCCTCATAAGTTCACCATCAGGTTCAAAGGTGACAGGGACCTTGTGAGTTGACTTTTGAAAGTTGGAGAAACATAATCTGATTTCCTTGTAGTATCAAACTTAGCCCCAGAAAAATGGGAAGTGGAAAGGAGAATACAAGCCAATCTGGAATTTTTGCGGAGGCAGAAAAAGAGAAGGATGAACCGTCCAAAATCTATAAGTGCAAAGCGATTGCTCTTCCGGAAGAAGACCAAAAATCCTCAGAGAGTGAAAGTAATACAAATGAACCTGGCACTGAGCCAATTCTTACAAAACCGACCAGGGGCCAACCCCGTAAGGAACCAATCAAAAGTCTTGCTAAATGAGCCAAACAGATGTGAGCATGATCCTTTGAAGTGATCTTTGGGGGATCCTGCCGACAGGGCAGCAGCCATTGATGAGGTTTAGGATGGCCGTGATTAATCAGCATGGTGACACTTCAGGGATACTATATGTTGATTACCAGCTCTGCCATGATCTAAAGCAAAAAGCTTGTTTTCATACACCACAAAAAATTTGGGGGAACCCATATGAGGGTGACTCCTCTTATCTCAGCTTTATCTAACGGTATATACTCATTTGAACTTTGTTATATCTTGGGGTATATCCCAGACTCATCTCAGGGTATATCTCAGCCTTATCTGAGGGTCTATCTCACAAGTGTTATCTTTTGGTCCAGACAGATGGTGAGTTGGGTCAAAAGTTTGAACTGTTATTTTCAACTTCTTAAATTGTAAAATTATGAATTTGTCATTAGGAACATACCCCATTTTCAATTATATTTGTGTTTTCTTTCTGTTCTCTATCTCATAATAAATTCTTAATAAATTTTTTTCATGTGCTATTATTTCAATTTTTTTTTTTGTAGCCTGATCCACTGTCTAACCTTTCATCTGAGATTTTCCATTGTTGTAGTGTTTTGAATTTAGGTGACATGAAACATCCCTATCAAAGATTATTTATTGTGTATTGAATGTAGATGTATACCAAGAGAGCAAGATCACATGTTTTTTGAAAATGAAGAGAATTTCCCTAGGGCTTGGGAACAAAGACTTTTACAAATAAAACATACCCCTTGAGAGAGTATGTGGATGATTTTCTGAAACACATGACCAGTGGTAATTTATATCTTCCTCTGGTAAGAGAGAAATTGAACACTAAAACAAAACTTCCCAGAATCAATCTCTTGCTCTCATGAAATGTCACATTTTGTCTGCCTTGGATTCTGCAACTTACCAGTCATCCTAAGATCTACAAAAAAACCAGTAATAACACCTAGTTATGCCATTATACACCAAGGAAGAAGAAATATACATGTTTGTTGCTCAAAGGTGGATTCAGTTGGTGATCTGGAAGAGGAAGCAAGTTTCTGGATTGGAGTCAACCTTTGCTAGGAGAATTTGGAAGTGTTTCAAAACCATTCACTAATGAAGCTGTTTAAGGGGAAGACCATTCCAATGCAATCCTTATTCGGATTTTTTTTGATTACTGTGGAAGCAAAGCTGCTGGAGGAAAATTTATTGCTTTGGAGTTCACATGCGGATGTGAAACATGTAACATCCAACGTGTCTTCAACTGGGCAAATATTTCCCTATTTGAAATATCCAATTATCAACCATCAATTTTCTTCAATACCCCACAAGTCTCATTCAGAAGGAAGCCACTACTTGAAGGACCCCAGGGTAACATAGGACTGAATGAAGATGGATTGGTCAATGGATGCCGTGTGGAACTGATGGCAAATCAATTAAAGGCTTTTGAATTCCTATTGCACTGCAAATCAAACTCTCCATCGATAGCACAAATGATCTGGTATCATCCAAAAAACTAATGGATTCGAAAATTCTATGCTGAGGTGGTGAACAATCGGAAAGTGGGTGCTCATATCAACTTTAACTGTAAAGGAGGTGGTACCTTGGCAGATGTCATGGGACTAGGAAAGATTCTTTCAAAAGAGTTCAATTGAATTTGCAGCACCAACAGGTTTGCATCCCTCAGCTCACCCCTGGCTATCTGCCACCCTTGTTGTAACTCCCTTAACCACCACCTAGAGCTGGATCAAAGACATCAAAAACATTTCTATCCAGGCAGAATTCCATTTCTGTTATTCCACTCAAGCAAGAAGTCATTGATTGAATTAAGCCATTTGAAGAATAGTGCCATTGTTGTGGTCACTTACAAAACCCTAATGAACACTAGCAAGGATACTACGGATCAAAAATGCTTGGATTTATCCCAATTTGAATGGTTTTGGATGAATCTCAGTTAGTAGTCAACACAATCTGTGTGAAAGGTCAAGCAATGAGGCTGATTCAACAACTATTTCAGCTATATGAAGGACCCAAAAAGAAACAAAGTAGTGTACTCAATTGCTTGAAGGCAGACCTTCTTGTTGCAATTTGAGGTGGTGAGGCGGATTAAGGATGGAAAGAATTGAGAGTGAGGAAATGAAAGAGGAGCTTGTTTGATTTTATTTTTCTCAGAGAAGTGGGTCAGGTGAGAAAATGCTCTAACTTTATGGATTGATTTCAATGAGAAAGAACAGCTACTTAAACTAATATCATCTGTCACACTTGTGACAGGACACAAACAACTCATCTGAATCACTACACTGGACCAGGACATGACACATCTGACTAAAAGACTACACTGCTTATAGAAAGGAGAACTCATCTGAATGGAGGAAACTACACTGTCCTCCACCAGGACAACTAAATTTTTTTTTATTTTTTTTATGAGAGAAAAGAGAAGGGAAAACTAGGGGCCTATATTCCAACACACCCCCACGCGAACAGGCAAGAAAACAGGTTGCCTTAGAGGAGACTGACTTTGGAGGCGTCATCGCGGTTAGGATCATCTAGGACGTTGGTAGACAAACCAGCAAATGTGGTTGAGAGGCCTGTTTTGGTTCCAGAGGCGTTATTGACAATGGCGAGGTGAGCTTGTGAATTTTCGAATCAATCGTTCAAGTGATCACAAAACTTCTTCAAGAGCTCAGGGTGAAGGGAGAAACATTGGGCCTTGGAATGAGTGGCGTCCAGGGGGACAGTGCTGAGTAAGTAGCGCGGTCACCAAATCATCTTGATGATTGTTTTCGACTGATTTGTCTTGCACGTATGTAGTGTCGGCCTTAACTTGGCTGTCAAGCATCTCGAGCACCATCTCATGAGTGACTTGAATTAACGAGGAAGTACCTGAAGCGATGATTGAGTTGCGAACATGACAGAGCTCGGATGGGATCTTCATGAGAATGATGTGGCCTAGGAAATTCTCGTCAATTGAGGCATCTAGCGATTGGAGGACAGCAACGGCGTCCCAGACCTTCGAGATAAAAGATTGAACATTGTCGACTCAAAGAGGGAGATGCATTAGATTGTACCAGGCTTTAAAAACATTTGCTTGCTTCTTTGATGCTCCAAGTTGAGAATGTTGGACCAAAGGATTTTGGTACAATCATTGCCGCCATTTTTACGGACACAACCAGAAATTGATGATGTCGGATTCCAATTGTTGCTGAGGAATTTCCCAACCTTAACAATGGGGAAGCTACAGGTAAGAATCATTCCATGAAAATTATACCAGCTGTCATAGTCTGAAGAATGCTCATCTTGTTCTACCTTTACTTAGAAGATGCAACAATGGCTGACATTCCTTACGACCAATGCAGTCAAGACCATGATACTGCAACCAGTCTGAACCCCTAGTGGCCAGACCGGTTACAACGATACAGTATCTAGTAACACGTTCTTTACATGAGGAACTCTTTCATTCTCATCTTGCTCTCTTTATTTAAGAATCCTTCTCTGACTCTTTGTTCCCGCTGTTTATCAGCTACCTTGAACTCATCTCAATAAACTCTGATCAACGCTCTCAACTCAAGACTATTCTTCTTCTCTCATCAACCAAACATCCTCTCACTCTCACCAATCAAATTGAATCAGCAAAGAACTCTTCCTGCTCATTAGACTACTCTCACACCAGTAAGACTTTTCTCTTGTCTAAAGACATCCTTTTCCCTTTTTAATTCCTTGTCCTTATACTTTACAATTCTCATTGTCCATCCCACCCTGCTCTTAGGTAAGAGCCCGTATCATGAATCATGTTCTCTTTTTCTTATGTCTTACTTGAGTCTGATCAATAAAAACTACTCTTAGCTTGTTGAAACTTCACAGATTTACAGTCTCGAACGAACTAACATTGAATCACCGAATCTCAATTCAACAAAAAAAGAGCAGGACAAAGCGATGGCTGACAACCAATACAAAGAAGGACTTAAACATCTCCCCGTCCTTGCTGGTGCCAGTAACTATCCTATCTGGTTGAATCAAATGGAAGCTTTTCTCATCCCTCGAAAGCTCTGGGATACATTCAACAACAAACCCAAAGACGCTCCACCCGCCAGAGTTCGAGAAAATCTATCTGACACCACTCATACTCTCTTCTCCAAGATATGCTACAGAGTCTATATCAGCATCTCTCAAATACACCATACTACCAATGGATATGAGGTGGGGCAGAAGCTCAAGAGGATGTACGGATCCAGTACCGCACATAGTATTTCTCAAGCTGAAAATAGATGGCACGAGCTAAAATTCACGGGCAATCTTCACCTCTTTTTCAACCAGGTGGAAGTCTGTTTGTCCATTTTCGACTCCATTGGACATGTATACAGCAACGCAGGAATCTGCGGAATCATTTTCAGTAAATTAAAACGAAGTGCCATTGCCGAATCACTTCTCCTGAACAACCAATTAATGGGCATCTTGGGACTTCTGCTTGAAAAATTAAAGGACCTTGCCAACAGTGAGGAGTACCAGCATAAAGCAACACCACTGTCCTCTTGAGAAACAACTGTTCATGACCACTTTCTGGCTGCAAGAATGGCAAGCATAGTCCTGATGCCACCCATCCTGAATCCAAATGCTGGGCTCTTCACCCAGAACAAAGACCACCAGCCTAGGTAACAGAATCAGCAGTCTCAGCTTGGAGGCTGCCAGTCTTCAAAAGCGAATTTCCAGTCTCACAACCAACAACTCTGTGCCCACAACAAACACTTCGAGTGTGTTTGAAAAACCGGCTTTTACCTACACAATCACAGCACATTGCAATTCTCACTCTGATGTTGTTGGGACCAGTACTGGATTCCGGTGCATCACATCATATGTTCAACAGCCTTTTGTTCTTCAAACAAGATCTTCAAGATTGTCAAATACCAACCAGCACAGGAAAAGGCACAAACGACTTGGTTGCTACCATCCTTCAATTCAACAGTAAATTTCTTGATCTACCTGGATCTCTCTATGTACCCCTACTCAGAAGGCATCTTATCTCAATAGGAAGACTCTCCGAGGAATCAATAACCATCACCAAGACAAACGATGAGCATCATGTGACAATTGACAGCCAAATCTTCTTCATCTGCGAGATGACTGATGGTGTCCTTCAGATCAAAACGTTCCTTGGACCAATCTCCACCGTGATCACAGCACTGCTTACTCAAACTCACTCCTCTCCCACAACATCTTTTGACATGTGGCATTCCAGACTAGGACATGCCGGTTTTGCTAGACTCAAATTGGCCCTTACTAACACTCCTGCTAACTGTGATGCTTGTATTCTTGGAAAAGTCTCACGTCTCCCATTCAAAGGACATTTCAACACCACCTCTGCAGCCTTACAGGTAGTCCACGGAGACATTGTGGGACCCATAACACCTCCAACCAACTCCGGTGCACAATATTTTCTCACTCTTGTCGATTCAACACACTGGATACATAAGTGTGACTCTCCTCAAAGAAAAATATCAATCCTGTTCGGAAATCCTTGAATATAAATCCTTCTTTGAAAATCAAACTGGAAATCAAATGAAGAAACTCATCATGGATGGCGGAGGCAAATTTGTCAACAGAATGCTGTCTGATTTCCTCAAAGAATCCGGTATCCAACACAATGTCTCCCCAATATAACAGTATTGCTGAAAGGGCCAACAAAACTGTAATCAGCATGGCCAGATGCATGCTTCTTCACTCTGGACTAACCAAAGCCTGGTGGGGGGAATCCATCAAAACCGCTATGGCAGTCACCAACTGTCTTCCGTCAATCAGCAAAGGACAGCAATCTGCAGTCAAAAAACTCTTTGGCAAGACACCATACCTCTCCTTCTTCAAACCATTTGGATGCAAGGCATGGGTCATAAAGCCAAATCAACTGCGAACTTCAAAATTTGACCCAATCAGCTGGGAAGTGTCATATGACAGACTCAGCTTCACACTCAGCACTCAGCATCTCGCAGTTGGATCTTCCTTGCTTTTCTACCATGCTTTCACCATCAGCAACTTTCAAGCTTTTTGTTAATCCTCGGGTCGCATATAACATCACCTATGCACCCTCAGCAATTTTCAGTGCTCTCTCGAAGTTACTTTCCAAACCTTCTAAGATTTGATAGCACGTTTCTTTTCAGTTATGCAAAAAAAAAGCAAGACCAATAACCCTCTCACCGGTCTTCCTTTCTTTTCGGAATTACTCCTTATCCGGATCCGTGCATTCCCTCTTTAAACTTTTGAACTTTCACGCACAGTCTTCGAACTTAGAACTTGACTCCACTCACTCTCACACCCATCACACTTACCCCTGCTTGGTCCTCCCATCCTGGACTTCTCACCTTGGTGTTGCTTGACCTTGGAAGCTATGACCTCTTTTCATTTCTTCTGCCTTGACCCTATGACCTCACATTTTTTTCGAACCTATGTCATACCTTTGTAGTCTCACTTGTATTTGCTATATAAGCTGTCTGCTTCCATGCTTTCAATCTTTCCTCATCAAAATAAGATTATAGTTTTAGCACAACTTGATTCAGCCTTCTTTGAGCCTTCTCATTGCGAACCCTTTCAGTGTTCTACTCTAAGTCCCTCTGAGCCTAAGTAACTCTTCTTCAAAACAAAGAAGACCTTCGAACAGTCAGTCCTCTCTTTGAAGCTATCTCTTTCCTTTCTTTTCCTTCAAATAGTGCCCACCCGTCTCTTGCACAAGACACCGTGTGACAGTATCTTATTTTGATCCAGCTTTACTCCTTTACTTAAGTCGTTAAACCCTCTTTCTCCTTGTACTTCTTTTCATTGAAGATCCCCAACATTCCTTGCTCTCTGAACGGACAGTTCTCCTTTTGGTCAAGGATCAACCAAAACCCCAGCTCCAACACCAATCCTGGTGTTCCTGTTCTGGATCTTCCCAATGTCAACGCTGGCTGTGGACGTCGCCCCAAAAGCCAGAACCCTCCCTTTTCCTCCAATTCTTGCAGTCAATCCGGCTGCAATGAGGAGGACAAGAGAGATCTCTCGGATGATGAGGACTTCGACACTTTGGGTCCTCAGAATGCCCCTAATCCCAAATGTGCTGCTAACACTTCGGCCCCTGCTACCAATGAATCCCTTGCGGAAGCCATCCATCTCCTGGCCACCATTGTGGGCCGAAATGCAGTTCCCCTTCCCGCGGAAACTGCCCCTCAACCCGCTTTCTGTACTCCGGAGATGAAGCCTGACTCCTTTGACAGCGCCTCCCCCACCAAACTTCGCATCTTTCTGCAGCAATGCAAACTCATCTTCTTGAATGACCCTCACAGTGGTGGGCAGATACGTTGTTTTGCATTACAGCAGGGTGATTAGAGAATGTAGCTCTTTTGAAGTTATCCAATTTTCTTATTTTTGTAATGTAACTAAAAAATGTTGTAATTTCAAGTAACGTAACTTGAAAAAAAAAGTTCTGCTAACGTAACTTTTTTTAGGGTAATGTATTTTTCAGAAAAAAAAAGAGTAAAAACATATTGCATATAGCTTGGTGGTTAATCAATCCCTCCTGGCGGGTGCCGAAGTTGAGGTTGAGAGTTCAATCCTCATTCTGAAGCAATTTTGACCTGGCTTGCTCTGGAGGGAACTGTTAAAACTTGATTGTTTCCATATTGAGCACAATAAATCTTGCTTGTTGAACTCAATAATCAAACATTAACACCTCTCCCAGAAAGTTACACTTAAGTTATCCAAATTTGGGAAAAATTTAACGTAACACTGGTTTTGCTGAAACAAGCTGGGAATGTAACTAGTAAAAAAATAATGACTTTTTGCACAACAGATATCGTAACTGGACTATAGATATCTGTAACTGTAAAGGTTATGCTACAGTCAGAGTTCTCCATTTGGAGAACGTATCTGCCCACCGTTGACCCTCACACCTTCTCCAATGACCGTTCTTGCACCATCTATGCCTCCTCTTACCTCACAGGCAAGGCATTTGACTGGGTCCAACCCTATCTGGAGGTTCTTGAAGACTCTTCTCCAGACTCCCTCAAGAACTCTTGGGCTGTGTTAGAAGCTCAGATTGTCACTTTGTTTGGCGACCCCAATGAACTTTGAGCCACCAAGCACCGACTTGACAACCTGTCAATGAAGGAATCGGACCATGCTTGGAACTACATTGCTAGTTTACGAGCCCTCCAATCTCGTCTTCCAGGTTGGGGTGACCAACCTTTGATGTTCCATTTCCGCAAAGGCCTCCCTTCCCGCATCCTCGACCTCCTCTCCCAGAACAATGCCAATGAGATCCTCAGTCTTTGAGATCTCATTGATGCGACACTTTGCATTGACGTGCGCTACCACAAACATCAGAAAGAAAGATGGCGCGAAAACTCTCACCCCGCTCAACCAAAGAAAGACGGCTCTCACCGACCTTCAACCTTCAACAACCCCGGGCAATCTTCTTCAAAACCACTCCCCTCCAAACTCACCAAAATCTTGACGGATGGACATCTCCAGGCTGGCGAGAAGGAAAGGAGGATGAAGAATGGTTTGTGTATGTATTGTGGTGGTCCTCATAAGGTAGATGATTGTCCTAAGCGTTCCCGTCAGTCAGGAAAAGCTTGAGTAGTTGTTGCAATAATGGTAATAACAACTACTATGAAGCCCCAAGTGCCATTGACCCACTTTCTCCTCTTTCTTTTGAGTCTAAAATCTCTTCTTTGAGAACAATTGTCTTGAATCAACTCAGATTGAGGTCCCCATAAGGTAGATGATTGTACTAAGAGTACCCGTCAGCTGGAAAAAGCTTGAGTAGTTGTTGCAGTAATGGTAATACCAACTACAATGAACCCCCAAGTGCCATGCACCCAATTGATTTCTCCTCTTTCTTTTGAGTCCAAAATGCGTTCTTTGAGAACAGTTGTCTCAAATAAACTCAGATTGATTCTGTTTTGAGATAGTTGACCATACTCTGTTCTGATTTATTCTGGAGCTACACGTTCCTTTGTCAGCCAGAGTTTGATAGATTCCTTTTCTCTTTCTACTACTCCTTTGGAGAAACACATTCCTCTTTTCACTTATCATTCTTCTTCAAAGCCCATACAATTTCTTTCAAAGAAAATAACATGGACCTTTGCCATTTATTCCTATCAAACATTTGATCATGAATGTTTAATCATAGATGCAACCTGGCAGGATGACGCCATACTCGGTCATGATTTTCTTTCCCACTGGAACCCAGATATTGATTGGTCTAAGGGAGTAATTAACCCTCAAACTAAACCTTCACCCAGTCCCAGTGAAATTCCTTATCCTTCCCTTCAGGACCACATCAGCCTGAAGTCTCTCATTGCCTTTTCAAGCAATGGCTCTCTTCCTGATGAAATGCATTCATCTGGAAACCCCTCCACCTTCCTATCATCTGTTGTGTATGATGCTCCTCCTGACTTGTTTTTCTTCAAAACTAAAGAAGTTTTACTTTCAAGCATCACCACTGGATCCCATCAAGAAGTATTTGAAGGCAAATTCTTTGACAAAGAACCAGCAGATCTTGAAACCATTTTACCAAAAATCCCTTCTGAGTATCACGAATTCGCATCAGTGTTCTCTTCCATTCTGGCCGACAAACTTCCTCCTCAAAGAAAGTGTGATCATTGCATTGATCTCATTGGACCAGTCCCTAAAAAAGGTACTATTTACCGCCTGTCGGAACCTGAAGACAAAGTTCTTCAAGACTACATTTCGGAGCATGTAACAAAAGGTTTCATTTGACCCAGTGCTTCACCAACTGGCTTTCCTTTTCTCTTTGTCCCCAAAGCCCATGGCTCCCTTTGACTTGGTGTGGATTACCACAGACTGAATGCGGTTACTAGAAAGAACTCCTATCCTTTCCCTCCGATGTCCCATCTTCTCACCACTTTCGTACACACTCAAGTCTTCTCCAAAATTGACCTTCGAGGTGCCTATAACTTAATCAGGATAGCTGAAGTCCATGAATATTTAACAGCGTTTAATACCCGTCATGGTGCTTTGAAGTACTTGGTCATGTCTTTTGGCTTAACTAACGCTCCTGCCACCTTCCAAGCCTTGATGAATGAAATCTTGGGAGAATTAGTCAACATGTGTGTTGTTGTTTAGTTGGACAACATCCTCATCTATTCACGCTCTCGCACTGAACATGTAGACCATGTCAAGGAAGTCCTTTGAAGACTTCACAAGACTAATCTATATGTGAAAGGCACTAAGTGTGTTTTCCATGCCACTGAAGTGACCTTCCTTGGTTTTGTTCTTAACCATTCCGGTCTTACCATGGACCAGGACAAAGTTCAGTGTATTCTGGATTGGCCTAACCCCACTTCCATAAAAGATGTTTAATCTTTCCTTGGCTTTGCTAACTTCTACCGCAGATTCATTCAGGATTATGCTGGTACCATCACAAACCTGACTGTGCTTGTTAAAAAGGATATTCCTTATGTTTTCACTGAGCAGGCGCCCAAAGAGTTCCAAGAACTCAAGCATTGCTTTACGACTGCTCCTATCCTTCAACACTTTGACAGTGCTTTCCCCAACTTAGTGGAGACCAATGCCAGCGATTATGCTATTGCAGGTGTCTTTTCACAGTTTGCCGAAGCTCTTGTGGCTTCCTCGAAGCACCCTGTTGCCTTCAAAAGTCGCAAATTCAAGGCTGCCGAGCTCAATTATGAAATTCATGATAAAGAGCTCCTTGCCATTATTTTCTTCTTGCAGAAATGGCATTCCTATCTCTTCAGTGTTTCTTCAACCTTCGAAGTCATCACAGATCATGAAGCCTTAAAGTATTTCATGCTTACTAAGGTCCTCCCTCACCCGGCGCCAAGCCAGATGGGCTGAATTCCTTGGTCAATTCAACTTTGTCATCACATTCCGCCCCGGACGCCTTTCCAGCTTGCCAGACGCCCTGACTCAAGGTGAGGACGTCTACCCTACCAACGGGAAGACATTTGCCGACAACAAAACCCAGACAACGTCCGACAAATCTTCAAAGCCCAGCCCAATGGATCTGTGACACTGTTCTCCATCTCTACCAATGAGGTGAGAGACCAAGTAGAGACCTCTCGTCTTGCATAGTTGAATGATCCCAAGTCGGAATCCATCATCCTTGACCTTCAGAAAGGCAGAAATCACAAGAAATTCTCCTTGGATGATCAAACCGGCTTTCTCCTCTACGATGAGCTAATGTATGTTCCTGACAACGCTGACATGAAGCTCGAAATCCTGTCTCCCCGCCATGAATCTCCCCTCGCAGGTCATCACGGCCAAGACAAAACTCAACAACTTGTCTCCTGGGATTTCTACTGGCCTGGGATGACCAAAGAGATTCAAGACTATGTCACAGACTGTTACACTTGTCAACAGAACAAAACTCTTTGCCATAAGAAGTTTGGACTCCTCCAACCTCTTCCCTGGGATTCCCTCTTAATGGACTTCATTTTGCAGTTGCCTCTCTCAAACGGCTTTGACACAATCCTAGTCATAGTGGACCGCTTTTTGAAGATGGCCCTCTTTCTCAAAACTCATACCACAGCCACTTTTGAAGACTTGGCCAATCTATTCGTCAAATTTGTGTTTTATAAACACGGCCTGCCTTCAAACATAGTTTCGGACAGAGGATCACTTTTTGTCTCTGCCTTCTGGAAGGCTTTGTGTGACCAACTTAAGATTGTTCAAAATTTTTCCACCACATATCACCCCGAGTCAGATGGCCAAACCAAAAGAATCAATCAGATCCTTGAGCAGTATCTTTGAATAGTGGTCAATTACCAGAAAGATGACTGGATTTCCTGGCTTCCTTTGGCTGAATTTTCTTACAACAATTCAACTCATTCAGCCACAAAAGAATCCCCTTTCTTCACTCTGTATGGACGACATCCGACCTTTGACTCCATCCACGTAGACAACTTGAAGCCGGCTGCCGACTACCTAGCCAAAATCAGTTCCGCCCAGAAAGACATCAAGAAGAACCTCGACACCGCCAACAGACAATACAAAATCGCCACTGACCGACTTTGACTCCAACCTCCAACTTTTTCAGTAGGCAACTTTGTCTGGCTAGACTCCTCGAACATCAGATCAACCTGACCTTCGAAGAAGCTTTCAGAGAAAAAATGTGGCCCCTTAAAAATTGAATCAGTTGTTTCGGAGAACACTTTTTGACTCAAGCTTCCCCCTTCTTGGTCTCACATTCACCCAGTTTTCCATGTTTCTCTTCTTTCCCCCTCCGTTCTGCCTTTCCCTGGTAAATCCCTCCGCCCTCCAGAGCCTGTCAAAATTCAAGATCATCTTGAATGGGAAGTTTCCAAAATTCTTGACTCCCAGAAAAGGCATGGTAAAATCCAATACCTAGTTGAATGGTCTGGTTACATGGAGGACACTGATTGCACATCGTGGGAACCAGCTTTGAATCTCAGGAACTGCCCTGACCTACTAAAAGCTTTTCACTCCTCTTATCCCCTCAAACCTCGACCATAATCATTCCCCTTCTGTTCCCTCCTTTCTTATCTTCTTTTCTTTTTTATTTCCTTTTCTTACATTGTTATTTCTCTCACTTTCTCTTTTTCTTTACTCACTTTCTTTCCTTTCTTAAAAAAAATATATAAAATAAAAATCTAAAACTAAAATATTCACAAGTAAAAAAATATATAAATTTACATTTCCTCTATTATATCTCCCATTTTCTTTGAGAACCCTTCAAAACTTTCCTTCTAACCCCTCTCTTAATTTATTCGCCTCCCCTTTTGCTCCCTTAGGTACCATCTACATCAACGCTGCCACCATTCCTGCGACTACCACTTTGATCTCCGCCATTGCCTTTCACAATTCCCGCCTCTTTTCCCCATTGACGTCGACTTCTGCTTTGCCATCTGACAACCATCACACCTTGTCTTCCCCCTCTTCCTGTGGCATGTCTGCTTCTTTCTCCTTCCGCTTTTCTTTCTCTTTCAACCCGCCGACTTCTTGTTCAGGATTGGGAAACCCTTCGTTGATTTCCAATTCTTCTGGTACGAGATAACCCCCAGAGATTCCCGCCAGATCTTGCACAATCCTTGTCCCAGTTGAAATATCTTTGATGTCAGGTGGCGATATTGAAATTTGAATCCTCGGCCACTTGACAACAACTTTGACCAACTCGGTTTTGTCTTCACTCGCACTTTGACGCCTTTTCTGAATGGATCCTTTGATGTATTTGCCTTGCTCCACATTTATCAAGCTCCCTTGCAGCGTCTTTGAAGTTTCCTTCTTCATTTTCCTCCTCACTTTCTGTGTCCTCTTCTATTTTCTGTTTTCTGTTTCTTCCTGCTCTTTGGTTTTGGCTCTCGCATCATCACCTTTAAAAAGGAAACTTGAAAATCCCTTCTTCCTTCAACCCATCGCTTACCTGTTGGATCAATTTTCTCAACCCAGTTTCAAAGCGCCTCAACCTCACTTGACGTTTTGATTCTAATCAATTCTTTGTCTGGAACCGTCGAGACTGGCGGTGACATGGTGTACGCATGGTATGGCCATTCACTGGTGTACCCGGTTTTCGGATTGGCCCACACTTCCCTTCCATACCCCGGACCTCTTGCTTTGGTGTTTCGAACACACTTCGTTTTTTGAACCCGGCACAGCTAACACTTTTCTGCTTATCCCCTCCCATTTGCCTTTGTCAATTGTCCACAGACCAAACCTTTCTTTTTGCAGTACTCGCATGCGGGGAGGAATTGGATGGTCGGGACGAAACCCTTTTGACGGATTGACTTCATGGATGGGGTGGTTGGACAACTACTAAGTGTGTTGTTGGACATTTTGGTGGTGGTGGTAGTAGTTAGTAGGATGGGATATAGATGATTGTTGATGGTTTTCTGGAAGATATTGCTCAGGGACCTTCGCTTTTATACCCCGGGCACCTGTCATACGACAGACTCAGCACTCAGGATCTTGCAGTTGGATCTTCCTTGCATTTGCTAAGGATGCTTTTCTACCATACTTTAAGACCTCAGCAACTTACAAGCTTTTGGTTAATCCTTGGGTTGCATATGACATAACCTATGCACCCTCAGCAATCTTCAGTGCTCTCTTGAAATTACTTTCTAAACCTTTGAAGATTTGATAGCACGTTGCTTTCCAGTTATGCGAACAAAAGGAAGACCAATAACCCTCTCACCGGTCTTCCTTTCTTTTCAGCATTACTTACTTCTTCATGCGCTTAACTTCCTTTTCCGGATTTGCGCATTCCCTCTTTGAACTTTCAGAATTAGACACACAGTCCTCAAACTTTGAAATTCAATTCACTCACTCTCGCACCCATCACATTTACCTTTGCTTGGGCCTCCAGTCTTGGACTTGCCTTGGTGTTGCTTGACCTCAGAAGCTATGACCTCCCTTTTCATTTATTCTGCTTTGACCCTATGACCTCACATCTTGTTCAAACCTATGTCATACCTTTGTAGCCTTACTTGTATTTACTATATAAGCTATCTACTTCCATGCTTTCCATCTTTCTTCATCAAAAAAAAATTATAGTTTTTAGCATTAAGTTGATTCTGCCTTTGTCGAGCCTTCTCATTGCGAACCCTTTCAGTGTTCTACTCTAAGTACCTCTGAGCCTAAGTAACTCTTCTTCAAAACAAAGAAGACCTTTGAACAGTCAGTCCTCTCTTCAAAGCTATCTCTTTTCCTTCCCTTCCTTCAAATAGTGCCCACCTGTCTCTTGTACAAGACGCCGTGTAACATTGACTCTCATTCCGTCGTCCCTCCGGAGGTAGATGGGATAGGCCCCTTTGATTGTGACGGTTCTTGCAGTACATGGCCTGGGGTATCCCAGCTTTCAAGCGCCGTTGATGGAGCAGGCTTGGTTAACACATGGTCCGTGAAGCATGAACTTGGAAACAAGCGCATGTAAAGTTGGCGAATCGACTTCGTTGGGTATCTCTGCTGTCACAAGCAGATCAATTTTCTTGGGAGTTTTTGGCCTATCTTTCTCATCAAATGGACATGAGGAAGACCTCTTTTTTGGAACTCAATTGTATAGACATAGGCGGTCACGGTGCCTAACCTTTGCATCTTGACCAGCTGATATATAAGTTCCTTGAATTTTAAGTGAAAAACCCGGGCAAAAATCGTCGGATAGTCAAAAGCCTTCTGTCCTGGTGGAATTTGAGCTATGATTTCCGGCCGTTCTGGATTTGCTGTCATTGTAATGAACAAAGATGGAGTTCCATACTTTCAGAAATTTCCCATGGAATCCTGATAAAGTTGTGACATTGATCGTGGAGATCCTGCAAAAGTTGATGGCAGAATAACCTGTAAACCTGCACAAGGAGCCTTGTTTTCTAGGGAAGTTACAAGCTTGTTGTACTGGCTGACCTTCATCTTGTCTTGATTGTATCACACAAACTGGAGGCGTCCCCGTTCAACTACGACCCAGGCGTCCACCAAAAACTTTTGGAAAAGGGCCCATCCCCTCAAGATGGGAGAAAAATGTCCATCTTGGTCAAACAGCAAAACCACTCAAGGGCACACACTTGTCTGCCAGAAACTGATGTGATGAACCAATACCAAGCCACCAAAGCTGCAGCACAATTACTCACCTCATGTGGTATAGGCTTTGTAGAGATTATCCCACTGCTGGGAACTGAATGGAAAAAATATGGGATATCTGAGGGGAAAGTACCCCAAATGGTTGTCCATATTAATATCCAGGCCATTGGTAGACCAATACAAAACAATTTTTCGTTTGCCAATTGTGCTTCTGTTCCCTTGTATGATGGCTGTGACCTCATCTGGTTCTGGTTTGTTGTACTGTTTTGGATCAGCCCCTCGCTTTTGAACCCCTTGTAAAGCTAGTGTCTTTGCCCCAGAGCTGTCAAGGACAGCTTTTTGAAGACGGTAAACTCTTGTGTATGGGTCCTGCATTCTCATAAAGCCCATAAGTTCCATGACTGTTTTGGTGAGTAGTCTTCCACTGTTTCCTTTCGCTCCGCCTTTGCCGCTTGCCATCTTGATTCAGTGGTGGGCTTCATCAGTTCCGCCATTCCCTACGACAAATATTTGTGAGTAACCTGCACTTGAATTGTCAGGTGGCTCAATGCTAGAGATGAGGTGAGTTAAACAACCTGAAATTTGAAAGACGTTCACGCCCATTGGCCCTTGTACTGAGTTGTCAACCTTTGCTCCTAGCGAAGTGAAAGAGATGCTATTTTTGTACTTCCTAATGAGATCTTGAAAGTTTCTTGATCCTAATGCAATTGAAAGTCAGTGTTCTTACTCTATATCTTGCAGCTTGATCCAGTGCTTACTCTCATTGTCCCCGGTCAAGAGTTCTTGCAGGAACAAGGGGTATCCACGAAACAAAGGATCCGTCAACGGTAGAGTCACTTTATTCTTCTGGAAGCACTGTGAAAATGATGATGTATTGCTGTGTATGTCTCTCGAGGTCAATTCGGCGCTCCAATGGAGTGCCCCACACAAGGTACATTAGACATTGCAGCCGTCGAGCCGGTGGAGCACGGAAAAATTGACGGAATGTGTGATTGCCAATTCAGTATTGTCCCTCTCATTGGCAACAACCTTACACCTGATTCCCCCCATTGCCATTTCACGTTGGTGGTTGATCACAACAACCTTGCTTAATACCCTGGTCAAATGTTCAAATTAGTGTTTGTATCAGACAATAACTTAGCCTTAATTTCCACCACGCTTTGATGACAATTGACTTAAGAAATGACAAATGAATCTAACTGAGCCGCAAGGATCTGTCCTAACTTTCTTCGTGGGTCAGTGATGCCGTGAAGGACACAACCTTGTCAATGGAGATGGCACTGGAATGGAGTGAATGAGTCACAGGAACATCAATTTTGATAATCACAGTAAGAATTTATGTTCTAGAGCAGACTAACTCCCTTTTCAGTAGCAGTGTTGTTTGATTTGCCGTGGTCTCAGTAGGTTCTTCCAGTTGTTCCTGCACTGGTCCATGCCAACAACCAGTGTTGCTGGGTTACCTAGCCTTATTTCATTCTCACCTGATGGAGGCCCAACCAGGGATTCCTGCCACATTGTCGTGAGGGCAGCTGACTCCAATGGACCATCCAGGAGGAAAAGTCCCAATGTCACCATATTCTTATAAATTCAACACATCACAAGGGTTTAAAGCTCCGCGCAGCCCAAAGCCCTTGTGATGAACCTTAAGTTAAAGCTGAATCTGTTCAATTAGTACGTGAGACGCAACAGAATCATTTACTTTCTCACCTGGAAAGCATCAACGACTGGTACGAGTGAAGCACAAATAATTAAGTGAATTGGGCCAAAGACCATAAGGACGGGGATGGTGCACCGGATGTGACCAGATGCCATTCTCATTCCACTTTTTTCACTGTTTTCTCAGAGTTTGGGTGCCCTTCTGGACCTCATGACTGCTAGGTTTATGCTTTCATGGAGAGACGAAGCCTGAATCAGAGGCTTGCTGAGTGTCTTCGTTGTGATGCCTAAGTTTGACCAAGTGAATTGCAGGAAGAATCAAGTACCAATGGGAAATGTCAATGACCCATTGTCTTTTGGGACAAGTATCACCACACCAGAGGAGGCATCACCCACATGACGGTGGTTCAGGTGTATCTTACATTTTATATCAGGTGTATCTCACAATGCATCTCAGTCATATCTCACAGTATATCTAAAGTGTATCTCATAGTATATCTCAAGTGTATCTCACAGTATAGCCATTAGAAAAATGATGCTACTTTCCAAATCACAATGTTAGGGACACAACCATGAAGACTTTGCATACTTTTTCATTTTCACATTTTTGGTTCTATTTTCCAAGAATTTTGTTGTTCTGACATCACACCTTTACAAGATTGTACTTCATGAATCTTGCATTTTGAGTATCAATCAATGATTCAGTATTTCAATTTTTTCACTAGTAAAGTGAAAATATTAGTTTCTTG
Organism: Puccinia horiana; assembly: GCA_001624995.1. Taxonomy (NCBI): domain Eukaryota; kingdom Fungi; phylum Basidiomycota; class Pucciniomycetes; order Pucciniales; family Pucciniaceae; genus Puccinia; species Puccinia horiana. Next base: position 19,438 of record LWDY01000011.1, read on the forward strand.
GAACTTCACTCCTCAAAATGAGTTGACTTGCTGTCAATTATGGACTAAATCTCCTGTAATTACCCAATTTTGAGTAATCTAATTCATGTTTGTCTTGCAGAATCTCTTTCCCCTGTTGGTTTTTGTTAGATTTGAGATTCCACTTTGAACACAGCTGATGAGTGGAGTTCTGCTGCCCTTGAAAATATATATCTTTATAGAACCTGATACATGATTTTCTGCTTCAATTTTTAACATTTTGGAATAGTGAAAGCAATCAAATTCCCTAAGGTCTCAGTTATTCTGAACTACCTAGGATGAAATTTCATGATTAGGAGAGAATATCAATTTTTCAATGGCCACATGTTGAAGAGATCAAAATAAATACATGGATTTCATTAAATTTATTCAAAAAGAAATGGAAGTGGCCCAGAAAGCAACCCATGCTGGCAGCCAAATTTAAAGATAGAAAAGAAATTATGAAATGAAACACTGGATCAAGAAAATGTAAACCATAATAAAGATCTAGTACAGTAATCAAGACTTAGTTATCTGCTGTTTACAAATTAGACCCTTTAAGCTTCACAGCAAAATCAGCAAGATTTTTATAAATTTGAAATGAGCAAAAAAAATGTGCTCAAGTTTACATTATTGGTTATTAATATTCTTATCCTTATTCTTGGGACTAAAATGATGATGATTATTGTTATTATTATTATTATTTTGATTACAGTCACACTTTGCACACTGTAGATTACACTTTGCACAGTGCACAGTGCACACGCTTCCAAACACTTTGCCCACTGCAAGTGAAAGAAGCAATTATTTTAAGATTTTTGTTGATAAATCAATAGACAGGCTCATTATTGTCCTCTGGGAATATTTTAAGGGTCAGGTGAAGCTCCCTTGTATGCTAAAAATATATCAAGAATTCAATAAGCTATACAATTTCAGAACCTACAATTCATGTTCCAGCAGTCCAAAATATCCAAATAATTTATTCAATCATTATTCATATAAGAAAAGCCACTTCAGTCCTTGTTAGCCACTTTGTGCAAGAGCAAAGCTTTGAAAAATTAGGAAATTTGATTTGAAATCCTACAAAGTGTGCCAGTATGTGGCAAAAACTCTTATTTTTCAAAGCTTTGTTCTTTATCAAAGTGTGTAAAAATCTCTGAAGTTTATTTTCTAACATGAATTATGCTTCCATAAATGATTTGGGTTTTTCATACTTCTGGAACATGAATTGTAAGTCCTGAAATATTACAGTGTGTTGGTTTCTTAATGTATTTTTTCAGCATATAAGGGAGCTTCACCAGACACCCAAAATATACAAAAAGTTAGCCTTTCTATTGATTTCTCAAGAAAAATATCAAAATAATTACTTTTTCACTTGCAGTGCACAAAGTGTTTGGGAGTGTGTGCAAATTGTAATCTGCAGTGTGCAAAGTATGTCCATATTATTATTATTATTACTATTACTATGAACCTATTATTATTATTACTATTATTATTATTGTTTTTCTTATTATCATTGATTAATATGATTATTGTTATGATTTTTGTTTTCTTCATTATTATCATTGTATTCAGAAAGGCCATTGAGAATCCTCTCCCTTATCTTTCATAAATACACAAATTTATTTAAGATCACATGGGAGATACTCCAAAAATGACCCATGAGGTGGAGAAGCATTATGTTATTTTACATAAAAAAAAGAAATAAAATAACTAAAAAAAGCAATAAAACAACTGCAAAGCATATCTCTGGTCTTTAAAAAGGGTTCTATCACTAACATTTTCATCAGTAGCATCTTTTAAATGATCAGAAACTGCAGCTTATTTTTTGTTAATTTGAAAGGAACATCCAAAATGAGTATGTGATGAAGAACTTTTGAGAGAATGAGGGGGAGGAGTATTACAGTGCTCAAACACAGTGGTTTGCCAAAAAATCTCAAAACTCCCATTGGAATGAGCAAAGTCAATCAGAACAGCAAGACAAATAAATTTGAGACCATGGCCTTTTTCTTGTGAGGGAGGAGGGATTGGATTACCAGTTTTTGGGTCAATATCTGTGAATAGTCCCTAGGTCCAAGGGTTGAGGTTGGATGAATCCTGATGGATAAGATTTAAAAAGTCATTGAAAGTGACCATGAAATTACCAGCAAAGTTGTGCTCATCCTTAAATTGCCACCATTCCTTTTGATTCCAATTTGGGATTCCATGGGAGTGGTGACATTGGTCTTGCTTTTGTTTGCATAACTGAAAAGCAACGTGCTATCAAATCTTCAAAGGTTTGGAAAGTAACTTCAAGAGAGCACTGAAAATTGCTGAGGGTGCATAGGTGATGTTATATGCGACCCGAGAATTAACCAAAAGCTTGAAAGTTTCTGATGGCGAAAGCATGGTAGAAAAGCATCCTTAGCCAAATGCAAGGAAGATCCAACTGTGAGATCCTGAGTGCTGAGTGTGAAGCTGAATCTGTCGTATGACAGGTGCCCGGGGTATAAAAGCGAAGGTCCCAAGAGCGATATAATCCAGAAAACCATCCACAATCATCCATCAACTACAAATCCCATATCCATCCAATCATCCACTACTACTACTACTACTACCAAATCAAGAATGTCAAACAACTCTACCACATCCAGCCCATCATTACAAAGCCGTCCTACCACTCCATTCAAAGGGTTTTGTGTCCACTATTCAATTCCTCCCCGCATGTGCGTATTGTGAGAAGAAGTTTGGCATGCAGACAGTTGACGAAGGCAAATGGAAAGGGGAAAGCGGAGAAATGAGAGTTGTGCCGGGTGCGAAAAACAAAATGTGTTTGAGACACCCAAGAGAAAGGACCTGGATATAGGTGACAAGTGTGGGCCGACCCGAAGACCGGATACACTAGCGAATGGCCGTATCACACCTACTCCACGTCACCGCGGGTTTCAACGGTTCCAAACAAGGAATTGATTGAAATTGAAACATCAAGTGTTGTTGAAGAGCTTCAAAACTGGGTTGGGAGAGCTGATCCAACAGGTGAGTGATGGTTTGAAGAAAGAAGAAAAGAATTGAAGAATTGATTTTATTTATTTTTTTAAAAAAAAGGAGATGATGTGAGAGCCAAGACAGAAGAAGAGGAAGAAAGAGAAGGGACTAGAGTAAAAGAATCAGAAGAGAGCGAAGAGGCCAAGGACAGCGGAGAAGAAAGTGGGGAAGAAAACTTTGAGGAAATTGTGAGGGAGCTCAAAAATGCAGAGCGGGCCAAAAATGTCGAAGGAATGGCGCAAAAAAGGCATCAAAGTTTGGACAAAGACAAAAACAAGTCCGTTGAGGTTGTCACCAAGAAGCCAAAGATTTGAATTCTGGTGTCACCCAAATACAAAGAATTCTCAACTGCAACCAAGATTGTGCAAGATTTGGCAAGTCTCTCCAGAGGTTTTTTGGTACTGGCCGAGTTGGAAATTGACGAAGGGTTTCCAAATCCAGAACAAGAAGTCTGAAGGTTGATGGAGAAGGAAGTGGAAGTGCCACAGGAAGAGGAGGGAGAAGGGGAGGTGAAGTGGTCATCAGATGGCAAAGAAGAGGTCGATGTCAATGGCAAAATGAAGAAGAAATTGTGAAAGGCAATGGCGGAAATCAAGGCCGAAGTCGCAGGAACGGTGGCGGCTCTGATGAAGATGGTGCCAAAAGGGGCAAAGGAGGAGGCGAAAAAATTAAGAGAAGGATTAAAACAGAAATTTGAAGGATTGTCAAAGAAGATGGGGGATATAATAGAAGATATGTAGATTTATTTTTCTTGTGAATATTTTAATTTTATTAGATTGCTTACTTTTTTTTTGTTATTATTTAGAGAGAAGAGAAAGTGAATCAAAGAAAGAGAGGAAGTGAGAAAAAACAAGAAAAAAAAAAATAAGGTAAGAAAAAGAAGATAAGAAAAAAGGAGAGAAGGAGATGCAGAAAAGAGAGAACAGAAGGAAAAATTATGGTCAAGGTTTGAGGGGATAAAAAGAGTGGAAAGCTTTGAGTAGGTCAGGACAGTTCGTGAGATTCGAAGCTGGTTCCCACGATGTGCAATCAGTGTCCTCCACATAACCAGACCATTCCACTAGGTATTGGATTTTACCACGTCTTTTCCGGGAGTCAAGGATTTTGGAAACTTCCCATTCAAGATGATCTTGAATTTCGACAGGCTCTGGAGGGGGAAGAAGAGAGACATGGAACACTGGATGTATGCAAGACCAAGAAGGGGAAAGCTTGAGTCAAAAGGTGTTCTTTGAAACAATTGATTCAATTTCAAAGGGGCCAAATTTTTTCTCTGAAGGCTTCTTCAAAGGTCGGGTTGATCTGATGTTCAAGGAATCGAGCCAGACCAAGTCGGAGGTTTGATTTGAAGTTGGTCAGCGGTGATTTTGTATTGTTCATTGGCCGTGTCAAGGTTCTTCTTGATGTCTTGCTGGGAGGAAGTGATTTTGGCGAGGTAGTTGGCAGCCCGGTCCACGTGGATGGAGTCAAAGGTTGGATGTCGTCCATACAGAGTGAAGAAGGAAGATTGCTTCATGGCCAAGTGAGTCGAATTGTTGTAAGAGAATTTGGCCAAAGGAAGCCAGGAACTCCAGTCATCTTGCTTGTAATTGACCACCATTTGAAGGTACTGCTCCAGGATCTGATTGATTCTTTCACTTTGGCCATCTGACTCGGGGTGTTATGAAGTAGAAAGATTTCGAACAATCTTGAGTTGGTCGCACAAACCGGTCCAGAAGGTGGAAATAAAAAGTGATCCTCTGTCCGAAACTATGTTCAAAGGCAGGCCATGTTTGGAAAACACAAATTCAACAAATAGATTGGCCAAATCTTCAGAAGTGGCTGTTGTGAGTTTTGAGAAAGTGGGCCATCTTTGAAAAGCGGTCCACTATGACTAAGATTGTGTCGAAGCCATTTGAGAGAGGCAACTGCAAAATGAAGTCCCAGGGCCGAGGGGTTGGATAAGTCCAAACTTCTTATGATGAGGGTTTTTGTTCCGTTGACAAGTGTAACACGCCGTGAGGTAGTCTTGAATCTCTTTGGTCATCCCGGGAGACAAGTTGTTGAATTTTTTCTTAGCCGTGATGACCTGCGAGGGGGGAATCATGGTGAGAAGACAGGATCCCGAGCTTCATGTTGGCGTTTTCAGGAACATACATCCACTCATCGTAGAGAAGTAGGCCAGTTTGGTCATCCAAGGAGAATTTCTTGCAATTTCTGCCTTTTTGAAGGTCAAGGATGATGGATTTGGACTTGGAATCATTCAACTGTGCAAGACAAAAGGTCTCTACGTGGTCTCCCACCTCATCATTAGAGATGGATAACAGCGTCACTGATCCGTTGGGCTGTTCTTTGAAGGTTTTCCAGATGTTGTCTGGATTCTTGTCGGCGAATGTCTTCCCTTTGATAAGGTAGAAATCCTTGTGTCGAGTCAGGGCTCTGGCAAGCTGGTAAAGCGTCCGGGGCGGAAGGTGATGACGAAGTTGAATTGGCCAAGGAACTCAGCCCATCTGGCTTGGCGCCGGGTGAGGACCTTAGTAAGCATGAAATACTTTAAGGCTTCATGATCTGTGATGACTTTGAGGGTAGCAGAAACACTGAAGAGATAGGCACACCATTTCTACAAGCAGAAAATAATGGCAAGGAGCTCTTTATCATGAATTTCATAACTGAGCTTGGCAGCCTTGAGTTTCCGGCTCTCGAAGGCAACAGGGTGCTTCGAGGAAGCCACTAAAGCTTTGGAAAACTGGGAAAGGACACCTGTGATAGCATAATTGCTGGCATCAGTTTCCACTATGGTGTGGAAAGAACTGTCAAAGTGTTGAAGGATAGGAGCAGTCGTAAAATGATGCTTGAGTTCTTCAAACTCTTTGCGCGCTTGCTCAGTGAAAACATAAGGAGTATCCTTTTTCACAAGCGCAGTCAAGTTTGTGATAGTACCAGCATAATCCTGAATGAATCTGCCATAGAAGTTGGCAAAGCCAAGGAAAGATTGAACAGCTTTTACTGAAGTGGGGTTAGGCCAATCCAGAATACGCTGAACTTTGTCCTGGTCCATGGTAAGAACATAACCAAGGAAGGTAACTTCAGTGGCATGGAAAAAACACTTGGTGCCTTTCGCATATAGATTAGTCTTGTGAAGTCTTCAAAGGACTTCCTTGACATGATCTACATGCTCAGTGCGAGAGCGTGAATAGATGAGGATGTTGTCCAGATAAACAACAACACACACGTTGACTAAATATCCATCAAGGCTTGGAAAGTGGCAGGAGCGTTGGTTAAGCCAAAAGGCATTACCAAGTACTCGAAAGCACCATGACGGGTATTAAACACCTTTCAATATTCATGGCCTTCAGCTATCCTGAATAAGTGATAGGCACCTCGAAGGTCCATTTTGGAGAAGACTTGAGTGTCAATGAAAGTGGTGAGAATATGGGACATTGGAGGAATAGGATAAGAGTTCTTTCTAGTAACCGCATTCAGTCTGCGGTAATCCACACAAAGTCGAAGGGAGCCATTGGCTTGGGGGACAAAGAGAACAGGAAAGCCAGTTGGTGAAGAACTGGGTCAAATGAAACCTTTTGCTACATTCTCTGAAATGTAGTCTTGAAGAACTTTGTCTTCGGGTTCCGACAGGCGGTAAATAGTACCTTTTTTAGGGACTGGTCCAATGAGATCAATGCGATGATCACACTTTCTTTGAGGAGGAAGTTTGTCGGCCAGAATGGAAGAGAACACTGATGCGAATTCGTGATACTCAGAAGGGATTTTTGGTAAAATGGTTTCAAGATCTGCTGGTTCTTTGTCGAAGAAGTTGCCTTCAAAGACTTCTTGATGGGATACAGTGGTGATGCTTCAAAATAAAACTTCTTTAGTTTTGAAGAAAAACAAGTCAGGAGGAGCATCATACACAACAGATGATAGGAAGGTGGAGGGGTTTCCAGATGAATGCATTTCATCAGGAAGAGAGCCATTGCTTGAAAAGGCAATGAGAGACTTCAGGCTGATGTGGTCCTGAAGGGAAGGATAAGGAATTTCACTGGGACTGGGTGAAGGTTTAGTTTGAGGGTTAATTACTCCCTTAGACCAATCAATATCTGGGTTCCAGTGGGAAAGAAAATCATGACCGAGTATGGCGTCATCCTGCCAGGTTGCATCTATGATTAAACATTCATGATCAAATGTTTGATAGGAATAAATGGCAAAGGTCCATGTTATTTTCTTTGAAAGAAATTGTATGGGCTTTGAAGAAGAATGATAAGTGAAAAGAGGAATGTGTTTCTCCAAAGGAGTAGTAGAAAGAGAAAAGGAATCTATCAAACTCTGGCTGACAAAGGAACATGTAGCTCCAGAATAAATGAGAACAGAGTAAGGTGAACTATCTCAAAACAGAATCAATCTGAGTTTATTTGAGACAACTGTTCTCAAAGAACACATTTTGGACTCAAAAGAAAGAGGAGTATTAGGTCAATTGGGTTCATTGTAGTTGGTATTACCATTACTGCAACAACTACTCAAGCTTTTTCCAACTGACGGGTACTCTTAGTACAATTATCTACCTAATGGGGACCACCACAATACAAACACAAACCATTCTTCATCTTTCTTTCCTTTTTGCTGGACTGAAGGAGTCCATCCGTCAAAATCTTGTTGAGTTCGGAGGGAAGTTTGCTCTTCAGGAGTGGAGTAGGGTTTTGAAGAAGGTTTATGTAAGAACCGCTTTTGTTCTTCACTGAGTCTTACGATTGAAGGGGCACATTGGGAAGATCTAGAACCAAGGGGTGATCAATTGCATCTAGATGGGAGAGAGGAGGTCTCTCTATCAGTACAACTAAGTCTTGAGGAAGTAGAAATAGGAAAATGAGAGATGAAAGAATGAACAAGTCACTTACCTAGACGGGAGAGAGGAGGTCTCTGCCATCTAGGTGAAAGGGGAGTGCTGGACTAAATACAACTTTTGCTTATGTAATCTAGTGTTTGCAATACCTTGTGAAACCCAACAAGGGTTGGGTTTTACAGTTGCCCAGGGTTGTTGGAGGTTGAAGGTCAGTGAGAGCCGTCTTTCTTTGGTTGAGAGGGGTGAGAGTTTTCACGCCATCTTTCTGACATTTGTGGTAGCGCACGTCAATGCGAAGTGTTGCATTGATGAGATCTTGTTGGCATTGTTCTGGGAAAGGAGGTCAAGGATGCAGGAAGGGAGGCCTTTGCGGAAATGAAACATCAAAGGTTGATCACCCCAACCCGGAAGACAAGATTGGAGGGCTCGGAAACTAGCAATGTAGTTCGAAGCATGGTCCGACTCCTTCATCGACAGGTTGTTGAGTCAATGCTCGGTAGATCAAAGTTCATTGGGATTGCCAAACAAGGTGACGATTTGAGCTTTGAACACAGCCCAAGAATTCATGAGGGAGTCTGGGGAAGGGTCTTCAAGAACCTCCAGATAGGGTTGAACCCAGTCAAATGCCTTGCCTATTAGCAATGGTGGGTCAGCTATGCTACATGTATTGTTAGCATAGCGTAGTGTTAGGTTTTTTAGCTACACTAACACACAGCTAACATTAGCGGCACAATTTGGCCAACTAACACTCAATTTTTTTGGAAAATAGGGGTGTTAGCTGGGGCCAGGAAAAAAAATAACACCACCTGAAATTTGTGTTAGCGGTGTTGTAGCAGTGTCAGTGGTTGAAAAAGTGACGCTACACTTTTGCATTTTTTTTGTTAGTTGGTAGCGTAGCATTAGCTGGGGTCAGGCAAAAACAACTAACGCTACCAGAAATCTGTGTTAGCAGTGTTGTAGCGGTGTTAGTGGTTGAAAAATTTACGCTACACTTTATCATAATCCATTGACCCACTATGCTCCATGTTAGCGTAGCTGGTGGAGTTACTCTAAATGTTAGGTTAGATGGTGGATGCATCACACAAGATTTAGAATAGTGAAGAAATGGATTCAGATTACATGCAAACAAAAAATATGATTGAAAACTATAAGGAAGAAGATTTTTCTTTTTTTTGAAATCGGCTACTTATTTTTTTTTATTAGCGGCTTTTTTTGGTAGAAAAATCTGTATATGATGTGACAACATTGTGTGCTTTTGAGAATTTTCCAGTTGTTTTAATACCCTCTTTCAACCACATGTGGCTACTGACACACCGTTCAATTGTGCGTGGTTTCAAGCGCCCTCGACCAGTAGAGCAGACATCAGCAGCTGATGAAAAGGTGCGCTCTGCTGCACAAGATGATGCAGAGCATGCCAAGTAGTCCCTGGCCAATGATGAGAGGACTGGGTACGTCAGGGAATGGTCCTGGAAGTAAAAAAAATCAATTCAGTAAGTGCTGGAACGATATTTCATTAATCACAAACTTTCATACCTTCCACCATATCAGAATGCTATCTGGATCCTTCACACTTGGTACTGGAAGTTGGTCCATGTTCTTGATATAGAATTCCAACTCTTTGCTTTCATCAGTAGGTGGAGGTGCATTGAACATTTCAAATATATTATCATATTTGATGGTCTTCTTAGAATTGTTCTCTAAGAATTCAATACCATCAGTGTTGTTTTTCAAGATTGATTCCCACTTGGTAAAATGTGATTCAAGTAACAATCTGGCATCCTCTGCTCTTTCTGGCCAGCAGTGCTCAATTAATTTTAATCAGAAAGTTGGATGAAGCATTGTCGCCATGAGTAGTGTTTCACAATTCAATGCCTTGTCTTGATAAGCCTTGAGCTTGGTTATCATTTTAAGATACATCGGATGAAAAGTGTTGCCTCCTTCTTATTCAAATCCGAGATGAGTTGGAAATAATTTGGCAGGACAAATGCACCTGTAGGACCATCACCCTCCATTATCTTGGTGAGATGGTTGAAAGGCTGCAAGCAAAGTCAACATCATATTGATTACAAAGATAGTTAATTTAAGGAAATATCTCACTTTTAATTCCTGATTCAATTCGTCAATCAGAATCCAGTCCTTTTTGTTGAATACAATCTCATTGAAGTGAATGAACTTCTTTTTATTTTCACCACACCTTGCACGTTGAATCTGAGCTTCATATTTCTCATATTCATCTTTGAGCATTAAATCGATAATTTACCATGCTGACATCAATAAAATTATTGTATAAATACACAGTAAAGCACTTCTCTTACCTTCAAAGCATGCTTTTGGATTTGATATTTGATGTTCCAGCAATCAGGTTTTTCAAGTTTTTCCGTGCTGCACACCGTTCAATTTCTTGTCGCCATACACAAGAGCCAGTGATTTTCTTCACCACAAAATCCAGCTATACAAAAAAGGTGGTCAGAGGAATAGTTTAATTTAATTTTTAGCCAAACCAGCAGGAAAAAACTCACCACTTTGGTCAACTGATTCAACTCATTTGCTGAGTTGTGATTGGTTGCTGTTTGGTTTTCAGTCCTTGAGCTTTGACTGAAATCTTCATCGTCATCATCTTGGGAATCCACATCGTCATCTGAACCTTCCAAGCTCTCTTCATCACTGTTAGGTTCAGGATCTGATTCCTCATCTTCCACAACATTTTCACCAGAAGTCTCTTCATCTTCATCTTTCTCCACTATCACTTCCATGTTGAGATTTGAGTAAGGAAATGAACTGAGGAAAGCCTTCTTTAACTTTGGAGGTGGTGGAGCATTGATTCCCAATTCATTCAATCCAGCATTAACAACCATCACCATTTTGTGACAAAAACACTTGATGTGCATTGTCTCGCTTTCCCAAGAGTATCCCGACTTGTTTTGATCAGCCAAATCACGTAAATCTTCGTGCATGTATTCAGCCAAAGTATTGTTGTTGGAACCAGAATCAAAGGTCTGGCAAAGCATGTATTGGAGAGACCCTGAATTAGTGTTTGTGAGCTTGTTAATAAAAAGGCGAAATGAATACATATCTTATTTTGAAGACCATGTTTCTTCAATGTGTTCACAATTGGTACTGCCAACATGTGACCCTTGTGTTGCCAGGCAACTAGCTTGAGGTTTAGATGGAGTACATTGTACTTCCAATTGTTATCAATAAAGGAGACTGAAGCACCAATAAATCCAAATTGGTTTCCTTTGGTTGTCCATACATTGTGTATCAGATTGAACCTGCTATTTGATGCCTGTTTATATTAATAGATATATTAGAATTGTTATTAAACATAAACACTCATAAGAATAGGTTACTCACCTTCACACGATTTATCATAGCCACTTGTAGCTCCAAGTATGCAACCCGTGAAGAATCAGCTGCCCATCTTTTTTTAAACAAGTGTGATCCTGATTCACAGTAGTAGAAGGCTTATCGGAGATAAGGGTCTTCTACTCGGTTCCAAGGATTGGCTTGACGCAGAAGCCAGAGCGTCATGATTTGATTGAACATGGTGTTGTCAAAATTTCACACTTGGGCAAAATGACTGGTTATCATTCCACCAGTTTTGCTAATCTTGGGCTTGTTTTCTTCCAAGGATGTTGGAGGTAGCTTTGCTCCTTCTGAAATAGCAAGGTTACATTTTGGGAAGCCCATCAAGACCCTTCCAGCTTGACGTGAGACATCTTGATGAGTCCTTAAATTAGAATAACTACTGCCAGAAACTCGGACTTCCTTTTCACACCACAAACAACGGTGGGTTGATGCATGTTTATTGATTGGCTGAGAAGACAAATCAGTTATTGATTCCAATCAAAAGGCTAATGGATTTCACATACATCATCCTTTTTTCGGTATGGTTCTGAAAAGAACTTTTTAACATCGTCAAATTCTGGATTCTTCTTTTGGCATTTGTTCTTGGCCTTGGAATTCTCTTCATTGGAGTCTTGAGCAAGGTCAATAGCTTGAGAATCTGGGGCTTCACAGTTGGCAGGGGTTGATTTTGATGTTTTTGATTTATTCTTTTCGTTGGCCAGGCCCTTTTTCTTACAAATAACCAATGTTGATTGTGAATTTACCTTGGTTTCTGGCTCAGAGCTTGAGGAAACTTCTTTATGCTTCTTAGATATGTTGGCAGGAGCTTTCCGGGATGTAGCAGTGAAGAATTGGGTGATGGAGCGGCGTGAATCTGGTGATGGCTGGACCATTCCTGATTGCTTTACAGAAGTTGTGATTCTTTTTGAACGTCGGGTTGGTCCTTTGGAGGTATCAGACAATTCACCATTCAGGTTTGATGGGCTGGCTTGAGTTGATTGAGGCTGGGAGGTGGATTTCATACTTGGTGTATAGGCTGATTGGGTTGTTTTTTTTGCTTTATTCGGATGTGGTTGGGCATGTATATGTGAATATCAGATGCCTGTGATTACTTAGCAAAGAGAAATACTTACCTTTGAAGCATTGATAAATACGTTCAAGCTTGATAATAAGAAGCTCATCACCATTCCAAGAAGGGTGTTGCCGGGCTCTCTCCAAGTAGTCAATCACCACTTTGATTCCAAACTTGCCTCTTCAAAGGTTTTGCTTGCAGTTTTTGACCCCAAATGGTGATTCCATGTTCTTATTGACAAAAAACCACATTCCTTCATCTTCTTCATCATTGGGAATAGTTGGAGGGCTGCAGAATTGTAGATAAATGGGGTCTTGCTGTGTGGCTTGAGGGAAATGGAAAGCAGATTGAGATACTGTAAGTATTTTGGAAAAAAGATCTTAAATTGATTTGTTGGCTGGCATTTTAGGAGGTTGATTAATAGTAGTCACTGGTAGTTTGGCAATTTTTGAAAGTGTACTGTGTAGAGTCTACTAATCTTGGACACGTAGAACCCACTTGGTCTACATGCTATCCCACTCCTGTATAAGCATATTATTCTTATGTCATTTCCTTAGAACCGCATGATTTTTTAACTACATGACATTTCTCTTTGACTGTCAAGATCATCTTAACGTCATACATGATTTTTTTCTCCTATGAATCAAATAAACCTTGGAAAGTTGAAATAAATCAAATGGCCAACAGCTCAAATCTACATGCCAAAAATGAACCTGGCTAACTTTGTGCATCTAGTGCTAAATGCTACTCCCTGGAATCAATACCTGAAGACTATTTCCAATGATAATTATATGCTCATTTTTAATCATCATGTCACTGTTTTTTGATTTGATCTTCCCTTCTTTTGTTAAATGAAGAAATCAGTTTGAATAATAAGAACAATGGAACACTCTCTAGAAGGCTTTGAGAAAGAGATTTCAAGTTGAAAAAGAAAACAAAAACAAATTACATGCTTTATTTATTGGAACATTTAATTTTGGTTTGCTCGGCTTGGGTCATTGTTCTCTTCTTTTTTTTTTCCGAAGTCAAATTTTTGAGATTTTTAGCTCTAGCTACTAAGCAGTGACTAATTTGGAAAGAAGATCCAAAGTGAGTAGTTGATTTGGTGGTTTTCAACTCTTTTGGAGGTCCAATTGTGTGATGGCTGATGTTGTTGCTTTTCCAAAGCACCTCAACAATACCTGGTATCCCACCAAAGTTTATGTTGCAATCATCGTCTGGGAACCAGATGGCATGTCCAAGTGTGTTTGAAGGGGGTAGGATTGGGGTACTGGTAGTTCAATTGATATAGCTGAATATTCCATAGGTAAATAGATCTTTGTCCTTATCGAAGTGAGCTTTGTTTGAAAAGTCATTTGATGTAACAATGAAATTTGAGCAGATGGGTTTGGGGTCATTCTTGATAATTTCCCATTGCTCGTCAGACCAACTGAGAATACCAAACTCTTCAAGAACTGCTTGGTTTTCCTCATATGCATCATGTGAGAAATGTCGAATACGATCAGATACAAACTTGTTGTGATCTGGAAGTCTCTTCTGCAGGAGCTCCTCAAGTTCAACCTGTGCAGCTTTGAGATTCTTCCGGATAGCATAAGTACCTAGATCCAATAGTGTCAGATAGGGTCATAAGAGGTATATAAAACAAGGATTCTTACCAGCTGTCTTTCCTTGCTCATAGGCTCCTTGGAATCCTATTCCCGACATACGGTCAGTGAGCTTCTCTTTATTCCTGAGGTTCAAACGGTGATTGGCCAGAACTGAGAGGTCTTCAATCAGTTCAGAAAGGCAATTGAATTTTGAGCCGGATGGATTGAAAGGATGGAAAGAAACCAAGAAGAGTATCTTCTTCCCACTGCCATTTTTTGTTACAATCAAGTCATGAGAGCGAGTGAAAGTGCGTAGATCAATTGAGAAGGGTACTCTTTTAACTTGCTTGGACATCTTGAAGACAAATAGAAGAGAACTAGTATAGAAGGATTGAGAATGGAACAAGGTGCTCTTGAGAGTTTTACAGGCACGTTCAGACAGGTGAGTACAAGTATCATAAGAAATTTCAATACGGCCTGGATCAAGATCATCAACTTCATATTTGTCTTCCACCTCAAGGAGTATGGTACTGTCTAGGTTGTTGCTCTGACTCTCTGGGGCACCTAACTGACCCCCCATTGAGTCAGGCAACAAGACAGAGTATCCCAAGTTAGAAGTAATAAAAGAAGAATAACAGATAACTGATTGACTTGCTGGGGCACCTGACTGACCCCCCTTTGAGCTAGGCAAAAGCTGGAGTGACATGATCAAGATGAGAGACCAGTATGTACCATGAAAAGGATATTGGATCAAGGGAGGAATACTGTAAGAGAAGGATGTCGGATCAAGATATGGACAGGGAATAGAATGATGTTGGAACTGAAGTCCATCATGACAGGCAAGTCTTGATACAAGACACCAGTTAATCAAAACACATGTCGATGGGAACATGTGTGGCTTTTTCCAAACAACCATCACTCTTCTCTGGTTGAAACCGGGTGAATTTTCCCACCAAAAAGGATCTGTATAAGGCTGTACCAGTCCAGATCCTTCCTGGTAGGTCTCTGTAGACTTGTACCAAGCTTCCTTGGGCATCGTTTTCAGGTACTGCCCAGCCAAGCTTCCTTGGGCATTGGTTACAGGTTGTGCCCAGCCTTCAATCAGGAAACCTCCCTCTCTAATGCCCAGGGACTAAGCCCATCATCGGAGAAGATGCCCCTCAAATGCTTGGGTACTCTTCCCAGTCATCAGAGAGGATGCCACTCCATTGCCTGGGTACTTTTCCCAATCATTGAGGAGGATGCCTCCCGATGACCACATACTTGGTCTGGTCATTGGAAAAGACGCCTCTCTGATGACCAGATCCTCTGCCCAGTAATCCAGCAGGCATCCTCTCCAATGACTGGGTAAAGTACCCAGTCACTGAAGAGGTTGCCTCTCCAATGACTGGGTATAGTACCTAGTCATTGGAAAGGCATCCTCTCCGATGACCAGATAGTCTGCCCAGTCATCAGAGAGGATGCCTCTCCGATGACGGGTTACAGTATCCAAGTCGTCGTAGAGGATGCCTCTTTGACAACTGGGTACTCCACCCAGTCGTCGAAGAGGTTTCCTCTTTGATAACTGGGTAAAGTACCCAGTTTCCCAGTCTGAACTCTCCAATGACTGAGTACATTACCCAGTCACCAAACTCTCCAATGACTGGGCACAGTACCCAGTCACCAAACTCTCCGATGACTGGGCAGAGTACCTAGTCACCGAGCTCTCTGATGATTGGGTACAGTACCCAGTCATCGGAGAGGCATCCTCTCCTATGACCGGATAGTCTTCCCAGTCATCAGAAAGGATACCTCTCCCATGACCGGTTACAGTACCCAGTTGTCGCAGAGGATTACTCTTTGACAACTGGGTACTCCACCCAGTCCTCTTTGATGACTGAGTACTGTACCCAGTCACTGAGGAGGTAGCCTCTTTGATGACTGGGTCCTCTACCCCAATTCACCAAAGAGGAAACCTCTTTGATGACTGGGTACTCTACCCAGTCATCAGAGAGACATCCTCTCAGATGACAGCTCTACCCAGTTGTCAAAGAGCTTTTTACCTCTTCAATGACCACTGGGCACTGTACCCAGTCACCAAAGAGGATACCTCTTTGGTGACTGGGCACTGTACCCAGTCACCAAAGTGGAAACCTCTTTGGTGACTGGGAACTGTACTCAGTCACCAAAGAGGAAACCTCTTTGGTGACTTGGTAAAGTACCCAGTCATTGGAGAGGGAAACCTCTGCGATGACTGGCCGTACAGTACCCGGTCATTGGAGAGGTTTCCCTCTTTGACAACTGGGTACAGTACCCAGTCATCGGAGAGGTTTCCCTCTTTGACGACTGGGTACAGTACCAAGTCATTGGAGAGGTTTCCCTCTTTGACGACTGGGTACAGTACCCAGTCATCGGAGAGGTTTCCCTCTTTGGCGACTGGGTACATACAGTATCCATTTGTTGGGGAGGGAAACCTCTTTGACAACTGGGTACTCGACCCAGTCGTCGGAGGGGGAAAACCCTTTGACAATGTAAGCCCCCTCTCAGGGTCCTTACAAAACCTGTCACTAGATACATGTCACAGTCTTGTACATAGCTCACTCATCTTCCTTCCCTGGCTCAGCAGAGAACTGACTTCATTCTCCCTGAGCCAGGTAAGCCTTTTCCTTCCTTCTCTTATCTTTCCTCTCTCTCATCCCTCGGGGAGAACTGGTTTCATTCTCCCTGAGCCAGTCCTAGTAATCAAAGCCCCCAAGTTTGGTCCTAGAACTCCTCATCTGTGCCCTCCTTGAGACTCGTCCACTATTCAACTTCAGTGAAGGGATTCAACCCTTACAGACAACTGGGTACTCTACTCACTTGTTGGAGAGGCATCCTCTCGGATGACCGGATACTCTCAGTCATCACCTAGAGTAAGGTAGAGTGCCCAGTCACCAAAGAAGTTTCCTCTTTGATGACTGGAATTCACTGAAGGGGTTGCCTCTCCAATGACTGGGTACAGTAGTACGTACCCAGCCATCTATAAAGAGGTATCCTCTTTGACAGCTAGGTATAGTACCCGGTCATCCGAGAGGATGCCTGCCCAATGACTGGGTACTCTAACTGGTTTTCAAAGATGTTTACCTCTTCAATGACTACTGAGTACTGTACCCAGTTGTAGAAGAGGTTTCCCTCTTCAAAAACTGGGCACTATACCCAGTTAACAAAGAGGTTTCCTCTTCAATGACTGGGTAGAGTACCCAGTCATTGAAGAAGAAACTCTTCAATGAATGGGTACAAATGAAGTTTATTGAAATTTAAAACAGAGGTGAGAGCTTTGGAAAAAACTAATTATCTTCAGATGCTATTAAATGGCATTTGTAGTGAGAGAAAGCAACACAAGCACTGAGATACATTGGGAGGGATCATTGGTTGGATCTTCAAGCAAAGCTCTATTGTAAGCACTAATGGCAGTATGTAACAAAGAAAAGACTTCCCATTCAATACTACCCTGAGTATTCTCAGGCCCAGGGTAGCATTGGTCTAGTGTTCAAGTAACTTGTCATGTTGCTACTAGTTCAGAGACAATCTGACTAGCCAGAACCAAATATACAAACATGATATTAATTAAATACATAGTTGATATAATAACAATAATAATTAATGGATAAACATACTGAAAACACAAGAAATACATCAATAATGATGACTTTATTACATATAATTTATTGTAAACACTTAAATACATATTAATCCAAGTTTATTAAAGACAGACAATCACACAAAGAAAAATCAAGGGTTTCCCCTATACATATTGCAAATTCATCCCGAACCACGACACCATCCACCTCTGACCCCCTATCCATTCCTGTCTAGCAGGCTTAAAGAATAGTAGGTAGGTGACCCCCAGCCCACCATCAAGGCAAATTATGCAACGGGGGGCCACCGTGTTTCAAACTTCAAACTGTGCAATTGCAACAGCGGAAGGGGGATTGATTACCCAGCTGGAATTTCAGCACAGGTCAACCACATCGAACGTCAGACAAAGCTCAGCCTCTATTTATACTCCAACACCAACTCAAAGCTGAAAACTCCACCAAGGCACCGGCTCCACTCACATCATGGCTTATCCGCAACTTGTATCCAATCATGAGAATTCCGGGTCTGACCAAACTAACAGTTGCCTATACCCTGCCCCTCAAAACCAACAGTTTCCTATACTCCGCCCCTCACTCACTCCCATTCATCAATCCATGCTGTGTCCTTTCCCTTCAATCCAATGCCCCGCCACATACCTTGCCTTAACAACACGCCACTGGGCCTGTCCTACGGCTTTACTCATCACTGTGGTTTGTATCACAACCAATCAGTGGCTCACTCTCAATCCCAGGAACAAACCAGTCACACATTATCAAGCTCTGGCCCAGCCCCACCCCGACAAACCGATCACTCTGTTGTAACTCAGATAAAACAATGCACCAATGCAGGCTCATCTTCCCTCATCCTTCACCGCAAACTCACCCGTCTAAACATCTTTCCGCATCGCCCAATCTTCAAATTCATCCAACACATCAACTGTGTCATTTTCATCCTCACTTAAATTGAAACTTGCAACTCTACTTAATCCAGCCACAACTATGTCTTCCAACCGAACACCCAACCACCCTGTTTCTTTCTCTACCCACTTTGAGCCACTCTCCAACGTAAGTTCAATCATCCTAAACAGCTTTCCAAACCTTCTGATGGCTCTTCATTTGCAGTCCACTTTTGATACCGTTCGCGCAAACCAATATGGTTTTGTTAAGACATCCAGCTTCCTCCAATGCAGTGGAATGTGTGACAATAAGGCCAAAAACTTGGAAGTTAATCTCGTGACAAACACCGCACTGAAGAATCTACTCGAACCAGAGTTCATCTATGTGATCAGCGGAAAAATGATATTGACTAACAACGGGGTCCCTCCCCTTATGACTTACACCAACAAGTGTGTCACCCAAGTCGCAGCATCATCTACGAGAAACCCAACTTTACAAACAAGACGCACATTACATCTTTTGGTATGATTACCTCACGCCAGGAAATAACAAATTATCATAATGAAGGAGGGCCAAAACTTGAAGTGATTGTTGCTCATTCAGACTGGGACTCTGAAGTAAGATCAATTTTACCTCAATCTGGCCATCAGCTAACATTAACTCATCCAGGCCAGGGTAATCAAATATATAGTTCCTGGTACCAAGAATGTCATCAAGACACACACGCTTTACGTTGTTGGCCGGGAAGTACAGATCATTGGCCAGTTGGTGGACTTCGACATGGATAACAATATGCCCATTGTTATTGTGAGTTAGGGCATGTAGCGGTCAACCAAAACCTTTCTGAAATCATGACACAATTAACAGGTCAATCATGTGAGTGTGACCAACAGACACCAAATTGGAAAGGGCAATCCTTTGGGTTCCTCATCTGCTTCATCTTCCCTCACTGAAATGAATCCAAAGCTGTAAGTTAAACATTAGGGCCTTGGTTAAACAACTCCTGGATGTTGGAGTTGCAACTCCCGCAATGTCTCGTTTGGGAGTCGCAACTCCAATCCAGGGACAGGTTTTGGGAGTCATCAACCCAAACAATTAAAAAAAAATATTCTCTGGGAGTAGCAATTCCGAAACCGGCCTGCGGTTTGGCCCTTGGGAGTCGCGCAGGAAAAAAAAAAGGGCCGGCAGAGTTTGGGTACATAGTCGAGAACACATTCTGCACACTGTAGGACCGATTGGTCATGGAGGGAGTGTTTACTACTTCTCATGATTGGTCGGTCATCTCCGATGACCAGCCAGTCATGAGAAGGAGTAATTATTCCCTCCGATGACTAACCAGGCCTGAGAGGAAGTAAACACTCCCTCAGGCTCCATGACCAATTGGTCCTTGGAGGGAGTAAACACTCCGATTGATGACCGACTGGTCATCAGAGGGGATGTTTTTTCCCTCCAATATCAAATCGGTCCTTGGGGGGATTAAACACTCACTTTAGACTGGTTGGTCATCAAAGGAAGTGTTTACTACCTCCAAGGACCAATTGGTCATTGGAGGGGGTCAAAATCCCCTCTGATGACCAGTCGGGCATCAAAGGAAGTGTTTACTACATCCAAGAACCAATTGGTCATGGAGGGGGCTTTTACTCCCTCTGATGACTGGTCTGTCATCAGATGGAGTGCTTACTACCTCCAAGGACCCACTGCACTCCCTCTGATTATCAGTGGGTCCTTGGAGGGAGGAAACACTCCCTCCAATGACCAGTAGGTCTTTGGGGGGTGTAAACACTCCCTCCAATGACCTGTAGGTCTTTGGGGGGTGTAAACACTCCCTCCAATGACCAGTTGGTTCTTGGAGGGATTAAACAGGAATAAACACTCCCTCCGATGAGTATTTGGTCATTTGAGGGAGTCAATACTCCCTCCAATAACCAATAACCAGTTGGTTCCTTGGAGGGGGTAAAGACTGAAAGGGAGTAAACACTCCCTCTTTTGAGCCTAAATCACCAAAGATGTTACTAGCTATTATAAATTTTTTCCAATTAGATATTGTAACTAATCAATATTTATCAAAGGCTATAGCTGTCAAACTTGGTTCATTTGCATTACCAGGTTTTGTTTCTCAATTTGAAGAATAGCAACTAAAACTTATAATCTGTGGCACCTGGTGATAAATTAACTGAAACAGTTGCATTACAGCTGGGTTTACCAAATGGATAACTTCTAATATCTCCTGTGAAGAGGAGTGAAGCAGCAAGTTAATAATACATTTGAGAGAAATTGTTAATGCAATCTTTGTATTTGGTTTTGCACTGTCCCTGGACATTTACCAGCAGTGCCTTTACATTTCAAGTTGCTACACAACAACAAAAAAACACTGTATTTGCTACGGGATAACCAATCTAGACGGGCCAGTAAAGACAAACCTACCTCTCAAGGAAGGTTTGTATTGCCCCTCTTCCGGTTGGCGGTGGTCCAACCCAAAGGCAGTCTTTCCAGTCACACACCATTACCCCAAGGCAGTATAAACTTTGTAAATTTCCATTTGCAAGGCATGTCACACACTTTTACAGGGCTTATGCCCTGCAAAAGAGGCATAGTAAAATTATCCCACTCCTTATTAAATTAATGTTGTTATCATTTCAGGTTGGTTGTTTACATGGTGCCATTATTTCTAGTAATATTGCATCACTTCCTCCACGGTGTGAAACTTTGAGACATCTGGAGGGTTTCACTGAGAAGTTATGGTGGATTTGGGCGCATAGGTTTTGAGATTACGGTAGGGAAAAAATGTATAAAAAAAAAGAAACTTATGGGTGAAATTCTCTAAAAAATTTATAGAATTACAATAATGGCACAAATACAACCTATTAAAATTTTGGGCCCAATTGCTCTTGTTTTGGCATGGGTTTTGAGATTACAGTAGGGAAATAAAAAACAAAAAAACTTATGGATGAAATTCTCTAAAAAATTCACAGAATTACAATAATGGCACAAATAAAATCTATTCAAATTTTTGGCCCAATTGCTCTTGTGGAACATGAGCTATGAATTTATTTTATTTTTGGTGTTTTTGCTTTTTTTTGGGTTGATGACTCCCCAATCCCTCCCCTGGATTGGAGTTGCGACTCCCAAACAAGACGTCGTGCGGGTCCCAGGAGTTGCAACTCCAACTCCTGGGAGTCATTTAACCAAGGCCCTAAACATTAATAACATCACATAATCTGATATACTAACATTTTGGGTTAGCACAAAATTTTTGCCTAAATTGTCTGGCAAGCAGGTGGCGCCACCAACATCTCCTACATCCTCCAACACTCGACTAATGCCCAAAATCATGTCTTGGTCTTTGAAGAAGACACAAGTTCAGGTTGAATCTCACAGAGCTTGGCGTTGGCTAAAGGAAAAGACAAAGTCACCTATGCATCTGACAATGATGAGGAGCCCATGTTCAATGACGATGACGGCAACAAAAGCGAAGCTGAACCAAAGGAAGTAACACCCGTCCCTGGCAAGCACGGACAACCACGCAAGGCAATTATTCTTGATGCCACCAAATGTATGAATTTTTTTTAATTATTCACTGCATTAACCCTCTGGGTGGAGTCCCAATACAAACAATTTTTGGGCCATCTACCGCAAATCGAGTGTCACCTGTATGTCGTGATTAATTTCATGGTAAATATATTCTGTCATCTTTAAAACTTCCCCTTTGTTGCAACCAAATGAATAATAAACCAATGAAAATTTGGATAAATTGTTCGCCAAATTGTTAAGCTCAGTGCGTAACCTCATACGAGTAGCTTTGTTATCCTATTGTAACACACAATACCTACCACCAACATGCTTGTAAGTTTGGCTTTGACACAATGCATCTAAGTGTTTTCAACAACCTGAAAGGTTGCCCCGAACTTTCATATCATGCATCTTACACTTGGAATTAAGCAGGCCTGGTGAATTACCCGAATAATCAAGGTGATTACTGAGTACAAATTCATACAGTCATGAAAATCTGAACTTTCAAAATACATTCAAGCTGTCCCACTAAGATTAACTGTTTGTAAATGTGGCATACAATGTTTCTGTCAAATGCCACGCTTGAAAGACAACGGTTGTAAAGACTGGGCTGATTTGATGCGCCTCAACCCACAGTTACCATGTCACAATTAACGCACAAGCTTTGCTGAGCAAAGACAATTGCAATTACCTGTGCTTTAACCTTGCCAACACATTCAGCTGCAAACGGAGCAGCAATCATAACCGTCGGCCTTTGTTGTCAAAGTCATCCCATCAAGCTCATCAAAGGAGTCGATCAAGTACAAATCGTTAACGAAAGTTTGTAAGTAAACTTGTGTGTGTTAGCTGAGAATCATGCCACAAGCTTAACACATTGTTCCTCTTACACCAGCCAAACACAAAATAAGTTAATTCCTAAACATCAAGTTGAAACATGATGAGCCAAATGGTGACGCACATCGAAACAAGAGGCAAAGTAACCGATTGTACTCATACGGGATACAAGAAGTCCCTCGTCAATTGTACCAACTACTTTGTTCCACACAAATTGGGTGCCTGTGACCAGAAGTGTGATTTGTTCGGGGCTCTTCACTTCAAGGACGAATTGACTCTTGCCGAAAGAAATAAAGCAACAAAATTGTACTCAATATGCTGTCAGAAGAACAAAGTTTCCCTGCCAAATTCCCACTTGTCAGCACAATCATACCCAAGATTCATGAAAGACCTGCTGACTAACCACGACGAAAGTAAGTCAAATCATGTGCATACCCTCATTCATTTTGCTGAATCAACATTTCTAGCATCCCAGAACTATCAATCCAGGCTCTGCATGTACAATAATGCCGTGTTGTTCACGTCATTAGGTGTGACTGTTGACTACACAGTCCAGGTACGGACTCAATGTATTCAGAACTTTGGGGGCCTTAACTCAAAAGATATCAAGCATTGAGCCAATCCTCAGCATCTCACCCGGTTTGGCCCAAATATATGTAGTCGGCGACAAAGGTTTAGGGGAAGCTGAATATAGAGCGGAAAAATCAAAAGGGCAGGAGGGTAACTTGACCAGAGCATTGAAGATGGACCCAGCTCTGATCTTAAAGCTGCTGCCATACCTCTCTACCCACAACTCGTACGCGAAGGTATTCAGATCCGCACAAAATGTCTTGTGAGGTTGTCAGACTGCAACGTTCAAACTTCAAGGTGTGCCAAAAGCCGGTGCAGATCCAAAACGTTAAAATGCCCCAACCACAAATGAAGTTGCAGTCGTCATCAAAGGATCAGGCAATATAATCAAAGATTGTCAAATAATGCTCTACTGGCAAGACCGGTGGCTCACACATTCATCTTACTTTCCAATGAGGTATCCTTTATTTTTCCCGTATGGTGAACAACAGTGGGATAATCTTTATTGTGCATCCACTGGCAGAGGTACGCGAAGCTTTCCCATTCCCTCATTTGACCTTGGATCTACTTGAGCCTTGATTATTTAACAACAGGAAAGTTGGAGTGTTGGAATGGTTTGCTTATACACTGTTCCAGCAAACTGGTAAATTCTCCCAAATTTTGGCATGAAGATCACTCTTCCAGGAGATTCTTGTCGACATGTGTGTTTGCATTTAAAGGCAGCATTTTTGATTCATTACCCTGAACCAATTGAAACTCAAAGTTGGGACTTATAACTGCCTCCTCAAGTCACTCAAAAATGAATCGACAGTCAGTGGCCGCCGTGTAATACTCCCTGCAACGTTCATTGGGAATCCTCGTGGTATGAAACAGTTGTATCATTACGCAATGGCCATAACACAAAAGTTTGGGCCACCATCATTATTCATAACAATGACTGCAAATCCCAATTGGCCAGAAGTAATTGCCGAAATTCCAGCAGGTGACAATCCAGTTGATCATCCTACTGTTGTCACGAGGTTCTTTTACTTGAAGATGACTTATCTTCTTTATGTTTTGACAAAAATGTACCGGCTCGGCAGAGTCATCACTCATGTCTTCACCATCGAGTTCCAGGAACGCGGATTGCCGCATTTACATCTAATGCTTACACTCGATGAATGTGATTGATGATATCATCTCTGCCAAAATTCCGGACAAAGAGTTGTCACTGGTTTTGCATGATCTTGTTTGTGATTTTATGTTGCACGGCCCCTGTCAAGGCTGGCCATCTTCGGACGGGGAAGCATGTAAGCATGTATTTCCGAACCATCAACATCAATGGAGCTTACCCAGTTTATCGCCGGCGCGACAACGGACCAGCC
The DNA here is from genome assembly GCA_001624995.1 of Puccinia horiana. Lineage (NCBI taxonomy): Eukaryota > Fungi > Basidiomycota > Pucciniomycetes > Pucciniales > Pucciniaceae > Puccinia > Puccinia horiana. The sequence goes on from LWDY01000011.1 coordinate 44,049, forward strand.
ATTAAGAAGCACACAACAACATTCACGAATACATCAGTCTTTCCTTATTGTCCGTTCTTAACACTGGCCCTTGGTTGCCACATCAACATTGAAGTACCAGTCAAGACAGCGGCCATAAAATACTTGTATAAGTATATTACCAAGGGCCATGATCGGCTATCACTGTCAGTTAAAATTGATGACAAAGTAATGTCATATGTCAATGGCCAATACATAAGCGCACCTGAAGGTGAGCAAGTATTATACCGTAAGGAGTGATAATTGCTGACCCACCATGAAGCTTGTTGGAGGCTGTTTAAGTTTCCCCTTTCAGGGAGATTTCCTGCAGTGACGAGGTTGAACATGCACAACAAAAACAAGAAACTCGTCTACTTCGACGGCAAAGAAGGCTTGGAAGGCCAAATTAACAGTGGAAGCACGGAACAGACAAGCCTGACCCAATTTTTCCATCTCAACACAACCAACACCAAAGGTGGCGACAAACGTCTTGCCAGGACGTTGCACTACAAAGAAGTCCTGGGCTATTTTTCTTGGAATAAGTCACAAAAGGAATGGATTCAGCGGAAAACCAAAGTCAATGTTGTCGGGTGAATTTTTTCGGTTTCATATCTAGCTGGGGAGAAATACTATCTGCGAGTACTACTCCTTCACCGTGAAGGTACCTTCTCTTTTGAGGATCTGAAGACAGTTGCAGGCGATGTATGCAAAGATTACAGATTGGCTTACTGGCAAACAACTTTCTATACGGTGCAGCACTCAGCAGTTCAATCGGGTCACCAACTGATGATGTATTTTGCCATGATGTGCCTACACTCACCACCGGCTGACACGATGCTCCTGTTTGAGAAACACTTCATGGCATTCACAGACAACATGCCGAGAGTCAATATGAAAAAGAAATATGGCAAGCCACTCGGGATCTCCAAAAGGAGGTTATTAGCATTGTGTAGGATCAAGATGCTTCTACACGGCATGAGTACATTGCTTGAGGGAGCTGGGTTGGCTATGTCGGTAAAGGAACGGCAAATATTAGATGGAGTTCAGGCTGATAGGGAAGTTTGTGAAAACCCAGATATCGTTCGTCGGAGAGTTACACTCAACATAGATAACTTCAATATAAACCAACGGGTTTGTTTTCGGCAAGTGTTCCGTGCACTGGAATCTGGCTGAGGCAAATCTTTTTACTTAGACGGTCCGGGCGGGACAGGGAAAACCTTTTTTCTCAACACAATCATCAATCAAGCAACCCTTGAAGGCGTTGAGATGAGGGTGGTGGCATTGTCAGGTGTAGCTGCACTGTTGTTAAAGGACGGGCAAACCACACACTCAGCCTTTAAAATCGCCATTGATGTCAAAGAGGGCACCAAGTGTTCAATTGAAGACGGAACCATCATCGCCACGCAACTTAAATCGGTGGATTTGATTGTATGGGACGAAATTGTCACAATTCACAAAAACTCAGTGAATGCCCTGAAGCAAATCTGTCAATCAGATCAGGAGTTTGGTGGGAAGGTAATCATATTTGCCAGTGATTTCCAGCAAATTCTCCCAGTTGTCAAGTATAACGAGTTTCCACTGGCTCACAATGCCACAATCAAGTCGTCTGAAGTTTGGGAAACTGTCGAATGCTGTGAACTTGTCAAAAACATGTGTCTTTGGCGAGTCGAGTCACATGAATACATGACAAAAAAAAAACTTACCATTAAGCAAGACCCTCCTTGCACTCGGTGAAGGCAAGAATCAAGTAAGCGACTTTGGAATCAACGTGAAATCATACGGAACACGCTGCGACATGCGCCAGGAAGTCATTGAGTTTGTGTATGGGGACTTAAAAAATTTCCACAGGCTACATCATACCTCAAAAAGAGGTGTATTCTGTCACCCTTAAATAGAGACGTTAGGGCAATTAATTTGGCTATTCTAGCAAACTTTCCTGGAACAGCAATTACCATCAAGTCACTGGACACGCCGGACCCTGATGCATTTGGCTCATTGCCAGAGGAATGCCTTAACAAGATCTTGATTTCCGGATTTCCAGAGCACAAACTCGAGGTAAAGATTGGCATGCCAGTTGTCGTGATTCACAATATGGCAATAGAAAAAGGCATTTGCAACAGGTCACGATTCATTGTAACAAACATAGCAAGGGCCTATTTAATTGGTAAGTTGATGTCTGGTCCCTTTGCCATAAACGAGGTTACTCTACCACAAGCAAAGCTTCACAATTAGGGGGACAACCAGTCAGGGCTTTCCTTCTTCAGGTATTAGTTCCCAGTCACCCCCGCATGGGCCATGTCAATTAATAAAAGCCAAGGACAAACCCTAAACCATGTAGGTGTTTACCTAGAGACAGATGTGTTCTCCCAAGTTCAGCTGTACGTTGCAGTGCAACGTGTTTCACATGTCAATAATCTAATTGTAGTGAAGCCGAGTTCAAGGTCTGGTCTGGTGAATGTTGTACACAAGGAAATCTTTGGAAGGAAGGAAAGATAAACCCGATTTGGCTTTTACCATGAAGATATATGGATTTGTCTGACATGATTAAGCTGTGTGACACAGGAAAAAAGAGGACAATTCAAGAGAAGTATGGGACTCTATTGTTTTCATTGCATGAATTGTGTTAAGTAATCATGAAATTCTAAGGCCTAATTATGTTTATAAGTCAATAGTTTGGGTAAGAGACGTGCAATTTACAAACATTAAACCAAGGTTAACCAGCAAGTTAAGTGTTTGAAGAAATCATGATCTTGACAGTCCAGTTGTGAATTGAATGAACTACTTAGTGTGATGACAACTGGCTGCGGCGTGGTGTGGGCGGTGGGGCTGAATCAGAGAATAAGGAAGATACATTGAGCTTGGCCTAGCTTGGTCATAGTTGGAAGTCATGTTTTGTTCAACCTGGCCAGGCCAATGGCTATAAATATGATGAACATCTCATGGCCTTGCTTGAACATTGAATTTTCACTTGCCTATCTAAACACATTACCTTCTCAATGACTGCTTACACAAAAGACAAAATAATGCACTGCACGCCGATGTTGGAATTGACCAACCACGCGGTTGATAACCTGATTTTCAAAGGAGAGTTGTGGCTTAAGCAAATAGTGATTTTTAGCCTCCCTTGATCAATCAATTCAGACAATACTAATTGTGTCATTCAGGGATGTGGTTTCAACTCAAGGGATGAGATGTGTGTTGAATACAACGTGGACACTGGGTGGTCGCCGGAAATTCACAAACCGTTTGAAAGAGACTATGTTGATACTAGGAATGTTGGTGTTGGAAGCATGTTGGTGCATGACCTGCCGGTTGCCATTGACAAAAAGATGGTTTCAGTTCATGGAATGATTGGGCGAGATAATTTTGGCAATGTTGAATGGAAAATCAACACGTTTGATGGTGTCAGCAACTCAAAGATTGACGGAGATGCAATCCAGTGACAATTAACTATATCTGGAACAGGAACAGTTACCAGTACTGACAAGTTGTGGAACTTGGACGACAAAAATGTTGTTCAAAATGAGATAATCATTGATCATTGTTGGAACGTAAGCTTAACGGTGACATGTGTTGAATTATGACTGACATAAACTGGAAATCCAGATGGTTTGTATTGAAGTTAAATTAGTTTGCCTTGCTGGATCATTAGAAGCAAAGCACATGGCAAACGTGAGGCTCAGGCAAAGAATCGATTACATTGGGTTTTTTATTGGCAGCGGCTTTCCGGTTGATACAATTTATGTTCAGGTAAGGCAATCCTCTGACATGTGTGACTGGAAGCTTAACTGAATCATTTAAACATAGATATCATGATGACTTTTGGTGGGCGGCGTTGTCAACCCATCGAGGCTTACCAATTGTCAAACAATCATTGACAAAATACATGAAAATTGGACTTGTGTGACGGGTATATTTCAACAGAAAAGCGTATGGATTGTTTGGAAAAAAATTGTAGCTTTCTCAAAAATTAACCACTAATGTTTATTCAAACTTGTTAATGGATACATTTACAATTTGTCAAACCCGTAATTGTGTGTTTGGTCGGTGGTTACTCTGAAATCAATTGTGTGGTAATTATCGCTAAAACCGCTAACAAGGTCGCGTGGTCGATCATGTCACAATCTTGACATATGACCTAATTCACGAAGTTCAATATGGTGGGAGTATGATTTGGCTACAACAAAAGGTAGGCATTCATCAATTAAGTTGGAAACTTTCACTTAAATGTTGGGCTTGTCTGATCAACGGTGACAAACATGATGTGTAATGTGAGATTAAGAGTATGAGCTAACTGATGCGGCTGTGGTCATGGATCACGTAGGCTGACAATGAGAGGTAACTTTAGTTTGGAAATGAATTGAGTCTTAAATAATGATTGGCAGATTCATACTGTGATTTATGCAGTAGGAAAAAGTGAGATAACGCTGACCTTTTTAATGTAATGGTGGAGTTGATCAAATATTAAGTATGAAATATGGCTGAATGGCGTTGGGTGAAATGGCTAAAGTGTGAGTTATTTAAAACATGAATAGTGTCATAAATTTGGGGAATGTTCAAAGTGTGAATCATGTTGAACAATCCACAAAGAGTGAAAACCAGGATCAATAAATACTAACAGCACACCTTATTTGCCTCTGTTTTTGTTGTTGGGGATCAGTTGGAGTTAAATAAAAGTGATGGCTGAGTTTGATCAAGACTCTATCCTTACAGAGGCAAAGCCGCCTTAGCCTCTAGTATAACTATAAATAGTAAAAACAGTAATAAGAATGACTCCAATCATTCTAATCACAACAAACCTTATCTTACAATAGAAATACTTTTAATTACTTAAATACCAAGCTACAAGTAGAGACATTATTGCATTGATAATGTTATATGTAAAACATTCTCTTAATAGAGGAAAATACTGTAAACCTTATTTTACACTTACAATACTTGGATATACTTGGAACCATAAAATTAAGTTGTTTCATGAAAAATAATCAACAAATATCAAAATTCATAAATAACTCTTGAACCTTAAAGAAAACTTAGAATATTATTGTATATTCTTAATCTACACTAATAATAACCTAGGGTCACTCACTCATAGTAACCCTGAATTCTTACTCCTTCCCTGTGTTTACAGGTACTACAGTATTTACATGTACCACGACAGAACACAAGGTTGTAACATGTTTACATATTGTGTTTTTAAGAAATGTTGGACACTTTTAAAATCTCTTTTTGACTGCAAAAATGTCAATTTACACTTCCTTTGTTCAAAAATGGGCTTCACTTATTTGTTCTCCTTGCATCAACCTTTTTTTGCTTCCCAGGAATCAAAAGCATAACTTTGATGCTTCACACTGGGACAGCAGTTTTTAAAAAGTGTCCAAGTTTTCTTAAAAACACAATATATATGTGGACTTCCAGAAGACCATTTCTGGACGTAAAATTGAGGTGTTGTGTATAGTTTGGAAACTAGACCCAACTTACATGTGACTCCTCTAGGCCCGCGCCCCGGCTACACCCAATTCAGAATTGGGATCAACCCCGCGTAAAGTGGTAATCCCCCTGTTACAATACTTGCACACGTGTAATAAAATTATGTCATCATCTAACACGTATACAATTATGTTTTATCAACTAAAAACCTTAATTACATCACATGTATACATGTGTCATGGTAGTCAAAGATTAACTCCTTGGGATTTGTGGCCCAATTGGGAAAATAACTAATAACTCCCAAGGTGTAGCGCCTAAAATTACAAAGTAAATCTCTTAATTAAAGGTTCTGACACATAGAGAGTGTAGTACCAACCTTAATTACATGGGAATAACCCCTCTTTCACAGCAAACACAGACAGAGAGTGTGGTATAATGCCAGATGAGCATTGTTACTACTGTAACTCCGTAGTTACAAGTGACAATAAAGCCCAAAATGGATTAAAAAACCAAGTACACATGTCTTAAGTCAAGATTGACTTATGTTACAGTTTGAAAGGTGTCACAATCATGTCTCATCACCCAATTGAGCCATACCACGCCTAAAAAGAAGTTACTACCAGTACTACATGCCTTTATAAAGGGTACTGCTTGCCTGTAAAATTGATCATCATCATTCATAGCATAAATCACAGACATACACCATTGTACATACCATATTACACTTGTAATACCTGTTATTAAGAACTAATTTGCCTGTTGTTGCGCTGAAGATCACTTGTTTTCTCTTTACTTTTACTTTACCACTCTCAACCACGCCACCAAAGGTCACCTAATCCTTCTTCACTCCTGGTTAGACTGTTCCCTGGACTATTTGGATTGTCATAAAGGTAATTGCTAGTAGTGAGTAATTTCCTTTCCAATAATTAGTCTCCAATAGCACCTCATAAAGGCTTGTACTAGTTGGATACCACCCCTGTTTATCAGGATCTCCAATCTGGTGATTCAGTATCACCCTGTTCCGGCAGAATATGAATCAAGAGGGCACCTACAACAACACCTGTGCTATCAGGCCCCTCTTTTAAATAAAGATTTAATCTTTATTTAATTCTTTTCTCTATTTTTACCATGACTTTACAGTCTACAATCCCTAGTACATCTTTCCATCACTGTGTGTAGCTAAAAGAATACCATTCTTGGCATCACAGCAGCTGACATAACTGCATAGCGGTTTACTGGACCACTACGTCAAGATAAAATATTGAGGATATGTAGGACACATGTTCAATTCATGCAGATATAAATGTGTGGTATGTGTCAGCTACCTTGAATTTGATTTGTGATGAACCATTTGTTGTGTTGTTAGTTGTCTTTTTATTCCATTTGTTAGTCCACATGTGATTGATGTTAGTTGATGTGTCATCTCATGTTAGTCTCAGACTAGCTACACTAAATTTTTGTTGAACACGTGCTACGCTAATTGTTTGGGAAAATCATGTTAGCTGGAAAAAATTTACGCTACACATTTGAGAAAATCCTGTTAGTGGTGGAAAAGCTACACTACTTTTTAGTGTAGTTTGTGATTAATCACAACTAACGCTACAGAATTTCTAAAAAAAAATCACCACTACGCTACCTGTTAGTCTAGCGGGATGGGATTTCAACTAATGCTAACAAAATCCTGGGGAAAAAAATACAGTGCTACGCTAATGGTTATTGGCCACATAGTGTAGTGTAGTGTAGCAACCCACCATTGGTATCCACTTATAACTCAAGAGTGAGCAGACATTTTTAGGCCATTCCAAATGTGGTAATGTTATTCATCAACATATTGAATAATATTTCCACATTTGGATTGGCCAAAAAATGTCCACTCACTCTTGAGTTATCAGATGGTTATTTATTGTTATCGGTATGCACTTGTAACTCAAGAGTGAGTAGACATATTTTGGCCAATCCAAATGTGGGAATTTTCTTCATCAACATATTGAAAAACGTTTCCACATTTGGAATGGCCAAAAAATGTCTACTCACTCTTGAGTTATAAGTGGATACTGTTAACAATATTCAATAACCACCTATAACTCAAGATTGAGTGGACATATTTTGGCCATTCCAAATGTGGTAATGTTCTTCATCAACATATTGAAGAACATTCCCATATCTAGATTGGCCCAAAAATGTCTACTCACTCTTGAGTTATAAGGTGGTTATTTATTGTTAACAGTATCCACTTATAACTCAGGCCCTGTTTAGCCGCCGCGTTATACGTCATAAATGCTCTTCCTGTTATAAATCTAGTTTTCCTGAATTTTCATTGGCAATTTCACTTATTCCGCCTGTTCAACTTATAACAAACAGGTGTTTGGTGTGTCACATCATAAGTGACCCGGGTGGATGCTCCAAAAATTGACCCACACCACCAACTACACATGAACAGAAACCCAAGTGAAAGGACTCAGATTTTCCAACAGCAAAAAGAGAGGATGAAACAAAACTGTTGGTTCCTTGTCTTTGTTGTTGCCCTCTTTGGTCTTTGTCAATGGGCAAGAACAATTTCCAAGGAGCCATACAAAAATTCCATATTTGGCGGCAACGCTTACATCAAACACCTCCTTGGCGGCAATCATCACCAGGCTCAAGCTATGCTTCGTTTTTCAATTGATACCTTCAAAGCTTGCTCAGAAGAGTTGGATTCCATTGACTCCAAACCTGTTTCAAAAATGTTGACCATGAATGAACAACTTGGAATCTTCCTTTACATTGTTGGACAGAATGTGACAAACTGTTGTGGTATTCTTTCTGGTAAAGAATTAAAAAGTTTTTCTGCTACACATAACCCAACTGGATCAGAAGTTACACCATTCATTCTCATCTACAAATCAAATTACACAACACACAATCATTACATAATCCACTAAACCACCAACACAGCCACCCAAATACAGTCTTTATACATAATCTTATCTCCTCTCATCCAGGCAACTAGTGGATAGTCTGGCACCACTTCTTGTTTGGATGGCACCACTTCTTATTTGGATGACACCACTTCTTGTTTGGATGACACTACTCTGTACTCAGATGGTGCAATCTTTGTTTGGATGGTGTCATCTTTGTTTGTATGACACCACTTTCTGACAGTGGCCCCACCTTTTCCCCAATATTCTGACACCACTCTTATTGTTTGGTCCTGTATTTCATATTCTAACACCACTTTTCATATTCTGACACCACTTTTATCCTGTATTAGTATGTTTTCTGTTTGGTCATGTTTACTCAGGGTGCACCCCTCTTGTAGCTAAAATCACTCACTTTTCTCTATATAAGGAGGCTCTCCTCCTGCTGTTTTCCCTTCCTCACCAGATCTGCTTACCAGATTTTCTGTACAGTGCCCAGAAGTAAGTTTTCATTACAACATCTTTCATTGCAGAGGTTCAGGACACAATCCCCAATTTGTGAAATCAGCTACAAGGGTGTAAAATAGGTTCCCAAGAATGAATATGAAATAAAAAAATGGAAAAGTAAACAAATGTGATTGTGAAAATTATTTGGATGATTGCAAGATTTTCAAAAATCTTAAATATTGTTTCAACCAAGCCAAAAAAATTGGAGATCATAGTATGGCATGTGATATGATAAAAAATTAAAATTTTCAAACCCATTTAAAATTATTCTTTTGAGGAGTGGGCTATCCACCAATTTTATCCAAAATTCAGGCACTGCAGGCCAAATCAGCACCAATTTAACCCAATTTGTTTGGTCCAATAAAAATAATTTACAATGGTTTTGAAATTTTTCTTTTTTTATCATTCTTATCACATGACATACTATGATCTCCAATTTTCTTGGCTTGGTTGGAACAATATTAAAGATTTTCAAAAATCTTGAAATAATTTAAATAATTTTCACACTCACATTTTTTTTACACATTTTTCTATTTCATATTCATTCTTGAGAACCTATTTTAAACCCCTGTAGCCAATCTCACAAATTGAGGTTTGTGTCCTGAACCTCTGCAATGAAAAATGTTGTGATGAAAACTTACTTCTGGGCACTGTACACACCTTACTCATTCATCAGAACTCTTATAGTCATTATCCCCTATAACACTATATTACTGGTCACTCCTCATTATTATTAGTCACTCAATATTAAGGTTTTACAATTATATCTTACCCTTGCATACTTCATACCTCTTCAAGAGGACCTCAGTTCAATCCCTGGTAGAAGTGCTTGCTCCCACAACCCTTCTATCCATCAAATCATCACATCACCTCTCTTATCATTCATATACATCATCCATCACCAACTCTATCAACACTATCCATCATCATCATCAGTTAGCTCTATAATCCCACTTCTAAAACAACAGTAGTATCTTTGATGCACTCACTATCACTTTATAAAACTTTCCGATCCAAGATTGGGAGGCTTGTTTAGTGTCTAGTATTTCGGATCGGCAGAGGAAATACTCATCAATACCTTTCCAAACTCAGCAAAAGGTCTTCACTGACACTTTTGAGCTTTACACTGTCAGACCCAGGATCAGTTTCAGAATAGTGGATAAACAATCTTGTGGGTGTTTCACCATATAGTCAATCTCTTTCTTCAGCTGAAATCCAAGTACATTGTCACCCCCGATCCCAAATATACACACGGAATCATTTTGGACAACCCAAAATTTTCACCATTTTTAATGGGTGATGGCTGCCACATCCCTCCCGGCTTGTGTACCTGAACACTTAGCTGGTCCATGTCAAAACTGGAAGGGTGCTCTAGCTCAAAATGTCCTTGGTGTGGTTGACTTTGACATGAAGTTTACATATCTGATGGTTGGCTGGGAGGGATCAGCTCACAACTCAAAATTCCTTGGAAGTGCATTGGCGGAGGACTTCAAGATTCCCTCACGGTCTTTCCTCCTTTCCAATGCAGGGTACTCTCTTTCAAGGGGCACACTAGTCCCTACCGAGGGGTGTGGCACCATTTGCGCAAGAATGCTCAAGCCAGGATGAGGTTAGTACTGTAGGACTCAATATGATGCAATCAATCAATGGCTCACATTGCAATTGACTGCCTTTCAGACCCGATACGAAGGAAGAACTGTTTAACCTCCGGCATTCAATGATGCAAAATGTTGGTGAGAGAACCTTTGGGACCTGGAAGAAGCGCTTCCCAATACTTGTACACCCTTTGGAGTACAGCCGCAAGACTCAGAGGGACCTTGTCATTGCATTAGCAGTGATACATAACATAATCATCAACAATCGTGGGTACGGCGTCACATTTGGACTAGATCCAAATGAGCCGGGTCCACCAACTGGCAAGGATTACCCCCCACCGGATGAAAATGAGGTTCCAACAAGCCGGGCTTGCAAGAGAGCTTCAAACAATTCCTGGAGAGATAGGATAGCTGAAGATATGTGGTTGCAATATCTTAGTTACCTACAATCTTGAAGATAGGCCTTATCATTGAACTATCTATCTCTTATCTCTTTTTTTATATGTACTCAAATCTCATTCTAATGCAGAGGGGATGTATTATCATTGAAGCAAAAAGAATACATGAACTGAATTTGTAAAAAAAAGTCAGCAAGATTAATTTTCTAAATTCAACAAAGCTCATGTACCAAATCACATGTGTTGTTCATGGTATCACTGGATCTGTCTGATCAACCAGGCTGTAAAGTGATTGTTGTCTCGGATAGCTAAGAAAGCAGTTGCCTTGGCCTTTTTCTCCAAAAACTAAAACCGGGCACTAAATCCTCCATTTCAAGATTGGCGGCAAAGTTGTCTTGGAACTTTGTGATGGCTCTGTGGGTCGGAGTATGCTCAGGTCTAGGAGTATCTTGAGAAACAAATGTGTTAACCAAGCAATCAATTGATGATTCAAAGAAATAACCACAGGTCCTGTGGTGTGAGCCGAGGCTGTATACCCTGTTGCTGAGAGGCTGATTGGTTTATCACTTCACTGCAAAAAAATCTGCTTCAACTGCCAGCAGTTGACATGCAGCTTACTCTGACTTAACTCAACTCTTATTCAAACTTTACTCCAACTTTAATTGAGATGCACAGTCACTGTGCACCAAAGTAAAGTTTGATTAATGTTTGAGTAAAACCAGAGTAAAGCAGTTTTTTTTGCAGTGCTTGATCCTGTGTATCCACAGCAGGATTGGTGAGTTGCTCCAAGTGGTGATCGTTGGTAATAGTATTTTCATCACCATTAGTCCCCCTGCGCAACCTCCCAGTTGCCGCATTGCCACTGAAAATGAAATATAGCTTGTGATATTCTGGGAATGGGGTGTTTTTGAAATGCTTCACCATCAGGTGCAACTATGTATTCTCAATAATCCAACAGACTACTATAAATGATCAAAAAGACATGAGACTTACTACTAAGAATAGATTCCATACATCTTCAGATGCGGTGACCCTACACTGTTCTTTTTTACACCCAAATGCACTAGCCTCTTTACATGCAACAAAGGCATTGTACCATTTTTTAAATGTCTTTCAAAAAGTAAACAGTCAGTGCCAGTACAATACTGGGAAAACAATGTACAGTTGGTACATACTTGGTTCAACTTGGACTTGACTTTCTGAGCAGTAAAATCAGAACCAGGGAACTCCTTTGCAAGCTCGTAAGCTACCCATCGGTGGGTTTTGGTCTTGAATCCATTATCGCAGTGCTTACCCTCTTCGACAGCTTGAACATACAAGTCAAGGACACTCTTTTCCATCGCCGGGATCCAGACAAGGTTCTTTCTAGTTGTGTTATCAACTTCAGTTTGGCTTTGCAAGGTTCTGTGATTCATCCCCATTGGGTTGGGTGTTGGTGGTATTTTGGATCTGACTGTTTGCCGGCTTGTTGATCTGGCTAGCATCTTGAGATGATTGGTTGGGTGGTTGAGGACTCGGACTTGATGATGCTTGACGTTGAGATTGACTCGGAGTTGGATGAGGTCAATGAGAATTTTGTGGTTTTCCTCTTGCTCTTCCTTGAGCCATCTTGAAAGGTTTCGGCGGGATTGATTGGAAGAGATGAGGAAAATTGATTTGATCAAATATTGATCGTGATAAATCTGGGGCTATAAGGAAATTTATGACAACCTTCCCAAACAAGATTTGGAATACTGTTATAACCCCCCGGGGGTTGTGCGTTATAAATTTGGCCATTTATGACGTATAACGGGGCCTCAAGAGTGAGTAGACATTTTTTTGGCCATTCCAAATGTGGAAATGTTCTTCAATATGTTGATGAACATTCCCACATTTGGATTGGACAAAAAATTTCCACTCGCTCTTGAGTCATCAGGTGGTTATTTATTGTTATCAGTATCCACTTGTAACTCAAGAGTGAGTAGACATTTTTTGGCCATTCCAAACGTGGTAATGTTCTTCATCAACATATTGAAGAACATTCCCACATTTGGATTGGCCAAAGGTCTACTCTTGACTTATATTATCAGGTCTACTAACTCTTAGTTATTGTTAACAATATTGAATGACCACCTTGTAAATCATCAAATGTGCAAATGTTCTTCAACATGTTGTTGAGGAACATAATAGACACATTTGGAATGACCAAAAAAGGACTACTCACTTCTGACTTAATAGTAGTCATTGAATATTGTTGACAAGAGCTTTTTTGGGCTTTCCAAGGGGGCAAAGATTCTTTAATCAAATCTGATGTGTGGAAGAAATTTTGAACATTGGGCCACTTGTAAAGTGGACCTTTTTCTGCCTTCTCAAATGGGTAATCAAAATTTTATATAAAACTTTAATTCATCACAATTCTGAAGTTTCACACTACAAACATTAGTTGATGTTCTGTCCGGAACATTGAAGAAAAAACACGGGACATGCGGAACATCGAACAGTTTTTTTTTGCCTGATTTTTCTTGTTTTTTTTTTTTTGGGTTTAATCCTCAGTGCCATGATTTCCAGTTTTTCATAACATCATGCATACTTAAAGTATAATGCAACTAATTAGTTATATTAGAGAGCTCAAAAAAAAGGACAAAAGGACAAGGGACAAGTATAAAAAAAAGGGCCGGCTAAAACCACGCCCCCAATTTTCTAAAAGGACGCCTCCGGTGAGGCGTCCTTTGGTCTGCACACCCCATTTGGGGCATCCATTGACCATGGAGGCCCCAAATGGGGTGTACCGGCACTCCACGCCCCCCATGGGACGTGCACAACCATGCACGTCCCAAGGGTGGGACGTGCATGTCCCAGAGGACAACTGGGTGCCGGATCAAAGGACACGCCCTCAGTCCGTGACGTGCATTGGCATTCACGCCACGGGTCATCCCCATCCGGCTTGTAGGACATGGAAGGGGGTAACAAGCCAAGCTGTGGGGTGTGTGGGATGATGCACACCTGAAGGGGCATGAGAGCAATTGCTCCTCATCCCTCCAGGACCGGTCAGTCTTGGAGGGATGAGAGGAGAGTACTCTCTCCTCATCCCTCCAAGACCGATCAGTCTTGGACGGATGAGGAGAGAGGGTACTCTCTCCTCATCCCTCCAGGACCAGTTGGTCTTGGAGGGATGAGAGGGGAGAACTCTCTCCTCATCCCTCCAGGACTGATTGGTCTTGGAGGGATAAGGAGAGCGAACTCTCTCCTTATCCCTCCAGGACCAATTGGTCTTGGAGGGATAAGGAGAGAGAATGCTCTCCTTATCCCTCCAAGACCGATTGGTCTTGGAGGGATGAGGGTTAAGGAGAGAGTTTGCTCTCCTTATCCCTCCTAGACCGATCAGTCCTGGAGGGATGAGGAGAGAGTTCTCTCCTCTCATCCCTCCAAGACCGACCAGTCCTGGAGGGATGAGGAGAGAGTTCTCTCTTCTCATCCCTCCAAGATGGACAAGTCCTGGAGGGATAAGGAGAGAGTACCCTCTCCCTCCTGTCTCCTTGGTTGTGCACACCTCGTATCAAGGCATGCACAACCGGGCACACCCTCATTTTCCCAAGGCGGGGCGTGCATAGCCATGTAGGCCCCGGCTTGAGCACAGCAAGGCATCCACGGGGGATGTACGCCTCGACTTGAGGTGTGCAGGACCCAGTGGAGGATTCTGTCTGGGGAGTGCACGCCCAAAATGTGGCGTGCAGAGGGGTGCATGCCAAAGGATGCCTTGCGGGTGTCCTTTTAGCAAAAATGGGGCGTGGTTTTAGCCAGCCTCTAAAAAAAACTGGTTGATGTTCTGGATGTCCCGTGTTTTTTCTTCAATGTTCCGCATGGAACATCAACTAATGTCTGTAGTGACAGCAAGTCTAACAAACAAATGCCTAACATGTGAGAAGAGGTGTGAAATGGGAATAGCGGGGCACATGCAAAGGGAACAACAACCATAGGAAGCAATTACAAGTACAAATACAATGAGATACAGTTGTAATTGGGAATTGGAACAACTTTAGGCAATGTGGAAGTTTTTAATGAGAAAGCGGTCGGAGGGGAAAGGTCAGAAGATTGATTGGACCCCTTTGAAGAAGGGGTCCAATCAATCATAAACAGTTAACAGAGGAGATATTCAAAAGAATCTTCCTCCTCAGTCATCTAGTCTGAAATATGAGAGTTGGAAGGGGTGGCTCGCCTGGGGTCAAATTTGGGTTGATCCAAGCTTTCATCGCAATGGAGCTCTGGGGAAGAGGGTTGACTCACCGATGTTGAAGAGTTTTGACTATCGGAATTGTTGGATGAGGGAGAAGAAGCCGATGGGGAGGGGTCATAGACAAAATCTATGAGTTTCTTGTTGAGATCCAAATGAAGGAGCTCCCCCTCTTTGCACCCAAGTTGTGACTTGGGCTCTTCAACCATCGCACCAGGGAGAAAAACCAGGCGATACTTAATGATTGCAAGGTTTTTATCGGTCTTGGTCCAAGGACACTGATGAATGGCTCCCTTGGTTTTTTCGGCTGAAAAGGCAACACAGTCAACAAACAAATAACCTCTGGAACCAACAGATTACACTTACCGACTAAGACTGACATACAAGCCACTGCTGAGACGGGGAGGGGCTCAATAATACCTAAGTGAAGAAAATGGTTAGATGAGAGCTTATGAGAATGTTTGTGGACTTTGACACTTACCTGCCCTTGAAACCTTGCCTTTCAATAGTGCGGAAATCTGATTGACTTGATACCCGGTGATGTAAGACTGTAATCAGGCTAAATAAGCCTTCCGACCGGACACTTGTTCATCACTGGTTACAAAGGGGGCCGTTCCGTGAGTTCTCTGGGTGAACTGGAAAGAACCTTGGCCAAGGTGCTGAGAGACAGCAAAAAAGACCATCTCACAGTTGAAGGTCGCTGCAATGTGAACCAACTGCGAAGAGAATGTTAGTAAGATGATAAATTGTGAAGGGGCCGGTAACAGTAACTCACCTTTTTGATCCAATCGTCCATGAAGTTGTGGACCATGTCAGAAGACTTCTTGTGAGAGACCGACTGGCAAAGCGCAACCTGGGTGTTGTTTGGAGGTTGTTCATTGTCCTCACCAGAGTCAGGAAACTCATTAAATGTGGAATCAAGACCTTTTCCGGGCTTTGTTCCACCTTCCTGTGTCCTGTACTTGGCTTGCTGTTGGGGAGTCAGTGTGTGCCAAAGAGTAGCTACCGTTCCCATTGCGGGGGACCACTTGACCCCTTTGTGCCCTTTGTGACGGTTGAAGGGAAATTATGCCAGCGTCAGCATCTAATAAAAATAGGCAGGAAGAGGTCAAAGTGTGAGACCACTGACGTCCTCGAAAAACACGCCGTGACTTTTTATTCTGCATAAACCAATCCCAATTGGATGTCTTCTTCACAGGAATGTATCGGCCACTACAAATCAAACATATTGATGTCAGTATCAATGATCAATCACATATTTTATCATTGCAGGTACTCACAGGTAGTTGTCAACCATCAGAAGGGAGACACAACGTTTGATTGCCTTGATGCACATCATCTTGCACTGTTCATGGAAGTAGTTTGCAAAGAATACATAGTCGTCGTGTGACATCAATCGCTTAGAATTTTTTCGAGCTTCAGCAGTCAGCTTGACTATTGATTGCTTCAACATTTCCTCGTATGGACGAGGAGCTAATGGAAATTTGGTTTCTCTTTGCACCCGTTTTTGCGTCCTTTTGGATGAGTGGTTCACCTCCGCAAGGGGAGGAGAAGGGGCGGGTTTGGGAGACAAGGAAGGTGGATTTGAGGGGGGAGGAAGGCTGGAGGCCCCAGTATTGATTGCTTGGGCTTCTAATTCCAGTACAACACAAGAGTTGAGGTTGGAGGGGGGAGGTCACATACCATTGGGGTTAGTGGGAGCAGGCTTGGAATTACCTTCTAGCGGGTTAAAATTAGAGAAAACAATCAGATTTGGATGAAGGGGGTGAGTACTGATAGATGGGGTGTAGGCAGAAGCAGTAGAAATAGGAGGTGGTGGCAAGGATTGGGAGGGAGCGGATTTCAGGAGTGCATTTCGGGCTTCCAGCTCGAAGTCAATCAGTTCTTCTGTGTGGTGAGGATGGTGTGATAAGAGGTAGTTATAGTTGGATGCATGAATGGTACTTGGGTGACGGATCGTGGTATGAGGGGGATTAGCATTGTACTGAGAGTGATAGTAGGGTGTGTTGGAAGATGAAGTGGGAAACATTGCGCAGAGGGGTTCAGGCGGAATCAGTCAAGAAAGAATTTGTCTGAGGAAATGTAATGTGGAGGGAGGTAAATCTGTTGATCACAGGAGTTGGTTGGGTGGACTGGGTTAACATACAATTCATTGAGGTTGTTGTTTAAAGGTTGGTACTCAGGTTAGGAAGGGGATACAGAAGAGAAGGGTGTGGGATGAAGCACAAGCGTTTTCAGGAAAAAGAGAGACGAGAAACATGTGAAGAGCACCGGGGGTGAAGAGTGGGCACTGCAGAGGGAGCTAATGATGGAGTAAGTAGTAAAAAAAAGTAATGAGGGTAGAAACTAGGGGTTGGGGGGGTAACAAGTAAAAATGAGGATTGAGTTGAGTTTTGGTTTGGATGGGGGATGGAAGAGGGGCAGGATGTTATCGATGTGTAGAGGCTTAGGTAATCGTTGTACAGGAGTGGTGGCTGCTGCAAGCCAGCGCAGCAGTCGAGTTGAGGTTCGATGAGGTTCGATGGATGGAACAAGGCGAGGGGGGTAAGTTTGAGCCAAGATGAATCGAGATGCAAATACGGGCTATTGCAAAGGCTTAATATGCATGTCCCAGGGACTTTACTATAGTTCGTATTGAATTGATAGTGGTGGTTCAGCCTGCTCGCTAACCTGAATTTTAGCATGTTGGCCGCTAAATTTCATATTTAGCGGGGTAGCGCTCTGATGCTAAAATTAGCCATTAATTTAGCTTGAGCTCCCCCAAAGGTGCTAAGCTACAGGGAGAGCCAATGGACTGTAGCTGACCCAACGCTAAGCTAACAGTTAAATGTAGCTGGCAAGAGCTTCAGCTAAAGCTAACTGCCACAAGATTTAGCGGGCTTGCCCTAAGCTACACCGGTAGTGTCGCTACTGTAGTATAGCGTAGTACTTGTGCCGTTTCAGGAGGGCACCTAAACACCCCTGTTCAACAGGCCCCTCCTTTTTTAAATAAAATTTATTCCTTTGGAATTAAAATACCTACTCCTATTTCAGTGTATTTCTGCACTGAATATTCTCTTTGCACCCAGTGTAGCTAGAAGGATACTGTCCTTGGCATCATTTGGGCTGACAAGAATTAGGATGTAATAGTATGTCTGCAGTGTGAACCTTTGGTAATCAATCCACCAGCCTATAATGCCTACACTTCTTAAACCAGGATAGAAATGTCAGCAAAGCCCAGATCCTCCCCATGATTCCAAGATTCCAGAAGAGGCATCGAAGGTTGAAAAGTTTAGACCAGGCTCAATTGTGAACAGCCAAGTGTGGAGCTCAAAAGGATTATCAAAAGTGACATTAAGGCCAAGTAGAGCTACACAATCTGCAGGACTTCCCATCAGGGATCTAGAAGGTGGATTTCTAGATTCTAAACTTAATTTGGTGGCAAGTCATTTCAAATCAAGGTTTTACCGCCAAATGAGATTTACAATTCCAAATTGGTCACAGGAAGTCCTCCATTCCTACTCCAGACAGCCTCCACATGAACATCGTCCATGATGAAATTCCAACACCCCTTCATGACCCTCCAAATAAAACCAAGACACATAAAGGTAAAAAAAAAGCCTACTAATTCCACAAAAAAAAAAAAACAGGAAATTGGTGGGGGGGGTATTGCTCTCAAAGGTTTCGGCATAGAGTATATACAATAAGCAGCTGCATAGAGGATAAAAAGATCAAGAAGAAAGCCTCCATCTGGCACCACAATGCCAACAACAAAGAGAAGAGTCAAGCAAGAGCTGGACCCAAGAAGGTTTACCAACAAAGTGATCACCATTACCGCCTGTCCCGACCTCCTTATTACGTTGAGTAGTAATAGTAGCAGAAGATGATGACTGCATTTGAGGACTTTCTGGAATGTCTTGATGAGCAGATCGATCATCCATCGACTTATCCGAGTTATCGCTATGGTTACGACGCATTGATTTGCGTCCACAGCCGGTACAGATCCTGACTTGAATAGTCGACAAGATTCGAAAGGTAACTGAACATCGATCTAAGAAAAAAAGTGAAAAAAACCCATGGAAAAAAGTCAAGTTGATTGATGAGGGAGAGATGATAAAATAAGATGAACATACCCCAGACATGACCAACACGACAAATAGCGAATCGAAGACCATCAAAACAAACTGATTCAAGACAAGCCGGACACCGTTCAACATCATCATCATCATTCCCATCCAACACCTGAGAATTTCCATTGGTGAGGCGATCATCATGCGCCAAAGATAGTCGATCTTGATCTAATAACTTATGATCGATTTGATCAGGTTCTAAGAGTTGTTCAATTGTTGGTTCCGGGAAGCGGTCAATGACTCGAGCTGCGTATTGGTATCGATTCAAGACAGGCTTTTCATCGTCTATGTCCCAATTCAAGAAAAAGGTGGATAATAAGCTTTGTCATCCTAATGGGCGGGGGTTT
This sequence comes from Puccinia horiana, assembly GCA_001624995.1. NCBI lineage: Eukaryota > Fungi > Basidiomycota > Pucciniomycetes > Pucciniales > Pucciniaceae > Puccinia > Puccinia horiana. Next base: position 63,539 of record LWDY01000011.1, read on the forward strand.
GTTTTTCTTAATGAGTAGAAACATTTCGAAGGTGCTGACCTGAAAACTGGGCCTGATAACGACTCAAGAAATGAGCGATAGCTTGCAAGATAAGACGATGGATGTGTCGAGAGAGAGAGACTTTGATCCCAACGAGCCGAGTCCTCAAAGTTGCAAACTGAAACTTATCGATTCGACTCTATGAGAAACAAAAAGCAAACATTAAACTTATCTACCTTGATATGAGAAAGGGAGAGATAATTTACCAGTAAGAAGTTACACAAGTTAATTTTCAAGCGAAGATGGTCAAGATGGAGATCATATAAGATAAGGTTGATCATCCGACTTTTCAATGTCAACAAGTCCTTCTCTCGATCATGATCTAGATTAAATTGCTCATGCGCGAGAGCTGAATAGGGGGGCTCCTTGGGGTGATCATTCATCCTTTCCAGTTCAAGTAAATCGACCAACTTCGCAAGACTTGCGTGGAGCTGATCAGTGAACTGAGATTCCCGAGGCCCGGGATCAGAGAAGATTGAGTGCAGGATGTAAAAGACATTCAAGAGTTTCAAAGCGGGTGATACTAGAATGGCTGTACAAATAAGTCAGATTAGTACACCATCAAGCCCGACCGAACGATCAAAACGAACGAGCGAAAAAAAATGCAAACGAACACGAAGGTGATTTGGTAAACATCGCCGGCAAGATCGTCCCAATTTGGTTATCGAGCATCCATAATAGTTCTGTTCTCCTTTCTGGCTTGGCAGGATACTGAGCCGTTCCAACCGGATTAAAATCTGCCAAACAGAACTGGACGATTTGATAGTTCTCCGGTTTGTAGCGAAACTTATTTGGGGCGTCGATCCTACCATACCAAAAGTCAGTTTGAGAACAATATTGGTTGATCGAGCTGCAAATGGTAACAACATTAATGAAGGCTTACTTACTCATATAACCAACTCATGATGCATCCACTTGATAGAGTAATCCGATTATCGGAGTGGGACTGGTGGTGTTGGCCAGAGAGATACTGGAGACTACTAAGAACGCTCGATCCAAAGACGCTCATGACGTTCTGTTTGGTGACCGGAGTATTATTCGGTGGAGGTTGTGCAGAAAACCCAATCGAGCGGAACTTGGCACGAAAGTCGAGAGAAAGTTGGACGGAATGCGCCAAGTCAAGCTCCAGTGAGTTGGTAGAGGGCGAAGAGGATGGGGATGGGTTTTTTTCTATTGATTCCCTTAAAACGAATATCAAACCGTTCGAGAGCATCGCGACGATTTGTGTAATTCCTGGCAAACCAGTGGGGACGATACTGATACCTGTTCCTCGAGCAAGTCATTGAATCGAAATGATCAAATGGGACACGATTCCGTCATAAATGTGAGATTTACCTGAACATGTCGCCCAACTATTGCAATCGGCCCAACACAACCGATCGTCATAAGGTTGCAAGACAGGTAGCTGAACAACCTGAGTAGGACCGAGAAGTGATCCAGACTGACAATCATCCTGCTGTTCATCGATCGTCGATGGGACCGAAATCAAAACGATTTCCCCCAACCGACTAAAAACTAATCTTGATGGCTATCATAGAAACGAGTGAAACAAGAGAGGTACGTTGGTATCAGTCTACTGAAAGCGAGAACAAGAAGGTCAGGTTTTTGTTTTGTTGTAAGCGCACAGTAGTGTCAGTGGACGGTAACCATTTGAAGTAAGTGATAGAAGACTGATTCAGTGGGTCTTGGTATACCCCTACGGTCTGTATCTCTATCCACGAGATCGGCGAGAGTGGTTTTATGGGTCTTTGAAATGGTCGACAGACTTGCAAAACATGAACTACCCCTTTTGAATTAGCTACTGCTAGATAGGCTGTTAACTGGTAGTGGTATGCAGATGGATCGTCTAATTTTTCGGAATTTTTGGACGAAATAAACTCCAAACATATAAGCGGTTCACCACAATAGTAATAATAAGTAACCAATGAAAAGAACTGAGCAAAGAAGTTTACCAACTCTTCGCCGAGTGGTAAATTTCCAATCGGACCAGGATAATAAGTTGATAGTTTGACCGTTGGGGCAGATTGGGTTTAAAGATTCAAGTTCCATCTGTCCGTTGGAAGTGTGCCTACGAAGGAAAACCTTAAGACTTTATGATTAATTGTTCTATGCATGCATTGGGCAGAAACGAACCTCCATAAAGATATATCTCCTCTCCTATGACCGACCGCAAGCAACGAAAAATCCACTTCGTAGAGGTCATCAAACTGGTTTAAATTTGGCATCTCAGTGTGGGAATGAGAGTATGCAGGCGACCAGGCAAGACCTTAAAAAAAAAAAGATGAAACAAGGTAAGTGTGGTTATTTGCCTCGAAATTCGTAATGAATCCACTCAACAAGTGGCTTGAGTCCTGAGGACACAAGCAGTGAACCTGCTTCGCTTCTCCTCAGCCTCCTCTGACACATTCCATTCAGTTTCTGGGCTGATGTCAATCGGTTGATCTGGATCACCAATGATAGCCGGGTAGAAATTGTAAAAGAATTTTAATAGTTCTTCAGAAAGGTTTAGGGTGCCTTTCTGATTGAATCGATGTTAAGTATTATTATTTTTTTGAGAAGGAGTGATATGTTTGAATTGTGTGTTGGGGAACAGTGAAATCAAGCCGTAGGAAAAAGAGTGGTATTTTTGGGTTGAATCAGTTCTTCTCATTTGAGCGTTAGACGACCTGGGGGAGACAATAATAATAAATAACATACAATTTCCCACAACCCAGTATGAAAATTCCGAGTAGGTGAAAAGACAAATACATCACAAGTAGTAGACAATCCGGCAAGCAAGCACCTTGAGATTTTTAAGAATGAAAATCACAAAAACTTGATCAACAATTGAGCCATTAGAAAAAGTGCTTTTTTTGGAGGGGGGTGGGAGTGGCGGGTGGTTAGAAAATGTTGCCGAATGAATACTGACGATCCTAAGGCTGATAATCCACTCGGAGACCAACAGGCGGAGCGCCAGAACCGATCATCGTTAGGAGGAGTGATAGTAGATAAATCTGAACAACAAAAGCAAGGTGAGAATCAAGTGCTAGTATCGAGAAATAGAAATGAGAGATGTGTTACGATTAGAATTGTCCGACCAATTAACACCCAGTTGTTTGTTGATTTCGATGATCGTCAAGAAGAAAGGCATCTTAGCTGGATTAGCACCCGATGTAGATTGAGAATGATTGTCTTGGTTTGAGTGGGTGGTGGAAGGAATGAGTAGTTGATCTTCTGGCCAGTTCTGTTGATGAGAATGAGAATGAGCGTGTTCTGGTGGGACCAAGTAACTTAGAACGGGCGTCTAGAAGAACAGAGAATCCAATAGAAAGTGGTTGGTGAGATGTTGTTGGTTGTGATTTAGAGAGGATTACAATTTACCAGAAGATAGATGTTTGATTTGGTGGTTGCGAAGGCTTGTCCGTCGTTTGACCATTCCAGTGAGGATGGACTGCAGTCGATCGGGAGTGTTTGGAGGACATCGACATGGGCATAGGCTGAGTGAGTGGGTCGATGGTTATTTTCTTGGGCGGTTGAGTTCGGTTGATAAGCCATTTAGGATGTGGTTGATTAAGGAAATTAATTAATTCAACCGTCATAAAGTCACTTCCCCACAGCTTGGAAGTGTGTGGACATGGCTATCATCTGTAAACATGGAAAAACTGACTACACCAATCCATTGTGCTTTTGAGCATGTTGGGGAAGCTGTTCTCACTCCTCTTGGCCCAAAAACACACAGAGTAAGCTGAAGAATCCAGTATCTTGGTTTCCGGCCACTTCAGTGGTCAGAAGGGTTCAGTCACTAAGATTCTTTCTTTTCCATTGATCACTGGTTCAGGGCCAAGTGGAGGTAGAGGAAAGTTGTGGATAGAATGTTTTGGGATGTCAAGTTGGTGTGTCCCCCAGTCCACCTGGCAGGCTGATCCACTACCTTTTTCAGGCTAAATTTACAGTTTACTTACCACGAAGACTTCACTTCGCCATCTGCAGCCCCTGCAGATCTTAATTTAGAAGTGGAAAAGCTAAATTTTTAGCTTTTCAACTGCAAATAAGCTCTGGCATCTGGCTCTACAGGGGGGCTGTAGATCGAAGGGAATTCATCCACTGACTGTTGCAGACTTCCTCCAAAACAGGTCCACCACTACTATGTAAGCTGGACAATTTCACCCAAGACACCTTCAATATCAACATTGGCCTTCTGCAGGGCTCACATCTCTTGTTATCTTGTATCTTTTTCATAATAACTCCTTACTGATCAAAGAGTTCTCCATGTCAGCTGACAGGGTTTTGATTGGATAAGTGGATCATGCTGTGCACCTAGTTGCCTTCCCCTCTTTTAAAGGGGCTATTGATGTCTTAGCTGATGCTACCTACCCCTATGACCAAGTCATGGGGGTAACAAGCCACCTCCATGACTGACTTGCAACCCCCGTCACTTGGTCATGGGGGTAGCAAGCCACCTCCATGACCAACTTGCTACCCCCATGAGATGTTCAAAGCCACCCCAATTTCGTTCATACAGGATTGATCTATGATCCCCTTCTTATTTGACAAGATCACTCAAAAAATGTCCCTGTTTTATTTCAGGAAAATTATTGCAATTAAGTCTGACAAAGTTATGTACTCCTTTATCTTAACCAGTAGGACCACCTCGTCTAGACACCATCCTGATGCTGCACTAACAGGACTGGAAACTCAGAAAATCAATAAGGCTGTTGAACTGGACCAATGAGATGGCGGATCAATTGGGAAAAGAAGCACTAGTGGACCCTGACAGATCTCCTTTCCTGGTTCAAGGGAAATACAAGAAAAATGCTTATCATCTAGCTGCAATGTTACCCAAACCACAGGCTCCCTCAAATCTTCCCATCATTGTTTCATCTTTGATAAACCAAATGGTGTTGGGTCTTTGATTGCTTGAATCCTATCTCTTCTGCATTCATTAGGGGGTTTCAAACTTGAGCCAGGTCAACTTGCCTGCCAACTGGCAAGTTGCTCTGCACGTTTTTTCTGGCAGATTGACTTGCCAATTGGCAGGCAAGTCAAGTCTGACTGGAACCCTTTAACACACAGTATAAATCAATTTCACTCATCACTCAACAGGAAGCTTGCAGAGTGACTTGCCAATTGCCAGCCAAGTCAACTTGGCTCGACTTTGAGTCCCCCTATTGACAGGTCAATCCCCTCTGCCTTTTTTTCTTGGAGATAGAGAAACAGTTGTTCACTTCAGGAAATTCTGCTTTCACCTCAGGATTCAACAAGCCAAGATTCAGAGAAACTTCCACAAAGCCAAACTGTTTTTCAAAGCAGATTGTCAAACCGGAAGGCAGATCCCCCCTTGGCGGTATTTCTCTGCAGCTCACATTATTTTCAAGCTCTCTATTTGTCCTATGTAGTGTTGTTTTGTTTTCTGCCATCTGAATTTAACTGTGATTTTTATCTGTTTCCTTTTCCTTTTCTCTACTTTTTTGTTCCTTCAACTGTGCTAGTCTCTCTCCCCAAACTTATGTGACTAGCTTCTCAGTACATATTTGTGTGACTCTCCTATTATGTGTTTGTGTCTCAGTTATGTTGATGTTCTAGATCCATAGTGTGCAACACCATAGCCCAAAATTCAATTAACAAAAAAAATCCACTATGGACATACCTGTTATGGGCATACTCCACACAATCCACCTCTCACTAAAATCTTAGAATTGAACAAAACCAAACAATCAAGAACAAATTTACTCCAACAGACATCTTGATTTGGATGAGCAATCAAAACACAAAAAAAGATATGTGTTTTATTGATGTATATCAAACCAAACTCATTAATATATCAAACTCATTAAGTTTTACACACAAGACTTGACCACTTATACATTGAACTTCCAAATTCCTTGATTTCCCTCAAGGTACCAAATGACTAATTATTTCCAGACAATCTTCTCACCATGTTTTGGACATTATTATGACCCAAAGAAACCATATCAAATCTGGTAGAGATAACATTCAATATTGTAAATCAAAGAATATCTCAAGTACCATCATTATAAAAAAGAGAGAAAGAGAAAGACAAGGGTAAATCTAGATATCGCATGATATTAAGCCAACTTAATAGCACCCGCCAACTTGACGCCCGGTTCCGAAGGCTGATCACCAGTCGACTGACTGGGCTCCATCAACGCCGGTTTAAAAGCCTTCGCAAAGCCGGAGACCCGAGTGGGTTTAGGAGGCTCAGTCTCCAAGGGATCTATCATTCATTCCAAATGATCATCAATGGAGTGGGGTGAGTATTTTGAGCAGTAGTCTATTCGTCGAATCAAGTGAGAATCCACTTTACCTGTCACTTGAACTTCTTCTGTCGTAGTAAATAAACTTTCGTCCGCCGCTAATCCATCCACATCCTCCTCCCCTACCTCGACTAGCATCCCCAAATCTTCACCATCGATAGCCTCTTGATCTTCATCAACATCGATCTTGACCAATCTTTCGTTGAAATCATCTATCGAATTCTGGCCAAAGACCATGAACGAGTTCCAGACGTTGACGATCAAACAGATCTGTTTCTTGAACGTCTCCGCTTTGATTCTTCCAGGAAAAGATCGATAGATTAGGTTCAAATGATCAAATACTTCTGGTAAAAGCTTCTCCAAGATTTGTCGATACTTCCATGCATTAGGTAATGAATTCGAACTGTTGTGTAAAATATCCGAGATCACATATAGTCGTGCAAGCTTTCTAGGTACTGGTGTCATATCAATAGTCAATGATTGGACTAAAATTTCCGCCACCTTAAAAGAAAGAAGTAAGGAAAAAAATCAGTTTGGTTGAACTTCATGGATTTCATAATGAAACCAAGTACCTCTTCAGCGGCATCCGCGTGATGCAAAGCAAATGCCATACATCTAGCGATCTTTTCTCTTTGAGGGGTCAAGCTCCTCAGCATGGCCTGAAACCTCCGACGACTATGTTTGCCCAATTTGCCCTTAGGAACTCGTTCGTTCTCAGACTCTTCGGCAGAGTCAGTAGAGTAGATTGAAGTATATCCCTATTGTCTTTCGATGTCAGTGGTTAACGAGCGAGCTAGTCATAATAATCCGATCTTACGTCGTCAGCAAATGGCGGTAGGGGTGGCGAGGGTGGGCGATAATGCCGGTCGACCAACATTCGAAAGAAATGGTAAGCGGCCGTCTACAGAATTGAGAAGTAGAGGTCAGATGCTGAATTTGATGATGATTGAATGAAATTGCAAACGAGGCAGACAACTGACATCAGCTTCGATCAGAAATTTGAACTTTGGGTTTGTTCGTTCCCTTTCTCTCAAAGTTCTCTCAAATCGCTCCCCATGCTCCAGGACTTTCTTAGCAACGGTCCGGATAAACTTTTCTTCGTCTTCATGAAGTTTAGGCCAATCTCGATAATCTCTGGACGGAGATCTCGACCTACTGTAATCTGAGGAATAGCTCCTGGAGGATCCTCTCGAGCGATCATACGAACGCGACCTCGACCGGGATCTAGAAGCGGAACTGTACCTCGACCTTCTTCGTTTTGCAGAGCGTCCTCGATCGCCACCATATCTCGACCGAGACCTCGAGCGAGATCTGGAACGAGTTCGAGATCGACGACGATCACGTGAATCACAAGATAAGCTGCGCGATCTTCGTTTTCTACAACTTGGTGAGCGTCCGTATCGGCGTCGTGATCTGGGTGAAGGTGAACGTGAACTGGTCTGGGCTGCTCTAGGTAGCTCTGTAAAACATAATACGAGTCTTATCAGAAAACAAGAAGACTTGACCGAGAAAGAAATTCTTCATACCGAATTGAGGTTTGTGCCCCGGGGGCATAGGCATAGCCTTGCCCCAGCCTGTTCGAAGAATATGACCACCCCAATCAAAACCATCAAGCTCTCTACATGCCCGTTCGGCATCAGAGCGCCTAAATGAATTGCAGATCATCAACAATCCTGACCATTTGTTTGTGAAAGCTCTGAGAGTGGCATACCGCATGTAAGAAACAAAGCCGTTCAAGCCACCAGACTTGTTTTGTCTCATAGCCACCATTCCGTATCCAGCACCGCCAATACTTTCGCTTCCGCTTCTAGGCCACATTATCTGATTAGTGTGAAAAGGTGGGAGAGTCGAAAAAGATCGATGGGGAGTGAGTGAGTATGGGTGCCGTAAGCTTGTTTTGCTTTTTTTTTTTTGTGGTTACTTTGGCATGAGCAAAAAGATGAGCCGACTTTGAGTGAGGCGATCGGTCCCCATTTCACGCAAAACGCCCCCAATGATTGTTCGCAGATTGTCCCGGGTAGATTGCCGACATGTACATTGGTCGTCAGTGGGTCGCCTGTATCCCTTGATCCACCCGAGAGATGAGGAGCAGTTTCTAAGGCTAAATGTGTGCACATTATGAGAAGGAGGTAACATGACTCATTTGGTCAATGTGTTCAAATTGTTAAGAGTACTTTCAACGTCAACCGACCGGCCAAGGCAGTTATGCTCATGCCTCGTGGATCCTGGCTTGCTTTCGCCGCCAGCCGACCTTCACGTTCAGCATCTTTCCTGGAGATAAATGGTCAAGATGTCGGTCCCGTTGAAACCCCCCAAAAAGAAATAGAGCGACGAACAAGCGCACCTTTTCAATTCTTCCAAGAAGCTTTCTCCTGCTTTCAACTTTTTGGATGTGGTGGGGACTGTAGGATAGGAGGGTATGATAGTAGAAGCTGAGGTTGGAGGGTAGGGAGCAAGAGAAGCTTTGGGAGGCGACGGAGATTCTTCGACGGGTGAGTCCAGCTTGACCACTGTTCTAGGAGCCCCGCCAGGTTTGACGAATGCAGGACCTTGAGCTGGTTTCCGATTATTGGCGTTCGCCGACCCGGAGGCACGAGCTCGTCCACTTCCTCTATCATTCCCATCAAACGAAGCCACAAAGTCCTCGTAAGCCTTCGAGGCGAGTTCTTCTTCTTCGCGCTTCTTGGCTTCAGCAGCCTCCTTCTCTTTGACAAATTTCGATTTCTTGATCGGTGCGGAGACAAACGCATTGAGTGCCTCCTGAGACTTCATCTTATAAGCCTTTTTTTTAAGCTCCTGATAAGCAACTTAGAGCTCTTATCAGGCAAGGTGTGTTACTTGGTGCTGTATCCAAAAGAAGTCCATATCAGTGCGGGTGCCATTGGGAGGGGACATGCTATTCCTCCGAAGACGAAGGGAAAGAGACCACGAACAATTTGATAGAATCCAACCGAGCGAAAGAACCACGCAAGTGTAAATGTGAGTTGTACTCGTTATGGCGTCTGTTTCAGAGGATGGCAATGAGCGAGAGGAGAGGGGGCCCACGGGGGTTGGAAGGAGCCTATGCTGCGGAGACTACACACCGTGAACACGCAGCGCAGCCACCATCATCAGGATTCAGGATTCATGAATCAGGAATGGTTTTCCTTCCTTTCAACATCCCAGCTGTTAGATGTGAAAGAAAGTGTGGCAAGTTGATTAGCACCTATAAGTTGCATACTCCACAACCTGTGTGGCTCCTGGCCATTGGACCAGAGGTTATATTTTACCACCCTTGTTGTAATTGTTCTACATAATATAGTATCACAATATATTCCTTCTCCAAATTTTGGGGAGACCAGGAGTTCGCAATCAGCAGTGGGTCAGCTATGTCAATAAGGGCCAATGGTTTGCATTGTTTTTTTGACTATAGCTTATTGTAGCAATATAAGACTAATGTAAGCGCTCACACCCCGGAAAGGGGTTGTTGTGCTGCGCTACAGTCACTTCTGGGAGAAGCCCCTGCTTGAAGTGGCTGTAGTTTAGCATGATGCAGCAAACATAGTGGCTAAAAGTCTGCTGACAAACAATGTAAAGTTGCAGGATATCTTTGACTCCCAGAGCTTATTGGTTTAGTTTGATAGAAGATAATGACCGAGATAATTTAATCTATCTATAGTCAGGGCTTGTACAGAATTACAAACTTGACCTTGTAAGATTAAGATGAGTATAACAAAGCAAAAACAAATAAGAAAGGGAGATCGACAAATCTAACTGATTGAGAAAAGTTAAAGAGTAGAATAATCCGAGTGAGTCTTGAATAATTTGAGGTTTATTTACGGAGCGTTTGGTGCGGGTTCCATGATTGCGGCTGCCAGTTTTGATCAGGGTTGGTTTGGGGTTGAAGGGTAAAAGCGGAGAGAGGGCTTTGGCCAATTTTTTTACGTTTCCTGTGTAGTTCTTCAAGGTCATCACCAGGATCGATAGATTCGCCTGAACAACGGCATAAGGGATTGATCATCAGCAGTTTTGTCATGGAGTTCAGAGGGTTCGATGGGTGATGAACGATCGTACGCACGCAGATCTGGTAATGTACCATCCGCGATCTCAGTCACGTTATCCTTCCCTAGTTGTGCTTGTTTTCTGGCTTGGTCCTGCAACTCTAATCTCTTGACATTTTCGCGGAGTTGTAAGAGTCGAAGCTGATCGGCTTGCAGTTCCTGGGTCAGGTAAGCATGGAATGAGCTGATTGATTGACATGCTCGATTGACTAAGGTAATCTCTCAACGCCTACACACTTCAATCGATGGGGGATGCTTTCGGGTAAATGATAGCCAAGCCGACCATTGAGGAGGCAGATGGTGAGTTCGGTACCTGCCGAGACTCCGTATTGTTAGCGCTACACTTAAGATAGCCACATGTTTCAACTCACAAGGTCGGATCATTATGATTTGATTTGAAGTTTACGAATCGTCTCGGACGTGGCTCTGAGGGAGTAAGGAACATCGTCAATGGGGCGCCATCGGCAGGAACGCAAACGGCGAGATATCTACCTGTTCCATTCTGAAAAAAAATCACCAGCGAACGTCAGCAATCAAGGTCAATCAGATCAACGCAACCGGGAAAAGGTTGCAGGAGCGATGAGGATGCTAATGGGCACCGACCGGAAGATGTTTCTCGTAGTAGCTGCACATAAATACATCCCGATCGTCAGCTAACATGGTTGAGAAGGAATGGACTCGACAGACACACATACCTATTTCCAACCAAATCACTTCCTGCGAGACCAGAGGCCATGGGACATTCACGATTATCTGAGGAAGATTGCTTAAGAAGAGAGATCATAAGCGACTCACCAACAAAGAAGCGCTCCTTGCCGACACCGAGGGCTCGTTGGAGACGTTGGAAAGCTCGGGTTATCATTTTTTCGAATCGGATCGTGTTTCCTTTTAATGATCATCTTCGCCCGAAACTACTCGACCATCTCAACCTAAGCATCATCCTGAACAAATGCTTCTATCAGGAGTTGGTCCACTTCTGGTGGAAAATGTACACAAGACTTCTTTCCCTTTAGTTTCCTTTTGATTTATTATTTTCCTTGACTTTGTCAACATGGGAATTTTTGTCCGCCATCCCTATGCTTATAAAGAGGGGTCACAGTATTTTTTTGTTTGGGGAAACAGAAGCCAAACCAAGTGTAACTTCTGAGATCTCTACGCTGATAGAAAAAGTCTGCTGGCTGCAGGCAGTTGACAGAGGCACCTTTGTGTACTTTGGCAAGCCAGCTGCCAGCAGCCTAAAGCTGACTTTTTCTGGCAGTGCTTGGCATTGCTTTGAGCACATTTCAATTATCTTCACCTCAATCTCTTCAGGAACCTTCACCACATATCAAGCTTTGAACTCTTTTCAAGTAATGAATTCCTCTCCAGTACACATTGTAGGACTGCATAGAAGGAAGGATGTCACTTTTTATTTTTATTTTCTCTCTCTCTATCTCTTTGATAATTCAATCCTTTACTAACAAATTTTTGCAAGCCTGAAAATTTTCATTTTCCATGATCAGAGAGTTGTTAAATCCATGTTATAACATTCCTGAAAGTTTCTTTTTTCATGGATGTCATCAGAGTCACTAGTTCACTAGTGGTATGAATCCATAGTGATGATCATGACCAGAGGACATTCAAGAAGAAATATTAATATTGAATGCCAGCTCATCATCACAACTTTTTAAAAGTTCCTTAATAAATCAGACTGGAGAGTACAAGTTGTAGTCCGGAGGAATGAGCACCAAACATATACATTGAAACCTGTCTAACTGCATACTTGTACAAGGGCATAACCTCCCATACCACATAGACATTTTCTTCCACCAAATCTTCATTTTTACCCTAATTGAAACTTTGTAACTGCATAATCCCCTTAACCACATAGCAAATTCTGTCCACCAAGGGGTATGTGGTTAGACAGGTTTGACTGTAATCAAGTGTGGTTGTTTTAGAGACATCAACAGTAGTCTCTTCGTGTTTATTATTAGATTGTGTGCATATTTTCATTCAAGTGCCACCAAACCCCAGATCCGACCAAGAACCATCGAGATTGCAGACCAAGCCAAAAGTTTGGTTCATAATGAAACCGTAGTTCATCTGACCAAGGAAGAAGAAAAACACAAGACGGGGAAAGAAAGAAAAAAGTGTTGGAAGTAGTACAGTAGAAAGATCCCCAAGTTGTAAGGAGAGCCATCTCAACCGGTTCGGTGGGATGCCAATCGACACAGCAGACGGGACACACCACAGAAGGGTCCTAGGGCCGATGACTGTACATAAATATGATCGGAACAAGCTTTGCGAACAAGGAAGAGATATAAAAAAAAAGGGGGGGGGGGGGGGGGAAAGAGTGTGACAAAAAAAAAATAAGAGATTATTGCGGCCACTGCAAATGGTAAAGGAAATCATTCAAGAGGACAGAAAGAGAGAGAGAAAGCGACGGTTTTTCTTAATGGTCAGGAGAAGAAGAATGCGACTCCCATCAACATATATCCCGTCCCTCCTCACTCATCCTCCTCATCGTCATCGTCCTGTTCTTTCAAGAACTTGACCAAGGGTTCGGTGGACTTGAGGAAGTGTTGGCGGGCCTGGGCCTTGCTGCCCTTGCTGTGCCAGTACAGGATGGCCTGCTCGCTCAGCGCATCGTGGGCATATAGCTCCTTGATGATCTTCGCAAACGCACCCATCACTTTGGTGTTCCTGAGAATTGGGTAACAACTCGTTAGCAGTCTGGACAGAGTCCGCTCAAAAAGGACATGGTGGACTGACTCATAGGCCCACACCTGAATGGTGTTGATCATCGAGATTTGAGTCCTGGCGTTCTTGCTAAACACTGCCAAGACGGGGGCCACAGACTGGACAGCAGCCATGCCCAATCAAAAACAACAGATGGTGAGGATCGGGACCTTCGGATCGCTCGAGGGAGTAAAAGCTTACAACGACTGCTTTGACGACCATGTCGACAATCTGGTCAGGCCGACTACCCATGTCTAATCTGTCCATGAGGCCGTGCCACACCAAGGCGATAAAATCGACATCGGGAATCAAGCCGCTCTGTGATTGCTCTTTTAAGAAGCTAATAATCTGATCAAGAAAAGCATCAGTGAGCGCGAGTTCTCTCTTCAATGAGGTTTCATAGATCGGCCGGACCTCGCTCTGGGGCTCCTCTGAGGCTACCATCTCTCTGAGCCTGACCAACGTTTCGTCTCGGACCTGCCCGCTGCGTTGCTTTTGAGCATATGCCACGATCGGATCCAGCTTGGCTGCCTTGAAGTGCGCCTCTAGATCTGAAGGCTCCCGTTTGTGGGGCGGGAAGAAGCCATACATGTTCACCACTCCGCCCCGACGAAGAGCCCCTGAAAGATGGTCTGCTGACTCGACCTGTAAGTAGGCCGTAAAAACTTTGGTGATAAAGTTTAAAGATACACCTATAATTTATTCGGCAACACATGTTAACATGCAAATCCTTATCAAGAAATTGGACTGGATGGGAAAAGATTTACCATCTTTGACCAAGTGCTCCTTTTGTAAAGTCAGGAGAACGTTCGAGCTCGTTAATCCGGTGGAGATGAACAGGGCCAGAGAGTAGGCCAGCTTGTCCATATCAGGACCTTCGAACTTGTTGACGTACTGAAGCAAACCGGTGAGAGCGTTCTCCTCGAAGATCTTTTGCAAGTATTTGTATCTTCAAAAAACAACCCCGAAAAAAATAAATCAATCAAACTGGTGGAATATACCTATAACTTCAATTATATGAAAAAGCTTGGAAATGGCTGAACCTTCTAATGAGCTTATTGAAGACATCGACATGTTTCTTCATATCGGTTGGATCGATCGGATATTGAGTGCTGGTCAATATACTAAACGGGCTTCTTTCTGCACCATCATCGACAAAGCTTCCGCCGGGAGCAAGGATGCCACCGACGAGGAGGACCTCGAACAAGGGGCCTTCATATTTACGGTAGTCGAGTTGATTTCCTAAAATGTCAAGCTTGGCAGCTACTGCATCAAGATCGTTGGGTGGTAAGGTGGATAGATGTTTGAGGATTTGATCGCGGAATTCTAGAGAGATGAAAAGAAAGAGACGGCCTGGGTGAGTGGACTGAAGAATCGACAGGGTTTTAAAAGCTTGTTGTTCTGAATGAGGACAGTACCTTCGGGCTCGAATTTGGCAGCAGCTTTGGCGACGCCTTTTCTGATACGGTCAACAAGTCAGAGAGGGTTGTTAGTGTTTAGATCAGAGTGGTGGTAGGGAGAGCGAGTAGACAGACCTTTGTTTGTTCCGGACACCGGCAAGACTGGGCTTAGCAGCAGCAGCGGCAGACATCAACTAGCAAGAGAGAGAGAAGTGATATGTAAATCGAGTGGATGGAAGTTGTTGCTCGACTTGTTTTGGGTTTGTTTATTTTTGGTTTCGGGTTTTTCAACTGGCTCAGTGAGATTTGTGCGGTGGGACTCGGCGGGGGACGACCGGGGGTGGCCAACAGAGACCGAGCCTCGAGGCCCATCACTCCGATGGGTACATCACAGGGGCACTTGAACTCGCCCTCGCCTCTGGGTTCCACGAAGCGACAAAACTCATGGAACCCCCGCGAGTACCGTGTGGCTCCACGAAGCCGGCCTCCATGGAACCCACAGGCGGCGGGAGCCCGGTCGCCTGGAGCCCGCGTGCTGCCCACATGGGTTCCACGAAATTGATGGACCCGTCTAGCCCACAGCGTACATGTTGCCTGTGGGTTCCACGGGTCGACGAAGGTGTGGGGCCCATGTGGATTACACACTGGTCACACGACATCGTGCACCCGTGGAACCCACAGGGCCTCACGCTTTGTCGGTTCGACGGAACACGATTCTGTGGTATCCGAGAGGATACCTCGCCGCTTCCACGGAATCGTTGTCCGTCAAACCCACAAGGCAGCCTCCCATGGATGCCTCGCATTACTTGTATCCGTTTTTTTTTGGATTTTCTGTACATCCCGTTGCGGTTGTCTGCGGGTTGTATTGTTGAAATGTTGCACTTTCAGCAAGCGTCCATAGTCAAATGGTGTGCGCACCCGGCGATGGCCTGCTAGCGAGATCTGGGGGTCCGACGCCGAGTCCAATCATTTTGAGCGCTGGGCCTGCCACCCCCCGCTCGCCCCCCTTTTTCTCCGGGTTTGCAACCGGGCCCCACGCTGTCTCCACCTGTGAGACTTGTGGGAGCCATGGGGCATGCTCGTGGCGAGAGCGTGGGCGTGTGGACCAAACACCGACGGTCGGCCTCCCGGCAAAATTCCACGTGTCGTCCTCGCGCATATCACGAGGTGGCAGCGTGGAACTTCGCCGGGGGTGTAAAAACCCATTCATGGAATAGTTCATCAAGATCTCTCCAAACTGAGTCAGTCACCGCTGGCACAAGTTCAGTTGATATGTGCTCCAAGTCATGTGTATCCTGTCTTGATTCAAGCAGCACCCAGGATGTAACCAGACCACACATTTTTGTTTGCAGCACTGAATGCTGGGTGGAAACAACCGTCATGAAGATAATGGAGGGAGGACTTCCTGTGGCCATCTACAGGTTCTGTAAATTATAAATTACAGGTCTAAATCCAATCTTCCCTGCCAAAATTTAGCTTTACAGGCTCCAATTGAGAATCTACAGGGGCTGTAGATCCTACGGGAAGTCCTCCAATCCTAGATCCTATCCATGTACCATTCATCTATTTACCATGATTTCCTTGAACACTGGATATCAGAAGTTTATTTACCATTGTATTAATGGGGAACTTAAAAATATGCATCATCTCACCAGTCTAACACTGCAAGAAGTACTGCTTCAACTGAAAGCAGTTGACATGCAATATCCCAAGGGTATTTGTACTATTGCATGTCAATTGCTGCCAGTTGAATCAGTTCTTCTTGCAATTTAATGTTTGTATAATTATAATTCAGGTTGTGGGCACATAATTTAAGATGCGACATGGTCTTAAATGTATTTTTTGGGGGTAAAACAGCTTATATTGACGGGAACTGGATGAAAAAAAGGAATTATATGTGAAACCCCTGTCACTAGTTTCACATAGAAATCACTAAAAAGCTTACCTAATCAATTAGTACTTAATCCTCATCGCTCCAGCCCTTGTCTAGTTCAGTAGAGACTCATCCTTTCGCTTCTACTAAACTAGGGACACCCGGTTCTTCATTTTCTCTTTTCTTTCCTTTCCTTTCCTTATATTGTACAGAGAGACTCGTACTTTCTCTTCTACTGAACTACAAATCAATAATACGCTTAGGTTTTAGAATTCTCTCCAAGGAAATCCCTAGTCTAGTGCCTCAACATAATTACAGTGAAGAGTCACACAGGACTCTTACATTACACATCTCAAATCAAAGGGTGTGTATATTAAAGATATTTTGTCAGCAAGTTATCCGTGCAATATAATCAAAATTGTTGTGACATCTGATCAAGTTTTGGCAGAGCTGATCAGATGTCACAAAGGATGTCAGGCAAAAAACCACATATATCACCCAATATATGTTGATGATAAACATGGCCTACATTAATATAATTAGAGGGCTATCAAAGATTTATTAAATTAGAAAATTCATTGAAATTTTCATTAAAAAATCCGCTTCTAATGAAGGAAGTTATAATAATATCAGAGTAAAGATTCTTCAAAGACTGCCATTATAGTTTTATAAACTTTGAAAATGATCTAATTGTAGATTATTACTGATGTATATACTCATCTGTTGCATCCATGGCACATCCATATATGACTTGTTGGATTGATCTTCTGGAGGCCTGAAAGGCCTATCTTCCCACTGCTGCAGCCCCAAAGCAGACACATGATTTTTATATAAGTTGGCCATTTGATGAAGAAATGAGATGTATGATAGTGATCTACTGGTTTCTGAACAAAAAAGGAAATATCAAATCAACAGTTTCAACAATATTCAAGAATAAATACCTTTGAAGTTATTATTATTGTAAGTAGTTGTTCATTGACTGCTTGTGGCCTGAAATATTGACAGTTTATTTGTTTTGCAAGCAGTGGAGTTAGTTACTGGGTTCCTTGGCTTGATTTGAATCATCTTGTTCCAACAAGTCAGTCTCTTCTTCTTCTTCTTTGTCTGAAACAAGATCCAAATAATTCTTCAATCAGGTGGTGTTGTTTCCTGGCCGCATGTTCAAACATTATTTTACAGCTGGGTGTTTTAGCCAAGGCCAATATACTTGAGATGGCCACAGATAGCTACATAGCTGGACTTAACTGCAATAAAAGCTAACCAGACCAGGTCGAGACACCATAAGTGTGAGCAGGTGTCTCTTATGTTATGTACATATGTACATACAGACACAAAGGTGTCTAGAGTTTTGAAAGATTAAGATTTGGTAGATTCTTAGAAAAAAGGTTCTTGGAGAGATATATGATTTTTAGAAATAGTTCAAGATAGTTGATGTTAATTCTGAGGCCACCTGTGTGTCAATAAGTGGAGTAAGAGTCTCTACACCTCCTCTTAAACTGAAACTGAGGAAGCTATAGGTTGATAAATCAAAAACTATCCCAATTTTTTGGACCAAAGGAAACTGTTCAAGTTTCTTTAAAGGTAAACCTATGTGGTTTAATGATTGAAGAAGAAACCACCAAAAACAATCAAGAAAAGATTTAGAAGATGGGGATGAAGAGTGATCAAGAGATCAGAGTGACTTAAGATCTTAAGAGTCATCAGAAGATGTGTCCAAAGAAGACTCACTGCACTGTTATCCTGACACCAAGAGGCAGGAAGATAAGAGGAGTGTTTTAATTCAGGTGATGAGTGCTGAAATGACTATCTTGATGATTCCTAGTTTTGGATCTGGGTGTGGTTGTGAGCTAGTGATGTGGAAGGTCTCTCCTCTCCCTGAATCAGAGTTAGAGAAGTGCAAATTGAATATATTCAATTTCACTCTTCAACTCTTGAAAATAACTATGGCCCTTTTTGGAACAGTCATAAAGATTGGTGTAGTATTGAACATTTAATTCAATAAAAACCAAACTGTGAAAACAAATGTAACCAAACTTGGTATAGAATGAAAGAACCTGATCCATCATTGACAAGATAAGAATACATGTATTGGACCATCTCTACCACAATAATAGCAATATTACCCTTTATATCTGTTTCACTATATAAGTTGTATCATCATTTCTAGAACATAGTACATAACTCAACAAAGATTTATTCATCTGAATAAACAGTAAGCAACAGTGGGTAGTTACATTAGTCTTTTTTGGCACCGCGCGTAACGTAACGGGCCCCATTTTTGAGTACGTTACTGGTGTTATCCCCAGGATAAAGCGATAACGAGCAAAAAAGGCTGTTTTTGGCCAATTTTGACTCGTTATCTGGCGCTCCAGTAATGCAGCTAAATTATTTTTTCTTTTGTTGCAGTAACTTGATAACGTAACACACCTTTGTTACCAGTAACAATAACGGCAACAGCCAAAAATTTGTTATGTTACCATTACCTGTAACGTAACTACCGTTACCTGTAACGTAACTACCGTTACCTGTAACGTAACTACCGTTACCATTACCTGTAACGTAACTACCGTTACCTGTAACGTAACTACCGTTACCATTACCTGTAACGTAACTACCCAGTGTTGCAGCAAGAAACATTATTCTAAAAAGTAATCAGAAACAATTTGTGAGATCAACATAAGAGTGTAGAGATAATCATTAAGTATTTAATTTAGAGTAGAAATGATTTTGAAGCCTTTTGGACAGGTCTTACTGTCTCTAAGGCTGACAATAAGGGAGGACTGGGTGGATATAGCTCATAGCCAGCCAACCCCATCCAGTTGTGTGGATGAGACATGCACCACAGTTTTTTTTTAAAAAAAAACTTCATGGGCCACCCTTCTATAGACCCAAAACTTGGTCTGGAATGCTGATGACAGACAACTATAATAAGCACCAGACTTCCACACAGCATCTGGTCCAGAAAAACAGGTAGGAACTAGGAAAGAGTTGGATGAGGTTTTGAGGAAAGTTAAGGAACTAACAGCCACATTAAGGCTGGTTTGAAGTATCTGATGCTTTGGGGAATTTGGAATAGGAGACTGTGAGTTTAAGAGGAATGGAAGGGGTCTGTTTTCAGGGAGACAATGGACTTAAAGCTTGGATGCTATCTTTATGAGGAGGGAAAGCAAAGGCAAGTAATAGATTGCATATAAGGAAGCACTGGTTATAACATGGGCACAATAAGATGAGAATAAAAAGATAACAGAGTGACATTTGATGAGAGTAGGGAAGAGGCTGATGAAATAACAGGATTGGTGAGGGCAGGCCATGGTTGAAGTATCAGGCTTCAAGACAGAATCTTTGCATTAAGATTGGATGGGCAGGACCAGACAAGGTAAGTGTGTGAGTTTCACGGAAGAAAAAGAACCAGGAAATGCTTTGGGACAAGATAGAATAGTTGTAAAGATCGTTGTTGAGCTTGTTTGACTTGGCAGGAAATCAGCCAAAGCTTGATGGAAGGTACTGTGAATAGAGTTGCATTGAAACAAGAATAATTGGATGCATGGATTAAGATCTTAGGTTGTAGATCACATTTGCTAAGAAAACCTATTACACAGGTGATAAGAATTTCATTTTGGAAACTGAGTTGTTTGTTGTAAGACCCAGAGTTCAGATTAGTGTTTCAGAACAGCACACACTTCTTTCAAGAGCCTTACAGCCCAAGTTTTTTTAGACTTGATCATGAGAATCAAGATGGATTCCAGGTGACTCCTCCAATTTTGATGAGTCAAGATTTTCCTTTAATGAAACTTTTTATGTGTAATGCAATAAAATATTGGCTGGCTTGAGATATATAATGTAGTCCAAACAATAATGGGGGCTTCTGTCAGAAAAAACACACACATGGCAATGAGTTGGATCTTTTTGGCTTGAAGAGATCGCTAGCAAAATTATCAAGTTTGACATCCTTATAAGTGGTGGAAGATCATGAATGCAGCCCATGATGAAAAAAGTCATGCTCAAATAGGTTTTCATGAGTTTGGTGTTTCAAATTGGCAGAAGAGGGTTGGGTTCTTCCTGACTACATAGTGTTTATCATCATCTTTACATATTTGTGAAACTGTTCTCTATCGTTATCCATCCACTCTTTTTAATTCCATAATTGATACTCAGGAGAAAAGAAGGGAAGTTGGTGAGGTTAGACACCGGACCATATGGGACGGGTACGGATATTGTTTTGAGCATTGTTTATGTCCGGCCCGACCGGCCGAGCGGGAGGTTGTTCCCGTGGCCAGCCCGAACCCGGCGTAAAGTGTTATCCAAGGAAGGAAGAGGAGATGGGATGTATGTGAAAGCCGATGGAGAATGATAGAAGATCACTTGAAGTTTTTACCGAGTCGGGCGAGATCTGAGAAGAGAAAAATGAAATTAGCGTAGGAAAGTGTAAGAGTAAAGAAGAATCAGGAACTGACGAAAGTTGATCGAGTCAGATTTAGTAGCTTGAATAGTTTTTGAAGATTTCATACAAGTTGATAAGTTTTTGCCGGCATCAGCACATTGGCCGATGGAATGAACGTCGCTAGTTGTGGCCCAACATTGGAGTAATTCTGATAGTTCTAGTGCGCAATTTCCAGGTTGGATCTGTGTGTTTTTGAGTTAGTGTGTGGGTTGATTTGCTTGAAAGAGTCTGTGTTGGTTGCTTACCATTCGTTTTGATTTTGTCTTGAGTTTTGGTATTTTGACCATTTTCTTGTTTTTTTGTTTTGGTATTCTTTTTTTTATTATATTTAGATTGAAGTGAGTGTGTTCGGGTGAGTGTGTTCGGGTAGTTCCCGGTGGTGGATGTTTTAAATCACTGATGTTCACTGACTTTAATATTTTAAATTAATAAAATGACAGATCCGCAACAATCGACTCGAAAACAAATGTTTCCGACCAAAAACGGAGTCAGACAACGAGTATCAGTACACCAGCCTACTACGCCTACGACTACCACCACCAGTTCCAATCGACCTGCTTCCACCCCACGACCGCCCATGAAACCAGTCTCAATCAACTCTTCCTCAGCATTGCCCAGGCCTTCTTCTACCACGCCCTCAAGCTCACCACGCACTCCCTCAAAACTACCAACACCAACAACTACCAGATCAAGAACCATCCACTCGCCATCCACTCATACCTTCCCCTCCGAACCGCTCTCGCCTCCGATCAACCTCACTCGTCCTCACTCCGATCGCTCATCGTCTGACTATCTCTTCCTCTCTCCTGTCCCTTCGCCCAGTCAGTCTACCTTCAACCCTGCTACTTCCGATGCCCCTCTACTCAAACTCGATCTCGGTCCTTCCTTCATTCCTCACTCTCTCAGCTTATCCTCTCATCCATCAACTCCTACCACCACAAACGATCAACAACTCTTCGACCTCCGTCTAGGCTCGCCCTCCAAGCCCCAATCTTCCTCCAATCACCACTCTCTCAGCCAGTATCCTCAAAATCACATTTCTTCCAGGCGAGACACCCTCCGCAGCCTGTCCGACCTACTCCATGCCTCTGGCTCATCTTCTTCCAATCATACTGACTTCCTCAACTCGATCGCTAACGAACTATCCTTCTCCACCCAACAATCTACAAACACCCACAGCAACAATTCTTCCACTCACTCTATCCATCCCCCACCACTCACCCCTAGTCGCTCCACCTCCATTCCATCCGATCAGTTCTTTCTCTCACTCTCCTCCACCAACTCTCCGCCTCCCTCCACACTCGAACCAGTCTCCGAACCAACCCCAAAACCAAAGTCCAACTCACTCTCAACCCCTTCCTTACTCGATCTCGACATCTCTGGTCGTGGTCCCTCCCTTGGCGATTCCAAGCCCTCCTCTAACCAAGCCCATGAGGACGACGAGGAAGACGAGGATCATTCTGTCAATGATCTCGATTCCTCTCGCGGGAAACAAATCCCAACCAACATCACCCAACCACCATCACAACAACCCCCAGCTCGTCAAATTATCACCACCGAAGAGGACGACCCATACTCCTCCTCCAACGATGATGACGAGGACTCCCGTAGCATTCAATACGCTGGTAGCAGCTGTGATGGTCATCTCAATCTTGTTCAAGAATCCGTCTCTGATCAACTCACCCTAGCCGGTCCCTACATGAACAGGCAGGTTGCCAGTTCTGCCGCCTCTGTTAATAGCATTTGTAACATCGAACAAAGATCTGTTAACCCGAACGGATTAGCCTCCAAGAAGAGCTTTCATTTCTTCAAGCTCTCTCATTCACGAGGTTCCTCTAGCCAACATGACTCAGATCACCATTCTCAACCCATCTATCAGGGTGGTACACACAGTTCACAAAGCTCCTTCAAACCTGATTTTGTCGATCCCAGTCCAGTATCCTCGCTCACCTCCTTCAACACCACCGGCTCCAAGGCCTCATCGAAAGCCTCCAGCTCTAGCCGTATTGCTCGTCTACTCTCTCGGGTCACTGGTGGTGGTGGTGGTAGTGGTGGTGGTGGCGGAATTGGAAATGCTGGGAGTGGTTACAATACCAATTCACTCGGCGGGGGATCCACCAGGCCACACCCTCAGATGCCCACGTCTTCCTCCTCTCAAACCGTCCGATCGACCCCGACCCTCCCCTCCAGACCGTCGGACCGCAAGCCGATGCGTAGAAAGGGAAGCATATCCAACTTCCTCGACAACCTCTCTATCAGCCGCGATAGAGCTAAACCTCCCCCCTCATCTCCTCATCCTCCTCAAGCTGCTCCCGAATCTACACTCAACATTGGGCCCCGCAAGAGCTTCGACATGCTCATGCGTCCCTTTCTCGGTAACAAACCAAGACCTCAACCGCAGACTTCCGACTATCCCTCTTCAACTAGGGCTAACCTTGGCTCTTCTACCCCCTCGGCGGGCCCCAAGGCACCCAATTCCACCCTCCCAAGCTTACCACCTTCTCAACCTCAGCCTCCTACCTCTTCTAGACCTCTACTTAAAGCTAAAAGATCCTACGATATGCTAAGAGGTAAATTAGGAAATGGGAGGAAGAGTATGGACGACTTATCCGTATGTTCTCTCAGTCGATTGAACATCTTGCTTCTTCTGCTGACTTGTCGTTTTGAACTACCGTATCTATCACAGAATTCCCCTTCCCTTGCGCGACCACCACGACCACCACCATCTTCATCATCAACACCGGCCCCTCAACAAGTTACTAAGAAACTCGTAGCTGGGCCTGCACTTTTATCGGATTCTTCAGGAGCCGTGGCCTCTTATAAACCGACTGGGGGAGATCATTTTTCCTCAACCTCTCAGTCTGCTCCCAACCTGACTGGAATTAATCACAAGCAGCTCGAGAACTATGATCACCAACTTCAATGGACCTCCAACAACGGCTCTGAGAAACAACACCAACAAGCTGGACCTGCCCCGTCTGACCACAAGTCTACCAAGGCTACCGTTACTCCTCGATCCACTTCAGTCACAGATCACCACCAACATCAACCTAAAAGCCAGTCTGTCACCGCTCCTACTCCTGCTCCTATTCCCAAGAAAGCTAAATCGGCTCCGATCTCTCAAAAGGAACGTGTCCAGCCGAGGATCATCGATAATTCTCAGTCGCTGGCTGAGTGGAATACTTTGGAGACGATTCTTCTCAAGTCAGTTTTCTCTTCTCCCCACTTGGAGCTGACACACCTTCGCTGAGCTTCGGTCTGTATCTTTCTCTCAAATAAAGTTTTCAAGCCGTGCATCAAGCCCAACATCGAAGACCTCTACTAGGACAAGCATTGGAAGATAGTCGGGCGGATCTGACGGCCGGCTTGACGAACCATCTCTTGCCGTTCTTGAAGACCGAAGAAGGACTCTATAGCTCAGTCTATCTCGACCAAAACCTAGCCGCCATCCATCGAAGTATCTTGCTTGGCTGGTAAGTTTTTCTTGTGGTCGATTATTGCTTGAAGGGACTTATATTGAAACGCTTCCGTCGTAGGTTGGGACTTATCTTTGATGAGCTCAGAGAACCTCAGCCTACCTCTAGGGCCGCTTGTTTGGACGGCGTTTCTGGCATCCTTGAAAGCCATTTCTTTGCCAGTCATAATATCAACTCGAATCCCGAGGCTCTTAAACAGTATCGCTCTGTCCTCGTTACCGTCTTGAATTTTGCGATCGACAAGTTAAATGATAAAGGTCAGATCAATTAGATTGTTTCAAAATAACAAAAATCTGACGTATCTTTAAAAAACAGCTGTCTACGCCAACACCTTGGTCTTTGCTGGCCGGATGTTGTCCTTGGCATTCTTTAGGATCGAAGGAGTTGGCCGTAAACTTTTGAGAGCCTTACCGCCGGTCAAGCAAATGTCGATGCGTAGACTTCTCGACGAGATGGAGTCAACTGAAAATCCCACCTCATCAGAGCCGCCTAATCTTCAACCTTTCCCGTCCTATCTTCGAGAGCTTTGTTTTGTAGACCTGCCTAGCTACTGTCGCGTCTTTAGTTCGCCCAGTCTTGAGTCGGATAATCTGCTCGTCCAGGAAGGCGATATCCAAGTGGAAATGAGTGGGAACTGGTTAGCAAAATCTCTTTCTCTTTCGAATCACTTCTTTTACTTAAATGTTCTATGTTTTAATGTTCCAGGTTGATCCGTTGGACCGCCTCTGACTCTGATCTTCCGTTTGCGTTCTATCGAGCCTATCATCGACAACTGGCCACCTATCTACGCCCACAGGACCCTACTGTGGTCCATCCATCCACTTTGATCTCTATGCCTGGCTTCCTTCTTGTCTCGGCCTCTTTCTTGGATAAGTGTGACTCGCTAGTCCATCGGAGCCTTCGCTCGGTGACCACCCTGGGCCCGACGGCCAACAACTTCAACGCAGGCGAATCGGCGAATCTGGCGATGGGTGCCAAGCCAAAAGTGCTCGAGTTGGCCCATCGTCGGTTGGTTTCAACGGCCTTGGACATTGTTGGAGGGTCTCCGAAGGTGATCATGCAGGATGACCCTTCAATGGCCGGTCGCACGGATGATACTGGGCGACGTCGACAGTTCTTTGGAGGACTTTTGAACCTCTGGATCAGGGCGATCGCCAAGCGGACCAGCATGTGGGACACCCGCTCTGTCTTCCTCCTCCTCGACTTCCTCGATGGTCTCTTCTACACCGTTCTCTATACCGCCCCAACTCCGCCCCCTCAGCACTCTCCCCACGATCATCCACTTCCGCCCGCCATCCCTAAACTCGTCGAATCATCCCTCGAACTCTTCGATCTCAAATTCATCCTCGACGTCCTTCGCAGGATCTTGATGTCTGCTGACAATACCGTCTGTATTATGAGAACAATTGCGTTTATCTATTCGCAGTTTGAAGCGTTAGTTTCTATTCAGACTGAGAGATTTTTTGCATACATTTACTGACTTTTTGTGTGTGCGTCATTAGATTAACCACTCCACCAGAAACGTTGAGAGCCTTATGTCTTGACCTATTATTAGATCCTCAAGTCTTTCAGCATTTATTCTTACATTGGAACTCTGGTGTTCGAGGCTATTACATGCGTCTCTTGGTTTGGAGGTTGAGTCGGTTGAACGGCAGTAGTATCCAAGGTCAAAAGACCTCCAAATCTAAGGACGTCGTCAAGATCATCCTTACCTTCAATTCTCGATTGGACGCGGTTAGAAAACGTCATGACCAACTCTCGCCTGTCTCGGAGTTCTTGAGCACACAAGAAGAGGAGGATCGACGACGCAGACGTGAGTATTAACTTTGACAGAGAGAGAGAGAGAGAGAAAAAACAAATAAGTTTTCTGATGGTTGGCTTAACAGGTACGACAATTTGTTCAACCAGAGGGGTCTCAGAAAAGCCATGGGCGATCTCGGAATTACCCCCCGAGGAAGTATATGCGGAGACTGTTGATGAAACGTATCGAGATCCTGGTGGGTTGGTGAGCGGGTCAACGTCGGATAAGCAGCCATCGGTGGCGAAAGTGGTATCGTGGTTGAAGGTGGTGAAACGACTGGGCGGCAGTTCGAAGACCAAGAACCGACCAGAGTATAATTCATCTGAGCC
The DNA here is from genome assembly GCA_001624995.1 of Puccinia horiana. Lineage (NCBI taxonomy): Eukaryota > Fungi > Basidiomycota > Pucciniomycetes > Pucciniales > Pucciniaceae > Puccinia > Puccinia horiana. The sequence goes on from LWDY01000011.1 coordinate 89,910, forward strand.
GGGACAAATGGCCCGTCTGGCCCCGGAGCCGCGACATCCACCACCGGTCTCTCCGCAAGAGCATCATCGCGACCGGCTTCTTCACACTTCGCCATCCCGCTCGATCAAGACTGACGACACACAATCCATCCAGCCGGCCGGAGTGCAAGTTGAGCTGAGCGAGCTAGATAACGAGTCGGTCGGTCGCAAGTCTGAGTCCAGTCAACGCTCAACCACTCCCCATGGCCCGGACAGTCCTACGTTCTTCCAATTCGAATTCGAGCTTGGCGCGGAGATTCCACGCTCGGATTCGTTCGACACTCCCGTCACCACACCCTTGCCCTCCGAACCTGCGACGGCCGGCAACGCCTCTAAATTGACGGACAGCCATGGGGCTGCCGGCACTCCTGCTGCGGGTAAAGCGACCTTCGAACCGCGGGTCTCCTCTCGGTTCTCCAAAAGGGCCTCGCTTCTTCCACCGGCGGCATTGGACATGTTGAAAGACAACACGGGATCAGAAGAAGAAGAAGGCTCACCGGTGCCGGCGGTACCGACGGTGCCGGCGGAATACATGCTGCTCTCTCAAATGCCCCCCGGAACTCAAACAGGCGGGGTTGTCGAAGACGAGGCGACGCGCAGGAAACGGAAGAAAAAGGAGCGCGAAGAGCGCGAGGCCAAGTTGCTGTGCTATCCAGCGACCAAGCAAGCCTATGCTGTGAAAGCGTTGGCCGAGTACGAGCAGAGCTTGGAAGAAGAGTTCGAGTGGAAAGAGAAGCTCCTCGAGGACCACCATCTGAACACCGCTGCGACGGCCCCGCCCGCCGCCATCGACACCGACGCCGCGGGGCTGCCGCTTTCAGGAACTCTGGTCGCTTCTGTCCCGGCGAAACTTCTCGAGCCCGCCAATCCCGCTATCGCTGCTGCTACTGCTGCGGCTATCGTCGAAGCTATCGTGCCGAGACTTGCTGTCTCGTGGCCTCTTAGCTTCTCTGAAGATGAATAACCGTCTCCCCTCTCTCTCACTTATTTATATATACTATAATACACATCCTTTTTCTCTCTCTTTTTTCTTTGACGGTTTTCATGTTGTTTTTTGTTTGGTTTTGTGGTTGTTAAGTGATGATCATTTTAGACTTTCTTGTTCTTTGATTGGTTTTTCTTTTGGCTTTTTTTGGTTTCTTTTGTTGTTTTCGATTTGACATTTCATCTTTTTTTTTAAGTAAATAGATTTTTTTGTCTATATAATTATATACATCTTTTCTTTGTTCGTGTAGGTTGTTTTGTTTTGTTTTGGTATATATATTTTCTTTGTTTTTGTTTTTGTTTGCGAGATCAGACAAAGTTTTCCATACAATTTACTTATTTTTAACGTTGTTTTTGTTAAGAAAATTAAAAAAATTAAAAAAATGAACAATAAGTTAGTCTTATTTTCCATTCATAATATTGTGGTGTAAAATAGACATGTATGTAGTTATGTATGTCCAGTGACTCATCATAAAGATCTGTCGCATTGTTTGGCTATTACTTAAGCTGAAACACAACACTAAAATTCATAAGGCTTGGTGAAGTAATGTAAAATGAGTTCCAAAGAATGAATATGAAAAAATATACACAAAAAAATAAATTTAAAAATTTAGAAAAAATATTCAACTTTTGGCAGATTTTCCAAAATCTTTAATTATTGTTCAAAGGACCCAGGAAAATCAGAGATGACAGAGAATGATCAAGAGAAAGAGTAGAAGGGAAAAAAAAACTGGATAAATTGCTGTTGTCCAGGCAATTACTCCCTGCGCTGGGATACCGGCACGAAAAACTTGATGGGGATAAGTATGATACATTTCTTCAAAATTGTCAATGTATTTTCCTTTAGTCAAGAAAAAGGCTCATAACCTGTAGTGGAAGTAGAGAGTATATTCTTATTATCCTCAGATTGGGGAAACCCGGTCTGACCAAACCCATAAATCTAGTCTTGGTGGGAGGGTGAGCGTCATCATGTTTAACCTAATAGGACAGTTCACATTTGAAATTTTTCAGCAAACAATTTAATGATCTTCAGCAGACAGCCAAAATTGCAACACAAATAATGAAGGCTGCTTCACCAGCTGGCATGATCAGTATCAGCCACCAAGATTGGTTGCTAATGGACCTTAAAGGATCAACTTTAAAGGTCACTTAAACTGTGTTGCTGCCAATGCATAAAGTAATTACTTGATTTAAAGTGCTTTTTATTTGTCAGCAAGCAGTTCTTTTAATCCCTGTCAGCAACAAAATTTGGAAATGTGAACTGTGCTAATAGATTAGGTTACAACAAGGCTTACTCCCAAAGTGCCTCGCCTGGCTCTAGGAAAATGAATATTCTTACAAAAACCGGGCTTTTTAATGTTTGCCAGTGATTTCTCAGAAAACTACACATGTATCAACCAATCCAATTGGATAGAATTGAAGCCTGTGATCTCAGCTTCCATTCAATATCTTTTTTGTAAAATTTCAACCCAAAACCGTCCATCCTCCTCCATTCTTGTGTGCCACTCATCAATTTTTTCAATCAGGCACCCATTTGAAATGTCGGATCTCAGATCATCAGATACTAGACCATCCCACAGGTTCATGCAAGTTTCAACAACCGTGACCAACTCAGAATCTGGAATTCTAGGTTCTAAATCTTATTTAGTGGTGAAAACTCAATCTGAAATAATTTTCACCACCAAATTAGCGCTGGGTCGCTACTCTTCCTGTGGCAGGCAGCGTAGCAACAATCACTAACAGCTAACGGTTTTTACCGTAGCTGTTAGCGATATGATTGCTATTGCTACACATCAACACCTTAAATAGGGTGTCGCTACGCTGCGCTACAGCCAATTGTAGCAGTTTTTATAGCTACAATTGGCTGTAGCGTAGCAGCCAATAGAACCACTACAATTTTGCTAACGCTACAGCGCCGGCAGCCAAAATTGAGGGCCACTACACTACACTATTTTTGGCAAATAGAGTAGCGTAGCATAGCAACCCAGCCCTGACCAAATTAAGTTTGGAATCTAGAATTTCACCTTCCAGATTTGTGACAGGAAGTCCTCCAGTATTTGGGTGAATGGTGTAAGGGTTGTGTCCCTTCACTGATTCTTATGTTGGAGTCACTGATGAGTTGATGCTATAATGGCATAAGCCAGTTTTGATTTCTGACTCAGAGAGATGGAAGGGGTCAGTTCTCTCTACATACAAGACTTGATGATAATAAAAGGAATTAAAATAGGAAGGAAATGGCTTACCTGACTCAGAGAGATGGAAGGGGTCAGTTCTCTCTACATACAAGACTTGATGATAATAAAAGGAATTAAAATAGGAAGGAAATGGCTTACCTGACTCAGAGAGATGGAAGGGGTCAGTTCTCTGCTGAGCCAGGAAGGAATCCATGACAACAATTAGATTCAATGATTGTTCAATTATTTTGAACCCTTGTTGAATGTCTTGTGAAACCCAAACAGAGGAGGGGGTTTACATGTGGACACCTATTGACACAACTTATCAACATACATCTATGTCTTAAGGACTGGATATTTTTGCTGGGAAATCTGTGTAAACCCCCTCCTCTGGTTGGGTTTCACAAGACAGTCAACAAGGGTTCACAATCATTGAATCTAATTGTTGCCATGGATTCCTTCCTGGCTGAGCAGAGAGCTGACTCCTTCCATCTCTCTGAGTCAGGTAATCCATTTCCTTCATTTCATTTTCTTCCTATCTTAATTCACTGCAAAAAAATCTGCTTCAACTGCCAGCAGTTGACATGCGGTAGTTTTGATTTTAATCTGGTCTTACTCTGGTTTTACTCCAACTTTAATCAAACCTTACTTTGGTGCACAGTGACTGTGCATGATGCACAGTCACTGGACATCTCAATTGAAGTTTGAGTAAACTTTGAATAAGAGTTGAGTAAAATCAGAGTAAGCTGCATGTCAACTGCTGGCAGTTGAAGCAGATTTTTTTGCAGTGATTCCTTTTATTATCATCAAGTCTTTTTTGTAGAGAAAACTGACCCCTTCCATCTCTCTGAGTCAGAAATCAAAACTGCTTGTTTGGTCTTAGAAATATGCTTAGGCCATTATAGCCTTGACTCATCAGTGACTCCAACATAAGAATCAGTGAAGAGACACAACCCTTCATAAGAATCAGTGAAGAGACACAACCCTCAGAGTATCCGCATTGGTTGAACAAATTTAACCAGATTAGCAAGCTCAGCTTATGCCTGGAGTAAGCTAATCCCAGCCTCCAAGAACATTGGCTGGGATTAACTTACGTTGTAAGTATGCATTATGTACAACCTAGGGACCAGGTCAGCAGTGAGCAAATATGTTATCCATTAATCTGCAAATTTTTTGTTCAAATTTGAATTGTCCACTAAACACTTCAATTGATCAACACAACTAAGTCAAAATGGCTTTGCATATGTTATTTCTTGAAATTTGCCAAACCAAATCCCATTTATATCAACTAAATATTTTTCAGAAAACAGATTATGTGAATTTTTTTAGTTATCTGTAACTAGTTACTTGGGTAATGTCACACAGTGTCTTGTACAAGAGACGGGTGGGCACTATTGAAGGAAAGAAAGGGAAGAATATAGTTCAAATAGGGGACTGACTGTTCAAAGTCTTCTTTGTTTTGAAGAAGAGTTACTAGGCTCAGAGGGACTTAAAGTAAGAACACTGAAAGGGTTTGCAATGGCAAGGCTCGAAGAAGGCGGTATCAACTTATGCTGGAAACTATAATCTTATTTTGATAAGGAAAGATGGAAAGCATAGAAGTAGACAGCTTATAAAGGAAATACAACTGGTACTACAAAGGTATGACATGGGTTCAAACAAGAGATGAGGTCATAAGGTCAAATCAGAAGAAATGAAAGAGGGAGGTCATAGCTTCCAAGTTCAGGAAACCAAGGCAAGTCCATGACTGAAGGACCAAGCATGGGTAAGTGTGATGGTTGCAATGACTGAAGGACAAAGCATGGGTAAGTGTGATGGTTGCAAAGAGGATTGAATCAAATTTCAAAGTTTGAGGACTGTGCGAGTCAAATTTCAAAGGTTCAAAGAGGAAATGCTCAAATCCATAAATCCGGAAAAGGAAGTTTAAACATATGAGGAAGTAATGCCAAAACCGGGAAGACCAGTAAGAGGGTTATTGGTCTTGCCATTGTTTACATAACTGGAAAGCAATATGCTTTTAAATCTCCAAAGGATTTAAAGTAACTTTGAAGAGAGCACTGAAGATTGCTGAGGGTGCATATACATGTGATGTGATATGCAACCCAAGGATTAACCAAAAGTTTGAAAGTTGCTAAGGTCATGAATTAGAGTAGAAAAGTAACCTTAGTAAATGCAAGATCCTTAGTGCTGAGTCTGTTGTATGACAGGTAACTTATTTTGGTCACCAAATGAAGGATTAAAAATCAAGGGTCTTCGACACGCAATCCCCTGGGATTGAAGGTGCGACCCACCCTACGTCCTCAGGACGGTCGGGGTGGGTTGCACCTTCAATCCCCCTGTCGAAATGGGGGGTCGCAGGTCAAATTATTGACCCTCCGCTGAGGAGGAGCCTTGGCAAGAGTACAGGCCATACCCACCCGCCAAGGAGGTTTCCTCCTCAGTGCAAAGGTACTGTCAGTACCTCCCACCAAGGAGGAAACCTCCTTTGCGGGTAGGTACAGGCCGTACCATCCGTTGGGGAGGATTTCTCCTCGGCCGACCGGTACAGTCTGTACCGGCCGACCGGTACAGTCTGTACCGGCCGACCGGTACAGTCTGTACCAGCCGACCAAGGAGGAATTCTTCCCAATGGATGGGACAGATAGTATGTTGCCACCGAGGAGGGTTGCTCCTCGACGGGCAGGTACTGTCTGTACCTTCTTCCGGGGAGGATTTCTCCTCTGTCGGCTGGTACAGACTGTATCGGTTGGCCGAGGAGGAATCTTCCCCGACAGATGGTTCAGCCCATGCCTGCCCGCCAAGGAGGTTTCCTCCTTGGTTGGATGTACTGACAGTACCTGCCCACCGAGGAGAATACGGACAGTACCTGCCCACCAAGGAGGAGCCCTCCTTGGCGGGTAGGTACAGGCTGTACCATCCATTGGGAGGATTTCTCCTCAGCGGGTGGTACAGAGTGTACCGGTCGGCCGAGGAGAAATCCTCCCCGTACCTACCCGCCAAGGAGGTTTCCTCCTTGGTGGGAGGTACTGACAGTACCTTCCCGCCGAGTAGGAAACCTCCTTGGCGGGGAGGTACGGCCTGTACCCTTTGCCAAGGCTCCTCCTCGGCGGAGGGTCGATAATTTGACCTGCGACCCCCCATTTTGACGGGGGGATTGAAGGTGCGACCATCCCTGACCGTCCTGAGGATGTAGGGTGGGTCGCACCTTCAATCCCAGGGGGTCGCGTGTCAAAGACCCAAAATCAATTACTTTATCAACACATATTTTTTTTTGTTAAATTTCAAGAATAACCAGTGAAAAATTCATAGTTTTTTAATCTTGGTGATAAGTTGAAGTGTTTAGTGCAAAAATCAAATTTACAAATAAAATTGAAGGATTTGTGGATAAAGTATCTGCCCACCCTTGCTAGAGTGGTGTGATCCACCTTGGTATGCATGCTTTTTTATTTTTAAGTCACCCTATAAGCATCTTCACATGCTTATACAGATTAATCCCAGGATTAGCTGGTAACAAAGTTGCTACCCACTAATCCAAAGCGGCCTCTTGGTAATAGTTACTCCCGACTTAACTCGGCTCAATGTGGTTGAGTCCTGGGAGTAACTCTGCTAATGTGAGCTAAAACCACAACCAATGTGGATGCTCTTAAAATCTGGTCTTAGAAAGACCAGATTTTTTACGGAGCATGATCTTTGTAAAATATTTACAAGATGATTAATGGGAAAGGGGGTAGAAACTTGAAAGAAATTTTTTTATTAAAATCCTTGAAATCTAGTGATTCCAATGGTGCCCAAGGCGGTACAAAAAATTTATCTTGAGGGTGGAAAGGGGGGGGGGGGGGAGATTACTCCAGCCAAAAGGCCCAGCTCTGTCAGGCCAGATAAGCAACTTTACATGCAAGTCCCTCCTGCGGAGGGGAGGGACTTGTGTTAAGTTTGCATTTACCTGTGGATTCCACAAATAATGAACACAGGTGGAGTGCCTGGGGAAGAGGCCTGGGTTCCGCGAAGTACTTGGCTTTGTGGAGTCCACAGGCGCGCACAAGCCGAAGTGCCCCTGGGGTGTAATTTTAGAATTGGATTTAGCACAAAATTAACACATGTCCTAAATCCCTGCTGTGCGCGGCTTGAGCTGGCAGATGAGTGAACTCACATTGAACAGCGCCGACCACAGGGAGGGACTTGGGAGTTATACAGGAATTTTGGCTTGGATCCTGAAATCCAAATTGCACATTTTTGGCGGTACACTTCTTTTCCCCATTATTTAAACCCCTCCCCATGTCCAGAATTTCCCTAGCTTGACACCAGCCCCTTGATTGGAGGGCCGGTGATCTTTAGCTGGCGTGGGTGCCACTTGCAAAGCGAGCCTCCGAAGGAGGGGCTTGGGACTAATGTCCCAAATTTGGTGTGAGAGCTGAAGAAAGTTTGGCAGGGCAAAACTTGCCTCCCCTTTCAAGCTATCTTCCTCCGGGATTTTTGGGCTGCCGTTTGGACCATTGGAAAGGCCTCAATGACACCTACTTGTAGGTCCAAAACACATCTGTCACTCCCCTCTATCACCTTTTAAAATAAGATGGAAACTTGGGACTTTTCCATCCCAGAAAGCCTGTACAAGGAAAAAAAGTCCAAATACAGCTTTTCATATAGGAATCTTCCCATCTGAATTGCAGATTCCCCCTTCCTTTGATGGCAGGAAGGGACATAATTATTGGTCGGCCATTGACAGTGAGGGCACAATGGAATGACAGCATTCCAGCTTATTAAGGCCTCTTCACCACATCATTGTAAGTTGCCTGGTGGGGCAGGATTATCCTTCTGATTGAAAAAGTGTCATCAAATCAGCCTCAAGCCAAATGTGAGACATTAGTCCCAAGCCCCTCCTTCGGAGGCTTGCTTTGCGAGTGGCACCCACACCAGCCATAGGTCACCGGCCCTCTGATTGAGGGGCTTGTGATAAGCTAGAGAATTTCCTGCCCTTGGACCATAATAAAGCTGCTCATATGTTCTTCAAATTCATAAAAAACTTGTCCTCATACCTCTTACCATCTTCACCCCATACCCTGTTTTGTAAGGTGCCATTCACATTTTTTGATGCGCTGGCTAACTGACAGGTACCACTGTGAAAATTGTATTCACCTTGAATTTTCTTGTATCAGCCACATACACTGCCTATTTCATGGAAATCAACCTCTGTATGCGGGGTAAGGGTTATACTTACCTTGCCGCTAACCAGGCCCAACATCCCATGAAGCCTTTTTAAAAGGCATCCTAGGGGCCATGTGGCAAGCTGGAGAAAAAGCAAAGAGGTCACAATGACCACAAGATGCAGGCCTAAAACTTGGTGGCCTTGCCGAGACAAACAGATTGGGCCCGGGGATCTGAATGAGCAATAAGCTCAGAAAAGGTGTTTTGACCTGTTAACCCCGTCCGGATCCACACCAAAAATCTGTGATACGTTGTAAGCCTCTCTGGGAGACAGAGAAGCTTGGGGCTCCCTCACGAGAGGCTTTGTTAGGCTTGGGTTTAGTTCCCCCATTGGACACGTGAGATTGGGTTTGGGGAGCTAAGTCCAGTTTAGCGCCTGGGTTTGGCTCCGGCTTGAGAGCATTTGCATTCGTGAAACCAAAATTTGGGTAGCAAACTTCAGGTTTTCAGGGGGGTTATTTAACACCCCTTTGGCAACCGCATTGGTAGGCTAGGAAACCCATCAGACTACTCTTAAAGCTAGTATTCATGATTTTGATTAAAATGAGAAATTCCCCCAAGGGAAACATGTATTTTGAGCAGATCAAGACTACTTATAGGTATGTTTGTACATACTACTACAAGTATGTGATGATGAAAAAATAGGAAGCAATATCTGTCAAAATATAAAAAATGAATAAAAATCCATGAGATGTATTTATTTAGTGACTAAATACAAATAGTGGTTTCAACAACCACCCCTTAACCCAGGGTAACCTTGCACATCCGCATTGGTTTAAACATTTCTCTTCCAAAACCCACTACATACCCCAAATGCCACCCGGCCAGCTGAACTGAGTCATCCAGTGGATGATGCTGAGCAAGATCCGGTGGAGTGTTTTTGTGATTTGTTCCCAAAACACATCCTTTTTTTTGGGAATGATTGATCAGAACGTTCTCCGAGGTCTTGATCCAAATACGCGCCAATTTGTTATCTTTGCTTGGGGTAAATTTTGGTGTTCTTTTTGACATTTTATCATACTTCTTTATTGTTTTGATTCACTTCTGCCCCCCAAAAAAAGGAGTAGGCAAACCTGAGCTATCCTGAGCTGCAATTCCATATGCAATTTGCTTCTTAACCTCAGGTTAGTGGTGTTAGAGTGTATAGTAGTTGATATTACTCAATGTGGCTAGCCGGAGGGGAAGTACCTTCACCTCTGGGCTGAGCCGCAGCCGATTAGCCCAAGTGACCTAGGTCACAACAAGTGGCCGTCAAATTTGACGGTCACTAACCTGAAATTGTTGTTTTGGCTAGTTGACCCAGGCTTAACCCAAGCCAGTGTTGTTGGTGCAACTTTTGAAAAAGTGCGCGCTAGCCAACGCCTGAAATCTGCCAGAGCCTCATGCCTTTGGCCGGGGGTGCCAATTTTTTTTGGGCAATAGAACATTTGTAGGGGTTTTTTTAAGAGAAATGTCATTTCAGGTGTGTATAATGTATAGCACAAAAAAGGCGATGAATGAGATGATCCTCAGATGAAGAGAACATGTTTCCAAGCAGATCAACAGTGTCAGAGGTCTTCAGACTTCAGGTCCCAGTTTTAATCCTTGACGGAATCAACTGCATCAATATTGATGGCATTGTTGTCCTCGGTTTGTGGAGGAACGTTCTCCAACAAATCAAAGTCAAAGAAACTTAGTGATTTGTTGGAGAATATCATGACTTTGACAAAGAACATATCCATGAATGCATCTTCCTGCAAAATCCAGGTGGTTGAGAGCCCAGATCTTGAGTCTCACCTCCACTTCCCAGGGCCATCATTGTACAGTAGAAAATGGATGGCCCTGGGACTTGTTGGAATGCATTCTCACCTCAAGCACATTGTTTTCTAGCTCCCAGCAAAATGAGGCCAACAGGGTGCGCGCCAACAAGACCCCAGAGAACCCCCACTGAACCAGCTCATGTAAAAACCCAGAAAATGGGCTGTTCGCTACCAAAAAGAATTTGGTTTTCTCATAAAAACCCGGTTTTAGATACCACATACATGAGCATGTTTGAAAAATACAAATTGGTCATCCAAAAAAAGATAACAATTCCATGAGCAACATCAAAAGGCCCATTTCAGTGCTTTTTGGACAAGTTGTAGATTTTTTTTTTGCTATTGCAATGAAAGCTAGTGATAACATGAAAATTCTACACAAAAGATGGTGTTAGGAAGCCCAAATAAAGCTGGTTTTTTTACTTTGCCAATGACTTCTTTTTTTAGCCATAAGAAGTGAACGCAATGATTAAGGAACCCACATGCAAGCTTCAGTGAGGTCTGGCTGGGTTATATTCATCCCTTGGTTCCTTCGGAATAGGAAATGCAAGTTGTCAGGTTTACCTGAAAACTAACTAGGAATAGGAACTGTGGCGCATTCAGAAAGTGTGCCACATGTCGGTTTGCCTGCAAACTGGCACAAGTATCACACCAACAAAGCATGCCACAGTTCTTATGTTGGTCTGTGTGAAAACCGACATGAGCACTGCGGCACACTTGCTGGGTATGCTGTCACATATGTTAGATTGCTACCTGGAGATTACCATGTCCAAAATTGTAACAACAAGCGGTATCAGATAGATACCACTGGGATGAGGATGTTCAAGAAAAAAAAAGAAAAAATCGGTATTTTGCTACAAATTCCAAGATTCACATGAGCATGTTTCAACGAAAAAAAAAAACTGAATTGCTACCGCCTACATGAGCCGGTTCAGTCCTGCGCCAACCCCCATTTTCAGGAAAAAGTGCGCGCATGGGGGCGAGGGGCGGGGCGGGCGCACCTTGGCGCGCCATGGCGCTGACAACCAGAGCTCGGAGTTAAGTTCGTTAACGTTGAGTCCCAATCCGGTTTCCTGCCATCCAACCTCAACATTCACCCTCACACTTCACACAAACCAAATCATGGCCTCCTCCAACATCCCCATCGAACCAGAACAGAAATATGTATACGAAAGTCTGCGCAATCAGCTCTCTTCACTAGGCATCAACACCGTCGAACAGTTCTTCGAGCTTGATAAGGACCGTTAGCCAAGCATTCGCTCATCAACCCTGCATTTAAACAACTGACCTATCAAATTTATTGCATGTCCTACAGAAATCCACAAAAAGATGAATTCTCTTCGAGCAAAAATCTTCGAGTTGGATCCCTATGGACTGCTCGACGACCAGACAATGTCACGAATTCGCCTCCAACATATCAAAGGTTACTCCGAAGCTTTCAGGCCTCTTATCACACTCATCCTTGCCAACGAACCCAAATCCGATCCAGAAATGTTTGAAATCATTCGCAATGAATTCAACTCCACCCCAAGCTGTCCGTCATTCACACCCACCTCTGTGAGGACCGGTACCACATCCGGCCTCGTCAACCCAAGCCGTCCGTCATCCACACCCACCTCTGTGAGGACCGGTGCCACATCCGGCCTCGTCAATTCTTCCAACAAGCTTTCAGACATGCATAATCCGCTACAACGGGAATTGAAGGATCTAGTCTACACTGATGTTCCAGGTTTGGTGGATCATCTTATCCGACAGCACTCCGCTTCCGTCTCGCTCCTCAAATCTCGCAATGATCCTGCCTTGCTTCTGCAACCCCTCGAAAATCTTATCAAGGAAGCGTATGAACTTCAATTAAAAGACACCTCTGAGCTTCATATCTTGAACTGGATCACACCGCTTCTAGAACGTATCTCTTCCCACCTGAAGCCACACATCTCATCTGCTAACGATTCTCGTACTTGGTGGTCCCAGCCTACCAAGAGGTTAAAAGGCATTGATAGAGTGCGCATGATGGATGGTGCGATCATATCACAGTATCTCAAGATCGAAAACCACATTTAAGACATTCTGGTCCCTGTCGAGCTCAAGAAGAACCCATCAAGTGCCCAAAACGCAGTGTTTTGCTTGGCCAAGTACGTCAGCGAAATCTTCAAAGCTCAGCCCACCCGAATCTATGTCATTGGGGTTACACTGTGCGGAACTTTGATGCAACTCTGGCAATTTGATAGGTCTGGAGCCATTGGTTCTGAATCCTTTGACATAAAACAGACCGAAGAAAACTTTAACAAGTTCCTCAATCTCTTCACTTTGTTTTTAACTGCAAACAAGCAAGTCCTTGGCTTCGATTCAAGCTTCCTTGATATTGAGCAAGTCCTTGGCTTCGATTCAAGCGTCCTTGATATTGATGCGCTGCCTTGTACTCCAGTACCACAAAATATACGAATCAACACCGAGTCCAATCCTCAAGAACTCGTAATAGACCACCTCGTCTTTCGAGCGCGGGGAATCTGCGGACGTGGGACGACCTGCTGGCAAGCGCATCTCTCTACCGATCAGCATAAAGAATTTCTGATAAAAGATTCATGGCAACCCCGAGACCGGCAATCAGAAGGGGATATACTTAGCGACCTGACAACAAAACAAATCAATAATGTAGTCCGACATTATTATCACGAAGACGTCCGCGACATCAAATCTTACGTTCGGTGGGGCATTGATTTTGAAAGCGCAAGCAAGATCCACATCGGCAGTACGCCCTCCGAAAATCGCTTTACTGATCGGGTTCATAGACGGTTGGTCCTCAAAGACGTGGGCGAACCGATTTGGAAAGTCGATTCTCCGCTTCGTCTGTTGGAGGCCCTCGAGGGCTGTATTAAAGGACATCAGGCCCTGTTGGACGCTGGATATCTTCATAGAGACATCTCTATCAACAATCTCATGATCAACCAGACAAACGATCCGGATAGAAGATCCTTCCTGATCGACTTAGACGTGGCGGTTGCTCTAGATAGATTAAATAATGAAGATCACTCCTCAAGGACCGGGACGAAAGTTTTCATGTCGGCCAATTTGCTTACAGATAACCTTTGTCACACTTTCGTCGATGATCTGGAATCGTTTTTCTGGGTTTTGATATGGATTTGCATCCATTATCCTGACTCGCCAAAGGAAGGTTCTTATCTGACAGCATGGAATCAGTTGAGGCCAGCAGCTCTAGGTTCCATGAAGCTTTCGCACCTCTCTCGCTCAGACTGGCTTACGAAGGAATTCACGCCTCGTTACAAAGACCCAAGACTCATTGAATGTGTCCAGAAGTTTGCCAACGTCATGAAAGATCCTAATGTCAGACAAAAAGAGTCCGCGATACTCTATGGTGAAATAATAGAGATTTTTCGAAAGGCTCAGGGAAACCCGACCGAGGGACAACAACTCAGCCAGTCATAAGCGCAAGCAGGCCCAATATTATTCATCCACCTCGTTTGGTACAGATAACTCGAAAAATGATACACAAATCAGCAAAATCAAACACTCGTCATCCTTGCAATTGTTTTCAGATTTTTTTTTATGTTTACTTCTCAAATTTTCTTTCCCTACCTCTCTTCTCAATTTTCTTTTCCTTTTTCTACAAATGTTTGATTCCCATGTTTTCTCTCATACAATAGCGTCCTCGTAGTGTTGTTAGACTGCTTCAGGTTGTTTTCTCACAAATTGCTGTTTCTTGGATTCATTGTGCAATGCCATCGGCCAAATTACACTTAAAAAAAATAAAAAAGTTAACAATAGTAAACGGTATTACATAAATGAACATGACTCAACTTTCTTGAATCAAAAAAAAAGACAATCTATCAATCTATTTGTGTTTCTTTTAAAAGAAAGAGATGAAAACTTTATAAACACGAAAAACTGTTATTGTTTATAAAAAAAAAGCCAAAAAAAAGAGTTTGTTGTACATAAGATGGTGACATGATCAATTCCATCCAAATGATGCTCTTTTTGGCCATTATTCTTTTTTTTTCCTATTGCAGATGTGGTACTATAGGACTAGGCTCTCTTCTCAACCCAGATTGGAAATTGACCCTTATATGTAGTCCAATCACAAAATGAGCCTGAAAGAATTTCAATTTTGGTGGGGACTTTTTTAGAATCAATCCCCTGCATGAGTCTCTGTGCCAATTTTGAAATAGATTTCATTTGTGGGATGACCCAAGCTGTCCTCATCTTTCTACCATTTTCTCACATCCTCAACCCCTCTTGTTGAGGTACAATCAGAGTTGTAAACTCATTGATTTCAGATCCTGTACAGTGCAACATGTGTGGTACAGGACATAGCCAAGGAAATGAAGTCATAAAAATGATATTTGAATGCCATTACATACCCCTAAAGACAAGTGAAAGGGATCGGAAGATTCCCCTTGATGCCAGGCATCCTTTGTTCCCCTACAACTCAATCACACAATGTGTGGTGATGAAGCTCCACAGGATTGAAAAGTGCAAAGTTCCTAATTCTCTCAGGCCACAGGCACCCCACCAACTTAGACAACTTTTTGGCCAATCCTAATCCCAGCTTGGCCAAGGCAAAAGCCTACTTGGTACGAGCCCAACCCCTGCTTGGCACTTGCCCAAGCTGGAGTGGGTTGGACACAAGCTCTGCTTGGTCAAGCCAAGCAAAGGTGCCACTCCTGCCAAAAAACAAGGTCAGGTGTACCTTTTTGGTTCTTTTCATACTTTGACTCACTGAAAATACAATACAGACACCTTCAAAACTAAAATTCTGGATTAGACATCTAAAATGAAATAAAAAAATAACCCTCAGTGATTGTCAAATGAAAAAGACTTAAAAGGGAAAAGTTGAACTGCATAAGAATTAAAAAAGTAAAAACAAGGGACTTTTGATGGTCAGTGAGGTTGTTGTGGTGGATGAACGTATTAGCCTACATCTTGGGTCAGCCAAGCGTGAGTTGGCAGTGTGCCAAGGTCTGGTAGATCAAGCCCTCTGGGCACATTCTCAAGCCCCCTTGACGCAGCATTAAGCAGGACTTGGGTTTGTGCCCAGACCCGCTTGATATGCTGTATGACAATTCAGCAGGTACTCTGATTTTTATTTGTGGTGTCACTTGTATTAAAGGGGCTTCAACTAAATCTTGATGGATTCAGTTGCATATGCATGTGTCACAGTTCAAACATGGTTGTCTAAGAATGCAGCAATGCCTTCTCCAACACTGTTGCCCTCTAACCATTCACTGCTGAAGAGAAACTGGATCAAAATCAACCCAAAATAAAATTAAATGAGATGGTGTGCTCAGGATTCAGATCCGCCAATTGAGGCTCTGTAAAGGTTTGTCTAAATCCTTGCACCCAGGTCACATACCAGATGCTGATCACCTTGGGATTAATTGTATGACCACTATCAATGTGTCAATGAATTCATAATTGAATCCAAGTCACCATCCATTCCATTCTGATTTGAAAAAGATTGAAGTTAAATTTTCACGAGTATTGCTATAAATTATAAAAAGATTTACAGACATCTTTCCAAGAAAAAAAACTGCACATCACCAGGAGGATAGCTGATTTAGCCAACCACAGCTACACTATTTGTCAGGGTCAGTGATGCCAAGGTCTTAAAACATTCTAGCTACACTATTTGTCAGGGTCAGTGATGCCAAGGCCTTAAAACCTTCTAGCTACACTTCCTGCAAGTAATAAACAGCACTGGTTCAGGTGTGGTAATGCGCTGAAAAGTGGTGGAACTTTGTAAAAAAGTAACAAAAGAAAAGACAATAAAAAATATTACTATTTTTTATCACAGAGGGGCCTGAAATCAGGGGTGGCTTACTGTTCCCTCTGTTAATCAGGACCTGGGTTGCAGGTTGGTTTTTAAGACCGGATTATATCTGGTCTCTCAATTAAGAAAGAGTACGCCCAGAAAGTGTCTGCTACTGAAGAAGGATGAAAGAAGTACTCACTAGTGCTTCCAAGTATATCCAAGGGTGTTTCAGAGGGACTAAGGCTGTCTTGAGGCGCTCAAAAAGGTGATTTGTTGGTGGTATTTGAAGGCTGAAGGCAGTTGTTGAGGTTGGTTGGTTAATATTCAATGGAAAACAGCAGAATTTAAGCTAAAGTAACTAGTTTAAAGGCGGTAAAAATGCTGTGATATGTAATGAAGATGATTTCTACATTTGGAGGAGTTCTGGGGCTCTTATATAGGAATTTTAGAGCCTCAGAAGCGCCCACAATCTCTCAATTTGGTGGAGTAGTGCAATTTTGGCTGGTCTGGGCCAAATGTAGCTATGTACACATGGCCCAGGAGGCTGGAGGCGCTCATCAAGGGGTCTGGGGGTTTGCTACTTGGTTGTTAACAAGCCTTGTTGGGTCCTGGACCCCTTTTAACCTTTGGCCTGGGCCAGCTACAGCGCTATGAGGCAGTTTGTGGCCCAATTCAGCCTGTTCAAACCTTTGAGTGCCACGATACAAGTGATGCAACAAGGTTTTGGGGGTCTGGGGAGTTGTTCCCATATTTTTTGGGGCGCTCTGAGTCCCCCTGTATTTTTCTCATAATTTTACAACCCTTCTAACTTGGGGTTCGTGTATTCTGGGAGGGTCTGTGGCCCAATTCCCAATTTCTGAACTGGGGCGCGGGGTTGGAGTCCTCACGTCACAGTTGGGTCTAACATGGTCAGTTTACACAACACCTCAATTTGACGTGTATTTTTGGTCATGTACCAGTCAGTATTGATATACCTGATGGTTCAGGTACATGTGTAACGTGGACATGTGCCGTGATGACTGGGCACATGTGAGTTACTGCAAGTAGGTGAAGGAGTAAGAATTAAGGGGTACCGTGAGTGAGGTACCCTAGTTAAATTTTAGTGTAGATTAAGATTGTGCAATAATATTCTAACTTTTATTTAAGGTTTAAAAGTTTATTAACATTTTTATTTTTTATTATTTATTTTATGTTCAAACAACTGATTTTTATGGTTCCACATAGTTTTACATGTTACATATGTAAAATAAGGTTTATTGTAATCTGAGCACATTAAGTACATATATATGGTTTATGTATGTAATAATGTCACTATATATAAATGGTACCTTTATGGGTAATAATGTCAAACCAAGTAATAATGTCTCTTTCTTTATGTACATGAGACTTATTTTTGGTTAATGTAATTTTAATAATGTTTTTGTTTTATTTAATATTTTTATACTTTGTTCAGGTTGTCTCTGAATAGTAGCAGGCTGACACTATTCTTACCAAGCAGTTGAGTATTTGGTCAGTGAAGAACCCAAAAAAGAAAACTTCAACCTCCTTATCTCTATACATTTGAATCCCTCTGAGTCTGATCTGGATTGATCCTATCAGATGAATATGAATTAAGTCCTCTGATATCAAAGAGAATCAATCATAGTTAATCCAATCACATGTCCAACATATAAATTAGCTATGCTGATGATGATATTTCAGTTGAACTGCAATGCTCTCAATTACCAAGTCAAAGTTGTGCATGGGATCCCAACTGATGAAACAGAAATCCAAGATGGACTCTACCTTAGACATTTGATCAGTTGAAATCCAACCAAGTTTGACTTGGTTGATTTAATCATAGTTTAACTGAGATACCACCACACTACCAACATAATTGGCCAGGTTGATGGTATCCCAGTTAAACTGGAACCAAGTTGAAATGGGTCAAATTCCAACTGATCAAATAGAAATTCAAGATAGGAGGGGCCTTGGATTTGTATTTCATCAGTTGGAATTCAACCGAGTGTAACCTGGTTGAGTGCATCCTAGTTTAATTGGGATACCGCCAACCTAGCCAATTATGCTGGCAGTGCCAACCTAGGAAATTATTATGGCAGTGTAAATCAGCCAGGGTATATAACCTTAGCATTCTTCAGCTCAGCCAGACCATTTCTGCTGGGTTGTATTTGATGATGCCCAAGCAGACATCTAGATAGACCTATAGTTAAAGTTGCTTAGGTCTGAGAGAGATGGAGGGTTGTTAGGTAGATTCTGACATAATGGTTCCTAGAAATCTGGCTAAGAGTATAATAGAGGCTCCAGATCAAGTTCACCAGGAACCACAGAAAGCAAAAACGAGTCCTCCATTTACATAAATATTTATTTACTTGATTTACTTTGACTTACCTGATTTACTTGATTTACTTAATCAATGGAGGACTTGCTGTATGATCTACAGACCCTGTGGATTCTTAATTTGAGCCTGTAAAACTAAATTTTGGCAGGGAAGATTGGATTGAGCCCTGTAATTTAGACTTTACAGCCCCTGTAGATGGCCACGGGAAGTCCTCCAATTTCTTTCTTTCTTTCTCTTTCTTTAAAAGTGTTGTTATACCATTCATGTATGTAACTTAAAAAAACCTACAAAAAATGAAAAAAAAAAATTAGAGACTTGTGACAAAAATCAAAATCAAAATCCAAACAAAACAGTATCAAAATGAAATGGAAAAAAGACACAAAAAAGAAAAGACAAGTTTTTTTGTTGAAGGAAAAAAAAAAGATGTAGTGAACAAAAAAAAAGACGCATCAACAATCAAGACCGTAACGAAAAAAAAGAAAGAGTCCAAATGACTGAAATAATCAATGGACAGATGCCAACTCGAGTTTGTGTAATAAAGTGAATACAATACCCATGCAAGTCTAAATATGTATATATATATATATGAAAATATGGGATATATATATATATATGAAAATATGGGATATATATATATATGAAAATATGGGATATATATATATATGAAAATATGGGATATATATATATATGAAAATATGGGATATATATATGTACTAACTGTAGACAAATATCGATACAAAACCGCAAGAGATTAATGGTGAGAAGGAGGAGCCCGATGAGGTGGACGGGGTAAGGGGTTAGGAGCCTGATGGAGGTGAGGGTAATGAGGAATAGACGGCGAAGGACCGAAACTGGATGGGTCAGGAATATGAGGCGAGCCGACGTAAGGATGGTGAGGATAGTTAGATGGCACTGGCCCAGCCGGGTAGGGAGAGGGGTATCCGGATGGTGAGCCGTAGTATGATGGGCCTCGGTTGTTAGCCACCGGATGGGGATGAACCGAGGAGGGCGAGTGTGATGGAGGTCGATAGTACGGCGAGCCAGCCGCGGGCTGGCCCATGTATCCGCCTACGTTGGGTGGAGGCCCGGAGCCGTCTAGATGGATTGGCGCGGACGGTCCACTCTCAAAGCCGATCGTGGGATAGTAATAGCCGTTTTGACTGGTGATCCCATTACTATTGTGGCTGCCATTGTTCTTTCGGGGCGGCCTGTCACCTCTCTGTCGATTACTTTTTTGGTTTCGATGGTTTCCATTATTTCCACTACCGCTCCCGCTCGGCACCCGTCTACCTCCATTGCCAGTCCCACTTCTCCGCCGGTCTTCACCTGAATCGTTTCTGCCTTCGCCGTTTCCTCCTCCATCATTTCTGCTGCCTCCCCTTCCATTTCCCCATCCATCGTTTCGGGCGCTATTTGGGCCATCGTATCTGACAGGACCGCTCCCAACACTATCCCTATCATTCCTAGAATCTCGTCCATATCTGTCTTGGCTCGGAGATCGAGGGGTGATGCGTCTGAACCCAGGGGGAGGAGGTGAGCTAGATGCGGAGGCTGGTTCTGGAGCTTGTTGACTAGTTTGAGTTTCATTCTGGGGGATACTAGGACTAGCATCGGGAGCTTTTTGCTCCTTGGGATCAAAACTCCGTAGTCTAAGGAAAAGAGCCAAACGAATTAGACGAGTTAATAAGACGGACATCGTACAGTAAGTAATAAGACGAGACTGACCGAATGAACATGGACTCCAGCTTGTCAGCCCCGATAAGCGGTTCGGTGTTACCAGCCGGTCTGGGCCACCATTCGACAGCAAATGACCAAAGGTGGCGCCTTAATCTATCCTTGGCCTTATCGTCTCCCCGATTGATCTTAACGCAGTGGTCGATATGGTGGCCAATGGCGGTGATGAGACGCTTGAGGATAGCGGCTATTTGAATATCAAGAGACTTGTTAAATTCAATGGTCAAGAACCGACAGGAGACTTATAATTACCTCGAGCAGCCCCGCCGATTGTCCTACTTTCATCCGCCCGCAGCTCTTTCAGCTCTTTTTTCACCGGTCTCATGGCCTCTTTACATTCACCTTCGTCCATACTATCTTCCTCCTCTTCAATTTCTTCTTCCTCCTCGGCTTCCTCAGTCAAGTCAGAGCTTGACTTCGACGTAGCCCTCGCGGGAGGTGAATGGTGATGAGCTTTCGGGCGTCTCTGCTGCCCCGCCGCCGCCTGTTGCTTCTTTGGTGGATGGGATTGGTTGTTGGCTTTGCCCGATAGTCGTGAGCCATGCATGTTGGAGGATCGAGGTTGGGTTTCAGTAGCAGAATATGAATGATGAGTTGTGGATTGGGTAGTGTGGTGGCCATTAAACCCATCACGGCCCTGTTCCTGCTCGAGCTCCTGCTGCTCATGATATTCGCGAAGCGCCCGGAGTAGATAATCACCTCGTCGAGTAAGATGGACACCACTTGGAATGCTTTTCGCCTTGGGTTCTTCTCCTTTGACCCGTTTAGGATCTTCCAGAAAAATCGAATCCGATAACCCTAACTCGGGGTCATCCCTGATCAGATCCCATCGACCAAAGCCATGACGCCAAGCACCGATCAAAAGAGCATTATCTTTAGCTTCGCTCCATTCACACGACCAGCCTGCCGTGGTTGATTTGAGGCCGGAAGCTGGATGAGTCCAGTTTAGCGGATCCCTCTCAGATGACAATTCTACAGAGCAGAAAATCAGTATATGTACCATGCAGAAAAGAATCAAGTAAGCTAAACATACCATCATGAAGCAACCGAAGATCCTTCATTCGACTCATGACCGTCTCGGCATTGATGTTGGCCACGTTTCTGAATTCGATCAACACTGCCTTGTTTCGCATGGCAGGTGTGACTTCCTCGCCAGCTTGCCGTTTGAGCAGGATAGCATCTTCGTTCTCCGTCAAAGCTCGCTCGCAAACCTCCCTGAGCTCATCAACACACCTGAGCGTCACGTCCCGATCCTTAGACTCCAGTTTGGCAAACTTCACCATCGTATCGTATCGCTGGCGGATGTCGCCAAAGTGTTGGATCGAGCGAATCAGATCGCGAATTTCTTTCAAGCTGAAATCTTTGCTTCTCGATTGACTTGGTTCCCGACCTTCTTTGGGTTTAGAGACCGAGTCCGGAGTGTCTTCTTTCAATCTTCCACCCAGTTTCCTCTTCTTGTACCGTCCGGATTTCGTTGGACCATTGGGTTCGTAATCATCACCATTGTCATCTTCAGCTGGTGGTACAATGGGCTTGCTTGAAGAGGCCCTATCTGCAGCACGAGAGGCGGCTGTCCCGCGATTTCTACCCTCACCCGCTCGTTTAGTGGTCGTTGCCGTGCGTTCTGAGTCAACCCGTTGCCGTTCTGAGAGAGGAATAATCTCATCCCAGGATGTCATGTCTGCCTTCACGTCCTGAACAGCAAACTGGTGTAAGAAATCTTCGCCACCCAGACTGGCGGCAGTCGGTGCGGTTTCAGTTTCAAAGTTCTCGCCCTTATTCATGATTTCATCGAGATCCATGGACTCTAGTTTGGACTGGTCAGCCGAGCTTTTGAACAGATTAGCAACACCGAATTTCAATATGGCACTCAGATCGTCCTTGTTGAATGTCGTTTCCGGCTTCGAGGTCTCCTTCCTTCCAACGTGCTTGCCGGAAGTGTCCATTTGATTGATGATCGCATATTCCAAGATCATCTTACGCTTGGCACGTTCTAAGACGTCTTCTTCGACAGTATCTTTAGTCACCAGTCGGTAAACATTGACGTGATTCTTTTGGCCGATTCGATGAGCACGAGCCATCGCTTGGAGATCGTTTTGAGGGTTCCAGTCACTATCGAATATTATAACCGTATCTGCGGTCTCCAAATTGATTCCGAGACCTCCGGCACGGGTGGATAGTAAAAAGGCGAAATCGGGGGAGCCGGGTGCGTTAAAGTGTCCAATCGCTTTCCTTCGTTCTTCAGAGGGAACGGTTCCATCCAATCGTTGGAAGATATAACCACGGTAGCTCATATAATCGGACATAATGTCTCTGAGAAAATGCGAAACGTTAGGAGCGTAAACGGGAGGCCAAAGAGAGACAAGATCGAGAACTAACAGCATTCGAACCATCTGACTGAAAATCAATACCCGATGACCTTCTGCCTTGAGCCGAGTCAGCAGCTTGTCGAGCAAAATCATTTTTCCACTGTTGACAACCACTCCACGCAAGGCTGCTTCTTTCGATGTGGTCGCAGACTCAGCGTTAGGGAATAGGAATGGATGATTGCTAGCTTTCTTCAGTTCCATTGCAATGTTCAAAAGCGAAACATGAGAATCGTTATTGGCTAATGCATCGAAGTTCTAGTTGTAGTTACAATCATAGCCGGAATACAAGCATCAGTCAAACGCCACGATGACAGTTGTAGGGGCTGAACACTCTTACCTTGCTTAAAATTGCCTTGTACCATTTCATCTGCAGCTCTGACATTTCCACTCGAAGAATCCGTTCACTCTTGGTAGGCAAGCTCTTGACGACATCCTTCTTGAGTCTCCGTAGCATAATGGATTGTAGTTTTGTGTGTAGATCTTTAATCTTCATTTCCTTTTCATCATCTATGGAGGGCGACGCCGGCATCAGAGAATACGTTAGTTTTCATTTTCAAATGATTATACAACAAAAAAGTCTAATAACCTTCCAAGTCGAAATGACCCTCTGAGAGATCAAACTTATCCGGCTGTAAGAAGTGCATCAATGCCAAGAGCTCTACAATTTGCGAAGAAGGGATGTGGTGAGCTGATAGCACCCAAGGTGGGGTCCAGATTGACCACTGACCTTTGACATTGTTTTGGAGGGGGGTACCAGTGATCAACAATTTGGCTGGAATGTTAAAGGACATCAACGCTTCATAGAGCTGTGATTCACTGCTTTTCAAGCGATGAGCCTGAACAAAAGTGAGCAGGGTGATGATAATTAATACTAGCGAGGGGGCGAAAACCAGGAGTGAAGAAGAATGAAAACTGACTTCATCAACAGCCAAATACTGCCACTTGACATGAGCTAGATCGGCACGATCTTTCAAGATGATCTCGTACGTTGTGAGTAGAATGTTGAATTTCATTTTCTTCGGCGGCCCAAATTCATATTCCCGGATGGTTTGACGGCTCACTTTGTTGCCGATGTAAGCGATAACATTCAAGTCTGGAGCCCATTGGGCACATTGCATTTGCCATGCAGGTAGGGTCGAGAGCGGGACGACGATGAGAAACGGGCCATACTGTTCCATTGTGTGGAACAGATAGGACAGAAAGGCGCAGGTTTGCACTGTTTTTCCGAGACCCATCTATATACACATTTCATCAAATCAGACTACTGTAAGCTTTCCTCAAATGGAAACGCAACTTGAGAAAAAAAAATTGCGTACCTCATCAGCCAAGATGCCATTTTGACCTTTGTGCCAAACATATGCCAGCCAGTTGAGTCCAGTGATTTGAAAGTCTTTCAGTGTACCTCCGACTTTGATGTACTTGGGCTGTTCTTTGATCCGGTCGAATACAGGTCTAGTTTTACCTAGCGGGGTGGATCGACAAGGGACAGTTTTGGAATGAAGCCTCGCCTTGTAGGCTTCGATCTCCTTTGCCGCAGTGGCCTCGATCGTTTCCTCAGCTTCCCAGGTACAGGCGTCGTAATTGAGGCCGCGCCATTTACAGAGATATTCGACGTGGTCATGGTCGATGTCGAGCGTTGGGGCCGCATCCCGGTTTGCAATCACCCTTTCGACGATTTTATAGCCCTCAACTTGCTCCCGGGTACGATTGCGTTCGATCATGAAAGCTTCGCGATCTTCATCAGTATATCTCGGGTCATTATGGATCTGATTTTCAGGCGTCCAGACGTTTTTGATATAGTTCTCGAGTTTTTTGAATCCTATAATTCATCCAAACAGAAGGTTGAGTATGTATAGAGGGTGAATTTCAGAGGAAAGCGCAGATTGTACCCCTGTACTGTTTAGCGAATTCGTATGATTCCCATGTTGCGTGCAGGTGACTATAGCCCTGCCATTTAATCAGATACAGTAGGTGCTTGGTTGGGTCGTTAAGCGTGGGGTCGGCTAAGGTAAAAAGATCAAGTGAAACGCCAGAAATAATCCACGCGTCAAAAAGAAAAAAAAACTGATAAGGATATTAATCAAGTTTGGCTGGGCGGAAACGTGGTGTGCTCACATAGCTTTGTATCCTTCATGTGGTCCAGCACCGCATCAATTGCATCACCCTCATCTGTAAGTAGATTACGGTTGATCAGTTAGAAACAGAAACCAGCCGAGGTGCAAAGAAACAGTTGGTAATCGGGTCCCCACCTCCGATTGCTACGGTTGGTTGATTGGCATAAGCGGCTATCTGCTCGTCCTCTGAGTCTGAAATCAGACCCAGATAGCGGTCGTCTTCGTTGTAATTAGTGGCTTTACCACTCCTAGCTGAAATTCGTAGGAGAGATGGCTCATCGGCATCAGACTTGACAACTCCTGCTCGACGACGTTTCCCATGTCTACGACCACCCCCCGAAAACTCGCTATCGTCCTGCTCGGACTCGATTCCGGGTCGGGAAGTCTCACTAACTGATTTTTCTGCTGCTTTGCCTAAATTCATCACATACAACGCGATAAAAGATGAATTTCAAAGAGACAGTAGCCGCGAACGGCGTTCAGAAGAAAACCCAAGTGAACTAACGTTTGGTCAAGATTTTTTTGCCTGAGGTGGACTGTTTTTTAGATCTTTTTATTGGCCTGCCTTCGTCGTCATCGCCAGATTCATCTTCCTCATCATCAAATTCCAAGCTGACATGGTCGAATACCTGCGAGAGTGAGAGCAGATGGGCGAAGAAAATCAAGAGACGTGTGTTTTGATTGGACAGATTGAGCCCATATTCGTGTATTGATAGATACGCGCGAAGGGAGAGAAACAGACCTTTTGACTAGCGCGTGTCTAGATGCACAAGGGTGAGATGGTGGGCGCAGGTGGTGGGGTGACAACAAAGTTAATACATGGAGTCCTGACCATATAGGAGAGATAGAGAAAAACGAGACTTGCCGATCTTCGTAGACCGTAGAGTTGAGCGTCATAGGTCTGAGGTAGTTCGAGCCGATTAGAAGAGGATGCGGCTGTTTTCTGAGTGCGGGAGGAGAGAGTGCGAGGGAGCTCGTGATCGGAAGAGGAGATTGGAGGTGAGGATGGAGATGCGGATGCGGATGAAGGTGAATCGGAATCAAGATCGGAGTGAGATTGAGATTTGGATTGAGACTGATCTGGGAGAGGTTGACTGATTGAGGATGATGGTGATGAGGAAGGGGATGAGGAAGAGGGCTGAGGTTGTGAGTCGAGTGGATTGCTCTTGATTCTCGAGTCCTTGTTGTTTGTGGTGCTGGTGTGATTGATGAGCTGTTTGGTTGTTGCGGTTGAAGTTGAAGTTGAGGAAGTCCTTGGGTTTGGTAAAGTTGAAGTCAGGGACATCTCGGATATTTGCTGCGTGGGCACACTGAGCAAAGGGGCACGATGACAAGGAACAGAGGTTTAGCGCTAAAGTTAACTTGACAGGTTCTGGCTGGGAGGGGGAGACTGCAGAGGGGGCGGGGGCGGGGGCTGGCTTGGGGGTGAGAGAGAGAGACAGACTAAGAGATGTGGGAAAAAGGAAATAAACAAATGTGTACGAGGAAATCAATGAAATGGATCAGAGGTTCTAACGATTAACTATCACCCCAAGAGAACCCAGACAATCATCAAATCAACCACTGAACCATTCTCCGGGAAACTAGATCTCAATAGTTGATTTCCCCCATCAAATCGAGAAACAGATCTTCCTCTCTTCGAATCCCTCAAAAGTAGCTGGAAGGAAAGGAGCAGAAGATTGGAGGAAGAAGAAGGAGAAGACCCAACGTACATTGGAACAGCCTTCGTCGCAGCCGATTTTGTCGAGTGGAGATAGTGGTTTTAGTCGATCCCTGAAAATCAGTTGGGTTTTGAAGATGACCACGTCGCGATGATCAGAAAGCGTCTGTCTTTCTTGCGAAAGTCTGGCGGTTGCTTGTGACTGAGCAGTCAGGAAGGAAAAGGTGAACTGATATGTATACCCAGAGGGATCTGTGGATGTTGGTGATGCGTTACTGGCAATTAGATCTCAGCTATCAGTGCGGAACTGGGATCTCATTAAGCCCCCTCGCTCTCGTCGGGGCTCAGCCGGGGCATGCGCGTCCTACTGCGGGAGGGCACTCAGTCCATCTCCATTCCCTTGTCCACCAAGACGCCAACGCCAGCCAATAGGACTGGAAGCTTCATACATTGTATTGTCGTAACTTAAGGGATGGTTAAGCTGGCTAGTCTATCTTAGCCCACAGAAAATAAAGTGGTCGTGATCAAGAAGATGCAACAGACGAAATGCTTGGGTCACGGCAAGCCATGGACACGAGTCGGTTTGGAGACATGCAGAACGGTATGATTGTATAGGATTAGATTAAGCAGAGGAAATTCATAGGGATGCGTATTGATGAAGATCGAATAAAAGCTCGAAGTTTAAAACAAGTTGCGATGATAATAAAGCTTAACACACTAATTCCAAGTCGTGAGATAGCTGAGTTTTGCCGGAAACAAAAATGACCGGGAAGAGCTTTCATGAAGCAAGAGGTACGGAAGTCGTGGAACATTGCGTCACAAAATCTTTCTTTAAGTCTCACGAAAAGCTTGTGTCAGTCATTGATGGGATGAGATAAAAGCTGGGTAGATATTGCTCGTCGACTCACAAACATATCCATAACGTCCAGTGGTCCACCTACAAAAGATTATCAACGTTAGTACCGGGTAGGCTAAGCATAAAAGGATAAATTCCACAACTAACCGGCTGCTTCAGGGTGAAATTGAACACTGCAATCAAGAAGGGAAAACTTAGTCTCATGAATGATCATAATGACATAAATGAAGGGAAAGAGAGACGTACCCCCAGACTTTACGACCACTGCCATCAGTAGATTTGATTCCCTCGACAGAAGAATCGTTGCAGCTGGACAAGGAAAGCGATTTAGTAGGTGGGTGAAAATTATGTATGATGCTTATGCTAGATAGTGAAGAACGCACTTAATAAAGAACGGTTCCCATCCTTCAGGGAATGGATCCTTCAATTCGATCGCATATTCTGATGGTCAGGCGGATCAATCAGTTTCGGAGGCTATGGGTGGGGAAGAACGAGAGTTCAAGCTCACGGTGATTTTGAGAGGTAATGAAAACCCGACCAGCCGGGATGGAGCCTGAGTTGGCCAGTGCCAGGACGGGTTGATTGTGACCTCTGTTGCCGAAACGCATCCGATAGGTTTCAAGCCCAGCGGCGAGGCCAATGATTTGATGACCTGTGGTGGAAAGTATGTTACATTATCGATCCAAACGAAATTTCAGTTCGAGGCTGTAAAGGAAGACCTACCCATGCAGATACCGAAAATAGGCATGTTGGGTGCATCGTTCATGACAGTCCTGACGGTGTTCACAGCTGCTACAGCGTGTTTTGGGTCACCTGGCCCGTTGCTCAAAAATAGACCGTGGTATTTGCCGATGATTGATGAAGCCGGTGTATCCCAAGGGAGGACGGTGACTGCGGCTCCATGTTTGACCAAGGATCGGGCAATGTTGGCTTTCGCACCAAAGTCGAGCATGGCTATTGAGATGGGACTGGTAGGATTGAGGGTGTAAGATGTTTTGGTAGAGGCCTCAGCCACCAGATTGATTCCACTTGGGTCCCAGTATTGATCGGGTGAGACAGGAGTTTGGTGTCCATCACCAACGGCAATCTTGGCCAGCGTACTACCTTGTTGTCGAAGTAGAGATGTGATGGCACGAGTGTCAACATCGGTGATACCAGGCACGCCGAAACGGTGGCACCAGCTGCTTATGGATTCCATAGCTTGATAGTGCGAAAACCGATCGGCCAGCTCAGCAACGACGACTCCTGAGCATTGGACTCGGTCGGATTCAAGGAAAAGGTCTGGTGAAGAGGGGACGGGTATGGGTGATGTGGCAAGAACATTGGGAGGTATTCCATAGTTTCCGATCATGGGTGTAGTAAAGACCAAGATTTGGGAGCGGTAGGATGGGTCGGTCATTGACTCAGGATAACTTGAAAGGATGATCAAATATCAATGTCAGTGCCAAGAAAAGTGATGGATATGACCGAGGCGGGTTTACCTTGTGGTGGAAGTGGTGAAGACAGCTTCACCAAAAGTTGAGACTGGAGCACCAAAGGACCGACCAGTGAAAACGTGGCCAGACTTAAAATGCAGCGTGGCGGGTCTTCCGTCAGTTGAAGGCTCCGGGAAAGCGCAATTGTCCGAATCCACACATGGCTTTAGTGGGATGTTGTCCTTAAGGGTAGCAAACAAGCGAGAGGTAGGCCTTAATGGGACCGACTTGAGTGGGGAACGAAGGGTGAGCAGATGGGAGCGCATGGTCGTTGAGGTTACAGAAAAGAAGACCAAGATGATAATAAAAAGAAAGAAAGATAAAATACGGAGTTATCTTCAAGAATGGAAAGGAATCGAGTTGATGAGACTGTGGTAGAAACAGCCTTCACTGGCCAAAGAGGAGGGAAACAGGGAGTCAGCACCACGAGGCCATCGTTTCAGAGGAATACAGTGGGCGCAACCCTAACTTAGGGCCAGTACCATAAACTAAAATATTTACATAGTTTTTGCCAGAACAAACGGAGTTTTTATTTTTGGCGCTCTTTTGACTTTAACCCTGTTGTTTCCGTAGCCATCTGGCATTTTTACTTCACACCCATCACTCCTTACAACTCAGCCACTCCATTCCGGCACACACAAGACTCCATTCACCAACCGATCCAATAGACAACAATTTCCCAGCTGCCCTTGCTGCCTCTGGGGCATTAATAATGCAAATAAACACTATGTACGGAGTCCTTTTGATTGCCGTCGCTGGAGTCGCTGTCACATGTCTTGGGACTATTTAGAACACTTTTGAGCCATATTATGACGATGGTGGACGGGCAAGGTACACACGGTTCCCACTGGATGAAGTACAACCAGATCTTTTGAGTGAGATCATTATGATGGAGCAAGCACCATTTGATCATTAACCATATATGAACAGTCTCAAATCAACAATCTTCTTGAGAATAGTCAGGTGGTCTCAGTTGAAGAAGTCTTGATTTTCTTGGATGTTGTTTTCCATAAAAATAAAATCAGGCAGACAGCAGTGAAATCCCAACGTGAATTATAAACTGTAACTCGGCTAGTAATGTGTCTTGATTTTGATGAAACTTGTGTAAATACATGCTTACAATCCTCTTCAATCATTAGGGGGGTTCAAATAGGCTACTTTTTTTTGCTGATGCGGGTCTGAGGTAGATATTGCTCAATGATGGCTAATTCAGTGTAAATTGGGCTAAATCAACATGTATGCTCCACTGATGTGAAACTATACCAAGGCCCAATCTGAACCGCCCTATTGAAATTATGATTATGAGCCCCCTATTGATGCAGCAGCTTCACTGAATTTTTTCACTGAGTTCCAGAGGTTTTACAACATAATTATATTGTGAACCCCTTGATCTCTCTAAGGATAACAAAAATGACCAAACCTTCATGTTTTCTTTTTCCTTCATACTAATATCCCAATTCATCAATAAGGGGGTTCACAACAGCAATTTTGGCTTCTGATCTTGCTTCAAAATCATGCAGGTCACCAGTTTTTAGCTTGAAATTGGTGAACTTGAACACATGTCTACTTCACTGATCAGTAACCATTACAGTTTACTGAGATCTTTGCTAGACCAAACTGACCGTGTTGCATAATTCAAGGGTGGACTTGATCCCATTGAATTGTTTTGAGGTGTAAAAAACCTTCATGTGAGTCAATTTTAACAGTTAGTTCCAATTAGAGTTAAATTCCTCCAGAAAAATTTCTTACTGACCCGTTTCCAAGGTAAAATCTTGTTTGAATTATACACAGAAGAACAGCAGAAATACAGAACATCCAACATGCAGCAGCACTAAATCTTTGGATGATCAATAGGGTTCACAATAAATTTCTTTACGTCCCATTTGCCTAAATAAAACTCTTTATTTGTGAAATTCTTGCTTAAGAATAAGCATTAATTTCTAAGCAAGAAATCGCCATGAGCAAGCTCTTCTGGCTTCTTGTTTGGTTCACACAAGAGAAAAGGGTGGTGGTTTCCTTCATAAAGTAAAAAGGCCCCTTTGTACTTTGAGGATAAACACATTACATGAAGATTCCGCCATTTTTTTGTGGTGTTGCTAGCAGGCAAGAAATCCCTGTAAAATTTATGTCCATGGTCTTGGCACAGAACCTTCGGAATTTTTTGTTTAGGACTTCCTACAAATAATTATTTGAACCCCTGATAAAGGTTTCTGACAACTTCCTTGCATCCCTCCCCTCCCTCCTAACCCATTTTTTCTATAAGAAAACTCAAACATTTTGGATGCCCAAAAACCATGAACGACATCACACAAAACAGAATTTAATCATCGGTTTGAATTATGGAAGCTGAACCATAACACTAAAAAATATGCTTACATTTGAATTTTAACATGCTCAACAATTCATAATGTATTTATTTTTTTAATATCATTATGGCAGAAAAAAAGCAGTAATAAAAATACAGGGAATAAATCAAAAACATGTATGCAAGAATGAAGAAAATTAAAGAGAAATCTAGACAAAAAAAGTTATGAGGTTTTTAGAGCTTACAGGTACTTGTGAAGTGTATTACATGCTGACTTTTACTCAGTGGCTGTCTGTGAACCCCCAAGCTATGATATATTGGGTTGAGCCCTAACTGAAACAAGTCCAGCCACGCCAGCAGCACTTATGAATTACCTGGGAGTTTCTGCCTGAAGGTTATTTAATATTTTGGGGTTTACTCATCCCTCTTTATTTTTTCAACTACTCCACCTTAAAAACTGAAAAGCAACAAAACAGCCTAGATCTTGCGCTTGTGATTTGGTCTGATTTTATATATGCCATTTTCCAAGAAATAGGTAACTCCAAGTGTGATTTTTGGGATTGATCCTATATTTGCCTGTAGGTCAAAAGTCCATTCAAGAAAAGAAGTGGTGTTATGTATCTGTCACATTTGTCTCTGCACTTGTCAATTTGTTCAAGTAGGCAGATCAGGAGGTAAATTCTTTGTAGCTTGAATCAAGTGATTTATATCTCACCATTTTACCAGATGAATCATGAATTCATCAGTTGCATATACATCTTTTCACCAAGATTAAAGAGTGGTGAGATGGCACTACCCTGTACTACCACCTCATGACCACTCCATACTAGAAACAAGTATGTTATGAATGGACGACATGACGAACCAAGCAACTTGAGGATGAGATGGATGGAAGACTTATCCGAGCCCTTCCATCTGACCCTTGTAGAGAGTAGTGATGCATCGATCAGAGCTCCAAAGCTACATCCCGTTGACTTGGTATATATCCTGCAGCTTTTGCGCCACTGTCTTCTCTGCAGTCGACAAAGAAAGGCCATTATCGCCTTTGTGAATTGAGAATGAGGGCGAACTATCTGCAAATGCTCCAAGCAACTGCAGATTTTGATGCTCCCAGTTGTCAGCTTCTCATCAACACTTTGAGATGTTTCGATGTAAAGTAATATACATGTGTTGCATATGACCAGAACTAGTGATTCATGGGATTTGAGTGGAGCGCACCGGTGAACAGTGTCAAGACAAGATCTGATGAAGATGCTCAGTTGTATGGAAGAGAGACGATTTCGGAAAAGTTGAGCAGAGTGATGTGATGAGTGGGTCAATGCGCTTCTGAGCAGAGGCCAGGCTGATGTCACAGCGTGCGGGCGTTGGCTGTAGTCTCGAGTCTCGCACCAGCCCAGCTTCAGCCTTCGACTGCCAACCACCTTCCCTTCTCCCACAATCCTTCCCCAACCACAACACCCAAACCTACCACACAGCTTCCATCACACTTCACTCTGCCACTCTCCTTGCCCACCACACACCCGTACCACTCTTCACAATGGGCGCCGGTCTCTCAAAAGCTCTCGGTTAGTCTTTCCAATCTTTGTCGGTTTCAGCCCTTGTCGCCAATCGACTAGAACAGACTCCTTCCCGATATTTCTATCTTTTAGTCGTCGTCTGTCTTCCAACTGATCGTCCTTCATCTCCTTCACACAGGCAAGTTGCTTGGTAACAAAGAAATGGTGAGCCATTTGATCACACATCTGTGCTTCCCCCGGGCTGCGCTATTCGGTCTGACGACCTCTTACACCATCCTCCCCACCGACAAAAGCGTATTTTGATGCTGGGACTAGATGCGGCAGGCAAGACGACGATCCTCTACAAGCTCAAGCTCAACCAATCGGTCACCACGATCCCCACCGTCGGATTCAACGTCGAGACGGTAACTTACAAGAACGTCAAGTTCAACGTCTGGGATGTTGGCGGGCAAGATAAAATCAGACCGCTCTGGAGACATTACTACACCGGCACCCAAGGATTGGTCTTCGTTGTTGACTCTCAGGTACTTGTCCCTCTTTACACATCTTTCTTTCTTTGTCTTTCTGCGTGATCGAGCTGTCCAGTGTAGGTAAGAGACAGGTTGCCAAGAACACTGTCTGATCAGATCAGATCAGATCTACAAAAAAAATACCCATGCCCAAAAAATCAAAAAGAACGCGCGATTATTGAGAAACTCGTTCTTTTCCCCGATGCGTTGCGGATTGACTCGATCAGGATCGTGAACGGATCGAAGAAGCACGCCAAGAGTTACATCGGATTCTGAGTGATCGAGAGATGAAGGACTGTTTGCTATTGGTCTTTGCCAACAAGCAGGATCTACCGGGAGGTTAGTAAATTGAACCTAGCTCACAATAAGCATGTCCTGCTCTCTATCCGCTCACAACATGGCCCGCAACAAATCAACCCAACTCTGCATAGCCATGTCGCCGACGGAAGTGACCGAACGGCTGGGATTACACAAGATGAAAGATCGGTCGTGGTATTGTCATCCCAGTAATGCACTAGCAGGAGATGGATTATTCGAAGGTGAGTTGACAGTTTTCCCCTTCCAATCGATGGATTCATTTCCCGCACTCACTGTGCTGCCCTTCAAATCATCCCACCAAATAAACAAAGGTCTTTCATGGTTAAGTCAAAACGTCAAGAAATCTGGAGCGCCTAGCTGATCGTTTAGATAGTCCCCGATTTCCTCCTTGACCTTATCTGTCCCCCCGGTTTTCTCATCTCATGCCTTTTGGACTGCCTTCGTTTCCTTTAAATAGTTCACAAATTCATTTTTTTTATTGATTTGATTCTAGGAAAGAAGGAAAGAAGGACACAATGTGCTCTTCTCTCTTTTTCTTTGGAGACAGACTCCCTGAAACATCTTCAGCTTTTTGATTATCTTGCCACGAATAATTTAACACACTTTAGCTACTAAACTTTTCTTATCACCTCTCTCCTCTACTCTTTTTGTTTAAATTTGTTGTGAAAAACTCTTTTTTTTATATGAGATCCAAAGCTAGTTTTTTATTATTATATTCTGGTTGCTGAAATCATGATGTACACTTGATATTATTCCCTTACTTCCTTTCTTGGTTCTTTTACTCAATATGCTGAATGCAAGATGTCGTTGTTATGATCTCCATGATCAATATGAGAGGGAATTGGTAAGAAGGTGGCATTGGTTTGGGAGTACATGCTCATGTTTTTGTTGAGCTTTTTCTATGGTGAGGAGCTGAGGACACCCCAACTTTAAGAACACTGAATTGAGTAACCAAAGCTGCCACCTGTATGCTGACAAAAAGAGCCAAATGTATTGTGAGTAATCAGGCAGTTGAAGTACTGCTAATGTGAGCCTTCTGAGTTGCTGATGGCCTCAAAAAGCTTATTGAGAAGCCATCTGGGAATAGGAGTGGGGAAGAGGAAGGACAATAAAGGGATAAGATTAAGATGTGTATGGAGGATTTGAATGGATTGAGAAGATGGATGATGATGGAAGAAGTGGATAGATGGATGTACAGTTTGGTTTGGATTGCCGGTTTGCCAACTATCCTCCAGTTCCAGAGGGTAAGCTCTCGACATCCATCAAACGGATTAGCCCCAAGCAAGCCTGTGGTATTGATGGATCAGTCCTGCTCTGACCACCTTGCTGGATCTCTGGCTAAGGTGGACAATAACATCCAGACCAAAAGCAGGTTCCCAGCCTCCTGGAAGGGGGCAGTCACCACCATAATCCAGAAGCAAGCTAATTCGGATTACATAGGTCCATTGGTGTTTTGGCCTATTTCCCTGCTCAGTAAAATGGGCAACACCGTGAGGAATTTGAGATGAATAGGTGTAAGGTGACATTCAGTAACATCTGTTGATACTCCAAGGTTACCCCCCTTCAATAACAATGGTCCCTTTGTCATCATCAGGGAGTTTCACAACTCTGTGATCAGGGTATAGTTTGAATAACTGCTGCAGTAAGCTCCATGTCACCTGACTCCTACTCCACACAATTTTTTTCCATGGTGTGCAAGCTGTTTGAACTGATCATTTCTCAGCAGATCACATTGTGGGCCAAGGACTTGGGTGTTGTGGCTATTGACCATTCCAGTGGCAGGAAAGGGTTGGGTGCTGAGGATGCACTTTTTTCTATTGAGCATTGGATTAAATCCAAGTGGAAGAAGGGAAAGATGGTCACTGGCCAGCTGTTTTTGGATGTTAAGTTTGCATGCCCTTTGCTTCATCTTGCTAGCTGACACATCCATTATCTTTTTTGACTAAATTGTCCAGCCTACTTGGTACTGAACATTGCCAAATTTCAAGACATATAAACCAAAATCAGGATTAATAATCTCACAATTCCTGCTTCCAAAATTCATAATTGAACCAAGCATTTTCCGCTTCTGTTTACAGGCATTAATAGGCCATGTCAACAATTTTTCTTACCCAGTGGCAGCTTATTCATTGTTGGAAGCCAGGGAACATATTATAAGAAAAGGCCACCGATCACTCAGGTGAGGTGAAACCCATGGGGCAATCTTTGACCAAGCCAAAGCTCCAAAGCTCAATTCCTATGGTTGACCAAAGAGACCCTGACATATAGCATTCAGTATCTGAAATTTCAACCAGGGCTGGGTGTCTGGCTAGACCAATTTTTTTCTTTATAAATTAAAATTTTGGGACACCGGAAGAGAATGCGGGGAAAAATATTAATCATCTTAGTATCTTTGTAAATTCCAGATGGGGCTCCTGAGAATCAGAGTGGGATAAAAATGATAAAAAAATTGTTTCCTAGGTTATCTAATGGGGCTACCATCTGGGATAGGGAAGTCAACAAGGGTAAAGTGGCAGCACTGGCAGTCAAGTTTGACATCTTTGCACTTGGAGTGTTCAGATCAACTCCCATGGCTTTCATTCAATCCCGATCATTGGCACTGGTATTTCTCAATGAAATTCTAAAGCATAAAGCTTTTCCTTCCTTTACAGGATGATTGGGGTTATTAAGGGTAACAATCTCATTTGATCACCCATCCTCTCCAGTAGAGCTGAGTCATCTGGGTGTTACAAGGACACCACACAAATTTGTCTGGCGGCAGGGAGGAGTGATTATGTGTGAATGATGAATCATGAGAGGATCCATCTTTATGTTGATTTCTTGGCACAATGGCAGCCCCTATGCAATTGTTGAAATTTGTCAACCAGGGCATGGCTAAGGATGTTGCTTTGCACTTGGTTAACTCTCTCATTTCTCTTGACTCTAATGACCTTTGGGTTCTCTTAATCTTCAGTGATGGGTCTTATAGCCCGCAGAAGGGTGGTCCAGGGCCTGTGGGTTGGGCTAGAGAATTATGCAAGAGGACAAACTATTGACACTTTTGATATTTGTGGATACTGAGGGTATCATTTGTGTGTACAAGGAATACCAAGGCTCCTAAAGCGGGAAAGTGGCTGTTTGGACAGATCAATCTATCACTGTCAAATCAAATGGCCTCAACTAGTGTTTTGTTTGTATGTTGCCCAGGCCATTGAGGAATAGTGGGTAATCAAATGAGGGATCAATTGGCGAGGGGAGGCTGTGGAGTCCCCCTCCACACATTATCTTGAAGTCAAAGTGAATTTTGGGAAAATCCAACAACAGTTCCTCACTGACCTCACCACCAAAAAACAGCCCCCTTGGGTCTCCATATATCACTTAGCTCTCTGGTCAATCAGTTGGTGTCTGGCCACTGCATGTTGAAAACATCACTCTTCTGCATCCACAGACACTTTGACCCTCTCTGGCCATCTTGCAGAGCCAAAGAAAAAGGTTAGTCATCTCATAAGTCTTTGCCCCCCAAGTAAAAGCTCACAGGATGGCTTTGCAACAAACACAACCTTTGAAGAAGCAACATCCAATTCAAGGCAGACCAGGCAGCTGGGACAAAATTCTCAAAATTCAAAAAGCTGAACCAGCTTGAGCATGATTCCTGAAAAAAAAGAGCCGTCCGGACGGGAAAAGGGAAATGAAGCGGGTCTCCCCTTAAGCCAGATTTCCAATAATAATTGCGGTTGTCGCGGTTTTGCCAGGTTTGCACTCAATCTTTAACATAAATAGAGTGTTAGATAAACCGGCGTTGGATGGCAGCAAGAAAACCCCTCCAGAAAGAAAAGAAACATCTTCAGTCTCACCACCAGAACCCTACTTCAACAACCCACTCGCTGCTGTCCAAACCACAGATCGAGGCCTTTCTCAGTGTGCCTCCCTCAGCTTAGACCGGCAGTACTCCCGGGCCATAGGAACACCTCTCTGGATTCCCCTCCGTCGCCTCTTTCCGCTTTCCCTCTTCTTTCTCTCCACTCCCCTTATAAATTTTGTTGTGTTTCGGTGCTTATCTCGTATTATTTATTGTTGTCTATTTGCATAGTACGCAGTGTCAAAATAAGTTTGCACTTGATCAAGAGAAAGTGTGGTGGCTCTGTCGCCAAGATGTATATGAGCACTGCGGTTTCTATTGACTAGTAGCCGAGTATTAAACCTAGTAACTCAGAAAGTATAATGTGAGAATAGAAAATTCCCCCGAAGGGATAAGATTTCATAGAGGGTCTACTGTTTATATGATTTGGTCTAACTACATATGTGGGTTGTTGAGAAACTATGTATAACTGATCATCTAATAATATGTAAATAAGTATAAAAGCATGTGAAACTATAAGTATGAGAAAATACCATGATGTAATCTTAACACCGAGGACAGTTCGAGCTTAACACAAGCCTCTCGTGTGAGAGCCTGCAAGGGTCTCTGTCTCACAGAGAGGCTTGCCCCAAAAGTCCGACTTCTGGCCTGGATCCTGAGACATAAATGTAGGCAAAATGCCTTCTCTTTGTTAGAACAGGTATTGGGAAAGAAGTACATAAAGAGATAAAAAAAGCGGCAATGGCCCTTGAAGCGTGCAATCTTGCGCATTCAGCCATCTATTAATCTTTGAAATCCATCGACAGATGACCTCTATCTGCTTGGATGAAAATGAAGAAAAGCTGGATGATCGGGTCAAATCGTATGCGATGAGCCCAAATCTCATTGACACATCATCAGTAGTTGTCAAAATCTGATGTTTGTACTTGATCCATTGAACATAATCACTCTTCAATGGATTATAAATATGAGAATTCCATGTAGCATGTTATTTTGAGGTGGCAAAGTCGAGGAAAGGATGAGATTATAGGATAATTCATATATGTATAACACAAACATTTTTCAAAGCACCACCTTTGATCCCGTCTTGTATGATGATGAGGGGAGAAAAATTTTTGGTGTCGGGATCATCTTGAAGATCAGATCCAGAGCTTTAAAATGACACATGGGCAGAAATTTTGGGAAGAGGGAAAGTGGATTGGCAAGTTTTCAAAGATTTTCCACACCAAAAAGCGTGGAAGTAGCTTTCAGGGGATCCACGCCAGGAAGGGCACTTTAGGCCCAAGTCCCTCCTTCGGAGGGTCGCTCCGCGACAAGGCCGCCTGCCCCCGCAGAAGGTTGGACTTGTGTTAAGTTCGGAGGATATGATGTTGGGAAGATTCTGCTGTGGAATGCTCTGGCAAGAATCAGAAGGTAGTTTGTGAGATGAAAGTTTCTCTTCGGACGGAGAACATTCGATCTTCTTCTTTCCTTCCGGTCGGCTCTGCTCTTCTTGAGACTTCGCCAGCAACCAAACCATTCACCCCTCCACTCGCTTAACTATCCTTCGACAAACAATGTACGATCGTGCTCAGGTTCACTACGGTCTTGGTCAGGAGAGGTCAGTAACAGTCACACCACCCACTTCTTTCCCTCAACATACTAACACATCCTCCCTCCTTGATGCATGGCTATCCATCCAGACCCGATGAGGATGATTGGGAACCCCCCCAACTCGACGGTCTACCTGAACTTCCTAACATTCGTCATCGGATATCATTGATCGAGGATGAGATCAGATCCAAGGGGAAACTCAAGCTGACCGGCCATGTCATCATGGCCTGCCATGCCATGCCCTACATCTGCAACCTCCACCTCGATCCTACCACCAAAACTGCCGACACTACCACCACCACCACCACCACCACCACCACCGCCATCAATATTGAACAACAACCCCCTACTCCACCCGATCATCATTCTCCTTCCAACGCATCATCAGCTACCACCCCACCCAGTTCTAGATCAGCATCTCAAGAATTAACCAGTATCAACACCCGCTTGGGTCAATCAATCGAAATCAGACCGGGTGATCTGCTAACCCACCCACAAAGCCTTCATTCACCTACCTGCTCTCCCATCCCTGCCACCGGCCCACTCAAGACAGGCTCCCTGCTCGATAATTCTCTGTCAGTTTCAAATCCAGTCTCCAGTCTCACCACCAAACCTGCACCCTCCTCTGTCCTACCAGAACCTAGTCAAATTACCCCCTCAACTGTCATCAACGATCATCAGGATGACCCGTCATTCAAGTGGATCCTTGAGCCTCGGCGGGGCCATGCAGCTTTAAATGCAGGCATCAAGTCACTCTCAAACTATCGTTCGATCACCCTCTGCGCATATCCGGCCGATATCAGATTCACCAACAACCCCATCGGCCGACCCCAGCCAATCGAGACAAGTAAACTCTCAGAGGCCCAGAAACTTAGCCTCGACTCTGGTCTTCGTCTTCTCGCCAGATCACCCACCGAAAATTCTACAGATGATCCGCAGTCCACCGCACCTAAGAGAGGCATAGAATGTGTGCCTGTCTGGGCCGACGATCGCTCGGCGGCCTTGCATTATGAAGGATTTTGTAAAAAGTATGTCATCCTCAAAAAAAAAATCCCAATATAAATTCACCACGTTTCCTGATTTTTGCTTCTTTCTTCAAACCAACATTTATCCAGGTATCTCTGGCCTATATTTCATTACATGCCCTTATCCGAACACCAGGATAAGACCGAAGAGAATCTGGCTTGGAAGGCTTATGAAGAAGTAAACTACGCGTTTGCGCAACGGATCGCAAGTGTTTACCAACCTGGCGATTTAATATGGATTCAAGATTACCAGTATGTTGTTCAATTAACATGAGGTATTTGATGGAGTGGCTAATCACTAGATGCACATCTTTTGTTGCCTTAGTTTGCTCTTGGTCCCACGGATGTTAAGGAAGATGTTACCGAAATGTCATGTGGGATTGTTCTTACACTCCCCATTTCCATCAAGTGAATTTTTCAGATGTCTACCTAGACGTGAGGAGATCTTGGACGGGATGCTTGGAGCGGACCTGGTAGGTTATTGAATCTTTCAAGCTAAGTTGAAATCTTTCTGTCATTGACTCTTTGTCGAATATCCCTTCAGCTTTGTTTCCAGACCTACTCCTATGGAAGACACTTTATTTCGGCTTGCATAAGAGTGATGGGCCTGGAATCTGTAGGAAATGGGATCGAATGTAACGGAATGATCACCGATATCACCTACTGTCCGATCGGGATTGATGCAAATAGAATCCAACTTGAAATGTAAGCTTGCCTAGCCTATATTTCTTTTTTTTTTTCCCCACTCGTCTGGACGCTCATTTTCGGTTTTTACTGTCTTGTGAAGGAAATTGCCTGGTGTCCAGCCCAAAATCGACGCTCTGAGAAAGCTCTACGAGGATAAAAAGGTCATCATCGGGAGAGACAAACTTGATCCTACCAAGGGTGTGCTCCACAAAGTAAGTTTTACTGCTCCCAATTGACCTGTCAGGCCCTACTAATTATTTCATTCCTGATACTGTCGTACAGTTGAAAGCCTTTGAATACTTATTGATAAACTACCCCCAATGGAGGAATCGAGTGGTTTTGATTCAAGTCACTTCGCCCTCGCCTACTGACTCTCCCCAGCTTGCCACCAAGATATCTGAGCTGGTGGACCACATCAACGCTACCTATGGCACTTTACACTTCCAACCAGTCCATCATTACCACCAAACGATTGAACGCGACGTGAGTATCTCGACAAAAATTTCATAGCTTTGTTCTAAAAATGCTCTTATACTCACATAGTGTTTTTATTTTTCCGCAGGAATACTTCGCGCTCCTCTCGGTTGCTGATCTTGCAGTGATCACGTCGATCAGAGACGGGATGAATACGACTTCGATGGAATATACGATCTGCCAAGAAGAAAACAAGAACCCGTTGATCTTGTCCGAGTTCACCGGTGTCACTGGCTCCATGAAGTCGGCTGTCAAGGTTAACCCTTGGGACTTGGGCGTAAGGGATAGTTGGTCTCCTCGTTTTTGATTTGCGGATCACTGACTCTTATCGTTTCCGATCCAACGGATCCGAATCGATTTATGATTTGTAGGATGTTGCGCGGGCGATTGACCAATGCTTGAACATGTCACATCAGGAGAAAGTGGCGAGGCATGCGGTAAGTGGAGGATTTCGTTATCTTCTACTCGGAATTATAATCCTGAATTGAATTGATCACTAACCCACCGACATTTGTAATTCCCAATTTCCTTTAGCAATTGCACAGCCGAGTCAAATCCCATTCCTCCTCGGTTTGGGCTAGCACGCTTTTGCTTCAACTCCTCCAGTGTCTCAGGAGTGATCAGACTAAAGAATCTGTCAAGTTATTGAACGAAGAGGATATGGTGAAGAAGTACCAGCAGGCCAACAAGCGATTGTTGCTATTTGACTACGATGTATGTCTATCAAAACTTTTCCTACAATAGACTGAGTTCTCACATTTGGTTTTTGTATTTGGGCTGGTATGATGATCAGGGCACGTTGACGCCGATAGT
Organism: Puccinia horiana; assembly: GCA_001624995.1. NCBI lineage: Eukaryota > Fungi > Basidiomycota > Pucciniomycetes > Pucciniales > Pucciniaceae > Puccinia > Puccinia horiana. The sequence goes on from LWDY01000011.1 coordinate 131,476, forward strand.
GAAGAATCCAAAGGATGCAGTACCGCCGGAAGGTTTGATAGAAGCACTTGAGAGGCTCTGTGCGGATAAACGAAATATTGTCTACATCATCTCCGGACGGGACGGCTCGTTCTTACAGAAACATCTCGGCTCCATTGCCGGCTTGGGTATGTCGGCCGAACACGGCTGTTTCTTGCGCGAGCCAGGTGGCAAGGAGTGGATCGACCTCACCGAAAATATCGACATGAGTTGGATGGATGACGTTGAAGAAATCTTTAAATGTTAGCACGTCTTCCATGTCTTCTTACCACTGCTCTCTATGTCGTTCACTTTTTTAATCTCTATTCTGTCATCTTTCGGATAATCTCAGATTACGAGGCTCGTACTTTGGGCGCTTTTGTGGAAAAAAAGCTTTCTAGCGTGACCTGGCATTATAGAAATGCGGATCCCCAGTTTGGTTTATTCCAAGGTATGTTCGAGAATCTATGGAAACTTAAAATAAGGAAGAGGACTCTAATAGGATTACATTTAATTTAATTTTTGGGGGATAACAAATAGCCAAAGAATGCCAAGCCTTACTGGAGAGCTTACAAGAACGGATGCCGATCGACATCTTGAAGGGCAAAAAGAACATCGAATGTCGACCGGCGCATACGAACAAAGGCGAGATCGTGAAGAGACTATTGTACACGAGTCCGGACGTGGAGTTTGCGTTATGTGTGGGGGATGATAAGACGGATGAGGACATGTTCCGAGCGCTGAAGATGCTAAGATCGAATGCGTCCTTGGATGGAAACACCGTTGGCCACGCGCATTCGACGACGATTGAGCCACCCCAGACACTGTCGCTCTACCCGATCCTCGCGCGCTCCTCATCGATCGGCCCGGGCTCGCACACGTCGACGGATGGGGCGCCATCCAAGCGACTCATCCGACGTCGCTACTCGTCCAACAACAGCATGCACACCGCCTACTCGTGTCAGAACAGCCCGGTACCCCCAGCGCCTTCGCCCCACTTCCGACTCAGTCCTAACATGATTCCTACCGGCTCGATTGCCAGTGTGGCCATGAAAGCCTCCTCTACCGTCGGCTCTAACTCGGCTCATCTCGCCCCCTCTCCTAAACTCGAACCGGTCGAATCCGTCCTCGAACCCGAATCTATCTTCTCTCTCGTCATTGACGAAAATGAGTCGCGTAAAACTCTCGCCGAATATCGTCTCGATCGTCCCCTTCAATTGGTCGCCGTCCTCAGTAGACTCTCTAAATTATCTTCTTGAGTCTCTTCCTTCCTTCCTTCCTTCCTTCACCTTCACAAAAAAAAAAAAAAAAAAGATTTTTTTGGGTTTTTTGAAATCCTGGTCTATCATTTTCTTTGCTTTCTCTTATCGTCATTCTTTCTCAATTCAATTCATTCAATCAATTAAACCAAAAGAAGAAAGAAGAAAAAACAAATAAAAAATGATTTGATCTCTTTTATCCTGTATCTTCTTATCCTTATCATAAAGAAAGTGACAAAAGATTGAAATGTTGTAGATATAATCAAGATATATTACTTGTGGAATTACATTTGTCGGTATGGTTGGATTGAGAAAACCACAGTTTTTTTTAGTAGTGGTAGTAGTAGTGTATGTATGTTATGTACATAGATATTACCAGATTATGAGTGTCCTTGATACATACATACATACATATACACAATGTAGGTAGATAGAATAACGAGGGTTGGTTTGGGTTGGGATCAATCAAGGAGGATCTGAGAGTTGATTGGATTGATCTCCTACTACTATACTACTGGTTTTGGTTGTGGTGTTTGTGTCTGGAGAAAACTTGTGTGGATGGATTGGGAAGCTTAACATGAATATAATACATCATCAAGAGCAGAGATGTGTTTTGTTTTTGTTTTTGTTTTTGTTGTTGTTGCTGTTGTCAGATGGGGAAGGGAGGGAGGGGATGATGGATGGATGGATTTACACTTCAGAGCAAATCTTTTTTCTTATTATGTGTATTGTATAGATAAATTGGTCTAGACAAACAGCCAGTTGTGATGAACTGTGCTTCTTCTCCACAACACACCATTCATTTTTTTGATTCTTAGATGTGATGTTAGGAGGTTTGTGGACTGTTGCAAACCAGCTGTTTCTACTACCTGAGTGCCTTTCACAATGTTATTTCCGGTTGTGATGGTGGTGACTGATCTGTTTGCTTGTTTGGAATCTTATCTTCTTCTTGGGGGTGTAGGCTTCATTTCTGTGAATACCCCTCTATTTTCATTAAAAACTTTTCAGAATGTTTGAAAAATTGAATTTTATTCTATTTTGAATCATCCAAAAATTTTAACCATTTCTTGAACACTTGGAACTCAGCATGGTACGTGTGGTCAGTGGGCTGCATTGGAAGACTCTTCCAAAAAAATCCTTGGATTGATTGCATTGCCCATTCTGCTTTCTATTGTTCAGAAACCAGCTTCTCTTTCAGGAGCTTCAGTTTTGCATATGCATATGGGCATTCTGGGAGTTGGTTGTCCCTTTGAAGAAGGTCCACAATTTGAGTGTGAAGCTGGTTTGTCAGACCAGGAAATAAAGAGACTGCTGCATCAGTTGTAATTTATTTTCATAAATGGTTAAGTCGGATTGAAATAAAGAGAATTTATTGATACCAATTTTTAGTTTGTTTACATGTGGGAAAAAAGGATACATGAGTTGGAGAAGTCAATAGTGGAACTTCCATTTTTGACTGGTTCAGGCTTCTTAGGAATAACATAGTAATAGCAACACTATTTCATATCATCAACATCAATTGAATGTCCTTCAGACAAAGATGAAGATTCTCATCAGTGCTGAAATGAGGTAGTGCATGCTAGTTTGGATTTTGGAGGAATGGGGAAGGGTACCTTAGAGTGGACCATTGGTCCTGGTATACTTTGCATGTTGATTCCCATTTGTAAGAATTCAATCGTGCTTGTAAAATTTGTGGTCTATTATCTTCTCATGAAGCCAATTGTTTTGAGTTCTCATCAGGTTGGCTTGGCTAAGATTTCTGTCTTGTATTTGATCAGACTTGGATTGAAGTTGAGCCACAGTGCCTTTGGATTCTTGGAGACACATGGCATAAAACTGTGCCACACTGTTTTGAAATTTAACATTGATTGCATGTGTGTGGATCAAAATAGGCTGAGCGCTTGTACTCAAGTCCAGATCTACAATTACCTCCTTTTGAGCCTCTATTACAACTGGGTGCCATTGGAGAGGATCTTTGGGGGTTACCAGTTTCCTAAGTCTGTACACAGTGCAGTTTTGGCTTCTAGTGAAAACCAGAAGAAACTTTGATATTTGACTTATTTGCCTAGATGCTGAAAGGTGAGGCTGTAGAGCTTTGGGGGCATTGATTTCCCTGGATCAATCCCAGAACCTATATCAACAAGCTCAATGGATTGTCTCTGTCTTGATGGTCTTTGTGATTGAGAAAGTTACCAATGGTATGTTGGATTTTGTCATTAGTTATTTCAGCCCCCACCACACTCCTGATCAACATTATTTTTTATTTTGAAGGCACAAATGGTAAGTTTGAAGCAATCACTCTTTGTTATTGCTCTTGGTTTCATTGGTTGCCAAGGCGTGAATACCCAAGGTCATAGTTTGCAATACACACTTGGATTCTCAGATGTAAGCAGGGCACTCAGGATCACCAGTTGGTTTAGTTTGGTTGACTAGAGCTTGGAACATTATTCTCAAAGGATCAAGGTCTGTTGAAGGGCATGGTTATTTGTGATGGCTTAATCCGTGTATTTCTTATGTGCATTAGCCCATTATTGCCTGGGCTGCCAAGAGAGAAGACGGGTTTGAAAGCCTGTAAAAGTGCCATGTATTCTTCAGGGAAATAAATCTGTGACCTTTTGGTTTTTCTGTGGCTATTCTGAGTGGATGACAGCATTGAAGTGTTTGTTACAATGTTAGGGATTCATCTTTAGTTGAGTTGTTTGGTTGTGGCTGATGAGCATTTGAGGTAGCCATTGTGGATGTAGTTGATGGTTTTGAGTGGGTGGGTGAGGAAACCTAGGGATTATAAATCCTAGGTGAAAAAAATTGTCTGTAAATAGGGGATAGCTTTGGAATGGAGGACTTACTGTGGCCATCTGCAGGGGCTGCATGAAGATCTCAATTGACATTTTAAAAATCTCAAGTTCTACATAGTTATTTTGACCACAAATAAACTCTGGCTCTGCATGGAGCTGTAGATCAACAGGAATCCCTCCAATTTAAAGGCTTGGTTCTGTGGGGACTGACAGGAAATCCTCCGATTAGAAAACAGAAAAAAAATAATACCCAATAAGATAGTTTATAATTATGAGTTGGCTAGATAAAATCAAGTGAACATGACAATATAAATAAGTAATAATGAATGAGACGAGTCAGTTTTTGAGAATGTTGATTCCAGGGATATTTGAGATTCTTTTTCTGACTAAATTAGAATGAGAAGAAGAGAGTGTGCGTTAAAGATGAATTGATGAAGTTGGATATGGTTGATGATCCAAAAAAATTTGAGATGATTGAGTCAAGAAGGTTGAAAAAGGAGAGAAATAGAAAAAGAAGTAGGATATAGATCAGAATCAATTCAGTCAATGGTTGATGAATAGATACTTACAAGAACAAAACCAATGATGTTTGAAGTAGGTTATGATTAAGATTGATCAGAGAGATTAGTGATCAAGGGAAGAAGATTGATGTTGGGAGAGATGTTTGTGAGAAGGAAGAAAGAATCATTCTTGATTAATTCAACCATGAAGTTAGGGAGATGAACAAGTGTTGATCAGGGAAAGATTATGTATATGATTGCTCAGTTGGGAATCTCACAGCTTTTGATTCAAAGATGCTAACAAAGCAGTCTGAATTCCAACACTGCTTTTTTATCTGGCTTATTTCCTTGATTCAACCCATGTTAGAATTCATTTACATAAATCTGTTGTTTGTTGTAGAGATATGACAATTTGTGATGAGTAGAGCTTGTAGTTATGTGTATGTAGAGATGACCCCTAAAACTGAACTCCACCTGCTTTTGTGTTGGTGAACAAGGCTGCAGAATCAATCAATCATAGACATACAATTGTCAAGACTCACATGGCTGCAGACAATGAAGAAAACAATGATTTGGATTAATTGTTTTTCTATGTACACAGTCAACCTTGAAGTTGAGCCAAGCACATAGCAGATGTACTTATGACGTATAGATGGGCCAAGGCGCGGAGAGTTACATATTTGAAGATCTTAGCCAAATTTCTTACGTGTAAGTTAAATAGTGAGCTGCCCCATGAGGCCCTATGTATTTGGAGTTGAAGTGTTGTAATTATTAGCCTGAAAGAGGCTTTCTCTCATTAATTATCTGGTGATTCCCTCCCCCCATAAAAAACAGGGAGGAGTGGTAATTAATTGAAGTTGCCCCAACAATTACCGATACATAGTCCAATATGTTGGTATTGAAAAAATGAACTTCGGTAACGGAGGTACACTAGAAGACAGACCTCCAAAATCCAATAATAGTTCAATATACATGATCCATTTTGTAAAGATTGTGGTGGTAAATTTGCTTTGTGCTGTTGTTGGAAATTGATCGTTCAACCCCACAGGAAAAAAAAAAACTGCATGATCTGGTCGGCCATTAAGCAAGCGAAGTTTGTTGGAGTATTTGTAGGCTGGAAATTTATCACCCTCCATAAAATGATGATAGTGATCGAGCGTCTATGTAATATGTAATGTGTTGGGAAGACTGAACACGCCGAAAAAAAAGGACATGGAGCTGAATTTGTAGACTGACCCTTCGACCGCCGCCTGTTTCCTTCATCGATCCTTGAGATGAAATCAGTGACAACAACTGATTCTTACTACCATGCAACTCTCTTCTTCTCTTTGCTGGCTTCTCGGTTACCAGAGAGCACATAACTCCTTCGAATTAATTTGGTTGTTGGATCTGGGATGATGGGCGTACCAGAACATAAATTGAGCTGACTCTTGTCCTCCTTCTTTCTAATCTCCCCTCAACTTTATAGGACTTGGATAAAAACCCAAAAAATAACAATCATTAAATTCTAACAGTTCTTTTTTTTTTTTGGCCTGGTTAAACATTCCCGACATTCAGACTGGTTTCTGGTGTCAAAATCATTGTATTTACGATCCAAGATATTTCCACAGTCATTCCCACCACAAAAACAGGAACCTTCTTGTAGAAGTGATTAAATTCTAATATTCCAACAGAAGCAAGAACGAAGATCAGGATAAAACATTCACTCAAGATGAAGATGACGATTTCCATGGCTACAATTACCTTATTGAGCTTGCAAGCAGCTTTCCACGGTGTCCTTGGTATACCCCTGCCCCTCGACACACCTGATTCAGCTCGCCCGATTCCCGCCAGTATAACCCGCCATGATAAACGGATCGGTGCTCAATCGTTGGACGCTTATACAACTATCATCAGCTCAGAGGCTTGAATCAGCACTGTCTTCTTGAATTTCGAAACGAATCAAATGATGGAGAAGGTATGGATAATTTATGTAGTCTTAATATTTGATCACCAAACTGGAATGTTAACTTTTTTCTCTTTGCTTTAGATCTTTAATGTCATCATTTGGAAAACTTTTTGCGCTCTCAACGTAATGGATCGAGTTTATGAGGAATCACTTCGCCCCGTAGTTTTTTTCTGTTCTCATGTTTGTTTGCCCTGATTATAGAAAAAACAGAGCTTCCAATGTTTTCCTCTTTTTTAAATAATAATCTAGATGGAGATATGTCTACTGCTGGTCTGAGATCATAAGCTCCACTATTTTTTGGATAATGTTTTTCTTTTTTTTTTTGCAATGCAATGCAATGCCAAGAATCAAATGAGGTTTTTGAAGGGTTATGGTGTTCAAATATAAAAACCGCAAAAAATTGCATAAATTCATAATTTGAAATTCCACTTATTCCCCGAGCTTCCCCCCGAAAAAACTTATGTATGCCCCGGCATCTCCCGGCGCCTTCATCTTAAGATAGTTCAAACTCTCAACTTCTTCAATGGCACGATGGCCAGTCAACCTATATCACAAAGCCAATCAACAGCTCCACTTCAAATATCACCTGGAATCAATGTTCCTCTCATCGTGTAAGTGTCAAAATTCATTTATCTCAACTCCAGTTGTCTCATTGCTGACCAAAGTCTCTTTCTAAGAACTCAAATTCCATCGATGTCTCCGGGGGCAGGCAGTTTTGTTCTGCCAACTTCTATCTTTCCTCAGATTCAAGGAGGTGTCTCTGCTGCGTCTAGTCAACCCCAATCTCAGCAACCGTTGCTTTCGGGATCTCAAGAACCGCTTGAGACCCCTGTACCTTCTCAGACACCCATCAATCAAAACACAGGTGAACAAAGGAGAAACCAGACCATGGATCGAGACACCGAAAAAAGACCCACCAGAGGGGGTGGTAGAGGTCGCGGCCGAAAGCGTGCAACTGCCAACAAAGAGACCTTGACCAGGAAATCTTTCAGATCATGGACTCGCGAAAAAAACAAAGATGGGAAATCTGAACTTGACTTGATTGTGGATTGGCTGACAGTCGAAGGGAACTACCAGATGTGGAGAAGATCGGAAGTCATGAGCAAACAAGATGTCTGTGAGCTCGTGCTGATTTACTTGGCAATGAACGGTTTCGAACATCATGGTCGTGATTGGAAGGGTGTAGAACAACAGGTATGGCAATGTACTCACCATCAATTCACTCCTAGACATGAAAATGAGCTGAAATTGTCACTCTTTGGCCCAGATCACCCGACTTGAGAAAAAATTCCGTGACACATTGGACTTTAAAGAACAGACAGGTCAAGGAATAATGGAAGAGGCGGAAGAGCTACAAAGGCAGCAGGGTAGCGATGATGGCGATGGCAAAGGGGAGGACTTCATTCAACAAGCACAAACAAAAACAGAAGGTACATATTTGATTATTTTCTCAGCTGTAACAAATGAGGCTATCATCTCACATTTGGTTTGTTTGTACGACGTAGCCGCAATAAGAAAGCGATGCCCCTATTATTACGAGTTGGAGCCAGTAATGGGTGATCACCCATCTGTGGTTCCTATGGCAGTGTCTCAACAAGGTGTTGGCTGCGAGGTATCCCCAGACTCTGAAGGCAATGAAGAAACAGATGAACATCAACAGAAGAAGAATGGCGACAGCAATTTATCACCATTGTCTGGCCTGGACGACCAGAGCCGCCAACTGGAAAAGAGTCGCAGTGTGCAACAGTTCCTTCCGCACCCAACTCACAAGCGCCTGCCTCTCAAGCCCAGCCTCAATCAACAACCCCAAACGAGTCGGCAAAGGGATCATCTGCCCGCAAGCGTAAGACTTACGCAGAGCAGATTGCCAGCCAATTCCTCCCTTCAAAGAAGGACTTGGCCGCAGATCGACAAGCTAATAACGAGATGACTTGGCAGATGTTGTGTACAGATGAACGAATGGTGGACATGGCGTGCAACATGTCCAACATGTTGTGGAAGAGCCAAGCTCTCTCCACAGATAGAGATCCCAAAGATCAGAACTTGGATAGACATGAGAAACGACTCCGAATCGATCTGGCCGAGGTGGAAATTAAGCGAGCCCGTGCAGAGGTTGAGCAACGTGAAGCGGAAATTGAATGCACCCGAGCAGATACCAAACAAAAACAAATTGATATTTGACGATCCGAAGCCGAGGTTGCCCAAAGCCAGGACGAATTGACCCACCAAAGATCCAAGGGTGGTGCTTTTGAGCGCGCCAAGATGATGCAGGACTTCTTGAAGTCCGGCTTGCCATACGATCAGGCAATGAAGGCCACCATTCACTTCCTTGGTCCTGCCACTCACAATGATGATGAAGCCTAACTTGTTTGCTCGTTTCTTCTCATCTTTTCTCTTATGTATTGTCTTTTTTTGCTCAATCTATTCGATGTTTGGATTGAGATCGACTTACATTTTCCAGTGCCAAAAGTTACCAAGAGTTAAATGATGGTATAGAAAATGAAACAATAACATGCTACTTTTGATAGGTTGGGAGCCAATTGCTAAGAGAAAAGCTAAAAAAAAATAACAGGATTGGTAGAGGAAAGAGAACCGTTTACTATCATTTAGGTACAGCTACACAAAATCCATGAGTCAGCGACTGCTAAAAGCTGGAGAGTGAACACGAGATGAAAATAAAAAAACAATCAATTACCTCAGAATTTTTGTACACCCGTTGATCATGAGCACTCCCACACCAGCCATGCAAAGCAAACTTGACCCGTCGATTCCGATCACAAACAATCATCGAGTTCAATCCATATAAGCTTTTTCGCATCCAATAATCCTCCTTGTGGTTTTTGGGGGCAAATGGTCCCATCAACCAATCCAATTGCTTTTTCAAAGAAATCGTGAGGTGTATTGTTACAATACTCGAGTCGTTCGGCTGCAGAGGGCCAATATACGTATCGGTCTTCCAAATCAACAATCGCTCGGAGGCATCTTTCGGTGAACTTCTCCACGGTCCCTTCTGCACATAATAAAACAATGTTGCAACGAGTGAGCAAAGCTGTAGGTCAAATAACAAAATGAGATGTGAAAAAGAAATGTAGCTACCTGCAATGTTGAAAACTTGGGCAAGCATATGTGGTGAGCCTCCATTCCCACTCAGACCCAGGTGAGCCAAAGTAACCAGCAGCTGAAATTCACAAGGCGCCTGCATGTAATGAGAATTATTTGAAAATACCAGGTGGTCTTGAATTTCACCCAGCAGTCGATCAAAGCTGTCTCGAGTCATGCGTGCCTGAAATCAATATACTAGGGCATTTGTATTTAATAGAATTACACTACTTGTCCATCTGAGGAACACCACCTCATTTTGTGAGAAGACTTCAAATGTTCGTGCGATGGTAGCAATCCGGGGCCGAGGAACTCTGCTATGTAAATATCGTCTGCAGCAGACTATCTTGATGAGCTGTAAAATTCCGATTGCCTTTGATTGGGTTGCTTGAAGATCGGATTGCTGTCGAAATCGAATCAGGGATTGGAGTCTTTTTTTGGAGCGGAACTGAAGCATTGAGAGGAGCAATTGAAAAGCAATGTGGCGGTCCGAGACATTCAGATGCTTGAAGACTGTGACCAGTAAGGTGCCGATGAATGCTGGGTAGTAGGTTCTTTGTGTATGCCGGTGGGAGTTGGTAAAACAGGTGATGAGGAGAAATTGCAAGTCAAGTATGAGTGACTTGCGATCTGGTAGGTGAAGCATTATTGGGGAAGGGCGGATGTGGAGTGTGTTTCTCAAAATCTTAAAATCTTAACACACTGCATGAGTTAGGTGTAGTTCGCAGGGTTTACTGGAGAGTGGCGTGTGGGCGAAGGGGGTCTGGTGTTGACATTGTTCTTCGCACGCTCTGCCAACTTGCCAGTTTAATTTAACTAAAATAATAATTAATTCCCGTTTCAAGAACCCAACCACTAACTCAACCACATGAACCATCCACACCCCAGCAGACTCAACCTCAACCCACCCAGCAACCACCATGTCGCTTCCATCCTGCTCGACTATCCGCCCAAGTCTCCCGACGAGCCGCCCAGCCAGGCTGCAACCAAACTACTCCTATCCTCCCCACCCAACCATACCCACCAACATCTCCAGCTAACCACCATCCCCCTCCATCTACCCAAACCCAAGTCTCTCTCTTCCCCCTCCTCCAAATCAATCCATCAGCTCGACCTGCTTGCGAGCTTCTCCGAAGACTGTCGAAAGATGTTCTACACCGGCGACCCAATCGCTACCAAAAACGTCGAGTCCCTCATCAAAAACTTACCCGCCGCTTCCAAAGCTGCGTGAGTAAATCCTCCTGATCAACAATCATACAAACAACAAAGTCATTTATACTCCCTTTGAACGATCTCAGATATACCAAACAGATGGCTACAATCCGGTCTCAATTTCATAGAGATGCTGCCAGCTCGAGAAGGGCCGAAGTCGACAAACTCTTACTCAATACCCTACCCTCGTCTATCATCATCAAGGTTGTCGGAAACGACTCCAGTCTAGGCGCAATGCGATCCCCTCGAGCTCGTCAAGAGCGTTCCGATCAACTGAAAAAGTTCATCAATGCTCATTGTGTTCGCAACATGGTTGGCGTCCATCGTAAGCATGACCCAAGTACCATCTCATCAAAGAACAAGGCACCCTCATCTAATTCCCTTTTGATCCCTTCATAACTACAACCACAAGCCTTCTTTAACTCTCTGTGCGCTGTACTTCATCTGATGAGCTTGCCTGCCAGGAAGTCTGGCTCGGGTAAACGAAGAGTCGAATGGGAGATCGATCTTGCCTTGTTCTGTGAGGCTGGGGGAGAGCCGTTCTTAGTCGACAGCATCCTCTTCCTCAAAGGCGTAAGTAGTATCTTGGCGCCTCCTTTAGAACTCTTTTCCGTCTTTGACCCCGTTCCCTTTTTATTCTTTCTTACGAAACTAAAATAGGTACTTGGTTTTGAGGACCATTTGAAGCCTCTGGTGGCCTCTTCTCTCAGGACGTCCTTTGCGACGAGCACCAATACCTATGATGCCGACGAATCCGAAGATGAAGACGGAGCGATAGATCTGGTGATAGGCCATGAAGATGGAGACGACGGGCTGACGCTGGAAGAGCGACAAGAGCTAGAGGTGGACGAGAGCGAACAGGAAGGTCCATTCGCGGACTCGCCATCAACCTTTGTCGAAGAGCCCTATGGCCAAGCACGGGGATTGAAGGGCAAGATGGCACCTAAGGGCCGTGACCGGGCTCTCTCGGACCCGTTCCTCGACCCCGCTCCTCCTGCTCGATCAGCCAGACAAAATTCGTCTCCCAGGATTACTGTCTCCCCGCCAGCGACAGATGAAGCATCCCATTCGAGTCCGCTGGGTGGGCAAGGCTCTCCCAGCCCCAATCCTACGCGACGCAGCCCCCAATATTTCCCAGCCCCCGAGCCACACCCACATATCTCAATCGGAGAGCAGCACCAACCCCAGAACTATAACCGTCGCTCGCCCACCCCAACCTCTTTGGATGCGCCCATACCAATGGAGACCCGAATCTTCCGATCCCCATCATACCTTACCACGCCCGAGCTACGTGAGCTCATTGGCCTGTTTCCTAGCTTCATCACCGTCAGGACCAAGCCACTCAAATTCGACCGCAATGGTATGCTCGACTCATCTACCTCTAGCCGGGTCGAGAAAACTGAGTCGGCCAAGATCCGCCTTCGTCCCTCTCGGTCCCCCTCCTCTTCCATCATCACCGGTACTACCTTTGCTGGTCATGGAGCCATCAGGGTCTCTGTCTTTGAGAAAGATCCTGGCTGGAAAGGCTCGTTCATCGAAAGAATTAAGATGTTCTTGTTCCGCTTCTTTAAACTGTAACTGACTATAGAACTCATGGGAGCCTTTTGCTACTTCCATTCAAGCTTTTACTCTCGTCCAACTTAATATCCATGTCCCACTCACACTCCTCTCCTTTTTTCTTTCTTTTACACTTCGTTGAGACGGAAAATAAATTGAAACCGATGGGCTGGTTGGCGCCTGGAGTTGCGTCTCCTAAAAAAACCATCCTTGACATATCTTAAGTATACTGCTTGCTCGATCTTCTTCATGTCATCCTTTTCTACTTGTTTCAGTTTCTCAACCTTTTCTTTTTTGAGTCATCACTTGTTTACTCGAGTACACTTTTCTTACTTATCTTTCCTCTTGATTAAACTCATTTCCTATTTTTCTTTTTCTTTCTTTTCTTTGAATTAACAACAATAACATCATCATCATCAACAACAAAAAACATACTTTTGCTTTCGTTAGATTTTTTTCATGATTATATCACGCCAGAGATTGACACAATAAGTTTTTCCTTTTTTTTTGGTTTCGGTAGACTTTTTTTTTCTTACGCTTTCATAAACACATCATCATCATCATGATTATTATACTAACACCTACATAAATACAAACATACAACATTTTTTTCTTTTTCAAAATAAAGAAGAAAAAAACCAGTTAACTTTTCTCTCTCTCTCTTTCTTGATTAGTCAACTTTTTCACTTTTTTTTTCTGGGTACTACTACAGATGATGGTTTTTGGTGTTGGTGGTATTGTTGTTACATTTTGATTGATGATGATAATAATGAATGATGATGATAATAATGAATGATGATTTGACAACACAGTGACAAGAAGAGAAGATATAAATATGGTCTGTTTTTACTCCCAGTGTTGTGGACACATATTGTTGATATCCACGTCCACTTATACTTTAGCCTCCAACATGTTACATTACTTGATGGAGAGGACCTCTCCAGAACTCCAAGATCAATCATTCAGAGAGTGTGGACATACATAGATCAAAAAACCAATACCAGATATCCACAGAGTTTGCATCTCTTAATGGAGTCTTTCCATGCTAGATGTCCAGCCAACCTTGCTATGTGTAGCTGATTCATTGATATCGGTCATCTGGAGAGGCTCTCTCCCTGGATGTCCATCGTTGGTCATTCAGAACCTGCTCATCTCATCTTTGGATGGAAACAGTCAAGAAACTATTTTTTGTGGTTGTAATATATTTGTGTGTATCTGTGATGTCAATCATTGTTTTATGGCCTAGAGATCAATCAATCAAGGATATGCTTTTTTTTCCTGGCCAAGATGATCAATTGAAGATTTGTCTTTGTCATTTTTTTGGGGGGTAGGATTGATTGATTGATATATAAAAAAAACTTTATGAGAACTATCCAAGGCAGAAACCTCAGTTGTGCTGAAGCTTTTTAGTCAGACTACAGCTCACATGTATTAGTCTGGGGGCTGACATATTATCAGTATCTGTACACCTTGCCAAGGACATTTCTCCTTGGGCAAAAGGTACAGATGGTAACTGACCCTTGGGGAGTGTTTTCCTTGTCAGCTAAGTACCATTTTTACCTTCATCCAAGCAGGATTCTTCCTAGGCCAAAGGTAAAGACCATACCAACTGGAAAAGGACTCAAGGCATTACTTCTTGGCTCGGAAAGAGATAGAGGAAGTACAGGTGCAAAAGGCAATCCACTGTTACACTTTTTTTACAGTCCGGAATGTGGGGGGTCAAAATTTGTTAAAAAAAATCAGGGGGTGTGGACTTAGCTAAGTTATTTGTGAAATCTACAAGCTCTCAAAGCTCCAAAAATGTGGTCAGCTTATGGTTTTGGCCCAAGGGCCCTTAGACTGGAAGGCCCGCACACAAAATGTATATTTTGCAGGTGGGTCAGTACAGGTTATTGCTTTTTGCAACTGTACCCCCTTGACAGCCAAGGGTAAATCCTCATCTGCAGAAGGTAAAGGCAGTACCTGATATTTTAGCACACCAGGCGTAACCAGTAAAGGTAACCATAACAACTCAAAATCTGTTACAGTATTGCTATGTTACCTTTTTTTGTACCATAGCTTACCCAGTGTTGATTGAACCCACTGAATCACCTTTGACCTTAGTAGACTCCAATTATCACTCCTGATATACTATAACAGATCATTCATCACAAAACTTTTAAAATAATTCACCAATTATAATCTTGAACATTGTTTATCACTTTACTTCTTATTTTGACACTTGTGCAACATACCAACACTACTAATGTATGCTTCATCTCTTTTTCTGTTTATTTTACTTTGTTTTTCATAAAGTTTTTATTTTTTTAGAAAATGTTATTTTTTGTTGCATTCATGTTATTTCTTTTTAAATTGGTGTCATTTTTATGGTATTTCTGTTTTAGCTGCTTATTAATTTATCATGTGTAGCATAGCATAAATTGATAGCACACTACCAGAAAGAGTCAAGCAACTTCCCACAGTTGACATGCAATGATTTCAGTCATGCAAGAGTTGTCACTGCCTTAAACCATAGAAATTGGTGGGCACATTTTGCTATGGGTTAAGGGAATCATGGGTTGATAGTAACAGTCTGTGCTAACCCACAATTTCAATGGTTAATGATGGAGACTGTCAAATTCCATAAACAGTATGGATTGATGGAGGCATACTGCTTCTTCCAACCCAGGATAAGTACATACATGTTAGCAGGGTTTAAATTGTTTTATTTTTTTTGGTTCAACATTCTGGTGATGAAAGTTATTTACTGTATTACATACAGGTAATTTACTGTCAGTATGATTAATAATGGTTTTATGAAAAAAGGGAAAATTTTGAAATTATGTAAAATGGTATGAAAAAACTTATTGCACTTGGTCATAGGTTGTAGAAAATGAGGTAATACTTTTTGTTTTTGATTTTTCAAGTAATTGCTTGAAGTACCCATTCATAGAAGTAACTCAAAGACTTCACTAGTTCATTGGGAGTTGCTGCCTTCTTTGTGGGAGAACTGTTTATTTTGCCTTTAGAGGTAATGTGACGGCATGAATCTTCTTGATAATCTCATTATCAGTTGGTTGAATCTGATTCTCAATTGACTGGTGGTTTGGAGCTATTTCCTTGAGACTTTCCATTAACAAAAATTCATCAATGATATTTCTACCATTATCCAACAACATCCAGTGGATCCAAAAAGATTCTTGGTACTAATACTCTGATCAAATGGCCCCTATTCTTCTGACTGGTTTGTTTTATCAATTCCAAATACTTTTTTTCCAAGAAGCAAATAGTGATTTCATTGATCAAGTGTAGAAACATAACTGTTTTGGACTGGCCAGGCTTGCTGAATGTGCTGAATGACAAGATATCACCATTGAAAAAGATTTATATAGGGGTTGGGGCTGATTCCAGATTGATTGAAAGTTGAGGAAGTAGGAAAGATCAGCCCCACAATAAGAAGAGTAAAAGTGCTCAGAAAATGTTCTTGAGTCAAGAAGAGAATGAAATTCTATGGCTTCTCAGATCAGTTAACCAAATTATCTCAGACTTCTCAGATGTGTCAAAAAACCTGCTGATCATCACTCAAGTCAAGAAAGTTTGCCTCATAAAGTATTTCTTTACACATGATTTTACTTGAAAAACATTATGGAATACTGCATAGTATAAACTCATGGGTTAGGGTCTGTTTTTCCCTGCCCACCAAGTTGGTGGACCAATTTTCCATGGTATAAAAGGGACTATGTCTTAATAGGTACATGCATTAAGACAGTGGAAAATATATTTCTGTAACTCATTTTTAATCCATTTTCCATATTACACTGTTCAGGTATACATTTAAACTCCTCTACATTCCCCTAATTTGTGTACTCACTATACACACCCCTTCATACTGCTCAAGGGAGTCATGTCATAGAGGCAGCTTTCTGCTCTCATGGACTGGCCATGGAAGTAGCTTGGGAGATTGCTACTCCCATGATGGAGGTTTTAACCCTCATGACTCATCCATGGAGCTAGAAAACCCTACTTGACTTGGTCACAGGGGTATATAGCAAACTACCCCAATGTGGTTATAGATGTGTCCATGGCAGAAAAGGCAGCAAGCTACCCCATGACTCAGTCATGAAGGTAGCTTGCTAACCCCATGACTTATTCATGGAATTAGCAAGAAACTCTCATGACTTGTTCAAATAAGTCCAATTAAAACCAATTGTTATTGTTTTTGTGTCCAGGGAACCATAGTTACCACTGACCAGGTGATCCAACAAAATATGGCTTGAGATTTAAACCGCAGGAATCAACCAAATATTGCAGTGCCCTAAATGTGTTCAGATCTTAGAGGGTGTGAAAGCTGTATATGTAGATCCTAACATGGTTATGATGCTGGAAATCTGAGGTTACAATGCATCAGGGTAGACAATAATGGTAAAATTAGCTTTTTGAGGAATGTAGGTTGATGAGGGGGTTAGTGATTACCCAAATGGTATGAGTGGAGGAAGCAACAAGCTTAGAATTGGTCTCAAATTATGCTTAAAGCTTGAAATGTCAACAAGGGGGCAGAAAAGCTGGCTTGAACTCTAGTAACCCATAATTCAAGAACATGTACTTACCAGTATGAAATAAATGCAATTTGCATCAGACATCATGACAAAATGCATAAATGCACTCATATACATAATGTAAACATGATTTGATCATCAGGAATGTCAATATCTGGTGTGTTGGGACCTTTCTCAAAGGAAGTGCTTGTGTAAATTACTTATTGAAACAGTTGCATGTGTCTAGCCATGCTTTTTGAGCATCAAACACTGTCTCAAATCTTGTTGATGGTCAAGGAGGTGATCTTAAGTAAATCCTAAACAACTTAATGATGTGTGCAACACATCAAACATGGAAGTAACATTAATTTACATTTACTACATGGCAAGCTTTTCTAGAACAAAAGATGCACAAGACATTGGAACATTGTTAAACAAGACATTGTCAACAGAAATGAAGGAAGCTTTGTTGAGAGTCTTCCAATAACTCATTGTCTTGATTATTTGGTTGGTGGTTGCTATTCTGGTATGAGGCACTGGGAGGTTTTTGAATGAATGACTTGCTTGTGAAGGAAGAGTCCAGTTGGAGGAGATGCATGTAGTGGGCCATATATAGCACCCATGAGGAAATGATCATGAAAAAAGACCAATATGTTACACTATGTCTTTTTTATTCATTGAACAAAATGGAAATAACAAATTTTTGGGATAAAACAAGTGTAGAGTGGAGCTGATCACGAGTTAGGTAAAATTATAAAAAATGAAAAAAAACCATCTTCCTCACTAAGCTGAAGTGGTATCTCTCAACAATTGGAGAATCTTATTTGGTTGACTGAATTCTGATCCAAATGATCTACTTGCCACAATATATATGTATTCAAATCTCATTTGGTAATCTTTAATATGGTGCAGGTCTTAATACTTTCATTTTTTTTTTTTCAACCAACTTTCTCTCTATGAATTCAAAATATGCACACCATGAAAAATGGTCTATACAAGCAACATGTTGAGGTACAAAGGCCCCTTTGTACATACGTTGGGGTGTTCAAGTTTTGATCAATTTGGTAACTATTCTTTTTGGTTATATTGGATGACTTCTCATTTGTATCAATCTTCCCAAACACACTGGCTAAATGTAAGCTTTATTTGGTGGTAAGAACTTCCTGGCAATCAATTCTCATCACCAGACAAACTTTAGCATTTAATATAGAAACAGAATGTTTAATCTATAATAATTTGAGCCACATGAGCAAGTCCTCTATGGTGATTGTAAAGTGTGGTGGGGTGACTACACACTGGCTAAATGAGCTGTTTGCAGAAGAGTAACGCTCTCGCTGGGTTTGAGAGTGATGAGCGTCTGTCCCGATTACGTCATCGGGTGTTTGTATTACTATTTAAGGTTCGTTGACTTTTTTCCATCTTAGGCAATACTCCGGTTCGGATCAGATTTACCATCCTTTAAATCCTTCTCTCCCAAACGACCTTCTTGTTTCTTCCTTTCTTTCTTTCTGAAAACTATAATCACTCAAGAACCATTCCTCAAGCTCAAGCTCAAGACCAAGACCAAGACCAAGACAAGATGCTCGATGATAGCTATCTGATCTCGCAACTCTACGCTGTCTCCAACGATCCCATCAGCGCACTCGTCTCACTCAAGTTGGACCTCATCCAACGACACCGAGAACCGTCTTCCACTAGCTCGATCCCCACTCCGATTGCCCATTCACCTTCCAGTTCAGCCGCACTTCGACCATCAAACCATCTATCATCTCCCTCCTCATCTTCAGCCTCTTCCTCGTCCTCTTCCTTGGACTATCCCTACTATCGCGTTCACCAGTCCCAACTATCACCACCCTCATCACAACTCACAACTACCAACAATAATCGCTCACGCAGCATCACCTCCCACCAAGAACATTCTTCTACCAACCATCCTGCCAAGTTGGACAACAATCCTCGTCCCCCACTCACTATCGACTTCAAACCAACTCATCAACCTCATCTCCTACCATCTCAACTCACCCCAAACCAATCACTCCAGAAATCCTTTCATCGATCTCAACTCTCCACCACCACCATCACCACACTTTCTCCTCCTCCAACCACCAACAAAACAGATGGTCATACACTCGATAGCCTCAAGGAACTCTCCCAGGAACAGACTTTGGAAAACAACATCAAAAATGACTCAACTGACGGGATTGATACTGCCAAACAATCCGACCCGATGGCCACAAGTATCGAGTTACTGATCAAACTGGCACAACGGATTGTTGAGGCAGAGGCCCTTCACGATCACGATTCTCCACCTCACTCCCCCGACCATCATGCCTCTCATGCCTACGACTTGGACTCACCTCTCACACCCCTGGGTGAAGCCTCCATGACCATCCCCGAACTCCGGTCGATCGAGGATTTGTCCAACTACCGCTGCGATACCTGTCGGAGAGTTTACACCCCGCTCGACCCGGAGAGCTACTCCAAGGCCTCAACGCCCCCACACGAACGCCCCAGCTACTCCCGGGCTTCCTCAATCTCCCAAATGTTTTACATGGACCCTAACAACTTTGACGAGTTCTCAGTCGATCATTCACGTCAGAGCTCGGCCTCCGAACCTATCATTACCCGCAGGAGCTGCTCCGTCTCTAGGCCGAGCTCGATCTCCACCGCTGCTGATGAGAGTGAACAGATCAGACGACTCAAGGCGTCGATCAAGGCAATCGCGAAAGTTTGCAGAGTTAGTTGTTTCCCCTTCTTTTCCTAGACTCCTGTCACACTCGCTAATTTTGTTATAACTATGTAGGCGCTCAGGAACGGAGACTTGACCCAGATGATCAACGAAGATGTGGCAACACCTGACCTCGAGAACCTGAAAGGAGATGTCAATAGTCTCGTCCGAAGGCTCCGCAAATTCACCTCTCAGGTTTTCAAGGTCTGTTCGGATGTTGGCCAGAAAGGCCTACTCGGTAAACAGGCCGATCTTGAAGAGTCTGCTGGTATATGGCGCAAGATGCTGGTTGACGTCAATAGGTTCGTCCTGCCTATCCTCTTCTTTCTCCCAGACTACTACTGCTACTAGATGGTTGTTCTGATTCCATCATTCTGCATGATTGCTTCACACAGCCTGGCCAGCAACCTCAGCGCTCAAGTCAGAGACATCTCCGAAGTTACTACTGTCAGTCTCTTTAATTCTTTGAGAAAATCCCACTATCGTCAACCGATCCCACACTCAGTTGTGGCTTGTCCATCGTGAAAGGCCGTTGCGAAAGGTGACTTTTCGAGAAAGATCGAAGTACAAGCCGAGGGTGAAATTTTGCAGGCCAAAGTTAGCGTCACTGTCGCTGTCGTTTTTTTTTTTTTTTTTTTCTCTGGCCATTTGGAATCTGAATTTTGACACCTGATGGCCTTTTCATTTATTCGTCTGAATTTAGAACACCGTCAACAAGTGTGTATACCCAATCTCAAATGATTCACAACGCGTCTAACCATTTTGTCCGCGGTATTTAGGATGGTCGATCAGTTGAACTCGTTCGCCACTGAAGTCGCTCGCATCGCCCAAATGGTATGAAGTTTTCCAGGTCTTTATTTTTGTCAGGCCTCAGTTTTCTCATTTCTCTTCATCGCAGGTCGGTACCGATGGGATCCTCGATCAACAGATCACCGTTGATGGTGTGGAAGGTGTTTGGAAGGTAAGCCCATCACATCTTGGCCGCTGGCTGTTTCCCGAGTGTGATCACTAATTCTCCTTGCTTGGAGTAGGACCTAACGGACAGCGTGAATTCGATGGCTAGGTGAGCTTGCTCCCCTTCACATCCAAGCATATCTAAATCTAAGGCGTCGTCCATTGAAACCTGACTATTCAATCTACTTTTTCCAGCAATTTGACCTCCCAAGTTCGGAGCGTAAGTCTTGAATTTTTCGTGATAGTCAAATTGTGCCCTCACCGATTCTTTCGCCCATCCCCCCCACTTTTCGCGTGTCAGATCTCCGCCGTTACGTCTGCCATTGCCAAAGGTGACCTCAGCCAACAGATCGAGGTCGAGGCCAAGGGAGAAATGGTCAGCCTGCCTTCTCGTGGTACTAACATCCCTGAGTTCCCCAATGATCTAACTCTCAACTTCTGACCTTCTATCTCGCAGGCCGACTTGAAGAAAACGGTACGACCACTCATTTTATTTGTTTCTTGACGAATTTACTTTCTTGGACGGACTGCTGATTGTGCTTTGTCATGGCTGTTGCGTGCCAGGTCAACTCTATGGTCGACACGCTTAAAGTGATCCTCGAGGAGGTCGGCAGAGTGGCCCGTGAGGTCGGTGTCGAAGGTCAGTCTCACTACTCTCATACATTCACGTACATCTTGTGCCTGTTAAGAAGTAAGGCTTGTTGTCATTGATCCATCATCTGTCTTGTTTCTTTTCAAAGGCAAGCTTGGTGGTCAGGCCAATATACCCAACGTGGAAGGTATACACCGCACCATCCCTCTTCTCCCCATCAAAATCAAACAGCGAATAATCGATTCTTGTCCGAATCGACACGCACTGACTGACTATTTTTCTGTCTAGGGGCATGGTACGATCTTTCACACAGCGTGAACCGTAAGTCATTTCCTCCAACCCCGCAGAACTTCCTACAAATTCATTAAATGGATTTGGTCTGGCTGGATCTGATGTTTTATTTTTTCTGTCGGTTGGGGAAACCGTTTTTGAAGAGATGGCCAACAACTTAACTTCGCAGTTAGTGTTGCCATTTTTTTCCTATCTCATGTCCATCCTTTCAACCTATCTGTGGCGGATGAGGAGCGAAGCATTCAAGGGAAACTGACTGTGTTGTGGCGAATGATTTCTTAATTGCCCAGAGTAAGCCTCATCTGTTTGATCTTGCATTAATAATCCGATCTGCTCACCTTTCTCAACTGTCTCGGTAATTATAGGTCCGGCAAATTGCATCGGTGACCCGGGCTGTAGCAGAAGGGGACCTATCCCAGTATGCCAACTTCTCATCCCTTGTTCCTCTTCCCACAACCCACCTTCCTCTCCTTCCTGACCCCCGTCCTTGTTGTTTTATAGAGAGGTCACTGTCCAGGCTCGCGGTGAAGTCGCTGCTCTCGCTAGTACGGTCAACGGTATGGTACGCGAGCATCCTGTTCTTTTTTGAAGCGCCCTCAACTGATCGACTGATCTCTATGTGTTCGCATTGAACCAGGTGGCTTTTCTGAGAGTATTCGCTGCTGAGGTAAACCCATTCCCTGCTTCCTAGGTCACTCACTGTGCTGATCAACGGGTCTCTGGTTTTATCAGGTCACCCGCGTCGCCCTCCTCACGGGCACTGAGGGCGTCTTGGGCGGCAAGGCTGAAGTCGCTAATGTCTCGGGAGAGTGGAAGGTTTGTCCTTAACCCTTTTCGGGGATTTCCCTCGGAATCTTTTGGATACGCTCGTGTTGATTGATACCGATCCTTGGCCGTCACGTTTTTAGACACTGGTTGATCGCGTCAACACTATGGCAAAGTTCGCACAGACATTCCATCATCGCTTAACTTGACTTGTCTACGCATATAGCTTAAGAGCTGAAAGATTCTTGATTTCTCTAGGAATCTGACTGACCAGGTCAGAGAGATAGCCCGAGTCACAACAGCAGTTGCAGATGGAGATTTGACGAGGTCAGGCACTTCAGTCCGTTGTCCGACGTCAACCACGTCGTCCCGAGAAACTAAAACTTCTCCCCGGATTTTCCTCTCGTTTTTTTTATATATAGTTACGTCACTGTTGATGCCCGTGGCGAGGTCGGTCAGCTACGAGACACTGTTAATGCCATGGTCCGCTTCTTGCAGGACTTCAACTCGGAAGTCACACGTGTTGCGCTCGAGGTAAGTGGCCCATTCCCCGATGATTCTCCATTGAACCTTAACCCATGCTCAAACGATATCTTTCATATGTTTCTATCAGGTGGGGACAGCGGGCAAATTGGGTGGTTCAGCAAACGTCAAGCATGCCCGTGGCGAGTGGCACAACCTTGTCACCGGGCTGAACCGGATGGTGGATCGAGTGACCGGTCAAGTGAGAGCAATAAGCAGGTCGACCGTAAGTCCATTCTCACAGCTGGCTGAGGCCAAAGAGCCTTTCCCGACTAACCTTATTTGGTTCCTTTGATCCGACTGTGTTCTGGCTACAGGCCGCTGTGGCCAAGGGGGACTTGAGTCAGAGAGTCGAGATCGACGCCGAAGGCGAAATCTTGCAGCTGTGTGTGATTCATTCCCTTTTTCGAATGGAGTTTTGAGCCCGCCTTGGCAAGTCGGAAGAAATACTGGTGACTGATCTAGTGCCCCTCGTGTCTAACACTCACAGTGCTGAAACGATCAATGCAATGTTAGGAAGGGTAAGTGTTCTATCCCTTGTTTTTTCTAGATCTCAAATCTAACGAGAAGATTTGTCTTGCAACAGTTGAACATGTTTAGCACCGAGGTAGTCCGGATTGCCAGGGAGATTGCTGATGGTAATCTGAACGTGAGAGCAGAGGTCGAGGCGGTTGAGGGTAAGCATACTCTCTTGTTTTGAAATAGTATAATTTTTATTTGCCAACCGACAAATCGATCATCGATCTGGGTACATCAGGTGTCTTCCTTCACATCATCAGCGAGGTCAACAAAATGTCGGGCACTTTGAGTTCACAAGTCGGAACTTTCCAGGCCATTGTCAGTTTTTGTCTCCTCTGTGAATCTCGAGACCGATACAACGAAGTCCGGATTGAAAAAAGGCTGATTGATCCTTCTTTTCCAGACCGACGCAGCAGCTGCTGGTGACTTTAGCAAGATGGCCAACATCGCCGCCAAGGGCGATATCCGCGCCCTCCAGAGTAACATCAATACCATGGTCACTAAGCTGAGGACAGCCTTCGAGAGTAACGTCAAGGCTAAGGAGGCCGCTGAGGCTCATTCGTTGGCTAAGAGTCAATTCCTTGCCAAGTAGGCTTCCAACCAAACACTTTTATTCTTGAAGCGGAAAAACTGATTTGTTTGTCACCTTCTTTGATCAGTACGAGTCATGAGATCCGAACCCCCTTGAATGCTATAATAGGTCTCACCTTCGACACCTTGGGCAGTAACCTCACTCGTGAGCAGCGTGAAAACTTGAACTTGGTGAGAGGACAGGCCGACGCCCTACTACGAATCATCAATGATATTTTGGATATTACCAAGATCGAAGCGTGAGTGTTGTGCTTGTTTTCTAGAAGCACGCCCTTCCTTGATTTCACAATCATGGTTAACTGTCATTGGTTTCCTTCGAATTCTGCAAATAGGGGTCGGATGGCACTCGAAAGATGCACCTTCTCCTTACGTGAAGTGATCTTTGAGGCTCTCACCAGTCTTGCCTTTGGTGCCGCCGCTAAGAACTTGGACGTATTCCTCGAGGTCCATCCTGCTGTACCAGATCTCGTCGTTGGTGACGGTTCTCGATTGGGACAAGTCGTCAAGAACCTAGTAAGAATCACCCCCCCTATCAGACAACATACGTCTTGGTAATTGTTACTGATTGCGCGTTTTAACTTTTTTTTAGGTCGGGAACAGTCAAAAGTTCACCACTTCTGGCTCAATCACTTTGACCGCTCATCTCATGGATACCGATGCCGAAGGCAGATGGAGAGTCCAATTCCATGTCATTGACACAGGTACCTCTTTACTCCCATTTCCACCGTCGTTCTCAGATTGCCCGAGCACTGACATTGAATGGGGGTGTCTTAGGTATAGGGATTGAGGAAGACAAGCTCCAAAGAATCTTTGATTCGTTCATGCAAGCCGATGGCTCGGTTACTAGGTGAGTGATAAAAGCTTTTTAGTAGCCCGAATCAGGCGTGTTACATGGCAGCTCATCTGGACTGTTCCTATTCGACTCCCCCGTCGATCATAAAGGAAATATGGAGGAACTGGTCTGGTAAGTTACCATCTACTTTCTAGGTCTTGCATACATAATAATAATATGTTGTTTTTGGCTCAAATAATAGGGCTTGACGATTTCGCGTAACTTGGTTCAAATGATGGGTGGTCACTTGGATGTGGAATCCGAAGTAGGCAAGGGCTCGGATTTTGCGTTTGATGTAATCCTGGGACCAGCGGATCCGGAGACAGAGCTACGGAAGCAGATCGAGAAAATCGACACCGACCAATGCGTGCTTCTTATCGACGATGAGGAGCTGGATGACGTTGAGGCGTCGTGCATCAAGTTCGGGCTGTCAGTGCACCGGGTCCCCTCGATTGAGGAGGTGCCATCCGGAGACCTGTTCGACTGTGCAATCATCTCGACCATCGAAGAGGCCGACAAGCTTCGATCTAACCGCTTCCTTCCCCTCGTCCTCAGAGCTGCCACCCTTCCCAAGCTTGACATGCGCCGCGCGCTGGACTTCTCACTCGCCTCAGTCATTGAAACCGGCAAAGGTGAGGCTGAGCTTTGTAACGCTCTTCACATCGCTCTCAAGAAGAGCATGCGCAAGTTGGGCAACCATGATGTCAAAGCAGACTGGAAGATCCTCTTGGCCGAAGATAGTATGTGTCTCTTTATTATATTGGCCTTGGCTTGAGTTTTTGCTGAATCTCTGCTCTATTATTTTGGACGGGTTGTCGCTTAGATAAAATCAATCAGATCGTTGCTCGTAGGTTGCTAGCTAGCTCGGGTCTCAAGTGTCTCGAAGTAGTGGAGAACGGGCAAGAGGCTTTCGAAGCAGTTAAGGCGAACCAATACGACATCGTGCTCATGGATGTGTCAGTATCCTCTCCCTCTCCAATGAAGAGATAGTTCCTGACGGTCGTGTTTCTTAACCAAATAAAGGTCGATGCCTGTGAAGGACGGCCGGGAAGCGACGCAAGATATTCGCATGTGGGAACAAACCCACTCGGTCACCCCAGTCCCAATCATCGGTGTTACCGCCCATGCGCTGGTCGGTGACCGTGAGAAATGTATGAAGGCTGGAGTGAGTTGCTTTTCTCATTCCTCGCACTCGGTATGGTTGTGTCACTTTCCGTTTATTAACTTCTCCCTTATTTTCACAGATGTCTGGCGTTTGCACTAAGCCTTTGCTAGTCCCCGAACTCGTCTGTATCTTTCTCTTTCTCTGCCTCTGTCCCTCATTGGCCATCTTGTTGATTTTTTTCTCTTTGTATTTCTGGATTCGGTATTTTAGTTGGCGGCGATGAGTAAGGTAAGCCATTCATGTCTTTTCAAAAAAAGCAGAACAGGTGAGATTGTGCCTGGATCCTGAACAAAGTCTAATTTTCTTTTGTGCAGGCAATCTCGCTCCATCGTCAATTTGCTCGAGTCGAAACGAGTAAATACGCAAGATGAATTCTTCTCTTTCTGTTTGTGTTTTTCATTTGCCACATCCCGTCTTGCGTTGTTGAACGGTTTTCTTCTTCTTTCTTTTCCCTGCCGCCCGATTCCATCTCCTTGCTCTCTCCTCCTCCTTCTTGGACTGGCAAATTCGAACTTCGTAAATCTTGGATGATTGATTGGGGAAAAAGAATAGCTCGTTCTTTGTTTGACATAATTCTATTCATCTTTTCTTTTTTCCCCTGACAATTACATTAAAACAAAACAAAGAAGAAAGATGCATACTTACATACATAATTTCATTATTACTCATTTTACATTCTTTGACCATTTTGTTTTTATGTCAACCTGTACATCTATTTTTTTCTTTTTTTTTTTTTTTTTCGTTGGGTCATGGTTGTTTTGCTTTGGACAGGAAATAATTGGGCGAGTTTTCTGTCTCTTGACATCGTTTCTCTGGTGTTATCCATCCATCCATCGATTCATCTCACACACCCACACCAACACTTACACCGACACTCACACCGACACACACACACTCGCCGGTACCATCACACACACCCACAGACACAGACGAGAAGGAATCATCAGTTAAGATGAAGACTTTAATTGGTTGATTGATGTTGCTCAGGTTCGTGTGTGTTTTTAATTAATGAGGATTGGGAGGTTTGTCTTGGTTTTTGGTTTTGTTATGATCTCATGAAATAGTCAATGTTGTATCTTATTACGAGCATACATCTTGAAATAGGTAGTTTGATTGAGTACTTACAGTGTAATATGTACGAGACTTGACATATTATTTTTGTTGTTGTTTTGATTTTCTTTTAAAATCATTTGACATTTCCATCTAAAAACTTTTGTCAGCTAGTCACTAAACCTATTTACATAAATACTAAAAACAAAATCAACTGGTTTGGGTAGGACTTACCTCATCATTCATGTGGCTGAGGTACTTGGTGGTGGTCAAAATTACAGACAAACTGCTGGTATACATACTGTTGATAGTTGTTGTGAGATCCAAGGGAAATCTGAGTGTTAACCTAATAAATCATGATGGCACAGTAGTTATATTTATATTTGGTATTGCAAGCACTGCTGGGTGCAAATACAAGTCCAGCTTGACACAGAGCCACAGAGCTATGGGGGCTTGAGCTTCCAGCTTGGGCAGGCCACAGATCTTGGCACAATAGACAAGTTCTCCTTGGCCAAGCCTAAGCTACATACTGGCTGATTGATCAACACACTTCTTTTTTTATCTTTCTCACTTAACCATGTTTAAGGTTTACTTTCATCAATTCAATTCTTTTTTTCATATGATCTGTTTTTTGTTATTACTAACATGATTTTCTTCTTTTTTGGATGTCAGACTCCAACACAGTCGTTATAGAACCCATTAACCTGGAAATCAAGGCAAACAAAGAAAGAGCTTGTCATCTTTCCACCCCCTACCCCCAGGATGCGCCTTTTTGGGTGGGATTTGAACCCACAACCTCATGGAATTTGGTGTATTTCTGTGGCTCCGCCACAAACAACTATGTAGGCTAAACTTTTTGGCCTGGACTGCAGGTCTTTCAGCCCCAAGGTGGAACCTCAGAGCTATAAGAGCTGAAGGCTGGAAGAGCTGGGTAGGCTGGGGGAGCTTGCTGAGCTGAGCTGGTAGAGCTGGAAGAACTCAGCTAGGAGGGATGGCAGAGCTGGCAGAGCTGGATGGGTTGAGCTGGGAGAGCTGGATTATGGCCACAGGAGCTAGATGAGCTGAATATTGGTGATGGGGACTGAGGTGGCAGAGCTGAGCTATCAAAGCTGGGAAGGCTTAGCTCCATATCTCTTCCATTATAAATGGAAGATAAGAACACAGCTTCTTCCATTTATAATGGAAGACTTTAGGTGCCACAGGTGCAATGAGCATAAATGATTAGAAAATTGACATTGGAAGAACCATAGGCCAAGCTTTCTAAAAGAATATTATTGTACATAGAGATAACAAACAAGAGCTGAGAACTAGGTGCATGGTTGGCAACAAAAAAATGACTAAAGAGTCAGATAGGTGAGAGAAATACGAACTATTCAACACTATTGACAAGCACCAGTGTATGATGAGATTAGGATGATACAAATACAACAATTTTCGAATAAAAATTAGAGTCTTTTCATGGAGGATGTTTTCCGATTCTCGTAGTAAATGGTCAGAAATCGTTGGAAAAAGCCTTTTGAACGAGAAAAAAAACATGACAGTGAAAACATTGATTAAAATTCGTCTCGGCGATTCAATTCAATCATGCATCGTCCAGGATACGCTCGCGCCCTAGAACCTTCTTTGCCACAGGCAAGATAATAATACTTTTCTACCATCGTCGAGTGATTACGTCAGTAAGTCGAGGATCACAGGTCTGAACATGTCGCACGTGAGATGTAGAAAGGGTAAGAATTCAAGAACTTGAAGCGTACCCAAATTTTTGGGGAAGGGGCACCATGTTATAGCTTGGCACACATCAAGCTTGCTCCGATCGATGGACCTGAGGCGAAACAGAGATTGGGCGAGGGTATGCCGTTGACGTGCTATCCTGAGGCAGGGGTACGGGACTAGCAGCTACAAAAGTCAAAGCTGCGAAGATGGTCGCAAAAGAAACAATTGAAAGTTTGGAATACATGATTGACTGTCCTATAACTTTAAAAAATAAAAAATGGCTAAAGGTTCTGGGTTTTGATTGGCGAATTTTGGATATTATTTGGGTAAAGTTAGGAATGTATCCGCAGGATGAAGCACTGATGTCCTTGGGAAACGATCCAACAAACTTCCTATCTATTTATGCGCCCACGGGATCCAGCCGACGATTTTCACTTGACGAGTCACCGTCAAATCAATTGTTGCCGTGTAGATAGGTCATCACAGTAAACTAATTGTTCGGGTGAAGATAGTCGCTGCCTTCGACAGTGGTTGACTTGGATATAAAGGTTGGATAACCATGTTGCACAAATATACGGCGAAGGGTGTTGTACTTTATTTCTCGAGGAGTGCAGACCTTATGTTTGCGTGCTTGGACCAGTGAGGATGCTACTAGATTGCCTTCTTGGGTGCCAAGGTCATTTGAGTAGGCCTCCTTCCTTTGGTTGCTTCATAAAACTCAATTTTGGCCGGTTGCTAACTCAAGAGGGACACTCGAGAGTTCGGTGGTTCGATTGGCGCGAAGTGGCGCCTCCGTTGGGTGGCCTAATGACTGACCGCCGGCGCGCTTACATCCTACTTACACCCCGGGTGCAAAATTTCCAAAGTTCGTCGTCAACCCGCCCAAGCCAAAAGTCCGACGTCCGCTTGCCCCACCTACAGCGATAGACCGGCACCCCCAACCCAGACAGCCATTGCCTGCCTTCCAACCACACCCACGCCAGCGTCGCCAGCGCTAGACCGGCACACGCCGCAGGGCACACCACGCCGTTCATGAGCCCGCGGACACACCACCAGACCACGTGTCCATGGCTCACCGTCGCCTCACCGCGGCCAAGGAACTCACTCCAATCCTCCACGGCGATAATACACGGAAAACACAGCCCCAGCCACGCACGACCGGCCCCACACAGCGGGCAGGACACCCACCGCCAACCCCTGCCACGCCTGCGCAAGCACGTCCCAAGTACGGACACGAGACAATACATTGAAATTTGTAACAATCACAACTGGTGGTGCCATGCGCTTAAACAGGCCCAAAAATTGCAGGACACCAGACGCCAGCACTAAGCAAACAAAAAAGTCCCTCCCCCAGCCTACTTGTCAGCCGCGCCATCCCCCTCATTGTCGTCGTCCACGATCCCACCAGCTCGGACCCAGGCTGAGAGGCCCGCCTTCAACATTGGAATGAGATCCACAATCTCATCTTCCCCATGTGGGACGCCCACCCATTCCCTCACTTCTTTCACATCCAGCAACTTGGGAGAATTCACAATGTAATTTAACAAATCCTCATGCCGGACGGTGGCCTGGTTTTCCTCAGACTCCTCCCGCCCAGTAGCTGCCACAGCACAGCCATCCGAATGGCAGTTGTACTGGACATTGATCGTGGCTACCACCTCCTAATCCCCAAGAAATTCAGCCCACCCCTCTCCTCCCAAAGTATTAAAAAACCTCCAGCTCACCTTTGCACATGCAAACCTGTTCCCTGCACCCCTTTTGATGCATCTCATCCACCTCACCCCGCTCATACAAGGTGTAGCACACCCAAAATGCAACCTGGAACTTTCTACAAGCTTCCCACAAGTGTTAAATACACCCAACCTCGTGAGCCTTGCCCACCACTCCTGACCGGACCTGTGTAAAACACCATAAACAAGTACAACCACGAGCTCAAACCTTGTGCCCTGCACAACACCAGCACAGTAAACAATGCACTTACCAGAAAAAATGTACCCATCCGGAGCACCCGGCAAGATTTCAACATTACCACCTTGCGCTGCATCAGCTGCCAGCCCAGCAGGCACCTTTGCAGCTCTTCCGGCACGGCCACCTTCTCACCCGCTGTTAGTTTTGAATCCATCACCTGAGGGAACTCACCAACCACCCCTGATGGGTGGACCCATTATAATCCATTGCTTTCTGGATTATGTTGTTGCCCGCAAATAGTCCACCAACTGCCGGGGCAGCGATTATGTATTGTCTTGAATTCCTCGGGTCCTTGATCCACCCCCCACAGACTAGATGCCTGGTTGCCTTCAAGCTCGCAAACGTGGTGGCTACTTCCTTACCAGCAAGAGCGGGCAGTTACATTATCCGGGGTTATCCAGGGAGTTTTGGATAATGTAACTTATTTTAGTTATCCAAAATCAGGTGTTTCAGTAAAGTAACTTATCTTCAGTGTCATGTATAGTAAAGTAACTTGAATTTAGTTATCCAATTTTTCCATTGGATAAAGTAACTAATTGCTAGTTATCCAGGAATGTGTCTAAAAAAATTCCTTTATCACAGTTACCAGGATTTCTTAGATCTAAAAACCTGTTCTTCGTATACAACATGGATTTTGAACAATCTGCTACCAAATTACATTATAAGTTGATCTAAAATTACCCAAAAAAATCAATTATCTCACAAAAATTTGATCTACTGAGCTTTCTCTGTTTTGTCAGTTTTAGTTACGGTAACTGATAAAGTAACTTAATTTTATTTATCCATTTTTTTGAATTGGATAAAGTAACTTGAATCAAGTTATCAGTAACTATGAGATAAAGTAACTTAAAAAGTTAAATTACAGCCATAGTTATCCATTTGGATAACATAACTGCCCACCGCTGTTACCAGGACTCTGGCAGTTGGAGTGGACCGATGCATTCCTGAGCACCCCATTGAAACTTTCAAAAATTTTGGTCGCGAACAAGGTTGCGGGACCAAACTGCTCAATTGAATCTGGCAAGTGTAACAGGATGTGCAATTTCGGCTTGTTGACCCACTGTGTGGTCCCCCCCACCACATAGTATAGGAACTTCCAAATATGGAATCACAGCAACTCAAGGTAGGTGGGCATGTCTTCTATATGAGTCTTGAAAACCAGGGGAGCAAGCTATCCAAACCAGGCAATCAGCCTCCTCCATGAAGTCAAAGAGGACAACATTGCAGCACAACCTTAAACTCCTTGCCAGCGAAGTTCCCCAAGTGCCTGGCCATGTAATAAGGCGAGAGGGCAGGAATTTTAAGACCAGCCATGTCAAACGCCCGGTATTGGCCCTTGATCAAATCTAACTGTGCTGGCTTCATCCGTCCCATAAGATCTCTCACCAAGTATTTGACCACCTGTAGGAGCAAAACATGCAATATTTCCACCGGGGTGTCAACACACCTGTCAAAATCTTTCAGTTGATCAGCTGCAGTCCAATAGGGCGCCCCAAGACCAGGAACCCAGAAAAAGGGGTTGAATAGGATGGACCAATTGTTGCCATCCAGCTGTTTGATTTTATCCCCAAACGTGCGTTTGGCCAATGTCACGCCCTCGCCCCTTGCCCAGATATCATACAAACAGGTGAAGATCTGCTTTTTGATGGAATCCCTGATTCCCAGCTCCCCCCCCCCCAATATCAGCTATCAGCCACTCGGGTCTTGATCCCAATCTCCCACAAATTGTAATTATGCCCAGCCACAAGAGTATGCCATTCCGAATATGTTTTACACATACACAACAGTCAGCCCCCCTCTGGTAAATCAACTTCCTTTGTACTAAGGCCCCAAAGACATACCCATACACCATCAGCACTGACTCCCAAGAAAAACTGGATGTAGGCTGTTGTCTTCTTCTGAGCCTCCTTCAAAACCCCTAGGTCACATATCCGGCAAGGGTTGCATGCATTGGCGGGCATCACAGTACTTTTCATCTCAGAGTACATAGGTGTGTATGCAAGGAAGAACAATAGACTCATGGTGATCAGTACCTCCTCGCCCAACCCACTTTCATATGCAGGGCCCCCGTGTGTGACAAGTTCCCTGCAAGTGTGGAAAAATCAACAATCTCAACACCCATGGCACTGAATTGGTCAATTGAACCACCCAAACTACTCACTCAATGTCATCCACCACCCCCTCACCAAGCTCCATTGCACCTGCGCAAGAAATTACAGTGGAAGTGTTGATTTATAAGCTGGGGGGGCAGCCCAGCGAGAGTGAAATAATACGATATATGCTTATCCCACTTTTTTGAAGCATTTCCACAAGTGTCATCCGAGTAGAGCATTATGGGGATGTGTCTTATCACCCTATGGTTGGCTTTCTTCCACCATGAGTTAGGCATCATGGTGACCTCGGTTGATCCATCCCTGGCAAGCTCTACGCGCAAGTGAAAAAGTAACCCATCAATTTCATGGGGGTGTGGAAAATTGGGCCACCCAATTACTGAACAGCTTTCCACCACAAATCTTGGAAATCAGGGTTCCATCAGGGGCCTCCAACAACTGATATTTGGCAGTAAATTGGGCCACATGATAGCTCTGCAATTTGGGTGAGGAGAATGGCAGTTCATTGTTGATCACTAACTTCAGCGTCCCAGCACCCTGATTGATGACAATTTCTGGAGTACATCTCCCCTCAATTTTTGTAAAAGAAAATTGGTATTGCCATGAGGGTTGACTCTAGAGTGACCAGTTCATGCAAATAGTAATTGTGTGTCCCACATCAAACCATTTGGGTGCGTGTGTTGGGGCCAATCCCCTCCAACCACTTGGCTGATTGCGAAAGCTTGTATACATGTCGTCCATTGGTGGCTTCTGGGTAATATTGCAAGTGCAGTTGGACTATAGGGTTGGCAAGTTCCAACCCGATGATCTTCTTGAGGCTCAGGTTGTGCACCACATATCACCTGCCAAAAATTCCAATGGCTACCAACTTCTGTAGGTTTTTTTTGACTCGCTGGACAGTTTTCCAGTCTGGAAGTTTGATACCTGACAGGTTAAACTGAGGGTGCAAACGGGACGGGTCAGCCCTCCGGGTTGTGGGGCAGGTTTGGGCCGAGCCTGGCCAAAGCTGACCCGGCCCGCCTTTGCCCCGTTGGGCGCGGGGCGGGTATGGGCAGGATCATTCACATCCGGGCCGGCCCAGGATTGACCCGCCGACCCACAAAAGGGTGGGAGCTCCTGACTCCCAACATACATAATATGTTTTTTGTACATAATTTCAGCTCTGCATATTTATGTCATATGTAAATACATACATATTACTAATACCTACCGACATTCATCAGGATTTGGATATACAAAGCCCCCAAGAATCCAACTTCAACCGCAACATCAACACATCCAAAAATTCCCAGAGGAAAAAAACGTTCACAACCAGCCTGCAACGTTAACAGTAAGTCAAACAAAACAAACAATAATGACACGTCTGATTCTCCTCAATTGGATCCTGAAAGTGAAATCGTTCTCCAATCTCAGAATACCCCAATCCCCAATCCTTGCAATCAGTTGGTCAAGTCTTCACCCAATCCCAAATCTGAGACTAGCACCAAACCAGCAACAAAGAAACACAAAACTACCAGCAACGTTTGGGCTCATTTTAAGGAGCAAGGATCAGGTGAGTGATCGTTAATTTATAATGAATGTTTCTCCTTGAATGATAATTAAAATTCTGTCTTTCTTCATGAATGTCAACCACTGCAAAAAAATCTGCTTCAACTGCCAGCAGTTGACATGCAGTAGCTGTGATTTTACTCTGGTTTTACTCAAACTTTAATCAAAAGTTACTTTGGTGCACAGTGACTGTGCATGATGCACAGTCACTGTGCATCTCAATTAAAGTTTGAGGTAAGTTTGAATAAGAGTTGAGTAAAATCAGAGTAAGCTGCATGTCAACTGCTGGCAGTTGAAGCAGATTTTTTTGCAGTGAACCAGGCGATCAATTGAAGTCCATCTGTTGCAGCTGCAAAGTGGCCCTGTGTGGCAAAAGTAAAAGTGGGATAAACCACCTTTGGAGACACCTTGAACAATGCTGTGATTTCCAATCAAAGAACAAGCAGATGCTCCTCAAGACAACCGGAGGATCTATATGCAACTGGGTATTTTCCAAAGAAGAATTCCACAAGCTCCTAGAAAAAATGGTCATAGCTCACAAACATCCCTTCAAGTTGATTGAAGATCCAATATTTTGCAAGTTTGTGGCTTCCCTCCAGCGCAAATTCAAATGCATCTCTCGTACTACCCTCAAGTCCAATGTGATTCAGCTTTATAACTCAATGAAAAACAATCTAGCTAGTGAGCTTGGCCAAGTTAGTCTAATGGTGTTGACCACCAAGCTCTGGACTTCATCTAATCAATCACCATTCATGGTGGTCTCAGCACACAATATCTTGCCCGACTGGACACTTCCAAAGTGTTTAATTGGATTTAAGGAACTTCCAACACCTCATACGGGCATGGAAATTGGCAACCAACTCATCAACACCATTGGTGAATGGAAGTTAATTGTCAAGGTTGCATTTATAACTGTCAATAACGCAAGCTCCAAAGATGTAGCAATCTCCCATGTAAGATTGGTCCTGGAAGATTGAAGCCAGAGGGTGCTCGAGTTTGATGGTAAATTCTTTCATGTCCACTGTGCTGCGCACATCATAAACCTAATCGTCAAGGATGGCCTCATGACTATTTCTGAAGCCATCAACAATATCCAAGAAAGTGTCTGCTATATGAAAAGTACTCCATCACGCAAGCAGGGACTCAACGAGGAGCTTGCCCACATAAAAAAACAAGCCCTGCCATCAATTGACATCCTGACTTGTTGGAATTCCATGTACCTAATGCTCAACAGTGCATTTGACCAGTCAGCAATGGAAGATGCGAATTTCACTACTTGCCCCACCACAACTGATTGGCAAGAAATCAAAGCGATGAAAGATTTCCTTGCTTTATTTCACACCAGTATGTTTGACTTGTATGTTGCTTGAATTTTGAATCTTACTGAGTTACTTTTTTTTCTTGATGCAAAAGCAACATTGAAACTTGGGATGACACACTATCCAACGGCCCACATTGTTTACAAAATGATGAAGAAAATCAAAAAACACCTCTCAAGCGCTCTTGAAACCGGCTCCGACTACATTAGAGAAATTGTTGAACCAATGCAACAGAAGTTTGACAAGTACTGGATGAAAATGAATGACTTTGCAGCAATCAACATCCTCTTCGATCCTAGGAGCAAATTGGAGCTCATTGATTTTTTACTATCCAACAAACTTGGTACTGAAGCTGCTGCATCTAGTCTGAATGATATCAAGTCAAAACTCTACATGTCAGCCACTGAGGTTACACACATGGTAACCCAAATGGCTGCAACAGACACTACAGAAATTCTGGGAGTTGGAATACAAATTCCGACATATTGTTTGAGAGTCGTAAATTTAATTTCACAAAAAAAGCTGGAAATGTTTAAAAATTCATATGGCTGTGTTGGTGGCCCCAAAGGGAGGAAAACCTTTACCATGGGCAGTAGGCCTAGCGGCAAAGACAAAACAAGGCCAAAGATTGGCAGGTGAGAGAAGAACGGGATTCATGTTCATTGACAACAGCAAAAAAGAAAAAACAAGCGAAAAAAGAAAAAAGATAAGTAAAAATGAGATAAAAAAATTTTAAAACTAGTAATGTTAGTAATTTGAAGAAGGAAATAAGAGCTTCCTCCCTGAAGTACATTGGAAACATTCAGAATACTCCTTCTCCCATTGCAAAGTGTCAGGGCTAACTTTGGGAGCCCAATCCTTACAAAGAAGCTGAGGGGCTGGGAAAAGAATGGAAGTTTTAAGAACCAGGGGAACAAAGTGTTTTTTGACAAGAGCCAAGAAAATGGGAGGGTTTTGTTGGGGCCGGAGAAATAAGGAAAGAAGGATTGAGACCAGGAAGTGGAGAAGAAAAAAACCGGCCTCTGGAAGGCATTGGCCATCACATCACCCATGGAAGGCATCAACATCCATTTACTTACACCAACTGGGCTGGGAGGGGCGTCCAGTCGAGCCAAGATGGAGTCAATATTGAGAAAAATTAGATGTTCTAGGTACCATTCACGGCAGTTAGTGATTTTGGAGGTGAGTTCTTCCCGGACACGCATATAATTGTCCTGTCCACGTCCCAAAGCCCTAGAGACTGCTCTGAATCCACAGTGACCATCGGTGTTGACATCCAAAGCCTTTTCAACGCTAGTTTGAATTAGGTTGGGGAGTAAAGCGATGATTGAGGGATCTTCTAGAGGGTCGATGGAAGGTTTTTGAGGCGGTTTATTGCTTTCAGCTACTTGAAATGGGTTGGAGACCTCTGGTGGCGAAGAAGCAAGCCAGAGATGCTTGATTGGACAAATTTTCTTCTTGGGAGCAGGTTGTTGTTCTTCTTCAATTTGTTTCGCCGGTTTTGGGAGATCTTCTGGCTTTCTTGTCATGCCTGGTCTTCCTTTGCGCACAGGGAAAACCCTCTTCTTGGGAAGTGGTTCTTTTACAGTCTTGTTGATTGGCTGTTGTCCCTTCTTCATTTTATTTTCTTGATTCTTCTTGGCTTCTTCTTTTTTCTCTTCTTCGTCCTTCTTTTTCTTCTCTGACACCTTCAAGTCCACGAGTTTCTGCTTCTTGACTTTCTCAATTTCCTTCTCTTCATTTTTACGCTTTTTCTCAACATGTTCAAACACTGACGGGTCCCTATGAGTTTTCTTCAGTTTATTTGATGCACCTTTGGGTCTTCCACAGGTTTTTTGCGCTTAAGTAGGCATCTTGATGTCAATAACTGTCCCTGTGCCTTCAAGAATCTGGTTGATTGAGTCCAATTGGATTTCTAGCTGCACGGGTGCCATCGCCAAGAGCTTTCCTCTGATATCATCAATAGTTGAAAGGATGTTGTTGTTTTTGTGTTGAGGGGTGGGGCGCATTCTCTGGGGAAGGGAAAGGGGGGAGAAAAATCACAGTCAGCAAAGAAAATCCGACGACTCCCAAAACTGCAACTCCAACACCCACAATTGGGGTTCCGACTCCCACAATTAGGAATCCGACTCCCAAAAATAAAATTCCAACTCCCATTTCCCTGCGACCAGAAAATTGAATATAAAAAAAGAAAAAAACTCACCTTAATATGCCATTGGGAATGGAACATTCCAGGGCTGATTGGGTTCTGCGAGCTGATGTTTGCAAGGCATTCCCATGCGTTTGTGGTAGTCTCCATGGCACTGCTTGTTGCCTTGAATCTTCTTTGCTTCCACGAGATTGTTGAATGTCTTCCTTAGTGCATAATTTGTGATCACACCGCGGCAGTTGCAGAATATGTTGCCAAGGTAGCACAGGGTGGTGATCTTCTGCTGACGGAATTTTGAGGCTATTTCGTGGTACTGAGATTCAAGTGTGTTTCTGATGAGTGTGATGACTGATGTGAAGGTGTGCTGAGGGCCTAGGAGACAAGACTTGATGAAAGCATGAGCGGATTCCATTTGAGATGTGGTGCAATTGTTGAAGTGAGGAATCTTTCAAGTCCAAGCATTTTAGTAATTTTCCGCTACTGGTATCCAAGTTTCTGAAACATATT
Source organism: Puccinia horiana (assembly GCA_001624995.1). Taxonomy (NCBI): domain Eukaryota; kingdom Fungi; phylum Basidiomycota; class Pucciniomycetes; order Pucciniales; family Pucciniaceae; genus Puccinia; species Puccinia horiana. The sequence continues at coordinate 169,681 of LWDY01000011.1, forward strand.
TTTCGAAGGCGGGGCCATATTTTGAGGAAAATTGGTTGAAAGAAGACCTAAAATCTGCCTGAGATCTTAACTTGACCAAATTCGACCAATATTGGATCATATCCTTCTCTTGTGCTTGATCCTTGAGTAATTTGGAGGCTTTGGCGAGAAGATTCTTCTGGATATGCCACACACAGAGCATTTGTTTGGCTTTGGGGAAGGTGGTCCAAAGAGAATTGATCAGGGCTTGTTCACGATCAGTGATGACAACGTCCGTCGGAGGGATCTTGTTGGATTTGAACACCGTAAGCCAGGAATTCAGTGCCCAATCATAGAAAATTATGTTTCTTCCGCCATGAAACAGAAGGCCACGCTGAAGGTTTTGTTGGAGCCAGTTATTCCTGAGATGTGAAGCAAGGGCATCTTGAATTTTTTGGTCTTGTAGGTGCAATCGAGGATGATAATATGGTGGTATGCGGTGAGCTATTCGATAGATCGAGGGTGACAAAAGAATAATGCTTTGAGAGTTCCTTCGTTGTTGACTTTTGTAGCGGTGGTGAAATCAGTTTTGCGTAAAGTTTGATTTAAGTGGTTGATAGGGCTGAGACCTTGAAGGGATTCAAGTTGAGCTTTCCTCCAGGACGTGTAGATGTTACTGATAGTTGCTAGTATTCTTTTGTTGGAGTGAGTCTTGTTAATTGCTTCCATGATAGCCGCGGGTTTCAAGCCAGCCTCACCAAGTTTCTTCATTTCCTCATAGAGTGAAGCGGTCAGCTTGCAGTTGGTTGTGTGGGAAGCGGCATAGGAGGAGGGTTGGTTACAGTGAGTTTACAGACATTTTTCTTCTTCTGGAAGTACATGGCGGCAGAGAAAGCACAGTTGATTAGCCTGGTCGAAGCCGTGGTCGCTTGTTTTGGTCTGGATGACCTCCCCTAGAAACCCAAAGAAATAAGTAAAACGATTAGTATCACGTATCAATATGGGGAGGATTTTATTTGGGGGTTGGTTTTTTTTGGGAGTCAGAATTGTATAAATGGAAGTCGGAAAATTAAAAAAGGGAGTCAGGAATTTAAAAAGGGGAGTTGTGGAATTAATAATGGGAGTTGGGAATATAAAAAAGGGAGTCGGGATATAATTTTTGGTTGACAGCAAATATTTGCGTGGGGAGGGAATATATGGGTGTCGGAATGAGAAAAACGGGAGTCGAAAATTAAACATGGGAGTTGGGAGGGAAAATGGAGGTTGAATGTAGGAAATGGAAAAAAGGGACTTACCTGTCACACTTGTAAGTCCTACTTTTGCCGGCCACGCTCCTTCTGGTTGCAAAGGGATACCCGTGACGTTCTGAAACCTCTCTTAGAGCCACCAAAATCTCCTCTTGAGTTGTGTATTCGCCATTTGGAGGGACAGGGAATTTATACAGAGGATCCACCTTGAAGTCATCCTAGTCAAAGTTGGCCACAAATTCTGCGGCAGGATTGTACATGTTGTGGTCTTTGGCGTCTGTTGTGTAATCTTCTTTTTTTGGACGTGTTTTTCTCAGTTTCTTCATCCAGCAATTTCACCGGGTTTTCTTGATTTTTTGAGGTATTTTTGAGTGTTTTCTTCTTTTTTTTCGAGTTTTTGGGTTTTTTCTTCTTTTTGCACATTTTTTTCATCTTCACTAGTTTGGGTGAAGTGTTCATTTTCATTGTCCAGGATATTCAAGCAGGATTCTAGCATAATTTTGTCTTTGAGCTTGTCATAGATCTGGTCTTGATTCAATTCTTCTTTTTCCTCACTTTCATCATCATCATCTTTTTTTCTTTATCTCCTTCCTCTTCTTTGTTTTTTGTTTTGTTTTCTCCAGCCTGTTTAGTTTGTGCTTCCAGGATATCTTGAGTTAATTGCAAGAGTTCTGGGTCAAGGACTTTGTCAAATTGGGAGGCCGGAGAGGCAATCTGAGTGAGGGGGAGGGGGTTGTTAGACATGGTTTTGATGTAGGCGGGGGTCTTTGGTCAATGTTTGCTAGGAATCAATTGATCAGTAATGTCTAGGTTCAGTAGGTAGGCAACATCTAGGTTCGAGGTGGGACGTAGCATCTAGGTTTGATGATTAACGTCTAGTCAAGTTTGTGGTTAGAGTTGGGAGTCGGGGTTGAGGAATCATGGGTGTGGATGCGAAATAGAAACTTGACTCCCGTGGGGTGGGTTAGGGGATTGACTCCCATGCTGGAGTGGGGAATTAGCGCTCCAACTCCCCTGGAGTGTACACAATTTATATTTTTGAATATTTGAAAAAAATGGGTTTCCGACTCCCAAATTGTCGGCCGGTTTTTGTAATCCGACTCCCAAATGGATTTCAGACCACCATTTGGTCTGACAGACGAACTGATGACGTCCACCATTGGTACTCACAACGTCAACTCATTTTGGGAGTCAATTTTCTAAGGCCCTCACTTTTTAGTGTTTTTATTAAGAATATTTTTCACTCTGAAGATATTCAGAGTGAAATAGTTCTCATCCATTGGATGAGAACTTACGTGAAAGATTCCATCAGCTGAGGATTTCAAGATTCCTCCCTCATCCGTGATCAATCCCTTAGCACTAATTCCTGAAAGACTTACGCTTATAGTATAATAATACTGATAAGGTAACTGGGGGCTCATTCTTTTTTCTTATCTCTCCTTCCTTCTCAATCCGCCTCCAACTCCATCTTCATCGCCGTCCGGATTAGATTCTGTAAAGAATCTAATCACCTCTATCCAACTCATCCCGTCTACTATGGACAAAGAGCTGGCACTACCCTTTTAGGTAGCTTTTCATCAAACCCTAGTTTGATAGCTAGCCCCTCCACTCTTAGAAGCGTTGAGGCGAGGTTCTTTTCCACTGAAACCAAGTGTGAATTCATCAACCGGTTGTCACACTAGAGACGCCGGCTGACACTACAGCTGGTCTAACAACCTTACTTGCCGCCATAACAATCAAACCCAAGAGACAATGACATCCAACAAGGTCAACAAAGACAAATCCACCCAAGATGACAACGATAGATTCAAAGCCTATCTTGCCGGGAAGAAATCAAACCAAGTTGAACCATCATCATTGGCAGAACTGGACCTGTATCTTCAAGAACCAACCATTGACATCGACAGTCCATCTTTTGACATCCTCAAATGGTTGAACAGCAACTCACTCCAATTACCAACTCTTGCAACGATGGAAAAAGTCATTCTGATGATGCCAATGACTTCTATTGCCTCGGAATCTGCTTTTTCAACTGGTGGTAGGGTTCTCAATGATTCTTGCAGCAGTCTGAACCCTGAAACACTTGAAGCTCTTGTTTGTGGCCAAGATTGGATTGCCCACAAGGAAGGTCTTTATAAGATTGATTAAGATGAGGATAAAAGCGAGGTGATAGTGATCTCTTGAGTTGTTATTATGTGAATCTAAGTTGTAAAAAATCTTTCTTTTCATCTCTCTCTCTATATTTTGGCTCATTCTCTACTCTTCAACTCACAGTTTACGATTGTAATGGCTGATACTTATACAAACATAAGAAACCCAAACTGAACAACCACACCACACCTTGTAGTGCTTGGTTTGTCCCAGGACCAAAAAGCATTCAGTCGGGGCGGGTATGGGTCAGCCTTGTCTGATTCCAACCCAACCTGCCCCGCCCTGAGTTCTGGGGCGGGGAGGGTTTGGACACTGTTTTTTCAGCCCTAACCCAGCCCGTTTTCACCCTGAGGTTAAACATCATCCTCAAATGGTCAAACATTGCACAAGATATGATGGTTCGATTGTGTTCAATAACTAAAGAGGCAATCAAATACTGGCAAAAAATAACAGACGGATTAAGGTGGATTCAGCTGCATGTTGTATTCATTGGGAGAACTATGGGGCATCTGCCAGGGAAGTAGAAAGGCCTCTGCCAGGGCAGCAGAAAAGCATCTGCCAGGGCAGTAGAAAGGCCTCTGCCAGGGCAGTAGAGAGGCCTCTTCCAGAGCAGCAGCAACACCTCTGCCTGGAGTGGGAATTGGCAAGACCATGGAAGACAGGTACTTGCACACTGAAGTTACATCAAACTTGAAAAATTTAATATTTGTTGACAGATCAAAACAAAGGGAAGTTGTACTAGTAGAAATCACATGACAAGAAAAAAAAACATGAGAAGCCCCGAGTGTGGAATTGGTCCATGTATTTTGTATGTAGTGAGGGAGATTTCAGCAACCCTAAAACTTAATTTAAAATCTTGCCAGAAAATAAATCTTCTTATACCTACCAGATTAAAACAAAACAAAAAACTTGGAGCCACCAATAAACCAGGTTGTGAACAATTCAGAGTCAAGCTTGCATGGTATTCAAATCTACGTAATAATTTGATGACTTCCCTTCAATCTACAGCCCCCCTGTAGAGCCAGATGCCAGAGCTTAATTGTGGTTGAAAAGCTAAAAATTTAGCTTTTCCACTTTCAAATTAAGATCTGCAGGGGCTGCAGATAGTGAAGGGAAGTCTTCCATTTACACATTTTTCAGGGCTTCATTATCATGTTTACAGGTTGCTGCTGAATTTTGGTGTTTTATGTTGTTATGAGTTTATGCAATTTTGAGTTTGTGTAACTTTTCACCCTGCTGGCTTGAAGTCGTACTCTTTTGGGGGGGGGGGTTACCTCGAACTACAAGTCCCTCGCCCGACCGCCAGGGAGGTCGCAGTGAGGTTTCGTTAGGCTCGGGGTTACCTTTCTCGATGGAAAGTCGTACATTGGGGCCGGATCTTCTGGCTCTGAATTTAACCATTTAGAACTTTTACAAAGTGAGTTCATATGCTTATTGAGAACTTTCAGAGAGGATGATCGGCCATTGTGGTTTGGCTTCAGTCCAGACAGTTGTTTCTGGGTGGTTGTGGAATGTCGGTTGCTGTGCGGAGGCTGCCGAAGGGAATGTTCTAGACTGCTCGATTGGCGGTCACTCAACTGCCTTTTTAAGCTGAACCACCACCAGTGACCACCAATCAGTCTTATCAACAATCACCACAACCAAATACTACCCAATCGACCATCCAGTCAGCGTCCATTTAGTTAGTTACAAGTGAGCTATGAAGACGTTCCTTCTTGTGTAGGAACCCTGCTGACCGAAAGTCGATTTGTTCGTGACTCAGTTGGCAACGATGTCCATGTTGGAGAACTCATCCGGTCCAACTTCATTCAATCCTCCTCATCTCAAGGGCATCCATCGCCATCGTCCGGTCCTCAAACGTGCTCGGACACCATACTATCCATCAGAGCATTCCAAGCGCAGACGGACCTCGCCCACTGGCGCATTCTCCAGACTCTCCCTCTCACCCAACGCCGAACGATCAGCACCTTCTCGTGACCAAGCCTTAGATCCCACTCCCTCAGCTTCAAGCCTAACTCTTCACCGAAGGCACTCCTGTCTGAGTCGACCAGAGATATGTCCTAGTCCAAGCTACAAGGACGCCAAAATGGGCACCAGAAATTCGGCATACGAGCCCGAGCCGGACCGGATCATTATCGAGTCCTTATCGGATCGAAGCAACACTCCCAGTCCCTCGCTCCCCACCGGCGAAGAGCCGACGGACGACGCCTTCGAGCTCGTCCCTGAGATCGCCCGTCAACTATCGGCACGGGAGAAAGAGCACATTGACCGGTCCACCCACACGTTCTTGAACAGTTATCATTTCCTCAGCTCACAGCCTGACCCTACCCCCAACGACCAACAGCTCGTCCTCTACCGAAGACCGGTCTGGCCGCTCATCCACACTGACTCCTCAGACTTACCCCAGATCGTCGAAGTCGATCAGTTCAACAATCCCATCGATCCTTCTTACATCTCCTCAACCTCAGCCGACCTCATGGACATCGACTAGTCCTCCGTAATATCATCACCAACCCATCACAAACAAACAAAAGCACCACTTTCTATGTTCCTTTTGGAAACTCGTTCCCCTGAACTCAGATCAACCTCATGTACTATCTTTACTGTTGTTTTTGTGTCAGTTAACCTCCTCCGCCTATAACATATATCTATCTACTTTATTATACACTAGAACTCTTACCCCCATCTGATAATTTATTCATTTGAATTTCGTTTTGTCTTTCGTTGTGGTGGGGAGGGAGGGGCTTTAGAAACCCTAAAAAAAATAAGAATGCAAGTAAACGAAAGAAAACAGACCCAATTGAACGTGTTGTTGGGTTCCGAGAACTGTCAAATGTGAGTCTATGGGAACTTATGGAAATCAAAAATCCCAATAATTAAAGATTTGAGAGCAAGATTAATAGAAATGACAACTGGTCTAAAATAAATGATACAAAGACCCAGTAAGATATTTTAGGCTCTGTTTGGCACAGTGACAAAGATTGGAGTAATACTGAACGTATGAATTAATAAAAACTAAGGCTCCGTTTGGCAGCCCCAAGCATGAGTGGGGATCGTGAGGTGCAGTGTGAGGATGCAAATAGGGTTTAATAACCTTATTTGCGTCTTCATGCACCTCAGTCCGTCGTCACTGGGCTGTTTGGAACAGTCCCGTGAGTTGGGATTGCTGCACCTAGCAAAGTGGTCGTACAAATGACCAAATCACTTTCTTTTTGCTAGGTGCAGCATGGTTGAGATGGTTGATGAGGTCTACTGGGGGGAGGGCGGGTTGTGTATGTTCACGCTGATTAAAAATAATCAGTTTCGCAGGACAACTTGTGCGATCGTGCTTTAAGGCATCACTGGGCATCCCAAACATGTCCCAGCGATGTCGTCATATCCGGGAAAACCCCGAGATAATCGGAATTAAGTTCATTACGATTGGCCTGCCAAACGGAGCCTAAACAGTCGGCATAAATGTAACAAAATTGGTGTAGAATGAAAGAAGGCTATGTACCTGCTCCATTGGCATCACTGAAAAGATAAGGAACCATGTATTGGACCATTGCTAGTGCCACAATAGCGATATCACACTTTATATCTGTTTCAAGTGTAATATTAATATTGAGATGCTACACCTGTCCATTCTGATGTCACAAATGATGAAGCAGGTACATCGCACTCCTTCTTTCTGTATGTACAAACTTTGTTATATTTACACCAACAGTTTAGTTTTGATTGAATTTGATTTTCATCATTACACCAATTTTTATGGCAGTGCCAAAACTTAAAGGGGCCTTAAGCTTTTGCCTGTGTTAACCTTCTGGTGAATCAAATGAAGTTTTGAACCTTTTCAGCTGTCAGTGATGATATGTACAAACCTGAAATATTGATGATTTGTATCTTGAGTTCCATGTTGTGGCAAGAAATAAGAAGAACAATTGGGGGTAAATCAAAACCCCTTCCAAATCTAGTCAGTTATTTTCTGTGGTACTCAATTTATAGTTTAAAAATGTGCTCATCCATATTAAGGCAGATACTGTGGCACCACAAAAACAAATCAGAAATCAGTTGACAACAAGTGACATGTCAAAGTACAAAGGGGCCTTTGTATGTATTTCTGGGATGTCACTTGTCATCTTCAGGTGATCATTGATTTTTTTTTCTTTTTGGTGTACTTGTTAATGCAGTTAAAACCATGCATTTTAACCTGATAAATGCATGTTTATATTAGGTTAGAGGACCTTCCATTTCCAGAAAACTCAGCTAACTACTAGCAGTTGAAATACCAAAAGTAAAAACAAAGGCGCTGTTGTAATTTTTTTGGAATTTCAACTGACATTAGTTAGATGAACTTTCCTGGCAGTGTCCTTCTCATAAATCAGCAAAATAAAATGGCCATAGTAGCTGAGAATTTGAATAAAAAAACTATGAGGTAAGTTTCTGTATGGTGAGATGGGCCTGATAGTCCCAATTTATATATGCTGAAAAGACTCTTCCAGATAGATCAAAAAGAGCTGAGAAACCTAAAGTACCCCATTTCCTACCCCTTTCAGGACCTGAAATGATTGCCAGAGACTAATTGTAACAAATTCTTCAAATAGCAAAAGATTCAGACTTCATCTGATTATGTACCCTGATAAAACCAGGAAATATTTACTTTCTTGCGGTACGTCTTAAATTAGAGTATAGTCATAGGCTCTGAGAGCTAATTATTACCTACAGCCTTTGTATTGAATCAATCCATGCAATACAATGGTCTGAGATTGGGGACCTCCCTTTGATCTACAGCCCCCCTTTAGAGCCAGATCTAGTTAGATGCTAGAGTTTAATTGCAGTCAAAAAGCAAGAATTTTAGCTTTTTGGTATCTAAATTAAGATCTGCAGCCCCTGCAGATAGCCACCGGAAGTCCTCCATTAAGTTCATGCCACTCAACATGGGTAGGAAACTGTTTTTTTTTCTTGACCAAAATTATGTGTTTCAGTACAGTAGCTCATCTTCAGCTGAAATTATAGTAAAGTAACTTTAGTTATCCATTTTTTTCCATTGGATAAAGTAACTAATTGCTAGTTATCCAGGAATATAACTAGAAAAGTTGCTTTATCATAGTTACCAGGATTTTTCTAGATTTAAACACACTTTACCAAATGGGGCTTGACAAATCCACTACCAAATTAAATCGTAATATGGTTGATAAGTTGATCTAAAACACCCAAAAGGTAGTTTATTTTGCACAAATTTGATCTGCTGATGTTTTTCTGTTGTGTCAGTTTTAGTTACGGTAACTGATAAAGTAACTTTTTTTAGTTATCCATTTTTTTGAATTGGATAAAGTAACTTGACTCCAGTTATCAGTAACTAGCTGATAAAGTAACTTGAAAAGTTACGTCACAGGCATGGTTATCCGCTTGGATAACGTAACGGCCCACCGCTGCTTCGCGGTAAACAATTGGATGCAATTCATTCATGATTAAATTGAAACACTTTCACAATGAAAAAACGAAATCGAAATGAATTTTTGTGGAGGGCCAAGTACACACATTTGATTTTTTTTTATGTGTGAATGTTTCTGGGGACTGTTTACAAATATTTGGGGCATTGGAAAGACTCCAAGCAGTTGAGTGAGATTTTGTTGCAGATTAGTGCCAGAGAATTTTAGATACAGAGCCAACTTCGTTTCTTTGGCTGATATCAGAGGCTATGTACTGTATATATATGAGAAGAGTATATAATCATATTGCGTTGGCGATGTTTCTTAAGAGAGAGAGAAAAAAAAAGTGAATTTTTCAAGGAGCTAATCGTTGTCTGGTCCAGTTGCGATTTGGGTCGTCAAGTTTGCGTAGATAGACGAATCTATCATGCAAGCGGTTAGGTCTACCGACCCAAAACTCGATCTCGTCGGGTACGAGTCTATAGCCGCCCCAATGAGGGGGGATTGGGATGTTAGCCTTCAAGTCAGATTCGATGGGAGTCTCCCTATCGACGCTACCGGGCTGGAGGGAAAAGTCGCGTTCGTTCTTTGAAACCAATTCGAGGAGTTGATCACGACTTTGGAGGGGCTGCGATTGTGGACTAGCCCAGGCGCCGACGCGAGAGCCAACGGGTCGGCCGTCGAAGTACTCTGCAGACTCCTCAGGGGTCGTCCGCTCGGCCCGGCCGCAGATGCGGATCTGTTGGTGAAGCGGGCCCCAGTAGAAGGCTAACGAAGCACGCGGATTGGTCTCGATTTCGGAAGCCTTGCGCGAGCCGTAATTAGTGAAAAACACGAAGCCGCGGCCATCGATTCGTTTCAGTAAGACGAATCGACTCGACACTTCTCCCGTCACTCGCGCCGTAGATAGACACATCGCCTCCGGCTCGCTCACTAGACCCGACTTCTGTGCTTCTCCGAACCATCGCTTGAAGACGACCATCGGATCCGGCTCTAGATCGTTCTCCGTCAATCCTGCCGAATGATATTGTTGGTGACTGGTGATCTTGGTAACTTGTGGATCTTCCTGAGCAGCCATTCTTCCAGTCTGTGTCCGACAGAAGTTTCTTGTGTGAATTGGATGTGGAAGAGAGATATTTATGGGTGTCTTTGCCGATGGTATGCTCGAGCTGAGTCTGAGACTGAGAGTGAGTGGTCGGGCGGACGGGAACATTTGGTCGATCGGGCCAGCCGAGCGGGGACCGGGCTCGGCTGAGCTGACTGAGCTCACTGATTACCTAATCCGATTCGCTGACAGTCCTCTGGACCATCGACGCCTCCTACTCACTCTCACTTTCAGTCTCAGTTGACCAACGATATCCACAAAACCAAAAACTAACGACATTCTGTACATACAAACAGCACCCACTACCCTCCTCATGGCTCCCTTAACATCGGTTCTATCCGATCGACAGACCGAAGAACTGTAAGCGAAAATATCAAATTCAACCACACTCCAAATTACTAGAGAACCAGGAACTGAAAATCTAAAAACACCTTTGCTATTTTTAAAAGACACAGAGCACTTCTGGATTATCTTTCTTCTGCCGGACTGAATTCTACATTCGAAGCACTCAAATCTGAACTACCAGCCCAACAAGATTTCCAACCGGATCCAAAAGCTAAATGGGCGGGTTTACTAGAGAAAAAATGGACGAGCGTCATCCGGCTTCAGAAGAAGGTCTCTCTGCTTCTATCGTAAATTATCAACTCGATCACATTACTCATTCAAATCATATTATCATTATGTATTTGTTCCCACGAAATTCATTCCTCGAAATTAGATTATGGATCTCGAGCGCGAGAATAGTATGTTGAAGGATGAATTGGCATCAGCCGGCTCGATCACAGCTTCACGCAAGGGACAACAGGACGACTGGCTACCTGGACGGGGCGGCGGTGCCCGTCATACACTCGTGAGTGTGTACTGACTCTCCACTTACCTTACCTTACGCTTTGGCTCTGAATCAGAATGAGGGGTTTTTTTAGACCGGTCATCGTTCTCCAGTCACCGCGCTGGCCTTCCATCCCACATTTTCAAGTCTAGCATCCGCCAGTGAGGACTGTACAATTAAAGTCTGGGACTACGAAACCGGCGAATTTGAAGTCACTCTTAAAGGTCACACTAAAGTCGTCTGCGATGTGGATTACGATAGTAAAGGAATCTTTCTCGGTAAAGCTTTCCCCTCATTCTAAAACTCCAGTCTCATCCGACAACTGACTAGGCCCGAAAAATAATTAGTTTCTTGTTCATCCGATCTAACCATCAAGCTGTGGGATTGCTCAAACAACCATCGGTGTACAAAAACTCTATACGATCATGACCATTCAGTTTCCAGCTCTCGATTTCTGCCGGGAGATACTCATATCGTCAGTGCCAGTCGTGACCAAACCATCAAGATCTGGGAAGTGGCAACCTCGTCAGTCTCTCTCTCTCAAACCAACTAGTTGTTCTTTCAGGTTTTCATGAAATCCTCATCGATCCCCTGCATTACTCGAAGATTTTGCGTCAAGACCTTACGAGGACACACCGAATGGGTCCGAGGGGTGTGGCCATGGACACATGGAAAACTATTAGTCAGTGCCTCGAATGACCAAGTAAGTCCCCCATCCTCTAGAGCTCCTTTCTCTTTCTGTAGACTTGATCGACTGACCGGACTGTTCAGACTGCTCGGATATGGGACCTTACAACAGGCGAATCAAAGATAGAGCTTCGGGGGCACGAGCATGTTGTCGAAATTGCAGTTTTTACACCTCAGGTGGCCAATGCAGCCATCCGAGAAATGGCTGGGATTCCTGTTAGCTCACTTGCTATCCAGTGTTTAACTATCTATTTCAATCTTATCTGTTTTGTGACTATTCCAGGGGCCGACGACGCAAGATTCAAAGTCAAAGGAACCCGATCCGGCCTTTGTGGCCACAGGCTCAAGGGACAAGACGATCCGGATATGGGACTGTAGCAGTGGACAATGTCTGAAGACGCTGGTCCGTTTGTTCTGGTCTGGAGTTGAGAAAGAGATGGAATGTAGCTGACCGACGAAACACGCGGGATGGGATGACATGTTTTTCTCAGGTAGGACACGACAACTGGATCAGGGCGCTAGTATTCCATCCAAATGGACGACACCTGCTGTCATGCTCGGACGACAAGACGATCCGGGCATGGGAGATCCGGACGGGTCGATGTGTGAAGGTGGTCGATGCGCACGACCACTTCGTCACCTCGATGACCTGGGGCAGAGCGTCTGCCGGCGGCGGACCGCCTACCACCAATGCCGACTCCGCCGACCATCCTAACGGTCAATCCCCCTCTGTCCAGCGGAGAGTCGCCGTCCTTGCCACCGGAAGCGTCGACCAATCTATCAAGATCTGGGCCCCTTAATATTCTCTCTCTCAATCGTCTCTCCCCTTACCCTCACCAGACACCCATCCGTTTTATTTGGTTTTGGATTTCGCTTCCCTCCAAATTTCTTTTTTTTTGGGGGGTAACTCTTTTTCTTTTTGCTACAGTCGCAACCCTCTCCCCAATTCACTTGACACTTTCGTATTCATATATAAAAAACAAACACTTTTTTTTTATTTAAGTTTCAAACTAACCAAAAAATATTTCTTAGGTTTTTTGTTCTCTTTATTATTTATTTATTGATATTGATATTTTTTTTTTTGGTCGCTTTCTGCAACTGTCTCTCTTACCCCCCTCCACGCATATACACCTTTTTTTTGTCATCCTATCATCGTCAACTTTCTCAAGCCGTTCTCAAAAAAAACACTAACAACGACAACGGCAAAAAACTAGATAAAAAATTTAGTTCATAAAGATGATGGGAACGTTTTTTTTTTGATGTTCTCGTTTTTTTCTTCTTTTTTTGGTTTATTTTCTTATGCTTGAGAAGTCTCTCTCTCTCTTTGTGTTTTTTGATTGTTAGATGTTTTTTGACGTTTTCTTTTTTTATGTGTTTTACAATCTGTTTTTTTTCTTTTTCTTCTTTAGTTCAATTCCTCATGTTTTTTTTCTTGTATTCCTTACATACAAATACACACATACTCTTATTTATGTTTTTTTTGGGAGACAGTTCTGACACCTGTTACGATATTGATAATACCTTGGGGCCAACAAAACCATTGATAACAATCTTTTGGCCCATTTCCTCATGTTTCGACCTGTAACAGGCAGTAACGTATATTAATGGGCCGTAAAATATTGAAAATAAAATACCTGCCTGTTAACAATAAAGGAGTTTTTGTTGTTGCAGCATATCAATACACAACACGATGAAAAAACTGTGTGGAATAGGTGTCAGGTGACATGCAGCTTACTCCAGCAGTTATTCAAACTACAAACTAATCAGAAAATTTTGAAACTCCCTGATGATGACAAAGGGACCATTGTTATTGAAGGAGAGTAAGTTTGGAGTACTACTGGAGTATCAACAGATGTTACTGAATGTCACCTTACACCTACTCACCTCAAATTTTTCACAGTGCAATAAATCTGGGGCCAGGCGTTGCACAGCCAATACACTACTGGAAAACAGCCTGGTAGAGTATCGTAAATTGTAATACAACAGGCCACCATTGGTAGTAGTAGTTTTAGTATTGTATTTTCACATAAACAATCCCACTAGATTGTTTATCCATTGTTATCAAAAGTTGTAACATCTTTACCAGAGTATTGATTTGATTGATCTCAGTCTGATTGAGGCTACAGCAGTTCCCAAAAACCTTGTGATTGGGAGCTGGTCAATTTTATCCTTTTTTTGCATGTTGCAACCTGTTTGACCAGGTGTCATACAACAGACTCAGCACTTAGGATCTTCCATGCATTTACTCAGGATACTTTTCTACCCTGTTTTAGAGCCTCAGCGGCATTCAAGCTTTTGGCTAATCCTTGGGTTACATATCACATCTTTGATACACACCCTCAGCCATTTTCAAAGCTTTTCTCAAAGCAAGTACTTTTCGTCAGCAAATTGCTTTTCAGTTATGCAAACATATGAAAGACTAATACCCCTTCTACCGGTCTTACATTTCTTTGGTATTCCCCTCTCATGCACTTAAACCCTTTCTGGACTGACACACTTCATCTTCAAACTTTGATTCACACTTCCTTCGCACCCACCACACTCTTCAAATTCATGGACTCTGTCATGGAATTGCCCTGGATGCCTAAACTCAGAAGCAATGACCTCCTTCTCTCATTTCTTCTGCTTTGACCCTATGACCTCATGTCTTGTTCAAACCTATGTCATAACTTTGTAGTACTAGTTGTATTTCCTACATAAGCTGTCTATTTCTATGGTCTCATCTTTCCTCATCAAAATAAGATTATAGCTTTTAGAATACAGATTTATTATGCCTTCTGCAAGCCTTGTCATTGCAAACCCTTTCAGTGTTCTTACTCTAAGTCCCTTTGCGCCTAGTAACTCTTCTTCAAAATAAAGAAGATCTTTGAACAGTCAGTCCCCTCTTTGAAACAATCTCCTTTTCTTTTCTTTCATCAATAGTGCCCACCCATCTCTTGCACAAGAAACCTTGTGACACCGGGGTTACAGGCTCCAGACAACGGTGGGCCTGTTACGCTAACTGTAGCGCAGCGCAGCATAATTCCGCTGACAGCTAACAGGTTTTGTGTTGGCTGTTAGCGGAGTTGCAGCTATTGCTACGTGGCCCAACATCAAAAGAGAGGTTGTTACGCTGTGTTGCAGCCTCTTCTAGCAACAAAAACATCTATGACGCTGTGTAACACAGCGTAGCGGCGCTAACAATGCCGCTAATGCTACGGCATTTGCAGGCTGAAAAGTCAATTGCTACGCTGCATTTTTTTCCAGAAAAGCGCAGCGGCCCAATGCTGCTCCAGAGGCTGGTGCAAAGACCACCCTGGCCCTTAGATGAGGGCCAGGAGGTTGGCAGCGCCAAGACTCCATGCCTGGTGTGCTGGGATTAGTCTAACACAACCCAAGGAAATCAATGGGACAGGTCCCATCCCTCCAGGGTCAAAAACCAAGAAAATATGATTTCTGGCTGGGTTTCTGAGGTCTGTATTGGGTCTGTGGTGATTTCAACAGCTCCCAACCGCAAGGTTTTTGGGAACTGCTGTACTGTACATACATACACACCTGGGCGAATCGAGTCCAGCTGGTTTGACCCAAGAACAATCCTGCCCCCAGGGCAGCCTACCTTGAGACCTGTTTTGGGGCACGAGGAATTTTTTTGGCCTCAGGGCCAGCCTTATTATGCCCTTGGTCAGAGGTGCACCATCAGAGCCGGCCAGTTGCACCCCCAAGTCAGGACTGGTTCAGAGAGGCTCAGAGACCGTCCTCAGGTGGGTTAACCAGACGCAGCAGTGGTGTCATCACAGCGATGCAATCACATCACCTCCCCTGGCACTGATGAGCCAGGGGAGCGCTTCGGAGGTAATACTTTGAAACATCGGCAATCTTTTGGCGACCACCAGCCGCTCCGTGGTGGTTGTTGTGGAAGCGTCACATCAACACTACAACATGTAGTTAAAAAGACCCCTTCCAGAAACCAGTTCAATCTGATTTCTGAAAGGAGTTTTCTTGCACTGACTGGTCGGTTTTCATTTTTATTTTTATTTGGAAATGACTTGTGCAAAAAAAGCAT
This sequence comes from Puccinia horiana, assembly GCA_001624995.1. Lineage (NCBI taxonomy): Eukaryota > Fungi > Basidiomycota > Pucciniomycetes > Pucciniales > Pucciniaceae > Puccinia > Puccinia horiana. Next base: position 185,111 of record LWDY01000011.1, read on the forward strand.
CAAGTTTGAGCAAAATAGGTGACTGTTGAAGGTTCATACAGTGAAATTTGGGGTCCGAAGCAGCAAAGGGGTGATTGCCATTGCGGGCAATTGCTTACCTTGCATCCTCATCCTAGCGGTGAGGGGCCAAGTTGACTCACAAAGACTTTGGTCTTCTTTTTGCAATCCAAAGCTCTGGTGACAGTTGTACATATAAGTTCTTTGGACGATAGCCTGACACCAAGAGGTACAACCTTTGGTCACCCCTGATGCGATCAGGGTCATATGAGCGCTTTCTCAGAGTGACACAATGGCGCATCAGGAGAGCCAATGGACATTGGACAAAGTACATTCGCCGGAGCGCTTTCCTCGTGCGGGGCCACTCTGGCGGCCCAGGGGCGCCAACTTGGCAACACACTTGCCTGGGTGTGTAGTAACCCAATCTTGAAGTCAGAAATTTCTTGAATTTCTTTGATTTTGAGATTTCTAACACATTTGAATAGTATCCTTAGAGTGGCAGCTCTTCCAAACCACCCGTAAGTTGTGATAGCCTTTCAACCTATTTGCAATTTACTTCCCCCTCAAAGGGGTCTTTTCACCAAATAAGACATTTAGTGTACAGGAGTCCCACAACGTGCTTGTCTTCCAAGTGCCAGCTGAAATGATAGAGGCCAATGTGATGTCAGATTCATGCCCAGATCAGTATTTGAGATGTGGCTTGGGTTTTAAGCGCCTGGCATAATATTACTGATCACCCCAAACATGGAAATGGTAACTGTTATAACCCGGTCAGTCTCTGTGACGAGGGCAGCTAATTTCAAATGATTATCACACACAATACAGGCGGCCAAATGGGACATGTTGAATGAGCCAGGTCCTAAACTTGCTATGTGTTATGGGTTGTTCCGGGGTCCGGGGTTCGGGACCGTCCTCACGCCCCGTCACATACCGCGGAGCAATCGATCTGGGCTTGCTTCGGAGCGGATCAGCCACGATCGGACTTTCTGGTCCGTCCTTCCATTCTTGGAACAGCATTTCAGCAAAAAACCATTCGACCTCCTTCAACAACAACCTCCTACGGCATCCAGGATATGCACCAAGCAACCAACCCTCCAGCTCAACCGATTTCCTCGTCGTCCTCTACTCGCTCGGTCGTCGTCGTTAGTTCCTATGTTTAAGCTTCTTCTTGATTTATTGACTAGGCTGTCTTTCACTAAAAAAATGAAGTTACGCACGACCTTACGGTAAACTTTAATCAGAAAACATACGCGTGTATGTACACTACTGATATCCAAAAACATAGGAAAGTTTGGCATGATGGTAAGAAGAATTCAGATCGATTCTGAAACAAATTATCAGCATACACTGGAAACAAATTAAATCTCTTCACCGTATTGTTTTTTTTTTTGTGCAGGGTTCGTTCGGATGCGACACGTCAGTCGGATGATTTAGATCACCTAATTACCACGTGACGAAAGCCATGTAGACAAAGAATTTGACTGGGCGGTCTCTTTCACATTTCCTCTATCCCACACATATTCCCAAAGGTGAATTCGAAAGTTTACTTAATTTCTGAGGACGGGCATACCTTGGCAGAAAGCTTCATGAAACTTCCCTCTCGTCGTGCCCAACCTGAATCGAGTCCGGACCGATTAAATTATACGAAAGTTCATCCCGAATTCTGCTTGGATGAGGATGAGGAAATCGTGTTTGATCCGGTCGAAGACAGTCAGCTGAGACCGTCATCTTATGCTTCTCGGATAGTTAATCTAGTCAAGGTCGAATCAGAGGTGTGCTCATCACTCATTCTAACCACCGCATCACATTTGTCAATTCCTGCAAATCTATTGACACAAACTGTAATGAACAACATCTTTCGATCATTCAGAACGTACCACTCCTTCCCCCATTGAACACCAAAGCGCGCCAAGACCTTCACAAACGGAAAATGGAGTATCTCGACCAAACCATCCAACAGTTCTCGAAGCTGCCCAAACCAGGCTCGAGTCCACAAGCCTCTCAGCTCTCCGACCCGCTTACCTCATCGTCCTCCAGACGGAAAATGACAGGCTTCGAAACCAAACCTTTCAATAGTCCTCTGATGAATAAATCAAAACAGTCCGAGTCGATCGAACAGTCTGTCTTGGAAGGCATCCGTCCACCCCTTTTCGCTAAACCTCGGCCCAGTATCGCGCCACGTCCACAAGCTCAGCCAGAGCCTCTGTTGGAAAATGGTCCGTCTCATGTGGCCGATAACCAATCAATAAATCAACCAGTCTCGAAAGACGACTCTTCTCCGCCTACTCCAGTCTTTTCTCGTCCTCGTAATCACTCTCATCTGCCGCCATCCAAAACAAAAAACCCCAAAGTTGAACGCCCTGTGGAACAACCAGTCGTCCCTTCCATTCCTCCCTCTTCCTCTTCCAATCGTGTCTCCGACCAAAAAACCTTGAAAGTCAATTGGGATTCGTTTTTTCAGGCCGTTAAGCCTGCCTAAAATCTAGTCTGTTCACTTCTCACTCTCCTTTTCCGTTTGCTCTTTTTTTTTTTGTAAAAAAACATTAGTAGTTTAAATCTTGTGTTTCGTAATGCTAGTTCCCATTTGCCAATTCATTTGTATCACCTGATGATGATGATTTCTCTAAGAACCTCCCTCCCACCATATCTTCTTCACAATTTGATCAAAGTGGCTGATCCGTGCAGAACAGGACTATATGTGGCGATGATGATGAGTCTAACGGGCATGTGTGTATCCTCTTGTGACTACGATTGCCTGTCAGCAGTGTTGGATAGTTGATTGAGCCTGTGTCATGTGCGCGTTCAGATGGCCCGGTCGGCAAGTATCCGATCTTCCCGTGTGGGGCAAGTCTGGGTATTCCTATCTTAGCGTCCAAGCAATCTACCAATTTTTAATTAGCCCCACGTCTGACCCCGTCAAACTACACGAAGACATTCCAGAATGGTGGACGACATGGCCAATTGTGGCAGCACACAACACCTCCCGTCTCGTTTCTCTCCCTCAAGTCAGCTTGGTCTCTCAGCACCATCCATGTTCCTCTCCTTCGGCATCGCGCGCGTACCAAATCCGTAACACTCCGCAGACGCGTCTCAGGGCGAGCAAACCACTCGACTCGGACCACAGTACGTAGAATCCAGTGGATCCCAATCATTCGTGCGAATCCTTGCTGTTGTACATGTACAGTCGTTTCGAAAAAGCTTGCCCCTGCTTGCCCTTGGTGCCCCGACCGGTCGGTGCCCCCCAGTCTCCATGCTATGTAGGAGGAGAGTGAGCTGGGAACCTTTCTGACATCCACAGAGCCTCACAGAACTCTCTCGGCTTGCCACACGTTTCACACTCCAGCTGTGGCGCGCTCGCATGTATCGGACATTCAGATAAGTGCTGAACAAAAAAGCACTGCTTATCCCACTACTCTCACTCTTGCTAAGACCCAACACCACAAGAGGAAAAACCCTTCCTGCGACCCTACAATCGAACTAACCCAGTAATCAAAATGAAGGACGTAACATTGAGTCTTATCGTGATCGCCACGCTCAGCCACATTTGCGCGGCCTCGCCGCTCTTGTTCGTCGATGTCGCAGCGTTGATGGCTATCAAATTTTCGAACGACCCGGCGAAAATGGCGGATGCCGTCTGCAATGGGTCCAAAGTACCCACATTCGATGTGCAAACGCCAGCCACCACGCAACTGGCCGCCACCGACGTCGATACCGTCGCCACCGCCAACGGGCTCGAAGTCGTGCAAACACAACCAAAATCTCCTACATCTACCCCCAGCGCGACAGGCACCAATGACCCATTCTACAATTGGTAGTTCTCTGCCAAAATGGTCCGTTCCTGACTCTCTTTCTCTCAATATTCTTCCTGCTTTCACGTAGCCGCTTACCATCTTGTTGCTCTCTATTTTTCTCTCAGTCTCTTGACTTTGTATACCAGGGGTACATCATCTACGCGTCCCACTTGATTGGTTGTTCTTGATCCTTTTCTGATCTCTGTGGAAATCTTCCTTGAATTTCTTTGACACTCCCTTTCTTTCTTTCATTCATTCATTCAAAAAAAAAAAACTAACAAACTAACAAAACAAAAACACACACAAGCATACACTCCTTGTAAGTTCAACTTTCACAAGTAACCTACCAGTTGAATCCCACACATATTTAAGCTGTACAAATCTTTTTCTACATTCATTAAAAAAAGATTATGATGAATCTTTGAAAAGAAATTCTTGTGTTTTTGGCCATTTGATTGATTCTGCAATGACTGGAAACAAGTTTTTGTGAAGGTTCTATAGCAGATGTAAGCAAGCCCAAATCTAACCAAACTGTTTGTTTTTGTGCTGTGATTTTCATTGGCAGTTGTCAATTTCAATCTCCATGGCCACCTTGACATCATCATCTACTCAAATTCTCCATCATTGGGCCAGATTCATCTTGTTCTTTTGGGTCAGTGGAATTTCTTATTTTGAGAATAAAAAGTGCAGATGTATTTATTCTTAGGACTTGGGATCATGCAAAACTAAAGCAAAAACTACTTGGGGATAGCTATTAGAGCAGAGGGCCAAAGTGGATGGAATGGAAGCCACTGAATCAGCAATCACTCAGACATCATGGTTGTTTCACATCCCTTACTCAATCTGTGGTTCAATATTGTTGTAGAAGAAGCGTGAAATTGGTGCACAAAATGCAAGAAGGAATCATATGTTCAAGCCATAGACAACTTCCCAAACCACACTCCTGTCCACATTAATTGAATCAATGCCCAAACAAATCCAGGCTGTGCTCAACTAGTCTTGACTTGTTTGGGTTTGAACAAAGTCCAAGTGACCTACCACAGGTGTGTTTCCAAATCCAATGAACAAGACATCAATAATTCTAGCAAAGACAATAAAAAGACTTCTAGTTCTGACAGAGCAACTCCAAAACCAGATGTAAGACTAAGTGCCCACCACCTTGTTGGAATTTCAGCTCAAGGGAATTAGAAGCAGTGAATGGAGGACAATCTTGAGGGACTGTCATACGACAGACTCAGCACTAAGTATCTCTCAGTTGGGTCCTCCTTGCATTTACTAAGGATGCTTTTCTACCCTACTTCACAACCTCAGCAACTTTCAAGCTTTTGGTTAATCCTTGGGTTACATATCATATTGTATGTATATGCACCCTCAGCAATCTTCAGTGCTTTCCTCAAAGTTACTTTCAGCTTCGAAGATTCAAAAGCACATTGCTTTCCAGTTATGCAAACAAAGGCAAGACCAATAACCCTTTCACTGGTCTTACCTTTTTCGACATTCCTTTTCATGTGCTTAACTTCCTTTCCGTATTTGCACATTCCTTCTTCAAACTTTTGAACTTCAACTTGCACAGTCCTCAAACTTTGAACTTTGATTCAACCTTCTTTGCACCCACTGCATTTACAATTGCTTGGTCCTCAGTCATGAACTACGCCTTGGACTTGCCCTGGTTGCTTGAGCTCAGAAGCTATGTCCTCCCTCTCTCATTTCTTCTGCTTTGACCTTATGACCTCATCTCTTGTTCGAACCTATGTCATACCTTTGTAGTACTAGTTGTATTTCCTATATAAGCTGTCTACTTCAATGCTTTCATCTCTTCTTCATCAAAATAAGATTATAGTTTCCAGCATAAGTTGATCCCGCCTTCTTCAAGCCTTGCCATTGCAAACCCTCTCAGTGTTCTTACTTTAAGTCCCTCTGAGCCTAGTAACTCTTCTTTGAAACAAAGAAGACCTTTGAAAATTCATTCCCTTATTCAAACTATCTTCTTTCCTTTCCTTCCTTCAATAGTGCCCACCCGTCTTTTTTACAAGACACCGTGTGACAGGGACTTAGATTGGACCAAGGAACAAAAAGGTAGTGAAAAAGTTATGATTCTCAGACTTGATGATTTGATTACTAACTTAAGTAGTACACAGGGACTGGCGACATGCATAAAAATGACAACATAAGTTGGACAGGACACCAGGCAGCAGGGTTGGACAGGACAAGACAGGAAAGCAACTATTTTTGGACTAGAGACTAGACAAGTGGGGGAACTCTTCTGGACAAGACATGACAGTAGTTTTACATCTAACTAAGATGGACAGAAATAGGACAGGCATCTCACTTGAGATGGACAAGACAGGTACTCAGCATCACAGATTTTGATGGGAAAAGATTGGGAGAGAATGTGAGTGGAGAGTGAAACCAGAATTCTGACACACCTGTGCCACTGACTCATCCAATTCTGATTAGAGTGACTCCAATAACACCCGTAGGACTAGGCATCCACAAAAGGTGACTTGTGCCCAAGCCTAAAATGTGAAGAAAACCAACCACCCGCTGGTCAAGAATTAGAACCAGGGTGCTTGTAACAGCTTGTCTGAGATGACTAATGTGCCGCGGAATGCTGTGTTATTACAAATAGTTTGCCATCAAAGGAAAGGAGATTCAACAATTGCTGTGGGAAGCTCCCCACATTAAAAGATGTAGTTTGGCTTTATTTTCCTTGTGCAGTCTTTCCAGGCTGGAAAAGTCCCAAATTTTAATCATATTTTCAAAGGTGATGGAGGGGATTGGGGGATCTATTTTGGACCTGTGGTTAGGTGTCATTGAGGCCTTTCCAATGGTCCAAAAGGCTGCCCAAAAATGCCAGGGAAGATTGCCTGAAGGGGGAGGCAAGTTTTCCCCTGCTAAACTTGTGAAAATTGAACAAGCTAAGAGCAGTTGTATTAGAATCATTGTACAAGTGAAGTGAAAAACAACATAGCATAAAGAAAATTTGGGTTGAAGCTCATACCTAAGAGCAGGGTAAATCAAGTAGGAACAAGAAAAGGTAACGGATAAACCAAGTAAGGAAAGTAAGACTAGCTTTGAGATTTAACAAAGGTAATTGAGGATCACAGGATTTTAGTAGAAATTTATGAAAGAGAATGAGTAGAGAAAAGTCTTTGAGATTTCTAGGCTGAGCAGAGCGGGGTTGTCCCTGAGTCAAGGTGAACATGATGGAAGAAGATAATGAAAGGATTTGATGAGGATGTGGTAATACGTGAGGCAATTAAACAGAAAAGATTTCAAAGTCAAAACAAAGTTAGAAAGTTAGTGTGTGGATCAACACAAGTCACATGAGTGTGCCTCTCCTTTTAGGGAGGAAGTCATTAGGGCAAAGCTTACTGTGCCTTTTTGACCCAGTAACATCATTGCCCTTGCCTGGCCACTAGGGGTCCAGGCCAGCCATGGTAACTTGGTCTTGACCAGGGTGGCTGTAAGCGTCAGCAATCTGTATGTCACCTGGAAACAGTGGTAGACACATGGAGGTAAGTAAATTTGTGGGGTAATTTTTTGCCAGCAGAAAGACTTGTGGTAATCCTGCGCACTGCTTACCAGAAGATGAAGCGGGGTTCAGCCCAGCGGATACTTCTGTCAAAATCTGACAAAACTTGGTTCAGCTCTCAAGTCAAACTTGTGACATTAGTTGCAAGCCCCTCCTTCGGAGGCTTGCTTCATGGGTGGGGCCCACACCAGCCATAGGTCACTGGCCCTCCAATCAAGGGGCTGGGGTTAAGCTAGACATTTACACCATGTGTCACTTTGAAGGCTTCAAGACCATCTTGGATCCCTTACAACTCAGCTAAGCCTACAGGGTGTATTATTGCTGTTCTATTTTCTTCGTAAAAGAAAAAAATATTATCATTAATTTGGCATAATTTTCATGTTGTAATGACTTGAACTTGAGAAGTTATGGACCTTTCCTTTTTTGTGGAAATTGAACCTGCAGCCAATAATTCTGATGCAAAAATTGAAGGTGCAACCCATCTGGACTGTCCAAAGGACATCTAGTGGGTTGCACCTTCAATGGGGTTGGGTCAAGTGTCAAAGACCCAAGTAAATAGCTAGCTTCAACCAATCAGGATACAGGATTCAGCCATGAAGCCGTGGCCAACCAGCATGCAGGATTCAGCCATAGAGTTCTGGCTAATTCCAACTCATGGTTCAGCTCTCATCTTTTAGTCATCAAGCTTTGAATAATTATAATTCATGGTTCAGTTCACAAATGTTATCATCTAGTCCTGACCAATCAGCATGCATCACTCAACCATCACATACTGACTAATCAGAACTTTTGGTTCAATTCACATCAGCAAAAATGCACCATATTTTACTATTAAAGGAGGGCATCTTCCCCCTCTCAAAAATTCAAAATCCAATCATCAGCCACAAAGACAATCACCTGAGTTTATCCCTGATCAATCACTTACTCTTCATTCAGATTTTCATCTTCAAATTATCAATTAAATGGTACTTGAGATTATTTTTTTCCCTGAGGTATTTATCATATATTAATACCTTGGGCAACAAAACATGTACTCTTAGTTCAACTATGTTCTTATTATGGTGTTCAAATATCAATTTGAAAAAATTGCATAAGTTCTTAAATGCAAGATTTGGCAGGGACATGTCAAGAAACTTAAAATTTATGATTCTTGACAGGTCCCTGCCAAATCTTGCATTGAAGAACTTATGCCATTTTTCCGAAATGATATTTGAACACCACATATAAACAAATGTCATTTAAATTTAAGGTCTTGGAAAAGCAACTCCCAGCAATTGGACAGACAAGTACCACAATGGGGTTGTCTGTCTAATACATGCAGCGGAAATGTGAGTTTTTGGCCTAATCCCCCCCTAAAAAAAGTCAAATCATCAACGCAGGAGTCAATCTCCCAAAACTCAACTCAGTTTAGGAGTCAATTGACTGAGTTTGAATTGAACTCAGTGTTTTTTAGAGGCGGCTTCAAAAAGTGTTAATGTGTCCAGATAACTCAAGAAATGAGTCAATAGACCCTTCAAAAGAAAATCAAATGATGATAATCTTATTGAGAAGTGCCTCCAACTATTAGATCCACATGAAAATAAACAAGAAGAAAATGATAATTACAAAAATGAAAATGATAAGAAAGGATAAGAATGAATGTAAGCAGCAACCTCTATCATGGTTACAGCTGAATAAGAAAACTTAGAAACTAACGTGAATGGATGAGGAAAACACAAGCAGTATGAGTCTGACGGTCGGAGGAAGATGATACAAGAGACTAGACAGATAGTAGATAGAAATTGAAGTATGAAGGATAACTAGAAAGACAAATGAAAAGAGGGATACATGAATGTGAGTAAATAGGAAGCATTTATGAAGAGAGGGATGAGAGATTTTGCTTGTGGGCCCCAACCACTGTACTTGGATGGAAACCATCCGGTGTTGGTAGTACCCCAGGCTTGGTATGTCCTTCAGGCTTGGTATGTCCTTCAGGCTTGATTAGAGTCTTACTCTTTATATCTTTTCACAAAGAGGTCCAAGCTCTTGTTTCATGTAAGGTATGTACATTCTAGATTCAGTTAGTTTGTGAATCTCTCTCTGGATTAGATACATGGGCTCTGGTTGGTGTCAGTGCAGTCCAACGGATAATTATTGGGAAAGTAATTCCTAATATTATTTCTGGCTGACAATGAAGATGAAGATAAATCTGAAGATGATGGAGATAAGTCTGAAGACAAAGGAAGGCATTCCAGCTCCACCACACAGAATACATGAGGAACCCCAAATGATGAAGGTCTTGATCAAAGAATTTTATCCACATTATAATATGGCTATGTCATTGTGATAATGTAAGAGCTGTGACTGCTCTTCACTGATTTCTTACAAAGGGTATGCATAGACACAGACTGAGAGTCTGGGAGAGATTTCTAGGAACCACATGTGATGAATTTCTGCTAGCTAGCTCAGTGCAAAGAAGGTTGGGGATCTCTCTATACAATAGGTAGAATGAAAAATGAAAGAGAGAGAAGAAAGGAGGAAAGGAGAAAGAAAATGATGTGAAAGGAAGTGCTTACCTAGCTCAGTTGAAAGAAGGTCAGGGAGCTACTGAGCTAGTCAGGGGCGGATGAATTGAGTTATTATAGGTGATAATGTCATGTAAGCTTGACGGACTGATTCTGTGAAATCCAATAGTGGAGGGTTTCACAGATAATGTCCCATGAAAAAAGCCTTCATTTTAAATGCGACAGCCTGGAGCAACCCAGAAATGTGAAACCAAAAAGTGGAAATGGTTAAAGTAACAGATGTCAAGATGGTTGACATTCTGGGTTTTAAGAGTCTTATATATAAGGGATTATGTGGAAGACTCTTATAATTGTGTAGGAGTCTTATTTATAAGGGTCTGGTGTATGATTGTGCAACCCTTATACATTTATGCCTGACTTAATAGGTGGTGGATGGATAGGGACGGTGGCTGGGTCAATGACAAATGTGGCCGAATTCTGCATTAAAAAATTACCCGGTACAGCCTAGGCTGTCTCTTGCATGGGTCTCTAACATGCTTCATGGAAGGTCATCGCGTTTGACTCTAATCTTTGACCTACAAAACTCCACTTTTGGGGGTGTACATAATATTTAAACAAAATCATGAAACAGTTACTGACTAACTGTACAGCACAGCAAAGCATGACGTCATCCTCAAACAAAAAATAATATGTTCAGATATGGGCAAAATGTGGTCAACAGGAAAACACCCAAAACCAAAACCAACCATTTCCAACTCGCCATCATGGAAACACAACAGCCATCTAGCCCACAGCAACAGCCCACCAAAAGACGCCGTTATCGTAAGTCTGAGCAACCTAACCAAACCAGCCCATCAAGTCAATCTAACTATCATCACTCACAGGAGTACCCAGATCTTGCGATCGATGTCGAACCAGCAAAATTAAATGTGTCTTCGAAGTCAGTCCTACCTCATTATTCACACAAACCACAATTCTCTTACTCAACTGCTCCACCTGTTTTTGGGTCAACTTAGGACGGACAATGTGTTAGCTGCGTCAACGCCGGTGTAGCCTGCACCTTTGCCAACCCGGGTAGCCTAAGAGAAAGGCCGCCGACTAGAAAGTATGTACATCTCCTAAAAAACAATAAAAGAAACTGTCAAGGTTGAATCGGGTTCTTTGCATGCCTTAGGGATGTCGAACATCTCCAGGCCAGGATTCGATCACTCGAAAGACTCATTCACGCTATCGATCCATCCTGCGATCTCTCCAACTTACCCGATCCACCTCGACCAAACCCTTCCAACCTGAGATTTAGTCAGTCTGTTTTGCCACCAAAGATTCAAAATTGACAAGGCGCTTATCTGCCTAATCCAACCGTGTGATTACCGCACAGGCCGAAATAGGCAATTGACTTCTTCACTGACCCTACCTGAAAACATTCATCCGGTTCACAACTTGATCAAGTCATCTACCCAGGACAGCCCACACCAGCCGACTTCGTCGAATAATGCACTCAACACACTCTTCAATCCAACCCGCTTCCAGCTCACCTCGATCACCGACCTACTTCCGTCACTATCAAAACTAGAAGACCTCTCACCCGTTGACAGCATCATCCGGAACGAGCACCACAAACTCGTCTACCAGCGTCCGGATGCTTTCCCGCCCCCCGACCTACAACAGAGTTTGATAGAAATCTATTTTCGTGAGCTCCATCCGCTCTTCCCACTTGTCCACCTTCCTTCGTTTATCGAGGACTTCAAAGGGGGTCGGGCCGAAGTCGACGACAGTTTCAGAGCTCTCTGTCATGCCATCTTGAGCATCGCCAGTCGGTTCTCGAAGGACCCGAGGGTATATATCGACCTCGACGGCAACCCTCACGCCTCTCTGCAAACAGCTGGCCTACGCTATTGTATCTCTGCCGTTTCTCATCTTATGCGCCCTATTCCCACACCTGCTGGTCTATGCGAACTTCAAGCTTTCACGCTTTTCGTCTTATACTGTTTCGGTGCAGTCAAGCCGTGTCTCACCTGGTATATGATTGGTGTTGCTTTACAAAAAGTTCAGGTATGTATTCATCTCGTAGCTTGTACTATTATGAACCTGAGGTGTTAATGCAAATCTTCTGAATCCACAGATTGCTGGAGCTCACCTAGAAAACAGCAGTCGCTGGACTGGTTCTCGTATCCAGGACTATTATCGCCGGAAGGTTTTCTTTGCATTATATGAATTTGATTACGTTGTTAGCTCCCCCTTAGGCAAACCAGCCTACATGCGGGAGAGTGATTTTGATGTTCGTAAGTGATTCAGTTGAAGCAGGTACATACATAAGCCACCACCTGATTTGTACCATCTCCTTTTTGTTTGTATGGTTTACAAATAGTTCCACCGAATCTAGAAGCCCATCGCGATCTTGATGGGTGTCCAAACCCGTTCGTGAACACAAACGGTGCTGAACCTGATTCGTCAGTGGACGGAATGGTTGAAGCTTACCAAATGATGAAATCATCATTCGGAGGATTAAAAAATCTACTCCCGGTGATCACCGTGATTAATACTCAGAGAGATTCCCATCCAGGTGTTAAATTCACGAGTTGCATTAAAACGTTGATCAAACAGCTCGATGATAGTATGGCAATTTGCTATCAAAAAGTCTCACTCCGCATCAATCTTCACCCAAATCCGGATCTTGCCAGTGATACCTCTCTGATACTCTCAGTATTCGTGACAACGTCAGTTGTTTCATTTGTTATGAACCTTTCGCTGGACTGGTACTAATTTTTTTGCCTTATACAGATGGTATCATGAATTCAGATTCCTACTTCACCAAATTTTATTCAATGTCAAAGAAAAGATTCCAGTCGAGGAACCCAGGAAGAAAGATAACAAGCAAGGTGGGATCCATCGACCAACACAGACAACGCTCCCGAAATTGAGGAACCCGTATCTAGATATATGTGTGGAATCCGCCCGAATCGTGATTAGTTCAATCAACCTATTGCACCAGCGCAACTTGCTAGCTCGCGCCTTTTTCTGGATTCCACTTCGGATAAAAAGCGCACTCATCATCCTCATCTGTTCGCTAGTCAAGCAACGTAAACCCATGTCCGAAGACGAGCGTAAACAGCGGTGCTTAGAAATCTCCCTAGGCATTCAGATTCTGAACACGATGGCTCCTAGGTTTGTGCACTTTCTCTGGCACTGTTTCAATGGTGCTATTCACACCTGACCAAATCTGATCGATCACTTGTTTTTTTTTGTACCCTTTTTCCTACTGGTTTGGGGATTAATTATAACAACAGTACCTATCTTGCAGAAGAGTCTTCTAGGATGGTGAGCGACTTGTATGCAAGTGCTATCCAATACAATCAGAAAAAAGCCAATAAAGCAGCCTCGTCATCTGCCCTCTCGTCATCCTCCTCATCAACACCCCATGGGCCCTACCAAGAAACGCCGCCGAAGAGTCAATCATCCTCAGGACTGTCTTCCAATCTTTCGTCTTTCCCACCATACCAACCCCACGATGTTGATAATGGACAACCCAACGAATCCTCAAACTTGTTTCCCTTCATACCAGGCTCTTCGACCGGTCATCAAAACATCGACTTCGGATCGGAATTATGGACTACCCAACTCTTGCCTCCCTCGAGTGCTTCAACCTCTTCTACTCTGCAATCCAATCCCATCTCTTTCTCGTTATCTAACACCGACGACTCACATTTTAACCTTTTGAACTTCTTGCCTTCCTCCTTTCCCCCGCCTCCTCCGCCTCCTCCTCCCTCTTATTGACTTTCTCCTTGCCTCGTTCTTTCTTTCTTCCCTTTTTGCAGTACTAAAAGCATGTTTGTTTGTTTTTGGTTTTGGACGGAGTATCCTAGCTCACTATTTACTAAATGCATGTATTTCATATCGGATCATTAAAACTTTTTTTTAATTTGTAAAGATGTAATCTTGGTTTTGTTTCATCTCTCTGTCTCTGCTTGCGGTGTGACACTCATCTATCTATGTAAATAAAAACAGGAAGAAATGATAGGAAATGATCATAAATATGGTGTTCAAAGCTACATGAATAAAAGAATTACATTTGACTGGGACCTGTCAAACAAAGTTTTATGCATGTTGACAGGTCCCTGCCAAATGTTGCTTTTTATTTCATTAAGAATTTGTGTAATTCTAGTTCATGTAGCTTTGAACATCATAAAAGAGAAGCAAAAAAGGGGTGCTTGTTCTCCAAAGTTATATTTTCCAACTTGATAATGCTAGTACTTTTGGATGTTGGTCTTTGTCTTGTTTTGTTCCACTTGAGGTCTTCAATTCCTTCATGGGAACAAGGCTAAAAAAGTGGTCACGGTTGACATGCAAGAAAAACTCTAGCCAAATGTGTATGTAAATATGTATGTACCAGTTGGACTGAAATTTGGATACTATTACATATACTTTGAAATGGAATTTTTAAGTTAACTACTAGTAACTACTTGAACATTTTCCATATGACATCCAACTTAAAATCTCGCCCAAGATTTTCATATTTGAAATTTCTACATACTCACAGCTCCTTTACATAGCTACTGTTCACTATCACTGTCACTGTCACTATCAGCTGAACTCAAAAGTATTATAATGAAACATAAAAAACAAATAATATTGGTTTCATCTTTATTCATATTTAAAAAGTATTTTGAACAATCATCTTATAGTTATTCTTATGATAAAATTTTCATTACATAATGGGAATATATATGTACACGGAGGGGTCTTTTCCCAACCTCAACGACCTCTTGCAATGCTGAAGCATGTGAAGGGGCCCCATGACCCAGGAGACGCCCCATCCATGTGCGCATCACTGGAGCTGCGACCATGGTGTCCCATGGACACCTACCTGACTGACAAAGGTGACACCGCATCCATGTGCGCGTCACTGGAGCCGTGACCAGCACAATTCTGGGACCATGGTGTCCAATGGACACCTACCCGCCACGCCAGCCGAACCGCTGTGATGTGCGGCCACACTTTTAGCCAAAGTCAATTGTGGATCTGACCAATCCAAGAAAAACCGGTCGGATCCACAGTTCCTGACGTCTTGTCCACCATCTGGTGGAAAAGGCGGGTATTCCACGTTGGCCACCGTTGCTCCAATCCATGTTGGCCGACGTGGAAACTAGCCCCGTGTCATACGACAGACTCAGATTCACACTCAGCACTCAGGATCTCACAGTTGGATCTTCCTTGAATTTGCTAAAGATGCTTTACAACCTCAGCAACTTTCAAGCTTTTGGTTAATCCTTGGGTTGCATATGACATCGCCTATGCACCCTCAGCAATCTTCAGTGCTCTCTCAAAGTTACTTTCCAAACCTTTAAAGATTCAATAGCATGTTTTCTTTCCAGTTATGCGAACAAAAGCAAGACCAATAACCCTTCCATTGGTCTTCCTTTAATTTCTGCATTACTCTTTCATGCGCTTAACTTCCTTTTCCAGATTTGTGCACTCCCTCTTTGAACTTTCGAACTTCAATGCACAGTACTCGAACTTTGAACTTCATTTCACTCACTCTCACACCCATCACACTTACCCTTGCTTGGTCCTCCAGTCATGGACTCGCCTTGGTGTTGCTTGACCTCTCTCTTCATTTCTTCTGCTTTGACCCTATGACCTCACATCTTGTTTGAACCTATGTCATACCTTTGTAGCCTCACTTGTATTTACTACATAAGCTGTCTGCTTTCATGCTTTCCACATTTCTTCATCAAAATAAGATTATAGTTTTTAGCATAACTTGATTCCGCCTTCTTCAAGCCTTCTCATTGTGAACCCTTTCAGTGTTCTACTCTAAGTCCCTCTGAGCCTAAGTAACTCTTCTTCAAAACAAAGAAGATCTTCGAACAGTCAGTCCTCTCTTCAAAGCTATCCCTTTCCCTTTCCTTCCTTCAAATAGTGCCCACCCGCCTCTTGTACAAGATGCTGTGTGACACCCCGGCAAAAACTTGAATGTTTTTGGTTTCTTTTTTCTAGGGTGTGGGAGCCATGAGGCACCTTATTTGGTCATTTATTAACATCGGTGTAGTTGAGTGGTTTAAGTCAGCTGCTGGATGAAACCACATGTTAGACCTTGCATTCGATGCTCCCCCTGATTGTTTTTATTGGTCAGGCCGGGCAGCCACCAAAAATCATCTCATTTTTCCTCTCCGGCTAGTTCAGATTGTGTGTCACGCTGACCAATGGGCTGCCCTCGTTGCACGCTGAAAACCTATCCAAAGGCAACACAATGACAGCTAATAATGTGTCAGAGCAACCCAACGTCTAGGGTGACACATCCCTAGTAGTCAGTAATGCGGGCGATTTGGTGAGCATTCCTAGGTTCATGGAAGTGTTTCAATCCACCTGCTGTGTATATAAATAGATAGATGCTTCTAAGCTCTAATTCCTCATGTAGGGCGACTTCTAAGGAATAAAAAAACAGGATTGAAGGATATATATTTGAGGATCTTCAACAAGAAAGCCACCCTTTTTGAAAGTGTGATCTACACAACATCTTACACATTAGGTGGACAGGGCCAGCCAGGGTGTGAATTGAAATCCAAAGGGTTGGGATAAAAGAATTTGATTTGGATGATGTTATTTTCTAAAATAGAACCAACACACTAGAAAGAAAAACATTAGAAGATAAAAAGAGAAAACCAATCTTGTGATCCTAAGAGACATGAGGTTATGAAGAAATGAATGAAACTGATGAAGTACCAAGAGAATGCCCCCACAAAATTTTTGGGTGTGGAGGGAGGGGGTCTGTTGCTTGGTTTTCCTTGCATTTTCAAGGTTAGCAATAGTCAATTAACAAGGTGAGGGTAGCTGGATGTACTGAGTAGGGGATGAGGGTAGCTGGGCAGGAAATAGCAAGGGTAGCAAATTAGGAGGAGGGTCAGTCTTTCTTGAATTGGCAGGGTAGCTAGTCCGATAATTGATCAGGGTAGCTGTGCAGGAGAAGGGAGGGTAGCAGATGAGGAGGGGGAGGGGGGTATTACGTTGATCAGAAGGGTAGCTTTGTTGATTTGATGATTGATGAGGGTAGCTGCTAGTGAGGGGGGTCAATTGGTTGGTTGGAGGGGAAGGGGAGCTTCGATGAGGGGGGTTGGTTGGTCAGGCTTGAATCACCAGGGTAGCTGGGTCAATAACCAATCAGGGTATCTGGGTAGGATCACAAGGGTAGCTAATGAAAAGGGGGGGCTTACATGGATTGGGAGGATAGCAGCTGCCTTGAATTGATGATCAATGAGGGTAGCTGCTACTATGAGTGGGGTCAATTGGTTGGTTGGTCGGAAATCAGAAGGGTAGCTAGTTCAAAGATCAATCAGGGTATCTGGTCAGTAAAGAAACGGATAGGGTAGCTAACTGTGAGGTGGGAGACTTACTCAGATTGGTAGCTAGGGTCAAAAAAAAAAACTGAAGAAAAGAAGGGTAATGTTATTTAGGGTAGCCTGAGGAGGGACTTGACTTGAAAGGGTTCTTGAGCCTACAAGGGTGGTAGCACCGTGTAACGACGAGAGGGTTTTTTTTGTTGAGTTGGTGAGCCATGGCAGTCAATCGAGTATGAGAGGAGTGCATTCAATTTGAGGTGAAAAAAATGTCAGACAGTAAACAACAATGATTTCAAGGTGTTTGAAGCAACAGAGAATGATTTTTACATAGATCCACCTGTAGTGTAGCACCCTAGTATAGTTAGCATAGCTCCCCACTGGTGAACTTACCCTGAAAATTTTAACTGATGATGAACTACGCTACTTGTTAGCTTAATTTGAAATACGCTACACAGGACCCAAATTACTGTTAGTTTTAAAAAAACTACGCTAACTGTTATTGTAGCGGTGATTATTCAAAACTAAAGCTAAAAAAATTGGGAGAAAATTTGCCACTACACTAGGTGTTGGTTTAGACGATTGTAGTTCCAACTTATGCTACATGAAATCCCATGTAAAAAAAGGCCGCTACGCTAGCGGTCATTTGTCATTTAGTGTAGTGGAGCGTAGCGACCCACTGTTGATTGGACCCCAGTTGAGTGAGGGAAGGGATGTGATATGATTGGTAACGGTGAGCACGACAGATTGGGATGTTGGTATGGGTTAAAAACAATGTACTGCCTCATATGATGGTTGTATTGATGTTCCGCCTAAAATGGGGGCAAAAAACCTTCGTTGGATGTAGTATTGCCCATGGGTTTGATTGGAAAGTTTGGGAACTGGAGGTGCTAAAATAAGACAGAAAAGTCAGGGTGAAGACAAAAGCAGCGACTTCTGAACAGGTGTTGGAGTTGGCAAGTATGAAGGAGAAGGGCCGGGAGTTTAATATAAAAAAAAACTACTTACCAGGTGATGAAGACCAGTTGTCTGCTCGTTCCTGTTGCTAGATGCCCAGGGAGTGGCATCTGGGGGAAACCTTCATTGTTGAGAAAGCATCGTGTGGAGCATTCCCCAGTTGGAGAAGGGACAGCACTCGCACACCCCGCCGCAGCATAGGGGAAACCTCAGGTTGAATTTTTTCAAATCCTTAGCTTTATTAAACTTGGATAACCACAACTCTGAAGCTCATTATAGCACAAATTATCATCCAAGATAGTAGCAGTAGTGTGATAAATGTAAGAAATCTCATCATCAGTGGTTGCCAAGCCACTTGAGCAAAGCAAATGTGGTTTTAATAGAGAGAACCACATCTCAATTGGTTAAACTCAGGCCAGTAAGGAGGGAGATATATCAGTTGTACTCCATGTTCATTGCACAGCTCTTGTACCTTTCCACACTGGTGAATAGTGCAATTATCAATTATCAAGACTGAATTCACTCCAGGGAAGGGATTCATCCTTGGCAACTGGAAAAATGGAGGATTGGTTCAGAAGTAAATTACCAATTCCAAAGGGGCCGGCTAAAACCACACCCCAAATTTGCTAAAAGGACGCCCCACAAGGCGTCATTTGGTGTGCACACCCCATTTGGGGGCCTGTAACCCTTGCACACTCAAAATGTTGTGTGCAGAGGGATGCACGCCTTGGTCAGAGGTGTGCACGCCCCAGACAGGACCCGAGTGGCTCAGCGACCGGCCACTGGGTCCTGCATGGTGGATGCACACCTTGATTTGAGGAGTGCATCCCCCCAGGAGGCCTTGGCTTTTCCAAGCCGATGTGTTCAAGCCTGCCTTTGGTCTTGGAGGGAATGGGAGAAGGCAATCTCTCCTCATCCCTCCAGGACCGGTTGGTATTGGAAGGATGAAAGGAGAGTAAATTCTCTCCTCATCCCTCCAGGACCAATCGGTCTTGGAGGGATAAGGAGAGAGTGAACTCTCTCCTCATCCCTTCAGGACCGGTCGGTCTTGGAGGGATGAGAGGAGAGTCCACACTCTCCTCATCCCTCCAGGACTGGTTGGTCTTGGAGGGATAAGGAGAGAGTACACTCTCCTAATCCCTCCAAGACTGGTTGGTCTTGGAGGAATAAGGAGAGAGTACACTCTCCTCATCCCTCCAGGACTGGTTGGTCTTGCAGGGAAGGGAGGAGGGAGTGTTACCTTCCCTCCAGGACCGATTGGTTTTGGAGGGAAGGGAGGAGAGAGTGTACTCTCTCCTCCCTTCCCCCCAGGACCAATCAGCCTTGGAGGGAATGGGAGAGAGCACACTCTCCTCCCTTCCCTCCAGGACCGATTGGTTTTGGAGGGAAGGGAGGAGAGTGTGTACTCTCTCCTCCCTTCCCCCCAGGACCAATCAGCCTTGGAGGGAATGGGAGAGAGCACACTCTCCTCCCTTCCCTCCAGGACCAATTGGTTTTGGAGGGAAGGGAGGAGAGAGTGTAGTCTCTCCTCCCTTTCCCCCAGGACCAATCGGTCTTGGAGAGAAGGGATGAGTGGATTTCCTCTCTCCTTCCTTCCCTCCAGGACCGATCGGTCTTGGAGGAAAGGGAGGAGAGAGTGTATCTCTCCTTCCTTCCTTCCAGGACCGATTGGTCTTGGAAGGAAGGAAGGAGAGAGTGCACTCTCTCCTCCCTTTCCTCCAAGACCAACTGGTCTTGGAGGGATGAGGGGCCTGCATCATCCCGCATGCCCTTGGCTTGGGCTACTACCCCTGTCCATGTCCTCCAAGGAGGACGTGGACGGCCTGTAGCATGCATGCCAACTTGAGCACACCCTTCAATCTAGGATGAAAACGTCCTCCGGGGTGTGCATGGTGGTGCACGCCCCACTCACCCACTCATGGGGCATGCCAAGCCTTGAATGTCCGATTGGGGACGTGGAAGGCCGGCACTTCCCATTTGGGGCCTCCATGGTCGATGGACACCCAGAACGTGGTGTGTACGGGTCAGGAAGCCTCACCAAAGGCATCCTTTTAGCAAATTGGGGGCGTGGTTTTAGCCGTACCCAAAAAATATCCAACTTTTGGCATACAGCCGTTCCGAGATAGAATGTAACTAGGAAAACACAGGTTTTCCCATTTCCAGATGTGCTGTGAGATCGGCAGGATGGTCATGTACATGGCCTCTCACTAGTGTGACACCCTAGATGGTTGGTAGCCCAAGCTTTCCACAACTTCTTTTTTATCATTGCCTTTTCCTCAAGATTGATCTTGGCAAAAATGCCACGGTGTTTGATAAATTTGTATGCCAACTTCCAAGTACCTGGCATTTGATCTCTGAAATCCAAACGTTGAGATAAACAACATAAAAAGGATCCTGAGAATGAACTTTTATCAAAGCTCATTGCATTGATGGATTCAGCTCTTCCAAAAAACTGGGAGCATTGTCAGAAACCCAAATGATTATCAGCAATTTGGTTCACCAAATTCAAATCCAATAGAGGTTCAAGAGAAGCTGAGGGAATACATTACCAAAAATCCAACTTCTTACCCTGGATGAGATTCAGGATTGGCTTTTTGGGGAGCATGATATCATTTTATGCATCTCAACAATTGATCACACATTCCGGGAAAAAATGAAAATCAGTTTAAAGAGGGAATTGGTTAATCAACTCCCAATATTTGGAGTTGCAACTCCCGCGACCGCTGCAACTTCAATTTTGGGAGTCACAACTCCAATTCAATGTTTAATTTGGGAGTCGGAACTCCAAAAATGCAAAAAATCAAATAAAATCACAGCTCATTTTTGGAAAGAGCAGATGGGCTGAAAAATTTACTGAGTCCTCTGAGTGCCAGCCTTGTGATATCCTGAAGTTTTCAGGCAGTTTAAATTCACCAAATTGAATGGAGATTTTTTTTTCTTTTCCATTTTTCTTCTCTGATTTTTTTTTTGAGTTTTGTCTTTCTTTTTTCATGAATCAATTAGCTCTTATCAATCTGTTGAGTGAATTTCCTCCATTTTTGATCAATTGTCATTTCTTGTTCAGAAATCAATTAATAATGCCATTGGCAGTTTATTGATTTTATTCATCTAATTTGGTAATTTTTTTGACAACAAAACAAATCCAAAGATTTCAAATAAATAACATTATAATGAATGATGTGAATTTTTCAGCAGGCTTGGGGCATTGATTCAAGATTTATGGTGGCTTTGTAGTTAAAGTTGTGGGTTTTGTGATTTAAAAGGGGCTTCGAAAAACAACACCTAGTTTTTCGACCAACGACTCCCACGACCGGGTCGACATCAATTTTGGGAGTTGTCGGTCAAATTCCAGCTGCGGGCCTGGGAGTCGTCCTCCGAATCCCAAAAAATAAAAACGGGAGTTGTTCTCCCAAATACGCCAATAGACTGGGCGGATTTGGGAGTTGCCCTGATTTACCGGAAGGAAATCCTTCCGGTCAATGAGGCTGTTGTACCTCGTCAATCGGCAGGTTTTCCTTTCGATTGATGATGTACAACTCCTCATTGACTGGAAGGAGTTCCTTCCAGTCAATGAGGGGGGCTCCCAAATCCGCCCAGTCTATTGGCGGATTTGGGAGAATGACTCCCATTTGTATTTATTTATTTATTTTTTTTTTTGTTTTTTGGGATTTGGGTGACAACTCTCAGGCCCACCGCTGGAATTCGACCGACGAATCCCAAAATCGCCGTCGTTGGTCGAAAAACTGGGAGTCGTTTTTCAAAGCCCCTTAAAAAAAAGGAGAAAATAACTCATGGGTGAAATTGTTTCAAAATTTCACTGAATGACCATCATGGCACAAATACTACCCAGTTGAAATCTTGGGGCAACTGCACATTTCAAACTTGAGTTATGATTTTTTTTTGTCTTTTTTGGTGTGATGACTCCCAAATGCTAAACCAAATTGGAGCTGCGACTCCCAAATCTGACGTTGCAGCAGTCGTTTAACCAACACCCTTTGAAGAAGAACCACTTGTTAAATTGAAATCAGTCCAATCTTAAGATGGTGTATCTGGCTCAAGTGGGAATGATGCCTGCTGAGTTCATAGTATTTTCCAGTAAGGGTGTTGTATTGTTCATATTGAAAATTTGAGACATTCTGTCATACGACAGACTCAGAAATAAGGATCTCGCAGTTATATATTCCTTGCATTTACTAAGGATGCTTTTCTACCCTACTTCATAACCTCAGCAACTTTCAAGCTTTTGGTTAATCCTTGGGTTGCATATCATATTGTATGTATATGCACGCTCAGCAATATTCAGTGCTTTCCTTGAAGTTACTTTCAACTTTGAAGATTACAAAGCACATTGCTTTCCAGTTATGCAAACAAAGGCAAGACCAAGAACCCTCTTACCAGTCTTCCCTGTTCAGCATTACTTCCTCATGCACCTAACTTTCTTTTCTGGATTTACACATTTCCTCTTCCAACTTTTGAACTTCAACTCACACAGTCCTCAAACTTTGAACTTCAACTCAACCTTCTTCGCATCCACCCCACTTTCAAATGCTTGGTCCTCAGTCATGGACTACGTAATAAACTTGCCTTGGTTGTCTGAACTCAGAAGCAATGACCTTCACCTCTCATTTCTTCTGCTTTGACCTTATGACCTCATATCTTGTTCAAGCCCATGTCATACCTTTGTAGTACTAGTTGTATTTCCTATATAAGCTGTCTACCTCTATGCTTTCCATCTTTTCCTTATCAAAATAAGATTGTAGTTTCCAGCATAAGTTGATTCTACCTTCTTCAAGCCTTGTCATTGTAAACCCTTTTAGCGTTCTACTTGAAGTCCCTCTGAGCCTAGTAACTCTTCTTCGAAAATCAAGAAGACCTTCAAACAGTCAGTCCCCTATTCAAACTATCTCCTTTCCTTTCTTCCTTCAATAGTGCCCACCCGTCCCTTGTACAAGACGCTGTGTGACACATTCCAGATGAATCATCAATCTGTAAAAGAAGTTTGATCTAAACCCATGGAAGTGCTCCTCATGGTCAATGGATTCATCACTGTACAACCCATTCAAATGCCAAAAGATACTCTCTTCTTCCTGGAATCTTGTTGTGTGGTGTTTTGGGAATGGACATTAAGGAAGGGGTCAGGCTAAATGCACTCCAAAGTTTTACTACATGCACTCCAACTTTTTGGAGTGAACACTTTCCCACTCCAAAATAATTGGAGTGGACACCAGAGGGAAAAAATATATTGGGCACACTCCGAATACCCCCAAAAAGCTGAATGCACTCCAATTGTTTCCTTTTTGTGCTCCAAAGTTGAGCCCAGGCATTGAGGGATACTACAACATTTTTTGTTGGTGGGGGAGGGGGGAGCAGACAACATGTTGTTATATGCATGTCTATCTCTATCTGATCTTAAAAAGTGTGGGATATGAGGTGAAGGAGTTGGATTTCCTGGTGTTTTTTGGGTGTAACTTGCAGTGGGTTTCAGGGTGCACACTCCCTTCACTCCAAAAGTATTGAGGGATTGGAGTGCCCACCTAGTCACTCCATTTTTTTGGGTGTACTCCGGGTGTACACTCCAAAGTCATTGGAGTGTGCAACATGTACAATCCAACAAATTGAAAAATTGTTTTGGAATTTGTGTGCACAGGATTTGCACTCCAAGGAATTGGAGTGCACATTCTGTGTACTCCAAGCATATGGGGCACTTTGGAGTGGACAAGTATTCACTCCAATCTTTTTGGAGTGAACACTTTTCCACTCCAAAAAAATTGGAGTGAACACTTGTCCACGTAGGAAATCATTGGATTGCATTTAGCCTGACCCTATTTTTTCCAAATTTTGGAATTTATTTTTTCATATTCATTTTTTGGAACTCATTTTGAATCACTTCACCAAGGCTTTTAGGCCCTGTTTGGCACCATCATAAAAATGGGTGTAATATTGAACATTTAATTCAATAAATACTAAGGCTCTGTTTGGCAGGCCAGAGCATAATGCCAGATTGTGAGGTGCTGCATGAAGATGCAAATAGGGTTTAATAACCTTATTTGCGTCTTCAAACACCTTGATCCGTCACTTTAACACTTCACGGTGCTGTTTGAAACAGCCCCATGAGTTGGGATTGCTGCACCTAGCAAAGTGGCCGTACAGATGACCAAATCACTTTTTTTTGCTAGGTGCAGCTTGGTTTGGGTTGTAATGATGGTCGACGAGGTATTTTGGGGGGGAAGGGGCAGGTTGTGTGGTTTTGAAGTGTTGAAGACTCCTTGCTTGGGGGTCTTCACACTGATTATTTTAGTCGAGACCAAAATAATCAGTTTCACAGGGGAACTTAAGCAATCATGCGTTCCCATGAGGAACTTCAAGGCATCATTGGACATGCCAAACATGCCCCAACAACATTGTGATATCTGGGCGACCCCCAAAGTAATTGCAACAAAGTTTATCACGATCTCGGCTCACAATTGGCCTGCCAAACGGAGCCTAAACTTTTGGCATAAATGTAATGAAATTAATTTAGAATGAAAAAAGGCTTCCTGCTTCTTTATTGACAAGATGAAAGTCCATATATTGGACTGTCTCCAGTGCCATCATAGCATTATTACCCTTTATATCTGTTTCAAGTGTAATATTAATATTGTGATGCTACACCTGTCCATTCTGATGTCACAAATGATGAAGCAGATGGCACTCTTTATCTCTATACCAAGTCTGTTATATTTGTGCCAACAGTTTGGCCTTTATTGAATTAAATGTTCAATATTACACCCATTTTTATGACAGTGCCGAACAGGGCCTCAAGAAGTTAAGTGTTGTGAGCAAAAAACAATATTATCAAATAAAGGAAAATTCCTAGTAACGACAAGTTAAAACAAACTGATCATTTCACAACAAAAGCGCAAAGCAGGATAGATGAAATAGGAATCAAATTTTATTGGCAGTCAAAAATACAAAACAGACCGGGACCCAAATGTAACAATAAATTGAGAGCGGAGAATTGCTTGAGATAGCTGATGAAAAAAAAAGCTATTCTTCGTACTGGTAACGAAACGATCCCAGAGACACAATCAGAGGGGGAGGAATAAAAGGTGAAGAGAGAAGAGACGTACGTCAGAAGCGGTAGGACTTTTGAAGTCCAACATAGGACCTTCGAAGCCGATGTGATCACGAAGCCGATCGAATCGGGCCGATTTCGTCGCCTTCTTTGATACTCTATGACGCAGAGAAGTTTTGGGATGGACCGAGGCCATCGGATCGTCTTCGTTTGCAGATAAGAAACCGTTCGAGTCGAGTAAGTTAGTCGACGTGGAAATCGGCGAGGATAGCGTCGAGGAGGCTTCCGATGATGATGGGGTACATATCCCTCCTTTCTTCTTTCCCTTCTTCCTCGGCGAATTCGGACGTGAATCTACATCTTCTCTTGGTGGTGCCTATATGTTCAACTCATCTAACATCAGTTCGTCTTTTTTTCTGTGATATGATATCTATGCTAGGAGTACTCAACTTGTTTGAAGTATGAGTACATTGGATAATTACCGAATGGTTTGTAGAACAATTTGAAGAGCAAATAACCTCCTAAGAAGAAAAGAGAACATCCAAATACAAATCGGAAGGAAAATCGATGACCATCAAGATTTGCGGTGTCCCCCCAAAGAAGTCTTTTCAAGGTTTATGATTATTGAGGTGAGAAGTTAGGGGTGAGACGTACCGACATCGATAGTGGATAAGAGGATGATAGGAGCGATGTAAGCCAGAGAAAGAAAGCGGAAGATGGACGGGAGATAGCTCAGTGGCCATGGTAGCGGGATATCGAATCCTGAGCTCGAAACCATCGATGTCTTCCTGTCTGTTTCTCGTCTGAGTTTTTCTTTTTCTTTTATCGCCGATTGCTGAAAGTGGTCTGTCTAATATGTATAAGCCATATCACATGATACAATGACGTCATTCACATGAAAAAAAAACTGCCACAACCACAAAACAACAAAACAACTTGTATCTCATGAGATAAAACAAGACCACCAACCAACCTCTTCCTTAGCCCTTATCTCCTTCCACTATGTATCCCATTTGGTTCCCAAACTAGCCATGACCAAAAAAAAAAGAAGAAAAAGAAAAAAAAGACATCCTCTTGAGATGAAAAAAGCAGTATGCGTGGTCACAGGTGTCCATCATAAATATGTGGGATAATACTACAGCTTCTTGAAGCCTCTGTTTGGATCTAAATGTTGTGAGAAGATTGACAAGATTTCTTGTGACCACTGCTCATAATATCATACATACACTTCAAAAGTTTATTTATCAGTACTCAGTCTTATGGATCTGAAAAATTAAATTTTACACATCAATATTCACATAATGGTGAGGAGCAATTGGAATACAGAAACCAATTTTCAATTACGACATATTTTTAATAATTTGAAGAATTGTTAATTATTGATCAGACAGATATTCGTTTGAACAAACAACTTGATTTTATATTTCATAAATTCATCTTTCTGATGAGAGATTTTTCATTTCAAAAAAATGTCATCATTGTTGAAACTAAGACTTCAGACCTGAAAAAAGGAGGGAGGGGGTATGTACTTAGCATCAAGGAAAGAACAGCAAGAGAGTGTTCTTGTTGGACCAGATTAAGTGGTGAGACAGGAATGAAAAGAAACAATTATTTTGATCCTTGTTCTATGTAGTACACTATATATTGGATGTAATTTTGAGCCAGGCCAAAAATCCCAACCTTGATATTCTCCTCTCAATCCCCAATAATTAAGCCACAATAGCAGATGTGTCTTAATGTGCTAGGTTTCAAAGGAAGAGATCCAGTTATCCAGATCCAATAGATGGTTGTTTTGCTGGTTTTTTGACCAGTAGAGGTTGTCTATAGAGCCTGCCTAATTGAACTGAACTGAACTGTGCACCCTACCCGTAAATCTTATTTTGCGGGATGTCTAGTGAACCAATGAGGATGACGAAAGAGGGAGGTCACTACTGCTTTAGGGCCCTACTTATTACTTATGCCGGACATAAGTGTGATGGACAAGATACCCCATCAATGGGAAGTGATAGCAGACTTCTCTCAAAATCTGGTGATACCGTGCACCATTGAAATATCCTCGTGGCATTCAAGTTCCACTAAAGCTTTATACATGCTCACACATCAGATCAGGCTAGGAAATGAGGGTAAAGTCCCAAGTGGGAGCACTTTCCACACGAACACTGAACTTGCGCTGGTAACACACTACAGAGAAGGGAAAAAGAGGGAACCTGTGTATTTGGAACAGAACCAAGTTAATTCCAAACCATGGAGGTAAAAGGCTAGGCTTTTCTATTCGGTTGTGACCAGTTTTTAGCTACTGCTCGCCTATCTAAAACTTTGCTTGGGATTTTCTGATCTCTCTTAGGTTGGAGAGAGGATAAGGACCACACAAGATTCGATCGATACAGAGAAAACAAGATCGATTCCGTGCACTTTTTCAAGCTGAGTTTACATCACGATTTAAGACTTTCGGGCGGCTGGGATCGAGAGGGATAAGATGAAGATGGCGAAAAGCTTGTCAATAACCATGCTACTTGTTTGACGAATAATAGGCGAAAGGAGATCCTAACCCCCCCCCCGATCTTTTATAATGTTGAAAATGACGACTTACCATGAGGGTTTCTTGGATCCTTAGCAAATTCGGGAGCTGCATGAACGATCCAATCCTATGAGTTATGGAAACTGGAGATGTGCAAGAGAAGAAATTGGAGAGGATGGATGAGAAAAGAGGACTGACATTTAAGCATGGCATTTTGCATCTTGTTGACCAAGTAAAAGGTGATCGCACCGCCGATGATGAAGTGACTCATCGGTTTGAAGACGGGTGTGGGCCAAGCTCGGACGCCGAAGAAAGACTAAAACGAAGCCAAACACAGGCTAATCAGTTGATTCGGTACTTGGAGGGATTAGATTCTTGGCTGAGCTTGCGTACCATTACTGTTTTGTTGGTTAGGGCGAATTGGGAGGTTGATATCGGAGGTCGCACTCGATGATGATGGGTTGAGGTGGATGTGTAATATTGGCTGGAGTCGGTTGACGGTCATCCATCGCGGGGACGGCCGGGGTGGATGACCCCCATATAAGCATATGCCTACCCAAATCAATAGAAGCATACATTCTGATGCTCAAGAACCTCAACTTCCTGGTTGTGACAGGGGATTTATGTAAATAGGTCTTCTCATCAGATTGAAACTCAAGCACAAATTGCCATCTAAGCACTAAAAGAAAAAATCAAACCTTTTATTTGTTCCCAACATTTGTAAATTGCAGTAGCAAGGAATTTTTCAAAGACACTGTATGTATCCCAATCAATATGGGATGTTTATAACCAAGAGGGCAGTTCACGACTGTCTGATTTCGTTTTTGCTGATTTTACGACTCCTGCTTATGCAGGTTGTAACTTTAAACTGGCACTTGCATGAGCAGGCCATTTAAGCAAGGGATTCGCCATGGAACTCCCTTGCAGGTTTGCTGATTTTAATTGGATGTATGAATACTGCCTGCTGGTCCGGTCTCACCTTCCCGATTCTGCCATCACTAGTGCAAGCTGGTGAGGAACGGGTAGTTGAGGCCGGGGCCCAGTGGAGATGAAGATGGGGTGCAGAAATATTTCTCCAAGAAGAAAAATGAAACCGTCCTTTGTTGTGCGGGCGGCTTGTTGGAAATCTGAGTTGGACATGTCAAACATTCTGCCAATGTTGTACCCTGTATGCGACTTGGGGGGACCACAAGGGTGGAAGTATTGGTTTGAGAGCAGAGCAGACAGGGCAGGTCTGTTCAAGACCAACATGAACCTCCGTTGCTGGTTTTGTCTGCTGATCTGAGGGATCCACAACCCTTCATGCAGCGCTTGTTGAACAAGCATGCATAAACCTTCCTTAAACTTTTCTGATGCAGACTTAAAATGCTGCTGAATTTATTAAAATCAGGCAGTTGTGAACTGACCTAATAGGAATGCTTCAAGCAGGGATCAAAAAACCAGACTGCCAGCACCTGTCTAACCCACTTTCCCAGTCAAATTGGCTTGGAATATCTGGTGATGTTTGGTTAAGGATTTGGAAATATTTCCCCATGTTAACTGGAAGACTTCCCTTTGCCATCTGCAGCCCCTGCAGATCTTAATTTGAGAGTGGAAAAGCTAAATTTCTAGCTTTTCAACTGCAATTGGAGGACTTCCCGTCACAAATCTAGAATACAAAATTCTAGATTCCAATCTTTATTTGGTGGTGAAGACTCTTCCAGATTGAGTTTTCCCCACCAAATAATATTTGGAATCTGGGAT
This sequence comes from Puccinia horiana, assembly GCA_001624995.1. Lineage (NCBI taxonomy): Eukaryota > Fungi > Basidiomycota > Pucciniomycetes > Pucciniales > Pucciniaceae > Puccinia > Puccinia horiana. Next base: position 214,544 of record LWDY01000011.1, read on the forward strand.
TTCAGATTCTAAAGCAGCGACGGGAAGTCCTCCAGTTTCCAGATTGAGTTTTCCCCACCAAATAAGATTTGGAATCTAGGACTTCAGATTTTAAAGTGGCAACAGGAAGTCCTCCATTAAGCTCTGGCATCTGGCTCTACAGGGGGGCTGTAGATTGAAGGGAAGTCATCCACTGTCCTATTGAAGAATTTTTTGAGTTTTAATTCTTGAATTCAAGTGCAAGGTACCACATTGGATTAATTCTGAATTGGTTGATTGCATTACATTTTGAGTGTTGGTGTTTTAGTTGAAGTGTTAGCCATGATGGTTAAGGGATCAGGCTCTATGATTGTTGAGATAGAATGACACATTTTTGAAATGGAAACAGAGAAACAGAGTCACTTAAATTGATCAGATCACAGGCACAGAATATGGAAAGAATAAGTGCATTGTTTTGGTGAGTTTTTTTTTTGGGCTGTATGACCAGAGATGAGTTTTATGTAGAAAAGGGTGGTTTATTTATTATATATTTCTCATGAGGTCAATCATCTTATAACTAAGAAATCAGATGCTGGAGCTGAGGTGTTTTTCACATTAAAAAGTCACTTTAAGTTTACAAAAATGTTTCAGCTCAACTACCAGAGCATTTAAGGTTCCAATTACATAACAAATTACAGATAGTCATTCTGGACCCTGGTACCAAGCGGTACCCAGGTACCTCCCCAATTTTGGGCCAAAATCTGGTACCTGGTACCGCACCTGACACCACCTGGGCGGTATCACAGGTACCGCTGGCAGGTAACACAGGTACCACAGGGACCGCCTTGGTCAGACAGGCCGTTCAACCTGTTTGACCAGTCAGACAGGTGTTTCAGCCTGTTTGACCCGTCAGACAGGTGTTTCAGCCTGTTTGACCAGTCGGACAGGCTGAATGATGCCTGTCTGACCGGTCAAACAGGCTGCACTGCCTGCCTGACCGGCCAAACAGGCGGTTCAGCCTGTCTGGCCGGTCAAACAGGCTGAACTGCCTGTCTGACTAGTGAAACAGGCCATTCGTCCTGTCTGACCAGTTAACCAAGCCATTCAATCAGTCTGACTGGTCAGAAAAGCTGGCCAGCTTGAATGTGATGCTCATAACCGGGTCAAGCAGGTTGGCCCACATGTGTCCAAACCCAAACCAAGTGCAAATCAGGTTGGGTCAACAACTTGGATTTTTGCTGAAAGGACAATATCCATCCCTGGACCCCCCCCGGGGGGGGGGGGGTAAGCGGTACTTGCAGGTGGTACCTGGGTACCCCACCGCTGTCTGGCCAAATCCAAGTACCTGGTACCACACCGGGCACCTCTTCACGGTTGCAAGGCAGGTGCAAGGGGTACTAGGTACCCGCCACGGGTACCGAATGCCTATCTCTGTAACAAATTCCATGATTTGGTTTCCTGAAATCATAAGTTCTTATAGGATTCCCCAGAAAGGAAATTGGAGTATAATAACCCCAAAGATTTAGTACATGCACCCCACCAATGTAATAGAGGAAAATTTTATGAAACATTGCTACAAATAGTGTCAAATTACCCTATGTGAGCTGTGATATTTTCCCTTGTTGACTGACTGACAGGGATGCACTTGCTGTGCAATCTTCCAGGGCATAAATTCCAACAGGGACAAGAATTGAAAGATGGTCATCAACTTGCAAAGCATTGGGGGCAAAATAGGTACCACCCAACTACAATATTATAGTGGTAATCTTCTCCCACCTATACAGGTGTAACACCAGGCCATAAAACTCTCCTGCAAGCCAATACAACTGACAAGTGGTTCTGATATTTGATTGGGCACTAAATGGAATGGTGTAGGACTATACAAGTTTTGCTCCCCAACAGACAGTGTTAACTACCAACTTTCACACATACTGCATGTTAATCTAATACTATGCTCTGAGAAAATACTATATATGTAAGAGCCAGTCCAGAAGAATAAATCAAATTAATATGGCATCCATATCCAAGAGGGATTTCTGAGGCACCCACATACCTTAATCAATAGTACTATGAAATATGCTTTTGATGATGACAGACTTGAGTATATTATGTGACAAGTTAGGTTTCACAAGCTTGGAGAGGTAAATGAGTGATATGGGTGTAGTCAGTGGGAATTGAACAGGTAACAGTGGCAGTGCTGTGATCATAACCTATAAAAGCACCGGGGATGCAAAACAGGTACCACCCATTTACACTATTGTAGTGGGAATCTGATCTCCCCTGTACAGGTATTGCCCCAGGCTCCAACACAGCTAAGAAGCCTTATCTCTCAGTTGGGTGCTCTGGGAGAGCTTCCATAAACTTTCAAGTCTTTGTTAGCCCCCAGAAAGTGTTTTGAGCTGACTTGCCCCAACCAAAAGAAGAAAAAATGTATAAGATTTCTCCTTTCCCAAAAAAAAAACACTTTGGTGCAAAAGAAAAGTTCAGCTACAAATTTTTTTTTCAGGCAATAAAATAAGTCCCTCTATTGGAGGGGGGACACTGTACCACAGGCTCCGTATGGGGACCTATGCACTATGTCACATGTGGACCCCGCCGCCTGAGAGAATTTTGACTTCTGGTGGGGACTTTTTTTAAGGGACTTAGAAATACGACGATCGACTCCCATGGAAATTGTTGTTCGAATTTTGATTATTTTTGGGTGTCGTTGCCAAAATTTGACAAAAAATGAGCAAAAAGAAAAAAAATTATAACTTTTGAATGGCCTAAAAATTTCAAATATGCAAACAGATCCCCCCATGATTCCTCTGAAAAAAATTGATCCCCATTGCACGCACACAAACCATTTGTGTGGTGTAGCCCAATTTCCTATTTTCCTACTTTAATCTTTAATTAATACAAAGAAGATTATAACTTTGAAAAAGAGGATCCAAAGGGTCCAAAACTTTTACAGTAATCATTCATGGTATCTTTGAAGCTTTTCAAAAATATTCAGCTTGACATCATTTCGCAAAAGCCTTTGGGAATTTTTCTTTTTTTTTCACTTACATGGGCAAAAAAATTAAATTCCCCAAGGCTTTTGGTAAGTGATATTGAGCCGCAATTTTTTCACAAGATTCAATGGTCTGATTTTTGATTAATGTCAAATTCTTGGACCATTTGGATCATTCACTTTAAATTTATAATCTTTTTTTGTATTAATTAAAGTAGGAAAATTGAAAATTGGGCCACACCGCACAAATGGTTTTTGTGCGTGAAATGTGGCTCAATTTCTTCCAGATGACACATGGGGGACTCTGTTTTTATATTTGAAGGTTTTAGGCCATTTGGACCAGGCATTCAAAAGTTATAATTTTTTTCTTTTAATCAATTTTGGTCATTTTTGTGAAATTTGGCAATGACTCCCCCAAAAACAAATTCCACCAACAGAGTTGTTTGTCAATTTTGGCTTTTTGGAAGTTCTTTTTGAAATCAATCTCCTACATGAGAGCATCTCCACACAGGGTGGAATTCGCGAGTGGAAAACTCGCCTGATGCATTTCAATTTTTATCTTGTGTGCTGTGCACCAGTGGAGTGTAGCCGGCATACAAATAATTGTGAACCTTGGTTGATTTGGTGTGAATTGGGGATGAGTCGTGTGGATTTCACACAGGAGGACATATCACAGGATGTAGAGGGAGCTAGAACCACACTCAATTTGATGTTTTTTACACTTGTGGCAAATCTAGGTTTGCATTTTCACCCCCAGTGGAGTGTGACTTTTCAAGTGTGGGGTGGAAAATGAGTTTCCACCCGCAGTGGAGATGCACTGAGTCTCTGCACCAATTTTGAAATAGATTTCATTACTGGGATGACCTTACCTGTCCTCATCTTTCTACCATTTTTTCACATCCTCAACCCCTCTTGTTAAGGTACAATCATTGATTTGAGATCCTGTACAGGACATAGCCAAGGAAATCAAGTCAAAAAAAAATATTTGAATGCCATTATATACCCCTAAAAACAAGTGAAAGAGATGGAAAGATTCCCCTTGATGTTGGGCATCTTTTGTTCTCCTACAACTCATTCACACAATGTGTGGTGATGAAGCTATGCAGGATTGAAAAATGTCAAGTTCCTAATTCTCTCAGGCCACAGGGTTGACTTAGGGTGCAATTCACTCCTTTGGAGGGACTTTCCAAGTTAGAAAATAACCACTGCAAACGGTAGGCATGCCTAATGTTGCTGCGGATTGTCTCCAAGAAAAAAATTGACAAAAAAACATCTTTGAAAAAAATGTTGATGGTTATCGGTTTCAGGGAGACTTTCCATGTTAAGCGCCATGTCAGGGTCAGTGATGCCAAGGTATTAAAACCTTCTAGCTACACTGCCTGCAAGTAATAAACAGGCGTGGTAATGCACTGAAAAGGTGGTGGAACTTTATAAAAAAAGCAACAAAAGAAAGATAATAAAAAATATAACTAATTTTTATGACAGAGGGGCCTGCAAGCAGAGGTTGTTTACTGTGCCCTCTGTAATCAGGAGCTGGATTTCAGGTTGGTTTTTAAGACCTGATTATTCTGGTCTCTCAATTAAGAAAGAGTACACCCAGAAAGATGCCTGCTACTGAAGAAGGATAAAAGAATTACTCACTAGTGCTTCCAAGTTTATCAAAAAGTGTTCAGAGGGACTAAGGCTGTCTTGAGGCACTCAAAAAGGTGGTTGGTTGGTGTTATTTGAAGGCTGAAGGCAGGATAGGTGGTTGTTGGTTGATATTCAAGGCAAAACAGCAGGATTTAAGCTAAAGTAACTAGTTTAAAGGCTGGTTAGAGGGCGGTAAAAATGCTGTTTAAATGTAACAAAGATGATTTTTACATTGGGGGGAGCTCGGGGTCTCTTGTATAGTATTTTTGGAGCCTCAGAAGCGCCCACAATCTCTCAATTTGGTGGAGTAGTGTACTTTTGGCTAGTCTGGGCCAATTGTAGCTATGTACACATGGCCCATGAGGCTGGAGGCGCTCACTAAGGGGTCTGGGGGTTTGCTACTTGGTTGTTAACAAGCCTTGTTGGGTCCTGGACCCCTTTTTACCTTTGGCCTGGGCCAGCTACAGCGCTATGAGGCAGTTTGTGGCCCAATTCAGCCTGTTCAAACCTTTGAGTGCCACGATACAAGTGATGCAACAAGGTTTTGGGGGTCTGGGGAGTTGTTCCCATATTTTTTGGGGCGCTCTGAGTCCCCCTGTATTTTTCTCATAATTTTACAACCCTTCTAACTTGGGGTTCGTGTATTCTGGGAGGGTCTGTGGCCCAATTCCCAATTTCTGAACTGGGGCGCGGGGTTGGAGTCCTCACGTCACAGTTGGGTCTAACATGGTCAGTTTACACAACACCTCAATTTGACGTGTATTTTTGGTCATGTACCAGTCAGTATTGATATACCTGATGGTTCAGGTACATGTGTAACGTGGACATGTGCCGTGATGACTGGGCACATGTGAGTTACTGCAAGTAGGTGAAGGAGTAAGAATTAAGGGGTACCGTGAGTGAGGTACCCTAGTTAAATTTTAGTGTAGATTAAGATTGTGCAATAATATTCTAACTTTTATTTAAGGTTTAAAAGTTTATTAACATTTTTATTTTTTATTATTTATTTTATGTTCAAACAACTGATTTTTATGGTTCCACATAGTTTTACATGTTACATATGTAAAATAAGGTTTATTGTAATTTGAGCACATTAAGTACATATATATGGGTTATGTATGTAATAATGTCTCTATATATAAATGGTACCTCTATGTGTAATAATGTCTCTTTAAAACTAAGTAATAATGTCTCTTTCTCTATGTACATGAGACTTATTTTTGGTTAATGTAATTCTAATAATGTTTTTATTTTTATTTAATATTTCTATGCTTTGTTCAGGTTGTCTCTGAATAGTAGCAGGCTGACATGCCATATCGAAAAAATTCTCTTAAGTTGCTATCGGGGTGCCACATCTGGCACCCCTACATATAGCAACCCAAAATATGTGAAACTCATGTGTGAAGTCCGCTCACCCACCCCCGAAGATCATCACCCAAACCTCTCGGACCGAGCGGGGGAGAGGTGTTCCACAAAAGTAGCTCCCCATGTATTAGTCACACAAGTCCCTCGCCTGCCGGAGGCAGCGACCTCCCGGCAGGGAGGACGGGCGGTCGCTGCGCCCTCCGGCAGGCGAGGGCCATGAGTCAAGTTCGCTCCAACTTGAAGAGATTTCGTTTCTGAATCGATGAACGCAAAAGACCGCGTTATTTTACCTGCAAAAAGAAGAAGTAGAAGGACAGCAAGTTGATAACGACCAGCCGCGAGAAAGCCGGTGCTAAAACCCCCCCAAAAAAAGAAGTTTTTTTGTAAATAACTAGATGGGGTGATGGAGAGAACCCGATTTGGAGCACCCCACCGGATGCAACACAGGAGAGTGATGCATTTCGCACGGTCTTATCGATGACATCATCGGTGATTGCACGCCAGACTCTGCCCAGACCCAGGATCGACAAGGCTGTTCTGGAGCCAAACAGAGGGCTTAAAAAAACCCTCCCCGCCACACCACGTTGTCCACTCTCATCTTCCCTCTAAGCTACATCGGGTTCCTTACACAAGTTTCCTTCTCAACAACCAATTATGGCTCAGTCTTCTCCTCCCAAGTTCCAGTCAGTATGCCCAACCAGACCCTTGCCAACACTAAAAACCTCTCTAATCTTTCGTGTGTGTACCAAAAATACAGAATGAAGGAAATGAAATTCAACCGTCTCGGGCGATCAGGACTACGCGTCCCGATATTTTCGTGTCAGTTGATTCATTCTCCCCGACGCCAAAAACACGCGGATGACACGCAAGGATCTGATGATGAAACCCCCCTTGATGACATGTTCGTTGTGTAGATGGGGGATGGTTGACTGTCGGTGCGGTAGCCGTCGGGCCTGCCGTCAAAGAGCTCATGCAAATAGCCTGGGATCATGTGAGTACTTTCAATTTCGATGGTGTGTTGTTGGATCAAGTCTTGACGATGGTAATGTATAAAAAAACCGAATGGACAGGGATGTAGTTAAGTCCCATACCACCCACCCCACCAATGATTGGGGACGATGAAGCTAACACCCCAATACCAAGCAGATTACTTTGACAATGCGGAGATATATTCGAACGGAGCCTCGGAGGTCGAGATGGGAAAAGCGTTGCAAGAGTTAGGCTGGAAAAGGAGCGAATACATGGTAGCGAGCAAGGTGTTTTTCGGGACGGGCGAGAGCGACGAGCCGAACAACCGGGGGCTATCAAGGAAGCACATAATCGAAGGAACGAAGGGCTCGTTACGCCGTCTCCAGCTCGAGTACCTCGACATCATACATGCACATCGCCCTGATCCTACGGTTCCTATGCTCGAAATCGTCCGCGCGTTCTCGTATCTCGTCGACAAGGGCTTCGCGTTTTATTGGGGCACGTCCGAATGGTCCGCCCAGCAAATTCAGGAGGCTGTTACTGTCGCTGAAAAGTACCATCTGGTCGCGCCCGTCGTCGAACAGCCTCAATACTCTTGTTCGTTCCATCCGATTTACTGCTGCTCTAAAATCTCTACATCATAATCATTCATTTTTTTTTTCTTTTTGCTCATGTGTCAAATCCAAAAGTGCTTCACAGAGAAAGATTCGAAGTTGAATATGATCCGATTTTTAAGAATTTGGGATGTGAGATATTTGTTATGTTTTTGAAGGAAAACGGAGGCTGATGATAAATATTATAATGTCCAAGATGGTTCGACGATATGGTCACCATTAAAGTCAGGAATACTTACCGGTGAGTAAAAACGAGATGTCCACTAGCACGATCCAGAAGAACTAAAAAAAAAAATGACTTCAGGAAAATACAACGACGGGATACCGAGCGGATCACGAATGGACGTGAACAAGGTTTTCTTTAAAGACTCGGCCGCAAGACTTGAGACGGCGGAAGGAAGAGCCGAGATAGAGAAAGTGAAAAAGTTGACCAAGTTAGCGCAAGAGAAGTTAGGGTGTTCGGTGGGCCAATTAGCGCTGGCATGGGCGGCCAGTAACAGCCATGTTAGCACGGTCATACTTGGGGCTACTAAACCCGAACAATTGAAAGAAAACTTTGGAGCCTTGAAGGTTTGTCTTCATTCTCTCTCACACTCTTTTGAGTTCAATTGGGGTTTTTTATTGGTTCTCTTTTTGCTCAGGTTATCGATAAGTTGACTCCTGAAATTAAAGAGGAGATTGAGGCGATCATGGATAATGCGCCCACTCATCCAAACACCTGGGGCAGATAAATATTTGTATTACCGCCCAGCTTAAGAGCCAGCTACAAGTATGTACCGATATGTGCTCTCTGATAAAGTTGGTTGTCAGAATATTTAAAGTTTACACAAGAGCTGCTGGAATATTCAAGAAGTTTGAAAAGAAATAATCAAAGTGTGTGGTCCAACAAACAGTGAGCAGATGAGGAAAATCCACAGCTGAATATACAAGATATCCACAGTCGGCCGGAATGGGAGAGGGGCGGACGAGAGGGCTTGCTGCTGGTCATCCTAGGATATTCCAGTGTTCTTCTTTCCTTCTTCTGGCTGTTTAGTATTTACTGAGAACAGTCAAATTGAAAAAGATGGAAGCTGGTTACTCTGCTCACTTGGACCATCAGCACTGGAACGACAACCAGACTGTCTTAGACTACCACTCTCACTTGACCGACCTCAGTTTTCAGGAGCACTTTCCAACCACAACCACTCACAACCATCTTCCCAACACTGACAGTACCCAGCATCATCATCTCAACAACTCTCCCATCGATCATTTCAATCAAAACTCGCTCGAGTCTTTACGCTTATCGAGCCCTGATCTCAACACTGCCCATCCGACTGATTATCTTGACGGTTAAGTCCTAATCAATTTCTTTTTTTTTTTTCGTTCACCAAAAAACTTACTTGTCCCATCGTCTTCGGTGTACACACACAGACCACAACTACAATAATAAACCTTATCATCGAGATTATTCGGCTTATAATAATACCGATTATCAAGAAGAAATACCCCCAGTGCAAAGAGGACAAGACTTTTACGATACCAATTTACTACCTGATGATGATGATGATGATCATCATCATCATCATGAAGATAGGAACCACTGTTATACAAAAAAAGATGAACAAGATCAATTTGTAAATTATCAATATCCAGATCATGATCATCATTCTCAACGGACGACATTAGACGATCTAAGTTATCATGAAGAAGGATCGCCAAGTGGAGATGATTTCGGTCGAAGCAGAGTGCAGTTGGACGATGATTTATTAGCTCGTAATGTCTCATTCATGGACCCCCAACAAACTCACCAACGTCCATTGTCTCCTTCGTGGCACCCCGCCTTGTCCGTCTCTGGCCGTCGATCACCTCATTCCAGATCATTCGAGCCCTCCTCGATCAATCCAACCAGTCAAGATGATCAGTTTTTAAATTACCAATATCCAGATCATCATCATCACAGGTCACCATTGGACGATTTACGCTATCATGATGAACTTTCGCCGCGGGATGATATCAATCGAATCAGAGTTCAACTGGACGATTCATTGGCTCGTGATGCCTCTTTCTTAGACCCTCAACAAACTCACCAACGTCCATTGTCTCCTTCGTGGCACCCCGCCTTGTCCGTCTCTGGCCGTCGATCACCTCATTCCAGATCATTCGAGCCCTCCTCGATCAATCCAACTAGTTTCCACCCAACCTTAGAACACCCACTCTCTCGCTCCGGCATACCTTATCCCTTGACGTCCAGGCACGAGACCGCCCTTCATTCACATCTTGGGCGTCCCCACTCTGGGACAAGTTTGCCCTACTCCTCAGCCTCAGGTCTTCGATCACCATATCCAACCGGTCGTCGATCGCCATATTCTGGATTATCCAACGCAACATGGTCATCACCAGCTGTAAATATGGTTCCTAGGGTGTCACATGTTAGCACACCACTCATGAACCTTGGACATCAACCCATCGGCGCATCGCTCCACCATCAAGACTCTTTGCGGGACCAATTGCATCAGATCAGTGACCTCAACAACCACATTCGAGATTCTGAACTTGCTCACCAACGCGAACGGGCCCTCGCCGATCGAGCTGCCTCTGAAATCGCTCGACAATCACTCACCGACGAGCTCCGACGTTCCGAGGCCAACCATGAGCGAGAGCTTGCTCTGGCCAACCAACAAGTCTCTCAACTCGCCCAGCATTCAGCGGCCAAAGATCTCATTTGGCGGGACCAGATTAACAACCAGCGCGACCTTGCGTTGGCTGGCCAGCGTACCTCTCAGATCGGCATCCAGACAGCTCGTGAAAATCAAGTCTATCGCGAGCTTGACCAACAGCGTCGACAGCTAGACCTCGAACGTGCTGAGATTGCACGCCAGAGGGACCGCGTCGAGACGCAGACTCAGCTCGGGATGATCGATCGTCAACTTCGTGCGATCGACCGACAACGCGAAATCGATAGCAATCGGCAGATGGCCAACCTCAGTCGGTTTGGAAACTTACCTTCGGTCCTCCAGGGCAATTACGATGGCCGCCCGCTTGCCTCTCCGTACCTTCAACAATCCCGTTTCCTCACCGCGGCTCGTCGATGGTCGGCTAGAGATAAACCCCGACTACACGATCGATCTCCTGTGGTCTTTGATCACGTCGATGCCTATTATCGTCTGATCTCCGACCATCTTCCCAGACAACTCCCCATGTTCAAGGACCCCTATTACAATTACGACTCCTATCTCTTGAACAATCACTCGAGCAATCCCTTGCGATCGACCCCTCTCGTCGGTCGAGAGTTAGGGATGGGCAATCCGTTTGTGGATGGGATCGATTACGATTATGGGTACGGGAAGGTGGGTAGGCTGGGTTTGAGACACGAGCAGTTTGCACGCGAACAAGCCTACATCCTCGATGATCTTTACCTGTACGAGTTGTTGTTACGACTGGACGACAGTCTTGATGAGCTCGAGAGACAGCGACGATGGCGGGCCCGGTTACGATGGGAAGAGTGGGCAGATAGTCGGGCGAGAGTGAAGGCATGGAGCCGGATGTCTGTGGAAGAGAGACGGAGACTCGGATTGAGCGAGGGTTCGTACTGGGCGTCGAGTCTCTTTGGGATCCCGCTCGACGCCAGGTTCGGATACCAACGAATCCAGCCCAATCACTCGGGCTACAGGCCGAGCCATCTGCGCTCCCATTACCCCCTCAGCTCCCGTCTCTCATCACGTTATCCTATGTGGACCAGAGGCGGTCTCGGCTTAGGCAGGCGTCTCTCGCACTGGTTCGATTACGCCCGTCGGCCAACAAAGTCTAAGCATCTCGATCGCCAAGATGAGATTCGTCGTGAATACGCTCAACGGAGAGGCGAACTGCTCCCTGACTCGAGACTCAGACCTCCTGGCTCGATTGGTCTTCCTTTTCGTGGACCATTGACGGGTCAGTCTATTTTTAGCTTATCCAAAGCATCAAATAAGTAACTGATGTTCTCTTTATCTTTATGCAACGCCGTCCTTCTTACCACGTGACTATTGCGTGTTCAAATTTATTCTGGGCTCGATGGACACAGCAGGATTAGGAGCAACCAGTACGCTTGGTCAGCATCTACCTCCTCTCACCCCATTCTCAACAAACACGAGATCGTTGAGCAATGGCGGGGCGTTGTTGCCAGCAGGCTCATCATCATCTGACCCGAGGGGTTTGTCGGGTCTTGCCACCAACAGTTCCCAGACGACGACGAATGTAGCGAGGCCATTGACCGTGCCGTCCACTCTCCCGCCGATCCACGCCAAGATCCCTACCACTTATCCGACAACGACCACGAAATCGACGTTGTCGGGACACAGTGTCAGTCACCCGACGAAGCCCATCGCCATCAAACCACCTGCTCCTGCCCTATCGACTGCGACACCAAACCCATCGCGTCAACCACGCCCTTCCACGACCGTCTCCCCATCGCTCCAGGCCAGCCGTCCCAAGACGCCGACCGGCCGGGCCGGAGGACCCAGTCCATCAGGCCCGTCGGTCGTCTTTAATCCTCGCGTCAAGGCCGTCCCTCCCGAATCTGAATCCGACCCTCCGCCGCCTCCTCGGCCTCCTTCGAGAACCTCCCGGCCTCCCAATCGCTCCGTGCTTAAAACTCCGCCCCCTTCTTCTTCTGCTCATATCCAGCCTTCTTCTTTGTGTCCCTTCGATCTCGATCACTTGGATGATATCACTAAGATTAATACCCAACGTAATCGCGCTACTCCGATTCCTCCTTCTACTTAGTTTCTCTTTCTCAGTTTGTTTTGGTTTTGTGGGTCAGTCGAGGGCTGATTATAAGCTTGTATTACTATCTCTCTCCCTCTCTCTATATCAATATATATATTTTTTTTTGGGGGGGGAGGGGCGTCTGTATCTTCATCCATCATCATGTACTTGTTCTCTTTATTTTTCCTTTTCTTTTTGTGTGTGTGTTAAAGGTTATGTACAATCTTCTTTCATATGTTTATATGTACGTACACATAAGAGTGGTTCCTTTTCCTTTTGGTTGGATGGTTGAATGAATGAAATCACGCATGGTTTTGTGTTTATTTTTAGTCTACATATTGTGTAAAAAGTAACAACCAAGAGCTTTTCTTGTTTTGTTGTTTTGAGGTTATACAAACATAATTAATTGTTGAGGAGAAGGGTCATTTGTTTACAATCTTAAATATTTATGTATGTATGTACTTGATTGACATAATTTGCAGAAAAAAAGTCACAAAAATTGTCTTGTGGTTTGGAGGATCTGACAAGAATGTTGTTGGGTGCCCCACAGGCCCATGTAAATGCAGACCTCACCAACCCCGCCAAACAATTCCAGTTTGTTTGTGTGTGGCCCTGTCTATTGAATTCATTGTGGTGTGGGAGGCCACACCAGCCATGGAACTTCCAATCTCCTGGGCCTCATCTGAGAGCCACACAGGCTTTTGGACTGGCATGTGGAGCCTGTATGCCCAGACATACATCTTACAGGGCACCAAATAAAGGGCAGAAAATCAGGCGGGCCTGAGCTGCAAGGGGTTTGGGAGGACACCAGAGAGCTCCTCCCAAACCGCCTTGTGTAAAACTAGAGAAAATGCCTCTTTGGATACGTAAAAAGATGCAGTTTTTTTCCTTTTTGCCAGATTTTGCTACGTCAAGACAAGCATGATTTTTTCAATTTTTCAAGACAGAAGAAAATGGATACGTCTTAGATAAGGAACATGGTAATGCATTTTTCCAAAAAAAAAAAAAGTAGGCAGCTAGATTTGTTATTGAGGATCATTCTAAGGCCTTTTTAAAGGGGTTGCATGCTCTCCTCAGCTCTCTTGATGTAGTGTGGGTTGCTCATGTTCAAAACTGATTGATAGGACCTACAAATTCAATTACCCAAAAGCTACTTCAGATTGCTACACTCACACAAGGACCCTGATTTTTTCTTTTTCAAATTTTCAAAAAAAGATTCACATTCGACAAGTATTTTTTTTCAAAAAAAAGTGAAATTTGCTACCTATCCGGCAGATTTCACAAGTATCATTTTGGAAAAAAAAATCCATTTTGCTACGTGCTACACAAGGCGGCTTGGTATGGGCTTTCCTGGGTCCTAGTTTGGGACTTGTTGTGTACATGTACTGCAGTTTAAGGTGGCTTTCACTGCTCGCCGGAGGTTTTGTTTGAAGCATAACTTCATTTTGGGACCCCCCCCCCTCCTAGCCCTTTTCTTGAGAGGATTTGGCTTGGTGGGAAGGGTCTGAAGCTTTGAAATTGTCCGTGTAACTCTTGTGAAAGTCAATCTCAAAAAAAATAATAAGAAATATCACTCACTGAAGTGAAACCTTCTGTGAAAGTCTATCCAGTCTCAGTCAGCGAGATTGAAACAGATTTATTCCTCATTCTCAGGACACCTCTTCTTCAAGACATCAAGCCCTCTCAACAAACCTTGTCATATCACTTCTCCTCACTCATCTGAATCGCCTTTACTTCCTGTATCTCCTTCTTCAAGATCGTCTTCCTTTCTGCTTTCTGAGAAAATTTGAGGTTTTCAAGGTCAGAGAAATGAGGAAGGGAGTACTGGACCGGACTCAGTTGGGACAAAAAATAACGGATCTTATGGTTTGTACAGTACTCAAGAGCGAAAGATGAGGAGAACCAATAATTTCTTCCTTTGACCATGCTACTGTATAAATAGACTAAGTAAATGGGACGGACTTGTGGTTGAGAAATCAAATAGAGATAATAAAATAAAAATACCAGAACAGGAACGCCACCAATGAGATATTGAGATGCGACTAGACATAACAAAATAGTAGATAACTGTGTATGGAATCAATGTCACTAACATGTATCTGTAAGGGTCTTTCTACTACTACTATCTACTACAATGGATTCAAATTCATGATAACAATAAATGAAACAATAAATAATAGAGTCAAAGAAAGAAAGATTTTTTTAGGAATAGATGGATTCCAACACTTTCCCTTCTTCCTCTCACTCTATAACTTCTACCATCCTACTCCTCTCACTTCATGCAACAAAATCTTCAAGTCCAATCTGATTCAGACAAGGCTTGTACCAGACAAGGCTTGTACATATCAAAAAACAAACACTTGAAAATCAGACTTCAACTCACATCTTGTTTTTTGTCCTTTTCACAGCCCTCTATTTCTGATAGTTATTGTCGATTTTTATTAGCTTTCTGTTAAAGATATCTTTGGGGTTGGTGTCTTACCTTTTTGTTTGTGTTGTTTGAAGATCTGGTTGGAGGGTTCTAAAAATCAATTCACCTTCATGATCAGCGAGTGAATCCTCTTGCTCTCAAAGAATTCTCTCAGTGAGAAAGTAGACACCTGAGGCTTCTTGCCAAGAGGGAGATTCCTTGTTGGGAGCAAGTAGAGCCATTTATGACGATAAGTACTTACGTCCTCCAAATGAGCATGGCCAGAAGAGAAGTCTCCAGGAAAATTCTGCACAAGGCTTACCTGGATGTATTGGGGGCATCAATCGGGCTTGAAGAAGCTGTCTGACAGTTTGAAGTCAAAGAAAAGAGCCCATTTGAAATCTACACTGCAACACTTACCTTGCAGGACATGCCAGTTCAACAAGTGCCTGGACAGTTTTTTTTCCTGATGAATTTGGTGGCACTGCTATACTCATTGGACAAAGTCAGTCCACTTATGTACTTGTTGGACTGACTGGTCTGCTGGATTAGTTTATCAAGGGATACAACATTGAAGCACACAAAGATTTGGTACCTCTGGCTGGTTAAACGATCAGAACATTGTGGATTCACCCCCCATCTTTCAGGGACTACTTGATGGAAAAAGCTGGGGTGCCAAGTTTGAACTTGGTTACAGTTATGGTGTTCAAAGCTACATAAATTATTAACAACATAAAAAGCATGATTTGGCAGGGACCTGTCAACATGCATAAAACTTTGTTTGACAGGTCCCAGCCAAATTATCGTTTAAGAATTTATATAATTCTTTTATTTGTGTAGGTTTGAACACCATAAGTCATTAAAAGATGGAATGTTATCTTGTGGATAGGATATACTAAAAATTTGATTGATCCTTGATTTTCTTCTGTATGGAATTGATTTCTAGGGGATATCTAAGTACTAGTCGTCATTGGGATTAGGAAGGTTATTCAACCCACTCACTCTGCTTTTTTATCCCACTTTGAATAAGAAAAAAATACATCTCACTTGCTTCATATTTACTACAGCCAGGCTGTATTAAAAATCCTCTTGGATTGAAGTCAATTTGTACTACTATGTACTACTGGTATCAATTTTTGTTCTTTATTTCTATAATTATCACTACTATATTGTGTACAATCAGATTGGTAGACATTTCAAACAGACAAAAAAGACAGTGTATGTACAAATTTTTCAGGTTTATTCTCCTCAAAAAAAATCCAAAGATGAGAATTTACAAAAGCCAAGAGAAAAAAAAGCCACAACCAAAAATGATAAAAGTTGAGGGAAAAAGAAAGCAAAAAAGAAGTTTTTGGCGGATTTTGAATGTTTGGAAAAAGAGGTTGAGAAGCGGGGAGAAGTTTCAAGTGGTGATAAAGTATAAGAACGAGGTGTGTTCAAGGAGCAGAGTCTGTGGGATGTATCATGAAAGAACTTTTTTCATGAGATACAGCAAAGATGAAAAAAGGAAGTTCCTACATAGGTGAGAACATATGATGATCGAGCAAACAAGATGGTTCCTGAATAGAGAAAATGATAGGGGAAGTTGATAGAAGGAGAGGAAATAGTCGTTCTCCGAGCAATTCTTGTGTACTCTTGATAAGGTGCTAAAGAAAACATGCATGGATTGACCAACAACTTGTTACTGCTCCAAACTCCAGCACAAGCGACATCAAAATTAAGAGCAACTCCAGCGGGGTCGGTAAATCAGGTCGCTTGCCCACACTTAGCGACCCGGACCCAAAAAAGGTCTCCCATCAAAGACTTTATTTTACAGATTTTCGATTGGATCTGTATCCAATCCCTACATCTAGAGACTGGATACAGACTCCCAACAAGCCACTTTCCACAATACACCTCCTTGTTCCTCTCTGCAATACTCCACATACCTCTTCTCCCCAAAATATCCCCACACATCTCATCAACCATGGCCACCAGAGAAACCCAAGAATGACATTGAAGTTGAAGTTGAGAAACCGACAGCCCCAAAAGCCCCTTGAAAGCCATGAAAATCACAAAAAAACAACACCGAAGATGTCAAAGAAGAGAAACCCAGTGGACAATTCTCGCAACTATAATCGAAAGCGATGACCTCCAACTGTGCAACTCGTGGCTTGAAGTCAGTGATGATCCAAAGAAAGGAACCAATCAAACTTTTGATCGCTTCTGGGAAGCAATCGCGAAACATTATGCGGCTCAGCTACCCTCTTCACCCAGGACGGCCAAGAGTTTGAAAAATCGCTGGAGTGATCGAATCCAAAAAGATGTCAACAAGTTTTCCGGCTGCGTCAACCAGATCCAAAAGCAAAATCCTAGTGGCACCAACTCAAAGGATCGCTTTACAATGGCGATGAACCTCTACTCGAACCTTTATGAAAAGCCGTTCACCTTTCTTTCGTGCTTTCAACTTCACCAAAGTGGAACGACTACTGCCAGGACCTAGACAAGAAAAAAGAACCTTCTTCCACCAAGACTAACAAACGAAAGCTAGCTGAGAACCCCCCGTCCTCTTCAGCTGATCCAGTTCAAACTCCAACTGCTTCAGCAATCAGTACCAGTAAACCTGGCGAGAAAGAAAGCTCTGGCAACAAAACTTGTGGCCCTCCAAAGCGTCCAATTGGCCGAAAACACGCGAAATCTGATCATACTACCGAGATAATCTCCAATAAGAATCATGAATCATTCAAGAAGATGGCCGTTGCCCATGGCCAGATTGCTGAATCTACAAAAAAACAAAATGATATACTTGAATCTCAGCAAGCATCAATCCGACGGATGGCAGACGAATCCATTATGTCCAAAGATCTTTCCGGCATCATTGATGCCGTCAAGCGTTTCTACGAGTGCGAGCAAAGAAAAATCCTGAAAAGAATCGAGGCCGAAATGGAGGCCGAAGAAGAGGCCTAAGAAGCTGCAGCCAAAAAACAACCCGGTGAAGGGACTGATTGACTTGTTGCTTTGCCATATCTCATGTGTTTTCTCTCCCTTTCATTACTCTCTCTGTCTCGCTTGTTACTCTCTTTAAGTTTCAGTCTCAATTTTTACTATCTTCCAGTCTCATATGCTTTTTCTTATTGCTTCTTACTCTGATTCGGTCCCACTTTTTCTTATCTCTCGTTTGTTTCTTCATGAAGATAATCCACCAACCGAAATGATTTGAAACAAAAACATATTGATATGAGAAAAAAAATCTACAATGAGGATGAATGTGAGTGTGCATCGGATTCATCCTCATCGGTTGTAGGAACATTGATTCCCTCCTCACTACTTTCTTCCATTTCCCCTTTTTGAGCCCACAAGTGAGCAATGAGGTCATCACGCAATGCATAGTACTTTGCTGAATCTCTCATTGATCGGGAGTTTCGAATTAAAAGCAACAAGTATTGAGATTCCTCGCTAAATGGCCGATTGAGATTAGCTCTTGTGGCTTGTTCATAGATGTAATCGTGAGGAACACTGCGCTCATCCTCCACAATCATGTTGTGGAGGATGACACATGTCCTCATTATCTTTTGAAGTTTGTCATGAGTCCAGGAGAGAGCCGGCCGAGCGACAATGGCAAACCGCGCTTGGAGGACTCCAAATCCTTGCTCGACATCCTTTTGCGCCGATTCCTGCATCCTAGCAAAGTACTGTGTAACAGCTTCAGTTGGACAAGAAATCATGAGAGAAAATTGAAATGACACTCACTTCTCGCTGAAGCCCCTGAGACTTTGATATAGTTTTGATTAAAGTTGACCAGTCTGGATAAATTCCATCAGCCAGGTAATATCCTTGATGATAGGTATTGCCATTAACCGAGTACTTGCATGACGGAGTTCAACCGCTCAAAAGATTCTGAAACAGTGGAGACGCATCGAGCACGTTCTTATCGTTGTGTGAGCTGGGCATGCCTAAACCAGAGATCTTGAGAAACAACCGCCTCAAGAACAATGGTAGGAACCTGTTCATAAATTTAAAACAATCATAATCAGCTTCATTTTGTGTAGGAGATGCCATAAACGTTGCATACATACCTTCTCTTTCCCCTGAAACTGCCCTGCCCATGCAATTGGGCAGTTTTTCCACTCCCAATGCATACAATCGAGGGATCCGAGCATACCTGGAAAGCCGCATTTCTTTCCAATCGATAACTATCTCTTGATGTCTGCTTCATTTGGGGATCGGAGATATGTTGGACCGTACAATTCCATGATGGCCTCACAGAAGTGTTGGAGGCTTTTGTGCGAAGTTGATACTCGTCGTTTGCATCGCCTGCGCCACCGTAAGCTAGAATTCTCAAGGCTGAAGTGACCTTCTGGATTGGATGCAAGCCCAATTTACCCAGCGCATCACGTTGCAAAGCAAAGTAGCTGTCGTGCTCAGTGACATCGTGAACAATCTTCAAAAAGAGACCTCGATGCATCCGAAATGGTAGTCGTTGAAGAGACAATTTTCGGCAAAGTAGTCCTGGTAGAGTCGTTCATATCCCCCCTGGAAATCACGCCGCAGGTTCACTGAATGACCTTTTCGAGATCCACCGTGCTTTGGATGATTTGCTGTATCTGCTTCGGCACGTTCTTGCTCATCTTCTTGAGCTATGGCCGAACCAACCTGGAGAACGGCGAGTCTTGCTTAATTGGAGGATGCGAGGGGTGATGGTTGAATGTTAAGTATGTTCTGGAGTACCGTCAAGTGGTCCATCGTGGATATTGAAGGGATTCTAGGGAGAGAGAGGCAAAAGGAAATTCTGAGGGGGCAGTAGGGACACCAAGTGTGGTGTGATAGGGACCTGCGGTGTGTGCCGCAGCAGCTTTGGTCTGCAAAGCTGGTAGTTGGGTCCGCAGGCACAAATTTTGTGGCCCGGGATTTAGCGACGTCAGTGGAGTTGCTCTTAGAACCGGGTTTGAGAACCAAAGTTGTACGCGTCCAGCTCACTGGTAGGTCCGGGTATTTCAAGAAGACGCATTTGAGATTCCAAAACGTGGAGCTGTCGTTGATGTCTGCAACAAGAACACACAACGGGTATCAATTTAAGATCTCCAATGAAAAGGCGAAAATTCTCTCGTTTGACTGACCTCCTCAGATTTGATAAGTTGGAAAACGACCGGCCACAGACGTTACAAAAGTTTGCTAAAAGAAAATATCCAGATGTTAGGGAACTTCGGTGGGAGATAACTGAAAGGTTTTAATAGGTCCATGAACTCACATCTTTCTCCCGTATGTACGGTGGCATGAAGCAGCAAAGCACTGGGTCGATTAAAGTCTTTACCACATAGGTTACAACTGTTGCAAAGCAAAGAGCCGTCAGTACTCTACCCCAATTGGAAAAAAGAGACTAGTCAGCATACATGTGCATTCGCTTGCGTTTGGGTTTGTCGGGTTTGCTACGGGATGAGATTTTCTTCGAGTCCTTACCGACAAAAGATTCATCGGCAGAGCTCTCGGAGTGCTTTGGACGCGCTTGAAGATGTGCATCTGTGATTGGAGGAAGTAAGGCAGGAAACTGTAACTCTGAAGAGTTTCCGTAGCTATTTGTGCGTGTGCGACAGATCGGGGTATTTGCAAATAACTTTGGAGGACTAGGAATGGATATAGCGGAGACGAGGTTGCAGAAGGGTCGTCGCGATTCGAGACATAACAGGCGACCATCATCCGTGTTGTGCAAATGTGATTTCGCTGATGTGGTGTAAGATGATGACCTCGAGCAGGGAGGTTTTGAGGGAGGCAGGAACGCCGCATTGTGGCCAACGGAGAAATCTCGGTTAAATGATCCAGGTGATCCGGCTGGTTGATAATCACTGTATCCCCAGCTCGTATGCCCGTACCTGATTACTGACCTATAGGGAGTTCTTGGCCTTTCAATGCTAGTCATGTCCATCAGGCCGCTACCAGGAGTCTGTCGGCGCGAGCAGCTCAAATCGGGAAGTGAACTAATATCTGCTGGAGATCTGTTGCAAGCGGAAGCATACAGCCCTAACGCAGACTCGCGTGGACAAGCGTTATCAGCGGCTGGGCTCATTGATTCCTCCAAGTCGATGAATGAATGTTGCGAGGCTACTGGCGGTCTTGGGTCAAGTGAGGCCTGGTGAAAACTTTGGGGGGATGTGTCAATCCATTCGGAGAGCAGAGATAGCCGAGCGGAATTCGAAGGAGCTGGCTCATATACATGGTCATAGGTAAACGCCCTGGAGCTTGAGCCTTGGACGGCCTCGGTGAAGAAACCTTCATCCTCATTAAACATTTCACATGGTGGAAGTGTTGGTGTGTTGGACTCTTCAGAATTCGATAAACCAAGTGGATATGGAGAGTCTTTGGGTCCCATCGTATAACCTTTAAAAAATTGTGCTTGCGGATAAGACGCGGTATGCTCGCCGACCAAATGCATCTGCTGTTGTTCAGAGTATCCCAAGTGGCGATCGCCAGGCGAAAAAGTGGAAAGATAGTTGGCGAATTCTTGGTCATTACCACCATCGCGTCCAAAAGAAGTCCCACTTGGTTGTACGGCTGGCCAGGACGAGGGAGAGCCAGCAAGGCTTTGACTTGCAAGGTGATAATATTCCGGATGATCTTGAAGTGCTTGTGGCTCCGCTTGTGAGCCTGCCAAAATTTCATAGTGCCAAGAATCATCCTGAGGGGTGTTGTCCGAGAAATTTGGGTTGGGCGTGTTTAGGAAAATGTCGGAATCAATGAAGCTCTCCAACTGCACCAACTCATCGTGACAATTGTAATCGTATTCTGACATAATGAAATTCAAATCGTTGGTTTTTCGATGGTTCTAGTAATCAGGACAGCAAAAGTTTGAGAGAAAGCTGTTTCGATGTCTTCAAACTTGAGCCTTGAAAGCTGTCTTGGTTGGCCTATAGACCAGATGGAGGGAAGCAAAACACTCATCAGCTTCTGATAATATTGAGACCTTGACAAGTAGGCACATCATAGTTTTGGGAAAAATAACCACCCGAATTAACCAGGTTGAAGAACTTACTTCTACTTAGCCGTCAAGCCTGGCAGCTTTAGGCAGAAGACACTCACTCAAGGTGGATATTTGATTCTATTCTTCGTGTTTTGAATTTTTTGATCTCTTGTGAGATATAGTATCGCCGAGAAAAAGCACAAGCCAGTTGCGATTGAATCACAGGCAGCAAAACTTATGGAGTAGTGATTCAAGCAAGAATGAAGAGAGATGTCCAGGGTTTTGCTTGAGGGGTAAAGCTTCTACTGAATTCTGAATCAATGTGCTATGGATAGACTGGATGATGGATGAATGAGTGGGAAAGTGATTAGTTGTGAAAAGTGATGGATGAGCACACTTGATTAGCTAAAAGTTAACCGAAAAAAAGAGCCACCAAGTATGTTGAGAATAAAAAGAAAACGGGAGGAGATCTTTCAGTTATCCAACTTTTGAGAAGCGATGTGGTAGATCTGGGGACTAAAAGACAAACAGCAAAAACGAGGGATCTCCCAAAAGAAAATCACGGAGGCTTCAAGGTGAGGAATGGGTCAATGAGCTTGTCAAAGGGCTGCGCCACATGCTTAAGGAGGAATTTGGAGAGTAGAACGGCCTATTCCGCCACCTCATGCTCTGAAGAGGAGAGCTAGAGACTCTTTTGCGTTGTTGTTCTCAATTGAACCACAATGACGACAAGATCTTAGCTAGAGACCTTGTGAGTGAAAGTGGAGGCGGGATAATTTTCGTCAGACTGCGCGGTTGCATGTTGGGAAAGCGCTTTATGTGGTCTGATGAGAATAACAAATCAAAAAAGGAGAATGACCGTGGCAAGCATCCGGCGTTTTTTCTTGATGAAGGCGGTGAAGATCCTTTTGAGCTTTTAGTTAATGGTGATTAATTAGGTTGTCCTCCCATTTTTTTGATAGTTTCCTTTGCGCGAGCCAATCGACTGATTGGGTCTAGTAGGCCTTTCGTGGTGGCCGTTTCGTGGCAGACTTAACACCGCACCCGACGGTCTGATTCAGAGCTGGATAATTCCCAATGCTTGACGCACAGGGCAGTGATAGCCTGAGAGAGCCCCGTTTGTGATCACATTAAAGTGTAACTTACTTCGACACAAAGTGGTCACAACTGACGTGGGGGGAAGGCCCCCTACGGCAAAAGCATCATGGTACGTTATTGAGGTGCGGATGAAGGGCAGTTGGCTTTTGAGAGAAAAGTGACTTTGGAAGGAATTAAGTTGGCATTGGGGATTGAGTTTTTCTTGGGACGATGCAGACAGGACTGCAAGCTCACTCTGTTGATGAGATGCGAGCTCACTCTGTTGATGAGAACGCGCACATCTTGGTGGGAGCTATTGTTATTGTAAAGAAGACAGTGATCAAATTATCACCAGGTTTGTTGTTAGAAATGAGACTGTCCGCGGATAGCCTCGGATCAACCAGAGACGGCTCGGATCAGTTCTCCGCGGATCTGGGCCGTGGGTACCGGAGGGCGGGCCTGGGCGGGCCTCATGAAGAGAACAGACACCAACGAGCGACGAAGAAAACCGAGTCAGATTTCTCGAGAACACTCGATCGTTGACAGGATACGATAGGAGAGAAGAACGATGACGTCTTGGCTTGGATTCCAACCGACGATCGATGTCGAGATTCGTCTGGAGGGAGAGGAGGAACGCAAGTCGGTTGAGGTGAAGGTAGACAAAGAGAAGAAGGAAAGATGTCCGGTCTATCTGGACGGCGAAGGCGTCACTGGACAGGTAAGAATAAACCCTGGTCTCTTGCCTATCTTGATTTGTCGAAAACCACTTGGGAAAGAAATCTGTCAAACGGTTTGTGAAGTTCTCCCGATCCCTATCGGGTCTTGGTATAGGTTGTCATCCGTGTTCGTGAAGGAAAAGGCGTCAAACATGAAGGCGTTAAGGTTGAATTTGTTGGCTCAATAGGTATGCATTCATTCCCAATCAGCCCTTCAAAGCTCGATTGACTAACTTGTCAAACAAACCTTCAGAACTATTTTACGATCGTGGGAATCATTTCGAGTTCCACACTCTCAGTCAGGAACTGGCCTCTCCAGGAGAATTAAAAGCGATCCAAACCTACGATTTTTCGTTCAAGAATGTCGAGAAGCAGTACGAGTCGTACCAAGGGATCAACGTCAAACTGCGGTTCGTCCACCCTCCCCTTGACCGTAATTTCCCACCGAAACTATTTGCTGAGCGTCAGAGGAAATTGACACCACTTTTTTTTTACCAGCTATTTCATCCGGGTCAGTGTTGCTCGCAGGATGGCGGATGTGCTCAAGGAGCGCGATTTGTGGGTCCACTCCTACCGGATGCCACCAGAGAGTAATAATTCGATCAAGATGGAGGTCGGGATTGAAGATTGTCTCCATATCGAATTTGAATATAACAAGTCACGGTAAGTCTGCAGATTCAGGGAGCCCAGCTTATACTTCAACAATTGAACTTTTTCTTTCTCTCTTTCTCTTGCGGGTCTAGGTACCATCTTAAGGATGTGATCGTAGGAAAGATTTACTTCCTCTTAGTCCGGATCAAAATCAAACACATGGAGCTCTCGATAATTAGGCGTGAGACGACGGGGGCAGGTGAGTGCTTAGCTCTGATTTAGAAAAACGATTCTCCATTTGTGTGGTGGAATGTTGTCTCATTTTGTGTGGTGGAATGTTGTCTCATTTTGTGTGGTGGAATGTTGTTGTTTGTTCAGCGCCGAACCAATACAACGAGTCAGAGACGATCACCAAGTTTGAGATCATGGACGGCGCGCCCGTCCGAGGCGAGACCATCCCGATCCGTCTCTTCCTCGGCGGCTTCGATCTCACCCCCACGTTCAGAGACGTCAACAAGAAATTCTCGACTCGTTATTATCTTAACTTGGTCTTGATCGACGAAGAGAATCGGAGGTACTTCAAGCAACAAGAGATCACCATCTTTCGTCTACCTGAAAATTAATTCCTTCAATCACTCTCACACCCTCTTTGTATTTTTTTTCCTTCTTCTTTTCTACACCTTTTCCAGCACATTTTTACACATTCATATACACATGTTGTATGATGACCAACAATCAAACCTCCCCATGGTTATTTTTTGAGATCAGCCCACTTGGTTCATCAAAAGTTTTCTACATTTATGTCGGTTTGAATGATCGAGATCAGTTCAGTATAACGATCTCAATCTTCTCAGCGGGTGTTCCATGAGAAGAAATCTCAAGCTGCTTGCTGTCTCGTAAAAGCGCCCCTCAGATTTGCCACTTATTTACCTATTTTCTTTTTCGAGTCACATTCGCCGAGAGAATCGATACCCCATCATACAGATTAGTTGATCTTAACACGCCCAAGGTGCTCCAGCGGCTGGTCAGTCTGCAAGAGAGCCTCTCATCCCTCTTTGTCACTTCGTGCTCGCCCTGCCGCTCATCATCAACGAAAACCTCGATGGCAAGGGCCACCACTAAACACGCATCAACTACGAAAAAAACAATTGGTATACTCGTTTGATATATATATCAGCTGGCTTAATCATTCTTTGCTTGCTTGCTTGATTGTACTCATAACATTCTACATACACATAAATAGCTATATTTTGTCTTAAACACTTATTTATACGATAAGAATTGTGAGGGAAAGAGATAAGGCATACACACGGGTGGAACATACACACACCCAGAGAAGACAACAAATGAGAGCTATATGTGTGTATATTGATTAAACATCACGAGTCCCAATATTTCTTTGACAAGAAAAAGAGGAAAGCTATGTATGTTATGTTGTTGAGTTTTTTTCAAGGGAGGATTATTGAGCCTTTGAAGAAGAAGGAGAACCGTCGTACCGAATATGCATAGTAGGCATACCCGAAACCGAGTTGAGAATTCGGATCTCAGATAGTTGTCCTTGTCGGCCTGGAGCCTTTCTGAGCTGGTTTAATTTTAAGACTTCTTTGATTATCACTGGTATTATCTCTTGGTAAAATTTCACACAATGTCCTTCCACTAATTGTTATCATTTTATTCATTCATCCAAAAAAAAAAAAATAATTAAACATCTCAATCAGTATCTCATTTTCTTTTTTTTTTTTTTGGTTGGCTTGGTTCTTACAATCAAGAAGTTTTTGGTATTCGGTAATCGCACGTGCCGGGTTGTAGTCTAACTCGAGCATTCCAATCTGCTGATTTACCTAATAAAGGCAGATAGAGAAAGAGAAAAAAAATTAAAGTGGGATCAAAAGAAAAAAAGGAAGAGTGATAGACTAACGTTAGTTCCCTGGCTAGGAGGACCGAGGTTAGAGACGAGTCCTTTGAGGGCGGGGTCCCAATGGTTAAGCCTAGTAGATTCGAGGCCGTATCGACAATACTTTTCGCGGATGTCAGCGTTCTGGAAGGCAGAGGGGTCTTGGAGTGCGAGAGAGCGTAATTCGTGGAGGCCGTTGAAGGTGGAAGATTGGAGATGAGACGCGGAGGTAGGTTCGGCAGACGGGATGAGATGGTCAAGTGCACGAGCAGCCCCGTGAGTGAGCGTGTATGCCAGCGTCGCCACCGCCCGTAAACAGTCCGCCGCAAGCTCGTCCGAGTTCAGCGGGCCTTCTGCTTCGTTCAGGTCCCGCAAGCTTCGGTAGAATTGTCGGGTGTCTGTATGCACATGTTTTATCACCGGCTGGCCTGACACAAACTTGATCGTATCTTCTAGCACGTTTAACGCGCCGACCGTGATGACTGCAGCACCTTTCTTAATCATCTTGTACAGGGTCTTTTGAAGAGACCCACCCGCGAAGAAACATTAGTGTTTTCCCTGCTTTTCTGCATTTTTTTCATCAACTACAGGTTTCGATAACCTTTTACTTACTTCTGGGCTCGATTGAGCTTCAATGTGGAACTTCAGTTGCCAGGCTAATCCGCTCGCCGCGACACGGGCGGTCGATCGACTTTTGTATGTCATCTGTGCCTCCGTCAGATACAAATAACTGGAAATGAAAACGGAGAAGAAAGAAAGAAAAGAGCTTTTTTTAGTGGCCAGGAAATGTCCTCGATAAAAGGGTCACCCCCGAATAGTCTGCCGATCAACATACACATCACTTAATGCTGCTAGAAGTAACTGCTCTGAATGTAACCCAGTTTCGACTAGCCCAAAAATGTGAGCGAGCCTGGATATCCAAAAAAAAAAACATTTTTAGTAAGTGAAATATGTATCAGAAATGTGGAGATTATACGAGTGGAGGGTATGAGACTAAAGAGACGGACCATCCAGAGATCATCGGGTTGATAACGTCCCGACAGATATCGACCGTCTCGTCGCAGTTGGTCGGGTTACGACGAGTTGATGATTGTTGGATTCGCTCGGAAATGAAATGCCCAAATGTAGTCCACTCGTTGCCCGTCACGGTCGCGTCTAATGCCTTATACACACTCGCCACACTTGATCGCATGTCCGGCTTTTGTTTTTTTGTCAATCCAAATTATAATTATCAGTTACTCATTGACAATCTACCATCTTCTTTCTGCTCTTGATACTTACAGTGCCGAATAGATCTGACATCCTTTTTCTTTGGATCTGTTCCGTGTCTGTAATACGTTCCAGTCAGGGTTAAAGGACGACCGAGGAAAAGAGAGAATTAGCGAATGAATAACAAGACAAATATGTAGTGGGAGAGCGCGAATGGCTAACCAGAGATCTTACAAACCAGCTTGCGATCTTTATCGACTTGCACGATTTTGACTCCGATCGGTAAATGGGGCTTGAGATCCAAGGAATAGTTGAGAGCTTTTTGAGGACTGATCTTGGACAAGATCTCATAGATGGTCTTGGGCACCATGAACGGGACTAAGAGGAGAGAGACGAGAGGAAGGTTCAAATGAGTCTGATGCAAACCAGCTGATCAACAGTACCAGCTCTCACATAGTAATGCTACATCATTGAAAGCGTATTGATTCGGCCTGAACAAATGCTCAGAATTAGTTCATCGACTCCCAGCTCTGGAAAGACAAGGAAACTGACAAGGAAACTCACAGGTTGTTGATGATCAGCTTTTGTAGCATCCCGCCATAAGAACCCTCACGAGGATCGGGTTGGCAGTCGTTGAAACCCCAGTCGGTCAGGGCGTCAGCCGTGGCGGAATCCTTTGCGGACCAATAGTGTCAGGGAATAATAGTCTTTCCAAATAATAATCCAGTAAACGAAGGGTTTGGCTTACAGTGTAAAATCTATCTCCTCGGACCAGCGCAACTATTGAAGAAGGAGTTGTTTTGCGTTCAGAAAGCGCGATGATTTTTTAAAAGGGTAAGGGAGATCGACAAACCCGCATCACTCAAGATTGCCCGACTGATGGTATAGCCGGGACACAAGCCAGCGCCTAAACGAGGCGTCTTGGATTCTTCGCCATGAAGACCGACGTGCAGAGGGATGTTGGACGGGTGGCCGACCAAGTCTTCCATGGCATTTGCCTGAACTCCAGCATGTCCCAAGAGAGAAATTTATTTAGCGATCAGTCGATGGCCCGCTGGTCGTTATATGTGACTGGACATGACGACTAACGATTGATTCATCCGAGTTCCACTCCTTGAAGCTCTCAAACGCTTTCAAGCCGAGATACTCCCGGAATTCATTGAGCGTACAAGCACGCCACACATCTCTGAAAAAAAAAAAATGAAGAGAAGGGATGAGTAGGGTTCTATGCCAGAGTGAGAAATACGTCGATCATAGAACACACCTGGCCGTGCGCATCCCTTGACAATCGATCCATCGTAGAACGCCAGGCGTGTGTTGGGCGCCAAACGCGCCAGCAACATCGTACGTCGCATCCCGCAAGATTCGTGCAATGTCTTCATCTCTAAATTGGCCCGTCTCTCGATCACGCTCGTATGTTCCTTGCTGGATTGTGTCGGCTCCTCCGGTTGCCGATGGGCTTACTTCGTATTTAGAAAGCTACACAATAATAAAAAATTCCAATCCTTGTTTCAGAACTAGTTGCTGACTATTGATTGCGAAAAAAAAAAGATCACCTTCCACTTCCTCGGATCTGTTCCCGGTCCCGCGTTCAGCTCTTTCATCAAGGACTCCATGGCCTTCATGAAGGCACCTTCGTCAAGATCGTCCCATTCTGTAACCACACACACAGACGTAAGAAGGAAAGAAAGAAAACAGTGGCCCCAAAAGCCTCTTTTGGAATATTGTTGAATGGATGAAAATTATGAGGTACTCACTTCGACTGGGGAGACCTTTGGACATCTTCTCCTCGAGCCATTGCTTACATAAACAAAAGAAATCGTGAAGGGGTTCGTCGATTGGAGTCAGTCAATCATCTCATCAAACAGGAAGATTGTTTAGAGATTGGGAGAGAAAATGGAAACAAGATAAGAAAGTGAAGAATCGGATGACTCACTGTCTGTTGCATAGAAAGACAAGAATGCCATCGATCTGTGTAGAAGGTCCCCGATCGATTGATTATAAGGATTGAAGGTAAGTAACCATCAACCACGAGAAGGGGGATAATATGAGGTTTTCGGACACATACACAAAATGTTGAACTCGATGCTGACTGAGTTCCCGACGGCCATAGGAGTACTTCCCAGGATAGTTTTGATTTTGGTTCGGGGGTCGAGAGACCAATCAGAGTCGGCTTGAACGCTGCCCAAAATCGCCTGTTTTTGGCGATCAAACAACAATGAACAACCGGGATGGGTCAGTTCTTGCGGGAGGGGAAGGGGTTGTTTGGAAGTACATAAAGGAGAACTCAACTTGGAGGTAATCGTGTAAGATCATCTGCACAAAGTAGTTGCAATTCACTAGGCGCGCCGTCCCGAATACTTCATCATCTTGCTTCCTTCGTTGCTCTTGTGATTCTATTTCTCTCGGATTTGGGCTCCATCTCTTCTGCTCGTTGAGTTCCAAAACCTTCTTAGCCACACGATTATCTTTAGATCCCAGAAACAATTTTAGTATATAAGCATATGGATGAGTGATTGAGATAAACATAGACGAAAAAAAGATGTGTGTGACGGACGATTTCGACAAAAGAGTACCAAAAGAGCGCACGAAGCCGAGGGCATCAAGAGCAGACGACTGGAGGCAAAAGTATCAGGAAAGAGGAGGCCTTTTCCGAGGTTTTGGTCCGAGTAATCACGGACCCGATCTTGCTGGGACTGATCGACGCCATAGAGGGGGTCCAAGGAGAGATAGGAGGACGTGAGGTTTTGCCATTGCTTGCTACGTCCGCGTTTTTTGGCCGGCTCTTTGGGCCCTCCTGGCTTTTCTGTCTCCTTTTTATCTGCCTTCGTGTGCTCGTTGTTGGGTCTGCTGTCCATTGGCGAATCCGGATCGACCTGGTTATTCGTCCAAACTGTTGTTTTTGGGAATTTGCTGATATCAACGGTAGATTCTTTTTTTTTTGTTGAAGATGAATGATTGAGGGGAGGAGACGTACATAGGTCATGGATGATGAGGTTAGCGAAGGCAAACAACAAGCTCGAGATCCCTGCGGGGTGGGGCTTGAAGCCTTGAGGACCAGGCTTGCGTCGGAGGATGGCATCAAAGAAATCCTCAGGCTCAGCCACGTCGGGTGCATGGGCATGGAGAGGCTTGACCGAACGAGCGTAGGGCTGCTTAGCGGCGCCGAGCAACGGGAAGCCGGTCAGATTATTGTAGCTCCCGTCGGCGGAGCGGTAGCGGTGCTCGGGAGCAAGATCGACGGTGGGCGGATGGGGAAGGTCCTGAACGGCCGGGTTTTGTGGTAGGTCAGCGATGGGATTCTAGGCTGGAATAGATTGGTGATAAATCAAATACTCACGTTCCAGAGCAAGTTGATAAATTGGCCCTGGACCCCATTGACAATTGAGTTTGGGCCATGCTGTCTGGACCTGCCCGCGGTAGCCAGCCAGCCGACGATGTCTTCCAACAGCATCTTGCGGTCGTCGAGCGGCTTGCCCAGGCTGGACAGGATGTTGCCGAGCGCTTCCATGTTATCCGGGATCCGTCCGGCGAGAAGCTGTTGGAGACCCAGATAGGCCAGCTTGGTTGGGCTCTTGGGGTCGACCACATCCCAGACTTCCTCGTCCGTCGTGCCCGTTTTTCCCGCCTTGGTGAACAAATAATCTGAGACGGTTCCAACAGTCTATGTAAAACACAAATCAGTTCGTTAGTCGGATCCAGTTCGGATAGAGAACAAATCAAGTGGTCAAAGAGATTGCTTGCCTCTTGGATCTGGTAGACTTTCCTCCATATCGGACTGGATCCAAGCGACGGAAAATCAGCAGCTGAGCCGATCTGGTAGAGATGAGTGTACCCGGCGCTCTGGAGCAGCCTCTCTCCGGGTTTAGGCTGGGCGCCCATCTGAGTCTGACCGGTGGAAGTGTTGGTGATAAAGGATGCCATGTCGCGAAAAGTCAACTATGTAGTTCTATCTGGTGGTTTTTTTTTTGGCTCTTCTTCTCTATCAATGTATATTGCGGCGTGGCTTGGTGTATTCTTTTATGGTCTCTGCCAGAGTCTTTTTGAGCCTTGGCTCTCTAGGTATGGATGAGATAAGCTATATAATAAGTTGGATGGAGACAATGGGCAGGGTCAAACGAGAATAATCTATGGGTGGATGGAAACAATGGTGGGTAAATAAGTAAATGTGTATGGGGATGGCTCAGTTGAAGGGAGGCGAGGAAAGACTGTTGAGAATACTTGGTGAGGAACTCTGGGGATGCTGATTGGGGCTGGATGTGAGGATAAGCTTCAGTCTGTGAGCATTGAAACTTCAGAATCGCTGTAGGAGGGCTGTGAGCGCCAACAGGAGGATTCAGACTGAAAAAGATCGATATTCTCGATTCTGTCACTGCCATCAGTAACACCAACACCGAAAGTGGGTGGCTGACTCTGCTGGGGCTATCGTTCCTTCGGCCAGCAAAATAAAAATATTTATGTATGAACAGCACTACATACAGACAGCAGGACGAGGGAATGGGCACATTCCCTTGGAACTCCGTGCGATCTCCACCTCTTCTCGCCAAGGGGCGCCAACTGCCCAACTGATATCTGCACCATTCAAACAACCATCCACTTGGTCTTGTGGTCTCCTTATGTATGCAGTCCACCATCCCTTCCTCAGATGAGTAATCCCACATCCACTTCGATCGCTTGTGCTTTCTGGCCTTATCATCATCAGTAAAGGGTCCCTATATCCACCATCATCACTCCCAATAGACCCATCGATTCTCGCGCCAGCCGGCTGGTGTATCATTGTCTGCAATTGGTGTACCTTTCGATCTTATGGAAACTCTCCAGAAGACCACATGGCAGACAATACGGGAAATTCACGATACACTTCCATCAGAATTTCATTCTTTTTTTTTCAGTGACGGTCGGAAAATTTGGGCCATGCTGAGTCACTGCTTGCTGCATGCTTCAAACCTAAGCCTATGTATCTAAAGTAATTTTCCTTACAATATTCATGCAAAAGCATTTTTTTGTGGGAATTGGAAATGAAGAAACGCTATCGTGAACCCCCCTAATCTACCTGAACCTCTGAGAGCATTCACCCTCGTGTCATTAAACCTGCAAGACAGATTTACCAATTTTACATGCATTTTCAAACCACTGTGCCCTCTTGGCTTGTTGGTAACAGACTAGCCAGACCTGAACAAAAAGTTATGTACTGTGGGAATCAACCCCACAACCTTAGTCATCATGAGTGATACTCTAACCATTGTCTGAACTTTCCAAGTTCATTTCTTCCAATCTTTCCAAGCTCATTTGGTTAGCAGCATCACACTACCTGGGCTCATGACCTGAGAAACCAGAGATGGATGTGGATGTGCAGAGGAGTACTTTGATGGGATGATGATGATGAGAGGGACAGAGGAAAAATAATAATCACCTAAGGTAAAAAGATGAGAGGCAAAAAGGGTGAGTGAGATGGAAATTGACATTGAGGCTACAACATTGCTAAAGGTTTCAACCAGAAATGAATCCTGAGCAATCTGCAGTGTTGTTTTCATGTCTTCAATGGATTGAAGTTGATGGAGTTGTTGGACGTTGGTTGTGAGAACTTTCCATACACTTTCAATTGGGTAAATGTCAGGAGATTGTGCTGTGGCAGCCAATCCTTGATCTGATTGATTCCTTCTTTCTTTTGGAAGTCCTGGTTTACCAACACAGCATGGACCAGGACATTTTCATCCATCAAAAGGAGGTGGTGATTTTGACCTTGCTTTTTGAGGAGGGGGACTAAGTGTGGTTGGTAGACATTTTGAACAAAGTCTTGGGCAGTTCTTTGTTTTGGAAGAAGGAACCTAATTAGTCCTTCCACAAAAAGCTGCCCTGACCATGGTGGATGTGATGAGCCCCTGTTGATCATACCCAAAATTATGGCCTTCTTCTTGGTACTGAGGATGCTTTGCTTCTTCTTTACTGGTGTCATCAACATACATTTTTTTTGAAATTTTGGCTGATTGGTGGTGAGCTTGGTTTTGACAAAATGCCTGCGCCACAAAAAAAGACCTGTGCTGCTAACCATTTTCTGGCTACTGTCCACATTCATTGTGGGTTTATGATGGATAAATAAGGTTAGAAAATATCTTTTATGTTTTAAATAAAAACCTTCAATACATCAGTGGAACACATTTAGTGTTGCCAGGAATCTCCATTAAGTGCACTTGTGGCCCATTGTGGAATGATTTACCACACATCAAGTGAGCTGAATAGATGCCCCTTGACTGCAAGTCACCAATCATCAAATCTGCTCACAATTAATGACACACCTACAAGACCCTTGGAAATTATGAGCCCATGGCAGGCCTAAAAGCACCCATGGGATGAACTTAAAGCTCCTGCAAGGGCTGTGCCACTAAATGAGAGGTCCACTTTCCCTCCCTAACACATCATAATCACTGTCAACCAACCATGTCAATAACCATTTCACTTTGCTTCATATCAATGTTGTTGCCTGTTTTCCAGCTTCAAGATCACCCTTTGTCCTTCATCCCACCAACCCAAGACTTCAATCACGCCTGCAGTGGACTGTTTTGATCCCCTAGACATGTTTTTGAACCTTTTATTTTGCCACAGGACTCCTATGAGGGTAATTACATGTAGTGAGTTGATTTCATTTGCAGTCCCTGTCCATTCTGGCTCCTTTACAAGGCTTGCACTGCCAGAATAATTGGCTGGGTTGAGTAGATCCCAGTTAAAGTATGATGCACTCAAGCAATTTAAACTTGGTTGATTTCAACTGATGGTATATAAATACAAGGTCTCTCCAATGGTGGGTTGCTACACTACACTACGCTACAAGGCCAATAACCGTTAGCGTAGCGGTGAAATTTTTCACCCAGGATTTGGTTAGCATTAGTTGAAATCCAATCCCACTACACTAACAGGTAGCGTAGCGTTTTTTTTTTTTGCCAAAATCCTTGTAGCGTTAGTTGTGGAAAAGCACCACTACACTAACAAGTAGCATAGCTTTTCCACCGCTAACAGGATTTTTTCAAATTTGTAGCATAGCTTTTCCACCACTAACAAAATTTTCCCAAATTAGTAGTGTAGTGGGCTTTCAAATAAAATTTAGCGTAGCTGGTCTGGGACTAACATGGGATAACATGTCAACTAACATCAATTACAAGTCAACTAAAAATTGAAATAACAGTTCAACTAACAACAAAACTAACAGTTATTCAAAAATCAAATTTATGGCAGCTGACATATGTCAATTATTTGTATAAGTGGGAATTGAACATGTGTCCTGCATATACTCAAAAGCTGAGCACGGTGCAGTGGTCCATTACACCATATATGGAGTGACTTGACCACTACACCAATGCTACCCTGAGAGTACCCAGGGTAGCATTGTATGAAAGTTTTCCCACCAGCAAAAAATCCCAATTCCAGCGTACTTTTTTTGTGGTTGTTGTCTATATAACCACAGTGTCAGTTCAACACCAGGAAAAAATCCAGCCCAGTTCATTTCACCACCTCAATTTTTAATTTGGTGTTCTTAACTGATTTGTTGTCCAAGGGCACAGTAGTTCAGTGTTCTTCAATTTTTTTAGCATTGTGTTTTACTTTTTTTTTTGGGTTTTACATATTAAATTTTGTTTCCTGCAAAGATCACAAACCATCCTCTTCTCGCAACCAAAAAAAAAAAACCTCCCCACCTGGTAAGTCCTTTACTACCCTCCCTTGACTGATACTGACCAGCCACCTTGCTACCCTTTTCAATTTCTCTAGCTGCCCTCCACCACCCTTGCCGCTCGTCATTGGCCAAACGCTACCCTTGTGGACGGACACATGTAAGTCTCCTCCCCCCCCTAGCCAGCCATGCTACCCTTCTAGTCCCTTCGCTGACCCTATGCTACTCTCACCCACCACCACTATCATTGCTACCCACCTCACCGACCCGAGACCACCACCACCACCGCTACCCTACCCATCCCAAGACCACCACCGCTACCCTACCTTACCCTACCCAAGACCCCCCCCCACCACCACCGCTACCCTCACTGACCCAAGACCACCACCATCACTGCTACCCTACCCTACCCAAGACCCCCACCGCTACCCTACCCTACCCAAGACCCCCACCACCACCACCGCTACCCTACCCACCCCGAGACCCCCACTGCTACCCTCCACCCTTGACCGACCAACCAAGCTACCCTCCCCCCTTGCCTAAGCCACCACCCACCCACCTGTAAGCTACCCTCCCCCTTTGCCTGGCCACCAAGCAACCGAGCCACTTTGACCAATCGACCAACATCTCCACTAGCCCCTGCCACCATCCACTAAAGTGGCCCATGGCTCCCACAATTAAGGGGTACTGTGATTTTTTTTTTTTTTTCATTCCACATACACTGACATTTTTTTTTTTGTTTCCTATGTGATATGATGTGATGACCTTCCCGATACTTTATGTGCAGGGGGGGGGGGCATGATTCATTGATTATCACAGAAAGAAACAAACTAGTAGGCAAAAATATAGGCTATGTCGAAAGCAAAAGGAATGTGTGGATCTTATGGAAGCTACACTTGGGCCAAATGCAAAGAAAGCTTTCTGGCACACCCTATACTTCAAACCTCTTGAGATCTACCCAACCATCCCTCAGAAATGGGTTCCAAACCAGAAGGAATATCAATACACATGCCCCCCTACACCTGACAAAATCTCTGATGTGTATAAGACATTGGACAACTTCTTTATGTTTAAAAAAGGCCGATGTGTAGTGCGAGACCCGATGAGCAAGACATCAATTATCGCTATAATCGAATTCATCAAAATGGAAGACTTGACGGATGAAGAAAAAGAAGATCTCAACTTTGTGTCCACTTTTCTTCATCAATCAAAAACCTTTATCAGTCCTGTCTCATCTGAGCAAAGGTCTTGGGGCGGTAAGATGTGGGCTATTGGATGGCAATCAAATTATTGGACGGTATATCAATCAATTTACTATAGCTCTCACTCAAGCTTTTGATCAACATTATCAACAATCAGATTGTCTAGTTGCAATAATCGGCACACACTTCAAGCAGCTCGGGAAAATCCCATTCCCTTCCAATCAAGAATTAATGACAAAAAACCACATTCCTTCTGTTGCTCATTTAGAAGCTGGTGAAAAACTTACTGAATCCAATTGTGGTCCACATCTAACTTTAACCACCGATGGTTTCTTCAATCCGCCACACATTGACAAAAAGGACATCTCTGAATATTCTTTTGTTCTGTTCCTTCCAACAAAAACTCAAGATGGCTCTTTGATTACAAACCCTGCTGAGTATGACATAAGGTCTGGTCCCTTTATCTTTCCTGACCATAAATTTGGTATAAACTTTTTTAGTCAGTTTGGAATTGTCAAGATGCTTTGGAAGGCCAACCATCAAAAGAACTGAACAATGCCCTCCTCTATTAGTCAAACTTGTACACAACTTGGTATGTCTATTCAAATCAACCTTTCACTTTCGAATGTCTGTGTTAGATATGAACAAGGCAAGTACCCTGTTGCTAGTTATTTTGGTGGTCATTTATATCATTTGTATCGTGCTTTGTCTCAATTAGCTGTGGTTGTTTCTAAATTAGCTGTTCTTACTTTCATTTTATTTACTAGTTTCTTGTTTAGTTATTAGTAGCTTTTATATTCTTTTCTTTTTGAAAAATATTGAATATTAATGTGTCCATATTTTCTGCAAATCCATCTGGTTTGTTTTGTGTGGATTTTTTCCTGGATCAAAAATTTAAATGCAAAAGTATCGAAAACATACATGTGATGGGTTAATACAAAATGATGCTGGTGGTGCATTTTTGGACAAAAATTCTGTTGTATTTCACAGAAAAATTAAAAATATGGTTATACACAGCTGACAAATCTATTGTATTCCACGTCAACAAAATATGCTTGTACAGGAGTGGAATAACATGTCAAAGAGGGGTGTACTCGGGTGCTAAGTGTCCAATAGTTGTAGACTCTACACGTTACACTTTCAAAAAACACCAAGTACCCTCTGACTACTCTCAATCAACCTTTGAATATGCCAGCCAACAAATCTGTTCAAGATCTCATTTCCAAAATCCTTACAGTATCTCAATCAGCGTCTCAGATCCCTCAAGCCACCAAGAATGACTCGATTTATCTCCAATTCTGCAGCCCTCCAACTATTCCGGATGAAGAAGAAGACGAAGGAATGTGGTTTGTTGTCAATAAGAAGATGGAATCATTATTTGGTGTTGAAAACTGCAAACAAAACGTTCGAAGAGGCAAGTTTGGAATCAAAGTGGTGATTGACTACTTGAAGAGAGCTCGGGAACACCCTTCTTGGAACGGTGATGAGCTTCTTGTTATCAAGCTTGAACACATTTTTGAATGCTTCAAAGGTGAGCATTTCTCTTTGCTAATTAATCTTTATCTTAATAGTCATCTGATGTTCACATACAGATGCCCAACCACATCCGGATAAATCAAAAATAACAACTCAATCAGCCTACACTCCAAGTATGAAATCCGCTTCCCAGTCTCAGTCAACTCAAGCTGGCCCATCAAACCTGGATGGGGGATTGTCTGATACCTCTGAAGGACAAATATGCCGTTCAAAAAGAGTCACCACTCCTGTTAAGAAATCTGGGATGGTTCAGCCATCATCAGATTCCGGACGCTCAATCACCCAATTCTTCACAGCTACATCCCAAAAAGCTCTGGCCCATACATCAAAAAAGCAAAAAGACCTTTCCTCAGACTCGGAGCCAGAACCCAAGGCCAATTCACAATCAGCATCCAATCTTTCTAAGAAAAAGGGCCTGGCCAATGAAAAGAGTCAATCGAAATTCTCCAAATCAACCCTTGTCAACTCCGAGGCACCGGATTCTCAGGCTGTTGACCTTGCTCAAGACTCGGATGAAGAGAATGCCAAGGCCAAAAACAAACGCCAAAAGGTTAATACAGAATTTGATGATGTTAAAGAATTCTTTTCTGATGCATTCCGAAAAAAGGATGATGTATGTGAAATCCTTTAGCCTTTTTATTGGAAGCAATGGCTGATTTGTCTTTTCATCCAATTGATAAACCTGCATCAACCTACCGTTGGGTGTGGTGTAAAAAGGAAGTCAGAGTTTCTGGCAGTAGTTATTCTAATCTACAAACTCATCGGGATGGCTCACGTCAAGCTGGAAGGTTCTCGAATGGCTGCCCAAAGCGTAAGGAAGCTATTTCAGCTGGAGCAAAGCTACCTCCGACATCCTTGGAAGAAAGCAAGCTCAAGATTAGTAAAACCAGTGGAACAAGATCCGATCATTTTTCTCAACTGGGAAAGTTTGATAACACGGTGTTCAATCAAATCATGATGCTCTGGCCTCTACACCAAGCCATTCCTTGGAAACAAGTAGAAGACCCTTATCTCCAAGCAGCCTTCCACTACTGTGAACCAGGATCCCACTTGTTTAAACGGAGATGGGCAGCTGATTCGGCACAAGATGCGTACTTGGAGTTACAAGAGGCTATGATAAATTGTGTGAAGGTGAGTAACCTGTTCTCATGAGTTTGTAAATTGAATAACAGTTCTAATTTAGCTATTAATATAAACAGGCATCAAATAGCAGGCTCAACCTCATACATGATGTATAGACAACCAAAGGAAACTGATTTGGATTTATTGGTGCTTCAGTATTGTTTATTGATAGTGATTGAAAGTACAATGTGCTCCATTTAACCCTCAAGCTAGTCGCCTGGCAACATAAGGGTCACATGTTGGCAGTACCAATTGTGAACACGTTGAAGAAACATGGGCTCCAAAATAAGATATGTATTATTTTCACCTTGTTATTAACAAACACAACAAAGCTAATTTCTGGCTCTCTCCAATACATGCTTTACCAGACTACTGATTCCGGTTCGAACAACACTATTTTAGCTAGATACATGCACGAAGACTTGCGTGATGTGGCCAATGAAAACAAGCTGGGATACTCTTGGAACAGCAAAACAATGCACATCAAGTGTTTTTGTCACAAAATGGCATTGGTTGTTAATTCTGGATTGAAGGAATTGGGACTCAATGCTCCACCACCCCCAAAGTTAAAGAAGGCTTTCCTTGGTTCTTTTCCTTATTCAAATCTCAACATGGAAGTGATCGTCGAGGAGGATGAAGACGAAGAGAATTCTGATGAAAATATGGTGGAAGATGACGAATCAGATCCTGAACCTGACCCTGACAAAGTTATCTTGGAAGGTTCAGATGATGATGTGGATTCCCAAGATGATGACGATGAAGATTTCAGTCAAAGCTCAAGGACTAAAAATCAATCGGCAAATGAGTTGAATGAGTTGACCAAAATGGTGAGTTTTTTTTCTGCTTGTTTGGCTAAAATTAAACTAGTCCGCTGACCACCTTCATTTGCATAGCTGGATTTTGTGGTGAAAAAAATCACTGGCTCTTGTGTATGGCGACAAGAATTTGAATGGTGTGCAGCAGGGAAAAACTTGAAAAACCTGATTGCTGGATATGGTATTCGCTGGAACATCAAATATCAAATATCAAAGCCGAAAGCATGCCTTCAAGGCAAGGGAAGTAAGTGCTTTACTGTGTAATTATAAAATACTTTTATTGACATCAGCATGGTAGGTTATTGATTCAATACTCAAAGATGAATATGAGAAATATGAAGATCAGATTAAACATGCAAGGCGTGATGAAAAGCAAAAGAAGTTTGGTCACTTCAATGAGATTCAATTCAGCAAACAGGACTGGATGCTGATCAACGAACTGAATCAGGAATTAAAAGTGAGATATTTCCTCAAATAATTTATTTTTGTAATCAATATGATGCTGAATTTCCTTTCAGCCTTTCAACCATCTCACTAAGATAATGGAGGTTGATGGTCCTACCAAATTATTTCCAACTCATCACGGATTTGAAGAAGAAGGAGGCAGGTGGGAGTCGAGGAAACACTTTTCATCCAATGTATCATAAAATGATCACGAAGCTTGAGGGTTATCAAGACGAGGCATTGGAATGTGAAACACTACTCATGGCGACAATGCTTCATACAACTTTCCGGTTGAAATTAATTCAGCACTGCTGGCCAGAAAGAGCGGAGGAAGCCAGAACGTTACTTGAATCACATTTCAACAAATGGGAAGCAAGCTTGAAAAATGACAATGATGGTATTGAATTCTAAGAAGACAGTCAAATCCGATAACATCTTTGAAATATTCAATTCCCCACCACCTGCGTATGAAAGCAAAGAGTTGGAAGTCTATATCAAGAACATGTACTGACTTCCACTACCAAGTGCAAAGGATGTAAGTAGCATTTTGATATGGTGGAAGGTATGAAAGTTTGGAATTAATGAAATATTGTTCCAGTACTTACTGAATTGATTTTTTTTTACTTCCAGGATCATTCATAGACTTACCCAGTCCTCTCATCATTGGCCAGGGACTACCTGGCATGCTCTGCACCATCTTGTGCAGCAGAGCGCACCTTTTCATCAGCTGCCAATGTCTGCTTTACTGGCAGAGGAAGCTTGAAACCATGTACAATTGAATGGTGTGTTAGTAGCCACATGTGGCTGAAAGAGGGTATTAAACCAAGTGGAAAGTTCTCCAAAGCACATGATGTTGTCACTTAGTATACAGATTTCTCTACAAAAAAAACAATCGATAAAAGATTATGCCAAAGTGTAGCGTAACGTTTGGAGCCGCTAACACCGCTACACCACTGCTAACACAGATTGCTGGTAGCGTTAGTTGCTTCTTCCTGACCCCAGATAACACTACGCTACCAACTAACCAAAAAAAAAATCCAAAAGTTTAGTGTAGCTTTTTCCACCGCTAACACAAATTTCAGGTAGCGTTAGTTTTTTTTCCTGACCCCCAGCTAACGCTACGCTACCAAAAATTTTAGCGTTAGTTGGCTGGATGGTACCGCTAACGTTAGTGGTGTGTTAGGGTAGCTTAAAAAGCTAACACTATGCTACGCTAACAATATGTGTAGCGTAGATGACCCACCATTGGTCCCTCTTATAACCTCATAACCCCTCCTCAAGAAGACCTCAGTTCAATCCCTGGTAGAAGCAGTTGCTCCCACACCTCTTCTATCCATCACTCCAATTCTCTTACCATTCATACACATTATCCATCAACAACTCTATCAGCGCTATCCATAATCATCATCATTTAACTCCATAGTCCCACCTCTAAAACAACAGTAGTATCTTTGATACACTTGCTATAACTTTATAAAACATTCCAATCAAAGATTGGGAGGCTTGTTTAATGTTTAGTACTTCAGATTGGCACAGGCATCCCCATCAATATCTTTGCAAACTCAGCAAAATATCTTCACTGACACTTTCAAGCTTTACACCATTTCCCCCAGAAGTACTTGTGTAGTGGAAATAGCAAGGGATGGTTTATTGGAGTATCTTACCTTGCCTCCAGGATCAACTGATAGCAGAGTGTATTCTGTATAGGTAGTTGCAAGTGATTGAGCTACCAAGCAAGTTGCTTGCATGCTGGCTAAGTAGTGAGCTCTTGCTTATTCAGTCTTTACTTCAATATGCGGGTTGAACCAGTTCAGAAATTGCTTAGCTATACAGGAATGCAGCAGGGATATACCAATTCACCCAAACAGTGGTGGATGTACTCATGAACAATTTGTTTATAATAACTCTGGCCCTGTTGCACTGAGAAACAGAAGGAGCCTAGATGTCTTTGAATGACTCTGTATTAACTAAATATTTCTATCAATTTAAGAAAGATCTCATGTCTCAATTTGTTTAGATAAATATGAGACTTTGATTTTTTATAATTCTCCATTTTCAAGATAGGCTATGTGACCCTTCCAATCTCATGTGGTGGGGACTTGACGTAGTACCAACACACATTTAAAAGTTGGTGGGATTGCAAGGAAATATGTAGAAAGTTCTTGAAGTACACATGAGTGTTCAACACCTTGTACTTGAGGGTTTTTCTCATTCAAAAATGGAAGCAAATAGATCCAGGGAAAACCACATGAACCCAACAGATGCTAGAGTCAACGGTGGGCATATACATTCTCCAAATGAAGAGCTCTGGCTGTAACTTAACCTTAACAGTTACATTATCTGCCTGTTACAGATATCTATAATTCAGTTACGATATCTGCTGTGCAAAAAGCCCCTATTTTTTACTAGGTACGTTTCGAGCTTATTTCAGCAAAACCAGGTTTACATTACATTTTTTCCAAATTTGGATAACTTATTTGTAACTTTCTGAGAGAGGTGTTAAATTTTGAATCGTTTAGTTCAATATGAGCAAGGTAAGTTTTGCTCAATTTGAAACAATCAAATTTTAAGTGTCCTCTCCACAGCAGGCCAGGTCAAAAGTTGTTCAGTGTGAGGATTGAACCCCCAACCTTGACTTTTGCACCCTCCAGGAGGGATGCATTAACCATTAAGAGCATCTCCACCACGGGGTGGAACTTGCGCGATGCATTCTTGATTTTCACGTTTAAGGTTAAAACCTTGTGTGCTGTGCACCGGTGGAGTGTAAACCGGCATGCAAATGTATGTGAACCTTGGTTGATTTGGTGTGGATCACGGGATGAGTGGTGTGGGTTTCACACA
Source organism: Puccinia horiana (assembly GCA_001624995.1). Lineage (NCBI taxonomy): Eukaryota > Fungi > Basidiomycota > Pucciniomycetes > Pucciniales > Pucciniaceae > Puccinia > Puccinia horiana. The sequence goes on from LWDY01000011.1 coordinate 257,250, forward strand.
GGTAGGGGGATTTCACAGGATGTAGAGGGGAGCTAGATCTACACTTGCTTACACTCGCGGCAAATCTAGGTTCGCGTTTTCACCCCCCGGTGGGGTGCGATTTTTCAAGCACGGGGTGGAAAACGAGTTCCCACCCCGCGGTGGAGATGCTCTAACACTTCGGACAATTCAGCATCACAACATCCCGCTGCGACGTCCTGTCGCAGCGAAATGTTGCGACACCGCTGTCGCAACAGCCAGATGGCCTGCTGGGCTGTCGCAACATTCCATGCAACATCGGTGTCGCAACATTTCGCTGCGACAGGACGTCGCAGCGGGATGTTGTGATGCTGAATTGTCCGTACACAGCGGCCGAACTTTCGGCCAATGTGAATTGTGGTTCCGACCGATCCATGAAAATCCGGTCGGATCCACGTTGGCCATGTCTTTTCCACCATCGGGTGGAAAATACAGGTATTGGGGGACTTCCCGTCGCCCCGGAGACCCCTGTAGATTCTAAACTACAGGGTCTAAATTCTAAATTGGTCTCCTGTAAATTTACACAAGGGTTGGATACCCTCCATATCCGCCACAACCCTCCTCCCCAAAGAATCCACATCCCAACCACAATGCCAGCCAACCGATCCGGGACAATTTGAACAGGAATGCAAGCTCAACGAACCCCTGCCAGCCAAACAACACCAGATACGGCACATGCAACTCAGACCGAAGGCCCTCCTGACACTGCTGAAGGCTCTCCACCCGCTACCCAACCGAGCAATACTGGCCAAAAAAGGAACGGACGTGCCCGCAGGGCCCAAGGACATAGTGCCGATGATTGCACAGCGTTAGTTGCATCAGTCTAACAAGTGCTCCCTTTGGGGAGCCAGGATTGGGAACGTGTGCTGGAAGCATACAATACCTATGCAACCAACCACCATCGATCTATACGCGAACTCGATCCGGTCAAGAACAAATTCCGAGCTCTCGTATCCTCCACCAAGCCGACGGGTGATCCCTCATGTCCTGTGTACATCCGAGAGGCCAAGGCCACCCAGAAGCTCATTGATCAAAGAGCTCATCTCACCGCAATTGATGATGTGGAGAGCGATAACGAAGCGTGAGTTTTTTTGGAATCACTTTTGCTTGGAATTTTTGGCTGAACTGCTCATCTTGCACAGGAATGGAGTTGGAAATCCACTCGAGCCCTACAACAGCCAGGAGAGCGAACCTGACCGCACTCAAGAGCATCACCCAAACTCCTTCCAGACCAACTTGTCTGGGGATGCTGAGGAGTCCGAAGAGGTGATAGGATCAACCAATACCTCAAACCTCACCCAGAATGCTCAGCCGAGGGGAAGGAATGCCGGCTCGTTTGTCAACTAGAGAGCGCTCTCATCAGGCTTCTCCCATCTCTAGCTCAGCTCGTCGACAAAGGGGGCAGCGTGGTGGATTGGAAGAGGCCATCTCTTCATACTTTGATCCGGAGGCTCTTCAAGATCACAAAACGAACCAAGGGATGGCACATTTCTACTCTCTACGCTTACAGGAAGCCAACGCATCGATTGTTTGTTTGCAGGAGGAAAACTCGCGCTTGCGAGAGACCCAGCAAGCTCAGCTCCTCCATTTGCAGGAAGAGCACCAACGAGCTCAACAAAAATTGATCGATGAGAATCTTCGACTCAATAAAGAGGCTACCCAACATGCGGTCGAACTTCAAGGCATGCGGAACAAGCTCGATCTCCTCCAATTACAAATGGAGATGTCCGTGTCCCACGCTCACTATCAGTTTGCTACCAACCCTCATCAGTTTTTCGCCGGCTCCATGCCAAATTTGACAAGTGCGGGCTCAGGTGGGTTTCCTGGATCGTTTACCAACCCCGGGTTCGTGAACAATCCCGATGGCGTAGGGGTAAGCTCGGCGAGCTATCAATCATCGACTAGTGTTCCATTGAACTCGGCCCCTTCTCTCTGAACATGAAACCCCCAGCTATTCATCTGCCTGTCTCATGTATACACATGTGTCCTTTGAAGTATCACCGATCATTTGTTTTCTTAACCATGAAAAGTAACAGTCACAGAATGATTATTACAACGAGAGAAGCAAACAAGTGAGAATGAGAATTGAAAGAGCGAGAACAAAAAATAAAACTAAATGATAAGAAACTACATAAAGGCCTCATAGTATCGACTGATGCAACAGTTCCTCTGAATATCAGAGAACAGCATACGATGGAATTGCCGGCACAGGACCTTGTGCTCATCCCAAGCGGCCTTATAGACCGTTTGCGTCTGATTGATCCCTACCGACCGGCATCTAAGCTGATGGAGTCGACAAACGACTTGCAGCAGTATCGATCGATATTTGTGGTCACTTGCAGGCAAGGGTATCTTCAATCTGGCAAAGGAGCCTTGGATTGAACGCATACCCCATTCTGCGGCTTGCCTTGCAGATACAAGATTTTCGTTCAAGAGTTTCATCTTCGCATACGATCGCAGGGTCTCAGGCAGTTGGTCACCTCGTTTGATTGGGGCCAGGATTCGATTTTCAAGCCGTGCAGCCTTACTGGGGAAAGCTGTGTCGCTAATTACTCGGTACCCCGCTGGCGTCTGAGTTAGGAGCTTCTCGTAAAGTTGGCCCGCAACATGTGAATCGTGCCACGAACCTGGAGCGTTTAGAATTGCATGGACTAGGGTTCCATCCGGTGCAAATGTGAGAATACAACTGCAGTAATGACTGCAGGTCCATCCGTTATAATATGCATTTTGTATGCTATAAGATTTGTCAATAAAGTGATTTCCTCAGGGAGCTTATGAAAAAAAAAACTCACTTGTCATCTTCAGATGTCATGACAGGTAGGTTGAGGCCATCGATAAAAGCAAAGCAATTCTTGAGCCGCGGGTGTCTCTCTGTGATCATTTGACTATATCGACGAGCTTCTTCCTCAGAACTGGGCCAGCGAATCCGAGCGAGGGGAATTGAATTGAGTACAGCCAGAAGTTGATGCAAGCAGCCCTGATGTACCGGGAGCATACTGCCGGAGTCAGCGCAAAGATATGCTGAAGCGTGTAGTCAGCCATCGTTGAGCTGATCCAATGGAGAACTAAGCCCAATACGCCAGCGGAATCAAGCAACTGTCGAAGCGATTTCGGTTCGCCATTGGGGTTGACATCGTTTCGAGCAATCGTTTCGTTGTCCCATTTAATCTTGAATTGAGCGAGTACAAGTTCAAAAGTGTGGACATCAAGTCCCATTGTTGTAATGTAAGCACGGTCGTTTCGACCGTTCCTCATGAATGCCCAAGCGCTGTCCAGACGAGGATTCTGCAGTAGATCTTGCCTTGTGAGATGTTCGAGCCTGCCTCATGAGTCCAGGTCTGCCAAGGATGGCCATGCCGACGATCGCAAACAGTGCATCGCCGTCCTCTTCTTGTTGTTGTGAGTCTTCGTCGTCAAACTGGTGCCAGAGGTCGTCCATTATGGCCGTCAAGAATGATTTCTGATGGGGAAGGGGCTTGGATTGCCGGTGGGTGGTGTGGGCTCTATTTTAGATTTCACAAGTGTTTGTGTCGACGGAAGTAGTTTTTACAGGTCTGGCTGTAATTTTGTAAGTTAGAATTTAGACCCTGTAGTTTAGAATCTACAGGGGTCTCCGGGGCGACGGGAAGTCCTCCATTCCACGTCGGCCAACATTGCTGCCAACCCACATTGGCCGACGTGGAAACTAGCCTCGGTGGAATCGACGGATCGGCTCGATCATTCGTCGTAACCACCGAGGCAAGGAACGCCATGGAATCCACGGTGCCTCCCAGCTCCGTGGATCCGATCGGTTCACAGCTCTGTGAAACCGACGTGGACCCCACGCCGGCTGCACCGAGCCATGAACCAGTCGGATCCACAGAGGCATGTGCCGTGGTTTCCACGTCGAAAAATAGAAAAATGACAATCAGTGTGAGCTGGATGTTTTCCGCCAAATAGATGGCGGAAAAAAGAAATTTTAGAGACGAAAAAAACTGCGATGGGTTTTTTTTTCTCGAGAAGTAGGGAACATATGGCAACTTGGCGGCTTGCTCTCAACAGCTGCTTAGTCGAGTGGTATCATTATGCATGCTTGACTCTGCTCAGGGTCATGCCCTGGGTTCAATCCTGGCCTTTCTATTTTTGCTGTTCGGGCCAGATAGCCACCGAACATACCCCCCATTTTCGTGTTACTGACGAAAGTCTTGACGTGGAGAACACCGCGCACAACAGTGTCTCCAAGCTGAGGATTGGGGTGGATTCCACCGACATGCCCTGGACAAAGTGGCATACGTCCGAGCCCGATCGGTGATTTCCACCGGATAAACCGGCGGAAAATCATGTCGAACTTCGGCCGCTGTGTAGTGCAAGCTTTATTCAATAAGGAATTCATTTTTTTTCTGACCATACCATCATCCTAAAAAAAGTTATGTTACCCAATTTTTTTTTTTTCAAGATACGTTACTTGAAAATACAGCTTTTTTTAGTTACGTTACAGAAATAAAAAATTTGGATAACTTTAAACAAGTTACGTTATCCAATTACCATGCTGTAACACAACGTAACGTATCTGCCCACCGTTGCTAGAGTTTGTGAAACTCATTTTAGGTTTTTGTTTTTGAGGATAATGTGAGGCACTCAACAACTCTTTGATAGATATGTAATACCAGGACAGATATCCTTTCCAATCAAAACCCTATAAAAGACAACAAAACAAACTCCTCTTTTCTTCATTCTCCAATCTAGATTGATGATCATCAGATTTGGTTTGAGGATGTTTCATGACCAGAAAGTACAACTCTACTTGAGCCGCCTAGCTCTGGCAAACCCCTGCAACTATCAGGATGGAGAATGTTTGGCTCAGTGGCCCAAGTCCAGTCGCTGTCTTTGTCCTTCCACTCTTGCAGCTCAATAAATCTTGAGTGGTGCTAAGATTTGAATTTGCAATATTTTTCATTTCGAAGATCTAATTAGACAGAGATTGAAAACTCTAGCTCCTCATGTGTGTGCATGAGTAGGTATTGATATATTTTTCCATGGTTTTTTGATAGATGTACGTGGGGTGTGTCCAAGAAAGATGAAGATTGCGAATTAGTCAGGTACTTCATCGAGTTCTTGGTCGGCAGGGGGGCCACCTTCACGAGCTTCAGCAACCAAAGCATCATCATCATCTATATCGCCTAGATTGAAGTTGGGATCATCTTCATAATCGAACATTTCTTGGTCATTTGTTTGATGGCCATTGTTGATTGATTTGTGGTTGGTAGTGGTAGTGGTGTTGATGGATTGGGTGGTCGTCCGTCGATCGTTCAACAAGCTCTTTTTCACTAGATCGATTATTTCTTGAACCTCTTCCTCCGTAAACCTCGAATCACATTCACCGATGATCTATTATCGGATACCGTGAAAGAATACAATCAGATATACTTTTGAAGCTATTTCTAATGGAACGAAGGGATATATGAGCCGCACAAGATAAATCTCGACTAGTTCAGTCGGAGCCAGGTCGCAAATTTGTAGCCTCTCGGCCTTGGTGAGACCATTACTTCTACCCGAAACTTGGCCGAACCGATTTCTTAGGGCTTCACAAAGGGAAACGATTGATTGAGCGGATTGTTTGGATTGAGGTAAATGGTGGTTAGGGTCTTCGAAATGGGTCAAGATGTTCTTGACCAGTTGATCCAAGTTATCTGGCTTGGGAGAGATGAGTATACGAGTTAGTGAAAGAGAAGAAGATTGGATATCGACGCGTTGGACTGACTGTTGGGTAGGGACGGTAGTTGTTGCTGCTCCAGTGCTCGGTGCTGTTCTTGCTCTTGTTCTTGCTCGGCTCGTTCTTGTTTTCTCTTGATTTCTCGTATCAATTCCAAGGTTTCGAATGCAGAAAGCGGTATCAGATTCGGGTTCAAGATCTAGAGTCAGATTGATAGTTAGTGATAGGTTATTGTTCAGCTAAGCCTAGTGGAAACTAACTGACCTCCATCCTTCTGCCCAAATCGGTTGTGGTTCCGGGGAAAACTCCGAACAATTGTTTCCAAGATAAATGTAAAACTCAGAAAACTATCCATCCGAAACAATTCGGCGCAACCAACACCCGTTCCTCAAAGATAACATACAATGCCTTCTACTCCTTGATAAGGAATATAACATCACTGATCAAAGCCCTCAACTTTTCATCCGCCTTTTTCCGACACACTCTTTTTTTATTCTCAACAGGAAAACTAAGAACAATTCGAATGAGCATGTGTGTGTGATTTATAAGATCAATACAAGCTTTGACTGATGAAAAAGAATAATATATAGAATTTGAGTAAAACGAAGCGAGAGGAATGTTAAACAGCAAACGTGCAACTTTTTACCAAAGATTGTTGAGAAAAAGACTCTGGGTGGAAAGTTCTATAGTGAAAATTTGGATGGATAGAACATATTTACGAAAAATTGTGAGCCATTAAAACAATCATCCAAAGTGCACTTTTTATCGCAAGCTCCTCACAATTGAATTCTTGGTATTGACAAATATTAACCCTGAAAGCATTCAGTTGTTCTGCCATTGAGTTTGTTAGTTCTTCTTTCTGTTTTCAATCTGGATAAAAATTTGTGAAAATCATAAGAGTATACCAATGTAATGGTGGTGTTTACAATTGACAACTTTTATTCACCATCAGGAACGATCCAATTTGATCTCCAAACGTTTCAGCTTATTAACAGCCTGGCACTAAAAGGAAACAGTCAATATCTTAAGCCAATTGTTCTCGTCAATGGTGATGTTTTTGTTTATTTTTTTGCTGGTTTGGGTCAATGACTCCAAAATAAAAAAACTGGATTGGATTGGCAACTCCCAAAAATCATGTCCTCAATGTCAAGGGAGATGTAGATTCAATCATTGGGAGCCATTCAGCCAAGACCCTTTCTGATTTTAGGTAAACTTTGAATACCACAATTTGCTTAAATTTGCCTACTTCAACTATGTATCCAATTTTTCCGTATTCTTCATTTTTCTTGCTTGACATCACACTTTCTGCTTGAGTATCAAGGAGTTAGATGACTCTGGAATGTGTGTTTTCCTGATCATATTTTCCTGAAGTGATTCTCGGTTTTTGTGAATGTGAATATTCAATTTGATATTCAATTTGAGTTCAGCATAAAATTGGTTTCTCAGTTTCACTACTTTAAAATTCAGCATCATGACCAACAACAAAACATCCGACCCAAAGAGCGCAAAGCTCAAGACAAGGTAAGCATCTATTCACTCGATCCACCCTGCAGAAACACGCACTTAACTGCTTTATTCGATCAGCTACAAACCATTTCGATCCTGGGAACCAATTCACACCAATGGAGAAGCTGCCATCTCTGCTGGCTCGAAACTGTTATTCTCTACCCTCGACCAACTCACCATCATTTCCGATCTGAAAACTGCCAAAAAACTTTGGACTATCGACGGTGTCAGTATCTCATTGCTTGCTTCATTTCACCCATACACATACTAAATACTAATACTAATCCAATCCGATTTCCTTCCTCCTACATCCCCACAAATACATTTCTCACAATTTACCTTAAAGCACCCAGGATTCATCAGCAGTCACCTCGATATGCTGCACCAACACTTGTCCCATCGTCCAACCCAACGCATTTCTCTTGATCGCGTACCGCTCTCTATCTATTAGGATATACTCAATCCAAGTCAGCAACCTCTCCCAATCACCCCTCCAAGTCGATCTTATCCGGACCACCGCCCGTGCACATGAGGCCCCCATATCGATATCGATGGGTGATCCCACAGGCCGTCTCTTTGCTACTGGTGATACCGCAGGCGTCGTCAGGGTATGGGACGCCCGCGCTGGATATTGTACACACATCTTCAAAGGCCACGGCGGGATCATCTCGGCTCTCAACTTTGACATAGACCTTAACTCCAACCGGGCTAGACTTGCCGTCGGGGCTGGTGACTGTCGGATCAAACTCTGGGACCTGACCACCAAAAATCTCGTCGGCATCTTCGAAGGTGGCCACGTCTCGATCATCCGGGGCCTCGGAATCACTAGCGATGGCCAAAAGTTGGTCTCGGGCAGTCGTGATAAAGTCTTGATTGTCTGGAATCTATCCGAGTCCGACCAAAATCCCAACAAGATCTTGAAGACGATACCCATCTACGAATCGATTGAATCGATCGGTCTCATCTATCCCTCCGAAGAACAAGAACAACCATCCAAGAAGAAATCCAAGAAGTCCTCAAAATCTACTCCCGATTCCCAGATTAAAATCGATCAGTCACCTCTCATCTACACGGCAGGCGAAAAAGGTCTTGTAAGGCTGTGGAATCTCGAATCTGGGGCCCAAGTGGATTCTGAAGAAAATCACCAAGGTTTCCCCAACAAGGACCTCGTTCACGTTGGCATATCTGATACCAGGTGAGCTTATACGAAGTCCCCTTTCTGATGTCACATATAACCGCCCTCATAATCTCGATTGACAAACTTAAATCTGACTCCTGTTTATTCAGATTTGATCCAGTTAACAGAACCCTGTTGGTCAACAAAACAGACCAAACTTTCAGTCTACTCAACTTGCCAAATCTTGAATTGGCCCAGCAAATCGTTGGATCACACGACGAAATTGTTGATATTTCGCTTCTCAAATCAGGCCCATCAAACGACCAGCCGAGCCATCTGGCTGTCGCCACTAATTCGCCCTTAGTAAGGATTCTCAGTCTCGGCGAGAATGATAATGACTGCAGATTACTACCAGGGCATAGTGACATCGTACTTTGTCTGGCGAAATCTAAAGATCAGAGTTGGTTTGTCAGTGGCTCGAAGGACAAATCAGCCCGTGTTTGGAAGGCTTTTACGAAAGCTGACCCCAGCAATCCGAAACTCAGGAGAAAGACAACTTGGAAAACTGTTGCTAGCTGTGAGGGTCATGTCCAAAGCTTGGGCGCCCTAAGTATTGCCGAATTCCTAGATTCTAAGGGTAAACCGACCACACTACTGGCAACTGCTTCCCAAGACCGGACGGTCAAACTATGGGATCTTTCCAATACCATTTCGACGGTTGAAGATGAAGACTCTCAACAAGATGTTCCTGTCAAGCTCAAATCATTGCTGACGATGCAAATCCATGATAAGGATATCAACTCAATCGACTTTTCGGCCGACTGCTCATTGTTAGGGTCCGGATCACAAGACACATTGGGCAAGTTATTCTCCTTGGATCATTCGGCCAAGATGGGCACCTCCTTGAAATTGTTAGCGATTCTTAAGGGTCATGGCCGAGGGATCTGGTCGATCAAGTTCTCGAGGAGCGATCCATACGTGATAACTGGATCGGGAGATTGTACGATCAAGCTGTGGTCGACCGATCGAAAGAGGAGTTCGGATGGCGAGGAAGGCTTCAATGGGTTCGGGAGCTGTCTGAAGACCTTCGAGGGCCACTCGAATTCGATCCTTCGCTTAGATTTCACCAATTTTGGCCAGCAGATCGTGTCTGCCTCTTCGGACTGTTTGCTGAAACTCTGGGACATCAAGACTCAGGTATGTGTGGCCACCCTGGGAGACGAAGAAGAAGAAGAGGAGGGGTTCGAAGCACCCGCAAGCAAAATGAAATCGATTAGCGATAGCCATGACGGCAAGATCTGGGCATTGGATTTGGTGGATGAAGCAGGCAGTCAAATGATCTCTGCAGGGGCCGATTCAAGACTGATCTATTGGAAAGACGTGACGGAAGAAATAGAAGAGAAGAAGGTGAAGATGAAGGAGCTCGAGGTGTCAATCAACCAAGACTTGGAGAACTTTGTGCGGGAGAAAGATTTCGGGGCGGTGATCAAGTTGTTGATCAAGCTGGACAAGCCGGTTCGACTCTTGCGGTTGTTCACGGATCTGGAACGGGCCGAGGGCGAGCCGGGCCAGGATGAGTTTGGGAGGCTGGATCTGGAGGGGACCGTGACGGGCTCGGGCGAGATCGACGCGGTGATTGAGAACCTCAATTCGACAGAACTTGTCAGATTACTCAGACACATCAAGAGCTGGAATGCCGTGGGCCGCACCAGTCCCGTGGCCCAGAAACTGCTCTTCCTGATCTTCAAATCCAAGACCATCCACCAACTTCTCTCGTCTCCCCCTCCACCCACCGATCTCGATCCCTCTTCTCCTGGTGCCGAACATGATGAGATTGTTGTCAAGAAAAAGGAAAATAAGAAAGTGTTCCCTACAAATCATTTGGTCGAATTGAGAGACCTTCTCAAGGTCCTTTTGGCTTATTCAGATCGTAATCTCGTCAAGATCGATAAAACCGTGCAGGAATCTTTCTTGATCGAGTTCTTGTTAAACCAATTTAATTGATTCTCCTTCCCTCCCTTCTTCAATCATGTCTTCTTTTTTTTTTTCTCTGTCAGTTCGTTGCAATTGTCTATCTCTCATTCTCGTTTCCATTGCTCCAAATGATTTCTGTTTTCACCAGAGAAAAAAAAACCGATTTTGTCTGATCATTTTCTTCTTCTTTCTTCCATAATCAATATACACCCACAAATTACAATACAATCAAACATGTTCTTTTCTGTTGTCTTTTGTTGACTGTCGACTCGTGGCCGTAATCACTCTCACAAACGTCAATTTAATGTCAAGTTTGTATGTGTTGATTTTGCTTAGAGCCTAGGGATGACCACATCTAGCATATCAACATAGAAAAAGAACAAATGATATGCTTTGTTTCGTCTTTAAATTTTATGTAACCTATGTAGAGACTCTATGGTCCAGCTTATCTTGCAAAAACTTACGACGTTTCGTTGTAATGTTATGAGCGAAGCAGTTTGATATTCATAACAGTCGTGTTTTTTTTTTTTTTCATTATTGCAAAGACATTACAGCACATTCAGATAAGGTAAAACGAGCTACATGTTACGAGAGACGAAAAATCAGATGGAGGAGGTGATGAAGGATGGTGCTTTGTTGGTTTTAGTAGTACAAAGTTGAGTGGGTCAAGTTCTATTGAGTCTGCCTTAGGAAGGGCAAAATATAACGACTTAAGCTAACAATGAATAGAAGCAACAGTGATGGGGAAGGGGAACAAGATAGAAAAGCAAGCGAATCGGAAAACGCATGTTTCGGATGAGAAAGTGATGGAAGTACCCATATCTTTCGGGGGATAAAAAGCACTGTCAGTGTCGAGCTTGAAGACCCAGAATCAGCTGGATTGATTTGATCTTGGGGGCTGGGTTGGTGAAGAGCTTAATGGCCAATGAGGGGGAAGAAAGGAGGGATGAGAAGGCCACAGAGGAGGCTCGTACGAGTCGAAGAACAGCTGTGTGCCAGGATCACAAGCCATGGCAGTGGTTTCGAAGGGATCCCAGGAGATGAACTGCTGGCCGCCAGATCGATCGAGGATGCGATCAGAGGCTGCAGATATTCCATGGGACCCAGCATGTCCAAAGCTCTCGCTTCTGATGGATGGGGGTCGGTCCGAACCTGGGCTTCCATGGCTGTCTTCGTTTATGGGGGACTTGAGTGCGTCTGTGACTGAAGGATTTTTGGCATCTAGCAAGCTGTAGATTATCCTGGATGTTTTGCCGTAAACTGCGGCTATGTGAATGCTGGATATGGACGCGAGTTGCGCCAATGAATGTGCATCCAAAACTGCTCGTTAGTGTGCCTCCTTCCCAACATCATTTGCAAAGCCGGCGACATACCTCAGAGCCAATTCGTCCAGCATGGCCATTGCCTGGAGGATGCTTTGCCGTCTTACTTGATTTTCCTGGGGACTTATCCACTTGCGCTGTTTCCTGATAGAGCAAGCTAGGATGATGATAGGCAAGAGTAGGTCAGGCGGTAGCCAGTAAAATCCACTGGTCAACAAGTTATGCAGCCGTAGTTTATTCATCGCTTGGATTGACGAAAGCGCAAGCTCGACACATTTGTTGATGTACGGATCCATCTTGGCCATCTCGTTATTGGGATCTCCTTCTTGGTAGTCAAACAGGGCTCGGTTGATCAACATCAGAAAGTTTTGATAGAACCTTTCGAGAAACAAAATCGAATGAGTTAGAGCTATGTTGTGTGGATTGGTCTCAGCCGGTCAGAAACTCACACGATAACGATCACCGAGAGCATCAAGGTCTCGGAGCCTCCATTGATGTCAAGGCGTTTGAAGAGTGGTGGCACTTTTTCAAACCAATTCCTCGCATTGAGATCGAGCTGATCTACGAGTGCTTTTAGCGATTTCATGGATGCCGCACTCCCTGGGTTTTGAGACAAACTTGCTGCATTTTATCCACAAGGGGCAGCATAGACCTGAGCGACATGAGTTGCCACATCAATACTCTTACTTGGTCAAATGCCACGTATGTCTCGCGAACTGCTGGACTGATCACTGAATATGGATTCACAAAGATGCCTAGCGGATCTCTGTGAGGCACATGAGCTGGCTGTACCACGATGGAACAGTCAAATCATTGTGATTTTTTTTTTGGTTGTCAAGTCAGATAAAGAACACCCTTGACATTCCTGGGTAGCTTCAGAGAATCAAGTACCACTTACCTAGGTCAAAGTCGTCCTCTCCCACCGATGGTATCCTGTTCAATGAATTGCGAATTTTGAGATCTTGTTCGTACAGCTGGAAGAAAGCCTGGCGACGCAAGTAATCCTTAAGGGGATCGGCGTTCCAAAGGTGGTGCTCTTCACGATGAGCACCGCATTCCTAAGACCGAAGAGAACATATGACGATATGTCAGTTACTTTGTGGGCTCTTTGCTAAAGCCCGCTGCGAGAGATTTGAACCGATGGTGCTTACTTGGGCGCGTAGCAAGCCCTGTTCAGCGAAAATCCAAGAAGCCGTGGGTTGGAATGAACTGAGCGAGGCAATGATCAAGAGGACAAAAGCTTGTAAATGCACAAGAGAGGTGCAAGAGTTATCCAGCTTGAATAAGGCCAAATATCCGGCATAAATAAAGCGAAATCCGGCGAATTGTCGGGACGACTGTGGGTTGCCGGCCAAATCGAGTTGTACCCGGGGATCATTTGACCATCGACTGGCAACGGCAAACATGAGCAAACATAGTGCTCTGAATGCAGGGTCTTTATCCGCGAGCCCAGAGTTATGAAGGTCGTAGAAAGTCGTCGGATGTACGACCGGTACGAGTGGATGGAAATGCTGGAAGTAAATCTTGATCAGATGATGCTCGAGGTCAGATTCCGGATAGAAGCTTCTCGTGCTCGAAACATATTCCTCATGACGAAGGCGAAGATATTCATCCACCGGAAAGGGTTTAGTAAAGTTGGGAGGAGGCAAGTTGGGAATCCCAAAATCTGTTACATCGGCCGGTACACTGAACGCAGAATTTGGGCCAATGTAATGCTCCGGTGAGAGAGTCACACCGACACATTTTCTTGTCGTTTTGCTCTTATCTGACTGACTCCAATGCTTGTGGGTGATGGCAGGCTCGGATGGAACTCGGAGACCATGGATTCTGGAAAGGACGGCTGAGAGCCGGGGGTGGTAGGAATCTTGCCCACTAGCTTCATGAGAGTAGGGTTCTGGCTGAGAAGTTGACCCGGTAGGACACGAGAACAACTGATTAGAATCGGGCAAATTGTTGAGATCGAGTGTAGGGTCCACTGCGTGCAGGAGTCGTTCCAAAGATCTGATACGCGCCGTGAGTTGCTCGGCATCCCTACATGAGGTTGGACAGACGGAAAGGTGTGAGTCAATCAAGTGATTGTTTCTCACTGGACGAAGCGGGAAAACGCGTACTTAACTGTTGGTGGCCTCTCCTGAAGACTCCCTGGATTGGCGAAAGTACAGGTCAACCCAGCTTTGGCACAAGCAGTACAGCGATCATTCTTGTGTTTAGGGGAATCGAAAAAGCAGTCACGAGAAGAAATGAGATATGCCAAACAGGTGCAAAATAAGTTCAGCAATAGGGAAATCGGGCTTACTTCCAATACGCATTTCACTTTACAATTCCGACATCGATCGCAACTGCGAGGGATACCTGGTAGGATTGAAAAGTATGGTTAGGTGCGTCTCCAAATATGTTGTGAACCCGAGATAACATACGATATCTGCGACGCTTGGGTTGGTTTGCAGGCGTTCTAGATGTGTTACTCGTAGGATTCATCTTTATCTTTCGACAAGGAAGGCAGAGACGGATTGTTGGAAGTGGCACCAAGTCAGCCGGACAGCTTTAACCAGGCGTCCCGTGAGAACCTTGCAACAACTCTCACACAGGCAGTGGGAAAGTCCCCAATTCTTGGCTTGTGAATGGCCAAGCTCCCTTGGCCAAAACTCACTCAGCGTGAGCGGGAGAATACCTTACCAGACATGCCCTTCGGTCTTACAAAGTGAGGGGGAAAACACATAGTTTCATCGGTGAGTCTACACATAGACAGGAATCTATAAGGGCACCGCGGGGAGGCAGAATAGCATGGCTTCACGTAAGAGATTCTGAACTTTTTCGTAACTGCAAAATACAATTAACAACATTTTGGCTGGGATTTGGCAAATGGGAGAGTGATAAAAGTTGTTGACGTCTAGCTTATGTGAACAATGCTATCAGGTACAACCCAACCACACTATCATAGTGGGCATCTGCTCTACCCCATACAGGTAAACACCAGGCCATAACAGAATCCACCACCATAGATCTGAAACCAACTACCAGAGACTCGGCAGAGGTGAGTTCTCAGGTCTGCAAATGGTGCCAGGTGGCTTAGAGCATCCACCACTACTGCGGTAAGTTCTTTAGGTGAACCCTTTGGCCACCAAGCCTTGTGTGCCGGTATAGCTACCTAGTCCAACCAGTTTCACCTTTGTTGGTCTGTAACCACTTGGTAATCAACACTGCCCAACTTAACATGCCCGCCAGAGCCACCATGCCCAATCCAACAACTTGTTTATGGATCACATTAACTGTCTGCTTGAGATCAAAGTAGAGGACTTGTGAAATCTCATGTGACATGTATTTTCTTTTCCGTGTTATTCTCTTTCCTTCTCTCTCTCTCTCTCTCTCTCTCTCTCTCTTCAGATCTCTCTTGTCCTTTTTTCAACCCAAACTCCTCTCATAGTACCACAATCTTGTATCACCACTCCATTCCTTTTTGCCTCTTTGAACTCAACCCCAATCTTCTTCCATCACCATCCTCTTCTTCCATCATTGATCATCATCTTTCTTCATCATTTCTCTTCCATCAATCAACTCATTCAATTTCCCCAACATCTTATTTCACAATTATGGTGTTCTAATATCAATTTGAAAAAGAAAATTGTGTAAGTTCTTAAATGCAAGATTTGGCAGGGACATGTCAAGAAACTTAAACTTAAAATTTATGATTCTTGACAGGTCCCTACCAAATCTTGCATTTAAGAACTTATGCAATTTTTTCTGAAATGATATCTGAACACCATAAATCAATTATTCCCCATCAATTAATAGTTGACTTCCTCAACCACTCGTCATTCATCACTTCTTAGAGCATCTCCACCGGGGGTGCTAAATTTGGGAGCTATCCCAAATTTAGCACCCCAACCTCAATTCAACACCGCCACCGCGGGCGCTAAATTGATCTCAAATGTGAGAATTGCCCCCTCGGGAGCTATAACATTGCCAGATGTGGCATTGCTATAGCACCCGCCGTCAAACCTGTCACCACAGATCTTGGTGAACCTTGATGACATTTCACACAACTCCCCCCAAGTCTCCCATCTCAACATCACATGGGTTGCTAAAATAGTACCTTGTGGTGGATTCAACCCTTGATTCGGGTTGCTAAAGGTGCCGTGCAGTCACTGAACTTGGAAATTTAGCAACTGACCACACCTCCTGCGGTGGAGATGGTCTTATAACACTTAAATCATCCAATATCATAAATCTTGTATATTTTCCCTATTCCCCTCCATAATCAGCTTGCCAACCAACTATTCAACCTGTCAGAATTCCTCATTCTATTCCGCTCTCATTCTCATCAAAATATTTACCATCAAATCTTTCCATCACAATTGTGATGCCTTTTTCTTCCATCAGTAGGTTCTGATGCTTTTTACCCTATCCATTACTGTTTGTAATGCCCATTTCTTCCATTGTTGAATTACAATGCTGTTTCCATGCCTCAATCCAGATGTTGGTTAGTTATTAGCATATGCTGATATTGTTTGTTCAGCTCAGCCACATCTTGTACCTTTCTTATAGTAGTCTATTTAATCTGGCCCATTGCCAGAAGAAATCAAGTCTCAAGTTTGAGCCTTAAAATATTTTCACATCCTTTATTCTTCCTCCTTGGTCCAATCTGAGTCCCTCAAGATTGTCCCCCACTATCTCCTATAAGTTCTCTTGAGCTGAAATCCTAACACAACCTTCACATCAAATCTTCCCTATTTGGAGAGAAAAGACAATATTAATCTCTTCATTCAACCTCCTCTTGCTTTCTTATCTGTTTTCATTAAATAATGTTTTTCTTATTGTTCTTCAGTTATTCTCCTGCCTCCTCTCTTCTTATAGTCTTCAGTGTGCTCTGTCTTGTATCTCACAATTCTCAATATCTTTGGTGGTGTAAATCTTTCACTCTTTTTCTTTCTTTTTTTATATTATTTCTTCTTAATTTTTACTGGTTTTTTTTTCTGAGTCTGGTTTTTGACAATTTATATCATATAGCTCTGTTAAGGAACTAATTTTTTTTCCTCCTTGACTCAGTATCACCACCAAATAACTACCTGCCTCCCCACAGAGCCCATAGGATCCTTTTTAATCAAATTGCTGGGAATGATTATTTTGCTCAGTATCCAATCTACAACAACCGCATGATGTTTGAACACCGGTTCTGCATGAGTGGGATTCTGTTTGAACACCTTTGACAAGATCTCCGGGAACATCATTGATTTTGGGTGCAATTCGGTTGCTTTTGTCAATGATTCATACAGATTTCTGACATGAAAATTTGTAGGACTAATATGGTGGCCAAATAGGCTTATCACTGTATCACACATGTGCTCCCCAGAAACTTGGGCATGGAACCAGTCCCAATTCCTCAAATCAATACCTTAGGATTGGCAGAACTATGGCCATAAGGACCCTCAATTACTTTTTTGGGCAATAATCAAAATCTTTAGCTCCTAATACATCCAAACTGCCAAACATGAAGAATTGACAGTCATCCTTCAGGAGTAATAATATATGAAGCTTGAGGATTCCCTGGGTGTGTGGGAAGTTACACTGTTAACATAATTGGCTAGTTTGATGTTATCCCAGTTAAACTTGGATGCACTCATTTTAGCTTTTTGACTCCTGAATTAAGATCTGCAGGGACTGTAGATGGCGAAGGGAAGTCTTCCATTAACAAAACAAATTTCGTTTGGCCAGTTTTTGTGCTTACAGCCTGCAGATCAACATACACCAAGTGCGCAACCTCAAGATCAACACAGGACTCCTCCGTTCTTCTGCTCAGCAAACACAGGCATGCTTTGCTCAAAGTTGATCATACAAGAATGGTAAAATAGCAAGTGCATGGATGCGCATGCACTTGTCTGCTCTTGGGTGGACGGAGAAAAATTACCCATTTGGCTTCTTCAACAACGAGGGCGACACCAAAAATCAAGCCCAAAAAACTAAAGATACATGTTTATCACAAAAAATTGACCCGAAAGGACATGTGAAGATTGAGAACTTTACAAAACTATAACGACTTCTACCAACCGGGATTGAGACACGATAAGATGATAATGAAATACGAATGACTGGGAAACAAGGGAAAAAGGCAAGCAGGTGTAAGACAATTATTAAATTGAAGTGTGCGGCGACGTTGATTGTAGAAGCTTGGCAGGGTAGTTGTGATAGAGGTTGCACGTAGAGCTTTCAGAGGGGAGGAAACCTGTTGGAGGCTGGGGCAGCGATCCAGGGTGTTTTTGGGGTGTCGGTCGAGGGCTTATGTCGCTCACTAGTTTTGATAATTAGGGTCAAATCGAAGTAGAGATCATGCCAAAGGTGTGTGTAGTGACTTACTTGTCTATGGCCCGAAGGATAAAATTAACGAGAATAGCCAGGAAGAGGGACGCTGAGATAAGAAGAGGTGCAATCACATCGTCTAGCGTCCAGCAAAAGAAACGATGCCATCAGGATGAGCGCAACATTCATGGTAATAATGCTTGGATTTCCCGTGCTGTCTTATAAACTCAAGCATTGACCAACCAAAGTGACCCGAATATTTTTCTTTGATGAGTGTGATGCGTTTTTGGTAAAGATGATAGCCATATCCTATTGTTCCGATTGCGATCGCAGCATAAACGACCCCCATGGCACGTGCACCTACAGAAGGCTGAAGGCAGGAAAAAAGCAAAAATCCGGATAAGCAACTTGGACATCAATGAGATGAGAGTTCTAGAAATACGAACGGATGAATTGACAAGAGCAACTCCGAACGAGCCCAACAAGACGCCAGTCCGACACCAATTCAACCAGGTTCGTTCGTTGGCTAGCCATACCTTAGGCTCGATCCGAGTGACGGGGGACTGTTTGGAGGGCGAAGGGGCGATTGCAGTGACAGGTGGGGCGGTGGCCCCATAGTCGGTCGTTGGTGGGTTGGTATTGGAGTGAGGCATCGGAAGCTGATGTGGGACAACGAGACTGCAAAATCCGGGATCTGGCCAAGCTCCGGTCGGAGACCCGAAACTTAGATTTCGGGGAGCGAGCCCCCTCGATGCCCGAGTCGAACTGCGGCCACGGGGCTTTCTAGCTTATTATTCTTCACCACCATTTCTCCGTTCATCCATAACTGCAATCCTAAATTCTACTAAAACACACACACATAACCCAAACTGTCCCAGATCTTCTGCCTACACCCTCCCCCACAGCCTGTAACCCCTATTGAGCACTAGCCCCGCTCTCCTCTCCCCTCCTCCCCCACCATGCCGCCACCTTTGCTGCCGCAAGGGCTGGGTCATGGCTCCGCCGTGGACATGTATATTGCTGAGGGCACCTTGCCGCACCAACCTGACCCAGTGTTGATAAGACTAGCCACGCTAGTCGAGTCCCTGGTCTCTCGTTTGGAGAGCTTAGAGAGGGCGGTGGCTGCCAAGCCGGCCCCACCAGCTCAGGCCCAGAGACAAGATTCTTTCAATACCCTGCTTGTCAGGTTTGAAGAATTTTCCAGCAACTTTTCCCGGTTGGAGAGAAGGTCGAAGACCTTTCCTCCACCACCACCACCACCGTCAGCACTCCCGTCCAAGCCAGCACCCCTCTACTCAGAGAAGGTAGGTGGGGCCGCCAGCGCCCTTGCCTCTCTCCCAATGGTCCCGTTGACCACACACATTAACAGATTTAAACTCGGCCAAGTAGTCATTTGCAAGAGATTTGACCAGCCAAGGCCGTTCGAAGGCCTGTCTGCTATCCAAATCACAAAGAAGATCAATGAAGCCCACATTGAGATCGAGCCAATAGCCATAAAGGCTGTGGCTCAATTCCCAAACGGAGATGTTAAGGTATTTACCAAGGACCGTAGAGCCGCCAAGTGGTTGTTGGAAAACAAACACCTCTGGACCACTCAAGCCGACCCTAAATTCGTCACCACCCAGTTCTCCTCCAGCTTTGATTTGAACAACGCCCAACACGTGGAGCTGCTCTGCCAGCAAAACGACATCGAGCCTAAAGAAGTCCAAAAAATCAGATGGCTCCTCAACCCCAAGTTAGCCGGTAAAGAGTCAGGCTCCTTACTGATCCATTTCTTTGACAGATGACTTGCCTTCGACATTGAACGAGCAAGCCTGTGCTACAACAGCCTCCATCTTAGGGGGCAGCACTATATCCAAGGCCCTAAGCAGTGCTTCAACTGCTTGGCGGTTGGCCACCTGGCCCACTCTTGTAAGGAAAAATCCCTCTGCTCCCGCTGTGGAGGAAATCACAACTTGGCTGCCTGCGAGGATATTGAAGACTCCAGTCGGAGCTGTCAACGGTGCTTAGCTGTAGACCGGAAAGCAAAGATCCCCATTGACCTCACCAACACCAAGTACGACCACTCTCCCTTTAGTAGCACCTGCCAGGTACGGGCCAAGGAGCTGGAGACCCTTGAGAAGAACAAAAACTCTCACACTAGATCGTGAATAGTACACCTGCCAACCTTTTTACCCCAGATCACCCAATGTCCGCCACCCTATCCTCTGAATTTTCTGTCTCACTCTCCGTCCCAGACCTCAAACTCGCCTAACAGCTCTCCAGACTACCCTTTCTCATTTTTCCAACTTAATTGCCATAACCATAAAGATACTACTTATAGTGTTCTGTGCTTGGAAGGGGGCCATATGGCCCTACTTCTTCAGGAGCCATGGACAAATCCTTTTGACCATCTTCCACCTACTTATCCGGATTTTCACCGGATCACCCCCATTGACCAACCAGCCAACACCAACAAGAGACCGCGTTGCTGCATTTACCTCAGTATGGCCACTCCAACACATCATTTCTTTCGCCTTCCCAATAACTCTCTTCATCTCACAGCTATCTCTCTTACCCTTCAGACTCACAATCCAATCTCTCTCCACTTGCTCTCCGTCTACAACCCTCCTGCTTCGTTTCCCACCATTCCCGAACTAGCGCTCTGGCTAGATTCCCACTACTCCCGTAGCACTCCAACGGTACTCATGATGGATGCTAATCTGCACCACTCACAATGGAATCCACCGGGATACCGACACACTCACTCAGCCTCCAAGGATCTAATTAGAATCTGTGGGAGGAAAGGATTTTCCCTCACATCTCTAAAAGGAGTTCCCACCTTTCTAGGTTCTTGTGGCTCCCCCACTGCCATTGATCTCTGTTGGAAAAACCACAGATGTAAATCTATGATCACCTCCTGCTCAGTTGATCTTAATAATCACGCCTCCAATCACCAACAAATACGTCTACACCTGTCATCACTGGGAAACATCCAATACCCTGCCCCGACTAGGGGAGTGGCAGTAGACAAAATCAATTTCCCTCGCTTCTTAATTGACTTGTCCGCTATGTTGAAGGACCTACCTACCCCTGTTCATTCACTACCCGTGGATGGGATCGAGGACACAGTCTCTAAACTGACTGAAAGCATACAACAATGCCACCTCGAGCAAGGTTCTGCCTCATGGAGGGGCTCCTCCAGAGCCAAATCATGGTGGAATCCGGCGATCTTAAACCCCCTTGTTAAAAATAGAAAAAGAGCTTGCCGCTGGATGCTCTTGGATAACACGCCAGAAGCGCGAAAGTGCTACTATGCCTGGCAGAAAGCCTTTAAAAACAGAGTTGAGGAACTCAAGTTGCACCACTGGCGCAGCTTCCTAGCCAAGACGGGAGACGCATCTGCTTTCCAGGCTTACAAATTCACCAAGTACAAGCTAGCTAACACTATTAAACCTCTATACTGGAGTGACAAAACTCTGTCTACAGATGTAGCTGAACAAGTGGAAATCTTGTTCAAAGGCACTTCTGTGATCAACACAGAATGCGACTTGTCTGACATTGACAACTCGCTGACAACAGACCCGGGACCTTTCCCCCCAGTTACTATAGCAGAGGTCA
Source organism: Puccinia horiana (assembly GCA_001624995.1). Lineage (NCBI taxonomy): Eukaryota > Fungi > Basidiomycota > Pucciniomycetes > Pucciniales > Pucciniaceae > Puccinia > Puccinia horiana. Next base: position 278,773 of record LWDY01000011.1, read on the forward strand.
GCAAAGCAATTGACTCCCTGCCGTCGGCCCGGATGCTATCCCTAACAAATTGCTTAAGGCAGGGAAAAACCAACTGTGCCCTTTTTTGGCCCCCCTGTTCTCCTCCTGTTTACGACGTTCACACTTCCCCATGTCTTGGCGCACAGCCACCACTGCTATCATCCGCAAAGCCGACAAACCGGATTACCGAGACCCTAATGTGTACCGACCCATTGCACTATGGGCAAGGTGTTTGAGAAGGTTCTGAACGAGCGCCTGATCCATTGGATGGAAGCCAATAGCGTCCTCCCCCCCAGCCACATGGGAGGTAGGAGGGGAAAGAATATAACTGACACCCTGATCCTACTCACCTCCTGGATCAAAAACCACTGGCGCAGGAATTTTCTTGGATGTCAAATCCACATACCCCACAGTCTACAAGGATAGGCTCAAAAGCCGCTTGAGAGAGCTCTCATGTCCTCCTTATCTCTTAGCCATCATTCACTCCTTCCTGTCAGACCGCTCTACATCCATGAGGATGGGAGATTATACCTCCCCCTCTTTCCCTATAATGGAGGGCCTCCCTCAGGGATCGCCTCTCTCGGTCACACTTTATATACTCTACAATAGTGGTCTCCTCATCCCAAACTCCGCCTCCCTGAATGACGACCGGATCTCCATTAGCTACATCGATGACGTTGTACACTTGGCCGCTGGTCCCTCTATTGATGCAGTCATGCCCATGCTAAGAGAGGAGGCATCCAGGTCCTTACTCTGGGGCCGCAAGTTTGGCGCCATTTTCGACAGAAAGAAGGCCATCCTGATGGGCTTCTCCTCCAGGCCTCAAGAATTTCCACACTTTGACTTTGACGGCCACGTCCATCAGTTCCAACCCTCCGCCCGCTGGCTGGGGATAATTCTTGACAACCGACTAACTTTCTCTGAACACATTAAGAAAGCTAAGAAAACAGGCGAACAGACACTACTTCAACTCGGCCGAATAATCAAATCAACGTATGGCCTTAACCTGAAACTGGCTCAAAGGCTAGTGGGTGCGGTCCTGTACCCGTGTGTACTCTTCGGCAGTCTGATCTGGTTCACGACTAGGAATCAGAAGACGGTGTCCCAGATCCTAGACAGCCTTTTTTACCAAGCTAGTAGGCTGATAACGGGGCTGTTTAGGCAGACCCCCTTACCCTTTGTAAAACTGAGCAGCGGCTTGATGCCGCTTGTCGACACTCACTTTAAAATCTCTCTTTCATACATACTCCGGGGACTCACCAGACCGATGCCTCTCCCAGTTACCCCCTTTCTCTTGCGGGAACTATCTGAACCCAAACCCACTCACCCCAGCCCCCTTCACTCTTTCATAGGTTTAGACGTTGCCAGACAACACTTGTCACAGCGGGCGGAAACCATTCACACCTCCCCATTTGCCCCATGGACAGACCCAATCTCCGAAGTACACAATATAGGAGTGCCCAAAGAGAAGGCGATCGACATGGTGCTCCACCAAATCAAAGCAGAAGAGGATGACGGAACTCTGGTGATCTTCACGGATGGGTCGTGGATCCCAGACACAGGAGCTGGTGCGGCGGCTGTGGCTCATAACCTTCCGATCTCAGATTCTTGGAAGATTCCCAACCATCATTTGTGCTCCAACTTCGAGGCCGAGCTGATTGGCTCCGCCTCGCCATCTGACTGGCCAGAAGAATCCTCTGGTCAGGCCGTTTTAGGGTGGTTGCCATCTTCAGCGACAACCAAGGGGCCCTCATTAGAACAGCTGACCCTAGGCGACCCGCCTCCGGGAAACATTTGTACGCTGATAACTTCTCCTCCCTCCAATCCTTAGGTGTGCAGATTAAACTCTTGGTGCCCGGGTCACGAAGGGATTCCGGTCAATGAAGAGGCGGATGCCCTCGCAAAGGAGGCCGCTCAACACGAAGTCGGGGTTGGGCCTCATGTATCGATCTCTCGACCCATCCCAGCTAGCCTTTCAACGCTTAAACAACTCTGCAGCCCTTCATGGAAAGGGGGATCCCCTATGTCCGATGATGAACACAAACGTTTTCGGTTCAAAAAGGACACCAGACCAATCATTGCTGCCCTCGACGACCAGGAGAAAGGCCTGACCGCTACAATACTTCAACTTAGGGCTGATCACACCCCTCTTAACCATTTTCTTTTCAAAATTAAGCATCTCCGTGACCCAAGATGCACAAATTGCCTTGAGAGGGAATCAGCAGCCCATTTTCTCTTGTTTGTAAACGTTACAGGTCGATCAGAAGGACAATGAAGCTGAGGATCTACCAGACCAGATGCAGAGTCAATACGGACTCTCTCCAAGCCATCCTGGATAATCCGAAAGCCCTCCCTGCGGTGGATTCCTTCATCCTCGCCTCACAACGATTTCCTCACACAACGACGTACACGGCAAAGGTCGACAATTCGGCACCAAACACCAGTAACCTAACTCAACATTGACCATGTCCTTTTTCTCAGTTTCCTCTCCCTCAATCCCTTCTCTGGTTTCTTTCTCTTTTTTTCTTTTCATTCTATCAGATTTCTTCTTAATTCCTCCGCCTGAGTTTCTTTCTTCTCTGTCATGTCTTCATTTTTTTCAGGTTTCCTTTTTCTTTTTCACAATCATGATGTATGTACATGCTGATGAGAAAGAGGACCTCTTCCGAACCCTTGAAGACCGCAGCCAATCTAGTGTTACAGGGAGGGTAACACTGGTTTTGAGCTTTCATCTTGAGGCAGAAGTTGGGGCTCCTTCTAAGCCGAAGAACAATCCACTGGTGGGATAGGGCCAGGGGGAGGGTCCTTGATCTCTGAAGCTAGCTATTCATTTCTTTCCTGTTTTCTCACTCTGTTTCTTCCTTTTCCTTTTCTTTTTCTCTTCCCTTTCTCAAACTACCATTAACCCACGGCATTATCACTTATGGGGCGTCAAGCACATTTGGTGCGGCGCAGGCTTCATTACATACCAGATACAGCTGTATATAGTCTTTACGTCAGGTCATAGTGCGTTATGTGAAATCAATAGACTCAGTCTCAATGCCTTCTGCAGAAAACTGGATACAGGAGCTTAGCCTCCCACTGGTACTAGCTGGGCTATAGAGATTCCTGGAGGAAGGCATGGCATTGAGACTTGAGAGGTACTTCAACTTCTAACCGGCCTACATGATATACCAGGGGCCATTCCTGTATTGTATTGATCCCATTTGGTCAGGCCCCAGCCATTATTTCACATTGATATAATGTGACATGTGCAATTTTTTCACATGTGAAAAAAGAGTGTTATTGTTGATGGGCCATGTATTGTATTTTCAATACCTTCCAGCCTGTTAAAATATGCTGCAGCCAGTTATGGGCCAAGAAAGCCTGTATTAATGGGTTCTTTGGCCCAACATTTGTTATTGTTATTGTTATTGTTATTGTAAAGGTTTTCAAGAGTCAGTACCTGTTACAATTTCAATATGGCTTTGCTCACAGCCAGCCAGTTTGGTAATGAGGTAGGGCCTAATTTTTAAGGCTGATACACATATTGGTATAACAAAAACCAATAATTTACAAGAAAATACCAATACCAATATTGTTAGTACCCCACCATTGACCTTAACCACCTCAAAAGCATCCCTATTTAGTAAATTTAAAATACAGAGTTGTGATGTTACAGCAGTTGGAAGTGTTGGGCTCAGTGGCAGCTGAGACTTAGCTGCCACAAACGACTCACTCAGCTGCTGAGTGAGTCGTTTGGTGCATGGATTAGTCATTTTTTTGGGTGGAAATGCATGCAGAAAAGCCTTTGTGAAAGATTTTTAGCTTATGGGGGAAAGCATGGGGACCAGATAATTGTGGGGAGGGCACACAGAGTATTGAGCAGATTGGGAAGGCAATAAGAGGGACCAACCTTGAAGCCAGACAAGGGGTGTGGGTGTAAGGCTCAGAAGACCTTGAGAGAGTTGCACAAAGTGGTGTGCTGAGCGGATGAGGGGTATGGACTTAAGACTTAGACTAGGCTGAGAGAGTTGTGTTACACATCATGCAGAGCGGGTGAGGGGCGGTTTTGGAATTTAGGTCCATGGTTTCCTCTTACTCTTTGTCTGCTCTCAGTCACCCCTTTCCTCTTTCTCTTCCTTTTCTCAAAGCAAAATCTCAACAGGTGGAGTTTGTCAGTGTAAGGCTCAGTTTAGGCTGAGAGAGTTGCATGGCATGGTACACAGAACAAGGCTTTGGGACTTGTCAAGGGGTTTCAAATTGGAAGTGTCAAGCGTGAGTTGGCCAAGGTGAAACCAAAGTGTGGGAATACACTGACATCACAGAGCAGAGGAGGAGATGGAGTGATGTGTGTGATAGTGGACTGGTGGGAGAATGAAATGGGGTCAATAATAAAGGAAGAGAGGAGCAAGGGGGTTCAGAGAATCAAATCATCAAAGAACCACATTGAAAATTAAGACAATCATTATCTAAAATCTTTTGACCAAGGGATTCAGTTTTTTCAAATTGTGTGTTCTTTGTTCAGAGTGTACTGCAAGAAAACCTGCTTCAACTGACCACTTGGATCAGCCTGTCTGACAGGTTCTTGGATTGGCCTGTCCAAGCAGTTCTCGGGTATGGCCGCCCAATGAGTTGTTGAACTAGCTTGTCCAAGCAGTGGACAGGCCGGGCCATCTACTTGAACAGGTCAGTCTGACCGCCATGTCCGGAAACTGCTCCAACACTACAGGTTGGCCCAATGATCTGTCATACCAGCCGGTCCAAGCAATCAGTTCACACAGTGTGGCAGCAGTTGACATTCAATATTACAAAGGGGCCTTTGTACTATTGCATTTCAACTGCTGCCAGTTGAACTTGAAACAGTTTTTCTTGTAGTGGTGGGTGTGTGTAGCGGATTTACCAGCATTACAAGCAGATTTTTCTTCACCTCACTGTCTTTATCAATTTCAGAGTTGACTAAATATTTGGTATTCATCAATACCTGGAACCAACCAAATTAATACTTGAAGAAACACATAGCAAAGCAAAGCACTCAGTTGTAAGGAAATCCTGTTTTTCATTCTGTTACATTTTTCCTTCCACACCACCCCTTCAGTCAGGCTCTAAGATAGGGCTTTATAGCAGCAGGATCATTTTTTTGCATGTCCACACCCAAAAGAAGGGTGTGCAGTGCCTAAACATCCTTGTTGTTGGGTTTGTAGGCCCTGCACTGTCAGCCACCAAGACCAATACTAGTTAGCTATGGTCTGACACAAATATTAGCAAACCTGGGGTTTCTGCATTTGATAAAGAAATACACTCAAGATAGATGCTCCTTCCTTTGACTAAATCAAACATCACATCATCAATCATTGCCCTACTATCTTATTCATTATTAAGTATCATGTTATTGACTACAATATCAACATTTTTAACCATACCAATTACTTTCTTTTTCAATATTTTTTATTAATCACTTGATACTTTTATTAAATATTTTATGATCACTCTGACAATGATAATCCAAGTCTACTAAATTGCTTGAATTATAGATTGAAAGTGCGTGGGTTCGCCTCAGCCTACACTAAGTCCAGCTCCAACTGACCGGCGGGTGTTTCCAATCACCAGCAGAGTCTTTTGGGACTCCGGCTGGTGCTCTAAGCCAGATGCAAGGAGTATCATGAGCATGACACCCGGCCCCAGTACCCTGACCCAAAGGTCATGGGCATAGCGTGGTTATTCGCGGTGCTTTCCGGTCTCCTTATATTTTTCAAGCGGTAAGTACGCCCTCCAGCATTCGCTATTGACACCTAAAACTAATCAATCCTTCCCCTTGACGCCTCATCTATTTCAGACTGGCGACCCCTGACTCCTTAGTTTCGCCTCATGTTGCCTGGATTCGTCGCCCACATCGCCGGTTCCGGTCGTACTCGCAACCGCAATGTTTCCTCTTTGGCGTATTGGTCATCGCCATGTCCACGTTCAGACCCCTTGTCTTCATGTTACGGCATGCGGCTGTACCTCCCTCAAAACTCCCATTGGCATACAACTTAATACACATGTGAATCCAATTCCCATCACCATGGGACTTTCATTTCTCAACCATCGTTTGTCCTGTAACGCTAGGTTGGCTCAAATCTTATTCACGCTAATCCCTCCAGACACACCTACATATTCTTAGCTAACCATATCGCGCACCGCAGCACAATTTACGCCGTCTGGGAGCATTTGCTGGCGAGTTTTCACTCAAGTTGTGATGCCTCGCATTGACTTGGCTCAGAGCCCTACGCTTTCCCTAACTATGCCCAGCCGCATATCTCACCCGACTCGCAAAAAAAAACTCACTTCGCAAATCCATCTGTTTTTCCATTCATGTATACCTAGAGCCTCCTCTCACCATAATGACACCCATCCATCTGGAGATTAGTTCTATCTGTTTGTCTTGAAGTCCTCAAGCACATATCCTAATTTGTTTTTTCGTGAATTGATGACAGTCGCTTTCCTGGATCCCGAGTCGATAGATGGTAGTCGATCAAGGGGAGCAGGAGGAACGGGATTATTGAAATGGACGGCGGTTACACCGGGCCGACCACCACCACTCCATCGGCAACTAAACTTCCTAGAAGAGACGACTACATTGGGGACGAATAAAGTCGGCACGGCACTCTTAAACGTGATCGATGGCCTCTTTCCTGGCCCTCCCTCCTCTCACACTCAAGCCTCACTCAGACAACCTTCCTCTGATAATCTCCTCCACCCTAACCCCAAAGAGATTGAGCTGTGCTATTTATGTTATTGTGTTCTTAGTTATCATTCCCGGAACAGATGAGCAAAAGTGGTTCTAAACAGATGGGGTATCAAAAGCAGACCAAAAACTCAGGATGTAATTTCATCCTGAGCCTAGATTACCTGGTACCATTTCTATCGCAAATATGACATTGCCTTGTCTTTCTAATATGATTTTGCCTTCCGACGGATTGCTCATCTTCTTACTTATACTCGTAAATGAATCAACTACCAAATGATTATTGGTTATAGGCAACGATTGGGAAGTTGTATGAGATAACATCATTGGATTCGCCGATAGAGTATGTGGTAGGCAAGGTTGCTTAGAGATTTGATCATATACTAATTTTGCGTGGGTGTTGAACAGTATTTCTGCCATTAAGGAATCCCCCATCGTTTGAGCTTTTGTTGCTTCAGACCAGATTCTATCTCCATTATCTGATGATTTAGATTCACCTTGTTGAGTCGCTTCATCTATTTTGTCTTCATCCGCCATTATTCCCCATAATCTATGTTGGTATTGGAATTTCTTCAATTTCTTTTGTTGATCAGTTGCCTGTTTGGAAAACCAGTTGTAAGCACGAACGATCATATAAAATTAACTTTTGATATTCACATCAATTCACTTCTAACGTTTGGAGGTAATCTCAACAGTTCATCTGGTACTATTGATGTTACAGGATTTGGTACGTTCAAAGGGTGATCATTTTGGATCGTTCCTGGAATACCATGTTCTACAGGTTCTTCACAATCAACTAATTCTAATTAGGATTGGCATTCATAACTTCTTAATTTTTTTTTTAAATGTACCTGTTAAAGAATTAATTTTAGTCGATTTTATGGCTGGAGTAGTTCTCAACAGGCTGGATACTACTTCTTCATCAAGTCGAGATGTCGGGTTATCATCTCTTCGAAATTTTAGGTCTTTTCTCTACCATATCGAAAACTAATAAGAAGAAAACATTATTTTATCGCTAATAATTAAGTTAGGATCGAAAAGGATAAATGTAAGATGATCCAGGAGAATGCCGTCTGGAGCCAAATTTAACGGTAAAGCGAGTTTGGACTAGGTTTGTTTTTGTTTAATGGTTGGCTGATGGCGAACGCAACCATGGCCATACCTCACAAGGTGCAGGTTGATTTAAGACATGAAAGATCATGACAAAGCCCTGCAAGCAGGCTGATTGTTGATATTAACCAAGGATCAAGACAACTATAATACTCCAGTTCCTCAAAACAAGACGGAAAAAGAAATCAAAAAAGTCGAAAAAAAAGAAAAACAACTATAAAGAAACTGAAGACAAAATAAAAGGAGGAGGAGGAGCCGATTTGCATCGCAATAAACAGATTGTCGTTTTTGTCCACGTGGTGCAGGTTCAACCCATCTTTGGTGGTAGTTGGTGTTAGTCCGAAAAATCATTTGATAGATTAAAAAAATGATTGGGGTGTGGTCTGGGCCAGACCACACCCTGATTGTACCGTCTGGCAGACCAAGTCTGGGTCGCTATTTCTGGCGTGTCTGCAGGAGGCGTGTGAATTGTTATCCAGGCCCGCTACCCAGGGACGCATCCATGGATGATCCACTGGAGATGACTTTGACATGTACATCAGGGAAGAATATGAAGCTAGGCCCTCAGGCATGTGGCGGCGCAGCCGCCCTGGCCTCTAGTAATCCTTATTTTGATCAAAGTTTTTATTTTACTATAATTTAAGTGAACAAATAAATATTATACATCTTTGTGATACATGTTGTTATGTTAAGATGACTCATGAAGTGTATATTTTGAGTTGAAATTAATTTTCAAGATTGAGAGTGTAAAATTGTAAATTCAATTTGCACATCTGATCAGATCAAGAAAAAATCTGACTGGGACTGAAGACTTTCCACATCATCAACTCACCTCAGAACCAGAAAATTCAGACCATATTCTCCTCCCTCAACAAGGATTGGATGTAACTAGAGGCCACTGCTACATCTGTAAGACCATCTCCACCATGGGTGATGGTATGGGTCGCCAAATCTTGAATTTGGCGACTGCGGCACAGGTTTAGCACTGCACAGTTTTTTTTTTTTGCACCGCAGGTAGCCAAATGTGATGTGAAAAGCTACTCCCCAACCCCCTGTCCTTTAGAAAGCAAACAGTTATGGCTTGTGTGTTGTGGTTGGCCAATATTGGGGGGATGCTTTTGATATTGGAGGAGTGGAGTTGAAGAATCACAAGAAAAGCGGTGATACAAATGGCCTTGCGGAGCTAAAAGGTTTGTAGATCTGGCAAGGGTATAGCTCTGCAAGGCTGAAATGCTATTTTGGAACCCCGGTTTAGCGTCTCCGGTGGAAGCGCTAACCGGGGTTTTGGGAGATAAACTTGGCATGGTGCCGCGGTTTAACTCCCGTGGTGAAGATGCTCTAAGATTCTCTGACCATTCACACACGTGAAACTTGGTCAAACGTGACACACTCTTTTCTTCCTGACACATTCCTGATTCTTCTCCCATCAATCAACCTTCAACTCAGTCTCAACATCCCCCCAAAAATCATTCAACACTCTCACATCTTACAATCACCATTCTTCCCTTCTTATTTCTTTTCTTCTTCTTTCTTTATTCTTTCATTCTCATATCATGCCCTTTTCTGCCTGGTAAGATTCTACCCAGATTTCATCATCAAAATTCAACTCCTATCAACTCAAATAACTACTTGTTCTCCGGCTTGTCTTTCACAGTCAACACAAAACCAGCTCTCTTGACCGCCATTCAAGATTCCCCTTTTCCTCATCTCAACAAGCTCTTCAATGTATCTGATAAACTAAAAATTTAATCAAGATACATTCATTGTTGAGGTCACCTTCATCTAGACAAATTCTACAAGAGGCTCTTATTTCAATCTTCTTTTTAAATCTTATTCATCCTTTTTGACTGCCATGTCTAACTCATTTTCTTCTTAGACCTTTGTTGTCCTAGTTCTAGTTGTGTTGGTGGTTTTGTGTGAATTTCTTTTCTGGTTCTCATTCTTAAATTTGTTCCTGTCTTTTCAAGGTGATTGTTATTTCTCACATTTATATTTTCTATTCTTTTCCTATTTTTATGTTTATTTTACTAAAATCTAATGACTTTTCAAGTCCAACATCATCCTGATGATTGGAATTGGCTTTGAGTTGATCTTGACAGCTAAGATAACCGTCCTCCAACTCTTCATTGACTTCAGACTGGACATTGTTCCCTTTGACTCCTTTGGTACCTTTACTCATACAGTGCATGTCCGTGATTCCAGATTGCCCATAGAAACCCCCTAGGAACAGTTTTGAAGAAGATTGTTGTGTGATCGGTTTTCCATGATAGACTTTCTGAGGCTGAATGAAAACACAGTATATATTGGGTATGTCAGCTGGAAATCCCCAGGACTGTTAAGCTTGTGTTGGTGTGTTGGGGGAATTTGAGAATGTGGGAAACATGCTTGTGTATCTTGTGTCCAAAGGTGTTTCAGCCAAGCCTGCCAGAGACTAGTAGGTTGTCCTTCTGCCCGTTGGCACAACTATCTGGAACCTGTTTTGAGAACTGAGGTTGGAGTACACCAGAAGCACAAAGGGAGCTACATTTGGTAAGGAGCCCAAAACCAGATTTAAGTTGGCTAAGCACATGTCTGGAAACCACTGCAGATGCATCCAAAACATGATCAATATCAAAACTTGCATACAGTTGCGGATGTCATCCATTCCACTCAGGAACAGGAAAATCCAATTGTAGGCACCATAAGCCTAGGAGGGGTCCATTGATCTTGGGGACTTCAGAATTGAGAATCTTGAGAATGAAAATGAAAAGCTTAGGTCAGGGATTGTTTGTCAGACTGGATAAGAAATGAAAACAGGGATCAATTTTTTAGTTATTTGTGAGATGCAAGGGGGTGTGATTTGTTAGCAGACTTGAAGTGGTCCAATATTTTTTGTTGGTAAAGAGATATATTTTCTTCAGCAAAGCAAAGCAGAGCTGGAATTGGGTTAACAAGCTGCCACAAGGGCTCCTAAGCTGTAGGAGCATATGTAGTGTCCTTGGTATGGATAACAGATAGTGTGGCTACAGGAGACTGATGTGGCCTCCTCCAGCAGACTGACTGAGCCCCAGCTGAGCATACTATGTGACCCAGGACACATTAGTTTACACCAAGATAGTTGATTAGCATTTCTTTGCATATCAATTATTCATTTGAAAGAAATACATTAAAGTTTGAGGGAAAAACAATCAACACTAGAAAAGAAGTCAAATTACGTTGGGATACTTCTGAATTTTGCATTTATATTTTGGATTATTAGTCTGAAGGCAGAGAATAAATATCTGCGTATTATGTACATAGAAAGGTAGCTAGAATATTCTGAATACAGATTTTTACTGATCCATAATTGAAAATTAATTAGTAGGCCGAGTTAAACCTGGCCCAGAAGTAGTCTGAGGAAGCCGAAATCCCGGATCAAAGCTCTTTTTCTTCGGCGTAGGAATCTTGGCAGGTAAGCCATCGGGTTCGATGAGATGTGCCCGACGATTACGTTGTCGGGACAGGCTACGCTGGTAGTTCAAGGCGCCGGTTGGGTTGGACTCGAATGTGCGCGCACTGGCGGAGTAGTCCTCGAATACCGAGCCGCTCTTGGCCTGTCTGCGAAGGCGGGCATCACGCAAGTAGGGTGTGAGGCAGAAGAGAAGGCCACCAGCCAATCCGAGCGAGCAAATCACCGAGATCACGATGCACATAATTATGAGCCGATTGAGGCTTCTCGGACTCTCGTTTTCCCTCCGCCCGGAATCGCCGTTTGCTTGCCCAGAGCTGCCATCCGATGCCGGACCTGATTCGTTCTTTCAGCTAGCGATCCGCCACTGGTTTGAAGAAGTGAATAACCTACTTGGGGATGCCGAGGCTATTGAATCACCTTGAAGAGTCGACGTTGAGGTGGGTGAAAAGCTATTTGTGGCAAGCAGCGTGCTTGTAGGGACTAGGGCTACTGTGGATAAGGCCGTCAGCGGTGGGTCCGATCCTGTTGGAAGGGCGGGGATTGAGGAAACTAGGGTCGTGAGACTGATAGGCGATGCGGCAGAGGAAGGGGTGAGGCCTTGGTCGGTGGCAGTGACGAAATCAGGACCGCTAGGTGTTTCGGACACCTGGGACTACTGTGAGCCTGAATTGAAGGTAGAAAGGGAGACAATGGACAAGTATGACTGCAGAGTGAATCAAGGCTCACAAGATTCGTCGTCAGCGGTGAACCTAGAGTGGATGCCGGGGGCACGATGGTGGGCGTTAGGGCAACTGTATTGGTCACTGTGAGCGTCACGGTGGCCGTGACAGTCTGCACGCTTCCCGGAAGCTGTCGGGGCCACACGACCGGTCGCTTAGACCCGTACCGATGGCTATCATTGAGAATTAGGCTTGATGTTGTCGAGAAGACAATCTCGGTCTTGTGTATGCCATCATTCAAGCTGGAGTAAGTGAGATAGCAGAAATTGGCGTATATCAACCAGGAGAACAAAGGCATGCCGAAAGAGGGAGAGCTGTCGAAAAGGGTTTATTGACATTTGCACCCTAGGATTGTGAGTTTTCGCAGTTTTTCCGTCGGCGGTTTGATTTGAACGAAGCACCAGATTCAATGATGAAAGTTAATCAATCCCCTAATCCCCTCGCTTCGGAGCCCCAGTGATAGCCTGGCTGGCGCGAAGCGCGAGTCGCCGAAGGATCTTCTTTTTTCATTTCACAAAGCTTAACATGAAAGCATTATAGCATTTAATATGGGACAAGGATGCTTTGCCAAACAGATTGAGTCCAGCAACTAATTTGGGACAAGGAAGTTTTTCAAAACAGATTGATTCCATTCAACAAACTCCAAAGTAATCCTTTATTTTCCCCGGTTCTTTCATTGGGAAGTTATCTTTGCGAGTCTTAATATTTTTCCTTTCAATTTTCCATTTGAGAATCATTTCGTCCACCTGAGAAAAATTGGAGAAAGGTTTAGATATTTTTGTGGTCCATGAATTGTAAGATAGAGATCCAAGACAGGTAGAACTTCTCCGCTAATATCACTTTTCTCCACCTTTTGTGAATGTTTTTTGCATTTTTGCCTCTAGGCCGACGTAATTATGTACCACAATCTTTCGCCGTGGTCAAGTATTTTCCCGAAAGTGGTGTACGAGTCCCCGGGGAAACGCATTTTCCGGATATATGGCCGGCTGCCTTGAAGGTGGTCCTTTGAGTTGTGAAGGCGAAGTTCTCACGCTGCTTTCGCCAGTCTCGGGGATGATGTCTGATGATGGCCTCAAAGACCCGCCTGTTGTTAATATGTATGCGGCCGCGGCACCTTTTTCAGAGTTTGACAAATCTGGTTGGTCGGGTGAATCATGCGGTGGCCGAGGCTTTGGATGGTCAAAAGTGAAAGCGATTTTGGGGTCCCAACATTAACGGGGGTGCATCGGCTCAACCGATAACCTTGTTAACACACGCGTTGGTGCCGAGGAAGGAGACCACCCGTGTCTTCACGGGCTTTGAACCTCAGATCAACCAGACACCTCGATGTACGTGATGAGTTGTGAGAGCTGTGGTCATGACGCTAGTCTTGGGACGCCGGCCCTGCAGCTACGTCACGGTTGGGAGCGTTGTAGTAGGCGCCCATTTCCAATCCAGCCCATGTAACTGCCCACCGCTGCTGACCGCTAAGATGTGTGCGTGTGGATGGGCTCAAGCCGTAGGACTGCTCCCGTCCTGCAGTCGAAGTAGCCGTGCATTCCTGGGCTCTGCAGGTATCGGCCACATGGCCTGCCTCACTCCACTGTCCTTGATTAATTGGTATGGCCGTTACTTGCAAATGGGCCGATTCATTACACTAGTGTCGTCAGGGGTGTTTCTCTGGTTTATCATGTTCTTCTGTGATTTCATCCGCGCTCAGGCATGTCCGTGGTTATTTAAACGCGTGTGTTTCTCTGTCTATCGTAGCAGGGCAGCCGCTTCAGAAATCCATCGAAATTCCACGTTTTTGCCCGGAAACTTCCCCACACACTTATATACGCCCGCGTCCCTGAGAAAAACTGACGCTCATCGACGTTCAGTTTGTGCTCTTCAAAGCTTTCCGTCAATTGTTTCGCTTTACTGCTCGTGAACGATCGAAAATGACTACGTTTAATCTTTGCGCATCCTACTCAGCGGTGAACAAGGCAGAATTTATTGTTGATGCTGTTTTGGTTTGCCTTTTTTTGTCGATCACCACAAAGATGCACATACCTTGAATCATGACTTACTTTTTCCTTGCTTTCGGTAGTTCGATATGGACGGCACACTCGTGGACTCCATCCCGGCGATAGAATCTGCCTGGGCCGCAGTAGCTAAAAAAATCAACAAGCCACCGGCTGAAGTTATTCAAGCCACCCACGGCCGTCGTGTGATGGATAATCTCAAAGACCTCTACCCTAACCTTAGGAGAATGTCAGACGCCGAGATGGCCCCCCATGTTAAGGAGTTTGAGATAGAGATATTAAGACAAGCGGATGAGTATGGAGTTGAAGTCAAAAGCCGTCGCTCCAGTGCCGCTTCGAGTAGGCGAGCTAGCAGAACAGCTTCCTTTGCTGGCACTCCAGACGAGAAGACCCGGCGCAAGTCGAACTTGTCTCAAACAGTTACTCCTCACAGCGTGTCGGCCCGTATGGCGGTGAGCTTTTGGATGCCAGCTCACGCACGTTTATCGATCACAAAGCTCATGATGGCATCTCTTTTGAACCCATCACTAGGCGATGGGCATTGCACCCTTGAGCTCCAACAATTCCAGCTCATCGATTCCTCAAGCCGAGAAACGCAGCAAAACACCCGCAGAAATCTTGGCCAAGAAAAAACTCGCCGTGCTGCAGAGCTCCGCCAATGAGGATGTATTTGAGGAAGGCGAAGACTCCGACTCAGATATCGAAATTGACGTGTCCGATTTAGTGGTCAGTACAACTCAAGACGAACTGCCCGATTGTTCTCGCTTCTGATCTTCCCAATCTTTTCGCAGGATCGCTCCGTGCGCATTTTGCCTGGTGTCAGGCAAATGACCAACTCGCTTCCCGCCGATCGGTTTGCCATTGCAACCTCTGCGGCTGTCACGCACTGCCACGGTGCTCTTCAACGGGTTGGAATTTCCTTACCCAAGGTTACCGTCACGGCCGACGACCCGCGTCTTGAAAGAGGAAAACCGTTCGTGAGTTTTGACTTCCAAGTGCCTTTGGATGGAATTGCTTGTTAAGCCACACACTTTCCAGCCCGACCCTTTTATACTAGCTGCCAAGTCACTTGGCTTTGAACCGGAAAATTGTGTGGTGGTGGAAGACTCGCCTTTCGGCATTCAAGCCGGGGTAGCTGCCGGCGGTAAAACCATTGCGGTTTCCACGTCTCATTCTCATGACAAAAGTGAGCTTCAGCCTGATTAAAATCCCTTTTTCAAAGACTGAACTTTTCGCTTTGTCCTAGTCTCGCAATGTGGTGCCACCTGGCTTATACCTACTCTGGAGTTAGTTCAGGTTGAAGTTCTCCCTGATGGGAGACTTAGAATTTTTATCGACGCTACGGACAAGGATATTGAACAGGCTCTTTCAAAATGTGTCAAAAGCAAGATTGAAGCTAAACGTGTTTGATTTGGTTGTGGCTTGTATCCTCTCTTATTCTTTCAGCAGCTATCAATTTTGATGAATAGCCTCTGCCTTCTCCTCCTATTAGAGTAGGACTTGTCCTACAACAACTTGTTGAAAGCCATAACCCCTAGATCCTGGCATCCGCTTTGATTAGTGCCACCCAAAAGGGGGCTTAACTCTTGAACGTGGGGATTCAGGTAACCCAGGCCACTGGAGCTTGTAATCCAGATGTTTCCTTTCCAAAACCATGGAAATCAACCACATTTCTCCAAGTTGTTCACAAATCAAATACAATTTCCATTTCTGATCTTTTAAATCCCGTTGTAAAAACTCATCACTATGGCTTGTTGCCACTGAAGATTTTTTTTAAGTCAATCAAGATACTGATGGGATTGGAAGCAATCATTACAAAGCCATGCTTCTTCAATCCCAAATCCTAGCCACAAACGAACTTAACTAAGTCTCTCCTTGCCTGAGCCTTTGCCGGAGGGGCTTATGACTAATCAGGCATTCTGGCATGAGACCTTCGGATATTCGATCCGCCTCTGCGTGATATTTCGTCCCAAACACACATTCATTCCTCCAAACTCATTTTTTTTGAAAGCCATCCACCTTGTCATAATTTACGTATTTTTTCCTTTTTGATACATAAAACCTACCATCCATCCCCAAACAAAACATTTTTAAAAATTCGAATAAAAACTATAATAGTTGTGATGTCGCGTACATCACAACATTTCATTTCGCTAGTTTGTAAGTACCGCATTGTGCCCTGATCCAACCGTTTTGGGAGCCAATCGGAGCTATCCATCAGCGATCGTGAAAAAAAAACGACCCAGAGTCTTCCTGTCGTCCATCGACAGAGTCTTCGTCGGCTTGGACAATGGACGACAGAGCGTTCGGCGGCTAGGATCTAGGCCTACCTACAAGATTTCAAACCACTAAAAGATGTATTGTCACAAGTAAGACTAGAAAAGAAAACAACTTTATTATTCAAGTGAGATGAAACATGGAATAAAAGGTACCTAAAAGCAGGTGCAAATACTGCTTAATCGTGTGAACTGATAGAGTGAAGAGTTGTTGAGTGAAGTGAAATGGTTTGGCTGGATATAAGTGTGTGCGATCGATAGGCGTCAGTTCACAGTATCTTTCTGCCCTCCTACTGAAGGTATCCGCTACTCACTGCTTGGGCCGGAATCAGCTTGTTCAGATTCGCTCGTGCCTCTAGTCTTCCAGTCTATAGGGTGCGTTCTCTATGGATATCATTGTATTGATTCTTATTAGACTTCGCTCTCTGCTCTTTGTTCTTAGCTTAGTTACTTCCACTCTTTACTTACGAGATGTGCCGGGTATGTCCTCAGCGTCTATCTCGTATGGAATGTGACCGTAAGGTTCAAGTTCTGTCAAGCAGATTGTGGGTGAGCTTATTGCTTCTCTGCCATTTTTCATTGTATCATAGATCTACTCACCGAGGTCTTCCTCTTGTGAGATTCTGCTCAGTAGTGTCTTGATACTCTCGGGTACTTTTGCCGTTATGCGATGTAGGAGTGCGGACGCTCTGGTAAGTAAGGAAGGACACAAGGTCAGTTCTCTTCTTCTACAGTTGTACTGTTGTTTCTAAGTCTACTCACTTTTGTGTCGTAGCTGAATTGCCTTGTCGGTCGGTGTTCGCTGAGGTTAAGGTTGCTTCTCTTGCGCGGCCGGGGTCTGTTTGCATGCGAGATTATCTCAACCGTCAGCTGTGGTTCTGAACTCTAGCTGCGGGCTTTGTGTGACTCACTTTGCTTCGCAGTTAGGCTCACGCCATTGTAACTAAATCTTTCCCTCAAGGGGTTTGATCGGTCTAATGTATCTGAAGCCGCATTCTTACACTACCAAGACTCTGTGGGCCATGGTACATTGCAACAGAGTCTTTGTAGGCCTGAACCCTGAGCCTGGCCGACAGAGCGTTCGTTGGCCTGGACCCTGGCCGACAGAGCGTTTTTTGGCCAGGGTCTAAGCCTACCAAGACTCTGTCGGCCATGGACCATGGCCGACAGAATCTTTAATGGCCAATTAACGCTTTGTCGGCCAAGCTCTGGCATGGCCGCGACGAACGCTTTGTTGTGCTTGTTGGATGGCAAGGCTTTGGCTCAACATGGCCAATTAAAGTTGTGAGTGTATTACCAGTATTGTGATTGGTGGCGGAATCGAAGGATCGGGACTAAGGGTTATTCAATCGGAGCTAAAGTTGAGTAAAGGGAAACTGCAAAAAAAAGGGGAAAATATTGCCATAAACTTTTTAGCAGGGAACAGACCCTGATATGACTGCGCACGGGCAATCCGTTGGTGATCCGGTAAAAATTTCCATTCTTTTAAAAAATAAACAGTTTTTGAAAAATAAAAAAGACGTGAAGAAACATGGATGGTGGTCTCAAATTACATCAGAAGAATGCTGATTTGCAGGCCAATCATGTGTAAAAAATTTAGAAATGGGGGTACTGTCTGGGTTGAGTTGTGGGTGATTGAGGTGGAGCACCATCAAAACTGAAAAAAGGCTCATGCCAGAATTCCTGATTAGCCATAAATTCCTCCGGCAAAGCCTCAGGCAAGGAGGGATTAGTTAAGTTTGAGCCACAAAGCAATCTAACATCCTCTTTCCACAACCTGCATTGACTTGCATCAATGAAACTTGCCACTTATTAAAAAACTTCAAGAGGTTTTGGAATGATATCAAAACATACTTGAGGGGTATTCAATCAGAAAATCACAGTCACTCTCTCTTGACTTTTTCTTCAACAAAAAATACCTGTATCTCTTTTCATACCAAAGACTAATAATGTTGAAAAACTGTCAGCCGCTGTGATGCCAAGAATGGTATTCTTTTAGCTACACACGGTGATGGAAAGATGTACTGTAAAGTCACGGTAAAAATAGAGAAAAGAATTAAATAAAGAATAAATCTTTATTTAAAAGAGGGGCCTGATAGCACAGGGGTTGTTGTAGGTGCCCTCTTGATTCAGATTCTGCCAGAACAGGGTGATGCTGAATCACCAGATTGGAGATCCTGATAAACAGGGGTGGTATCCAACTAGTACAAGCCTTTAATAGGTGCTATTGGAAAGGAAATTACTCACTACTAGCAATTCCCTTTATAACAATCCAAATAGTTCAGGGAACAGTCCAACCACAAGTAAAGAAGGACTAGGTGACCTTTGGTGGCGTGGTTGAGAGTGGTAAAGTAAAAGTAAAGAGAAAACAAGTGATCTTCAGAACAACAACAGGCAAATTAGTTCTAAATAACTGGTATTACAAGTGTAATCTGGTATATACAATGGTGTATGTCTGTGGTTTATGCTATGAATGATTATGATGAGTTTTACAGGCAAGCAGTACCCTTTATAAAGGCGTGTAGTACTGGTAGTAACTTATTTTTAGGCATGGTATGGCTCAATTGGGTGATGAGCCATGACTGTGACACCTTTCAACCTGTAACACAAGTCAATCTTGGACTTAAGACATGTATTTGTGGTTATTCAATCCATTTTGGGCTTTAGTGTCACTTCTAACTATGGAGTTACAGTAGTAACAATGCTCATCTGGCATTATACCATGCTCTCTGTCTGTGTTTGCTGTGACAGAGGGGTTATTCCCATGTAATTAAGGTTGGTACTACACTCTCTATGCGTCAAAACCTTTGATTAAGAGATTTACCTTGTAATTTTAGGCGCTACACCTTGGGAGTCATTAGTCATTTTCCCAATTGGGCCACAAATCCCAAGGAGTTAATCTTTGGCTACCATGACACATGTGTACATGTAGTGTAATTAAGGTTTTTAGTTGATAAACCTTAATTTTATACGTGATAGATGATGTCATAATTTTATTACACATGTGCAAGTGTTGTAACAGTGGTATTACCACTTTACGCAGGGTTGAGCCCAATTCTGAATTGGGTGTAGCCGGCACGCAGGCCTGGAGGAGTCACGTCCAAGTTGGGTCTAGTTTCCAAACTATACACAAAACCTCAATTTTACGTCCAGAAATGGTCTTCTGGGAGTACACACATATATGTAAACATGTTACAACCTTGTCTTCTGTCGTGGTACATGTAAATACTGTAGTACCTGTAAACACAGGGAAGGAGTAAGAATTCAGGGTTACTATGAGTGAGTGACCCTAGGTTATTTTTAGTGCAGATTAAGAATATTGAAAAATATTCTAAGTTTTCTTTAAGGTTCAAAAGTTATTTATGACTTTTGATATTTGTTGATTATTTTTCATGAAACAACTTAATTTTATGGTTCCAAGTATATCCAAGTATTGTAAGTGAAAAATAAGGTTTATAGTATTTTCCTCTATTAAGAGCATGTTTTACACATAACATTATCAATGTAATAATTTCTCTACTTGTAGCTTGGTATTTAAGTAATTAAAGGTATTTCTATTGTAAAATAAGGTTTGTTGTCATTAAAATGATTGGAGTCATTCTATGTATAATCTTATTAATTTTTGTACTGTTTATAATCACATTAATATGTTTTTAAGTGTTTGCAATAAAGTATATGTAATAAAGTCAACATTATTGATGTATTTCTTGTGTTTTCAGTATGTTTATCAATTAATTCTTATTGTTACTGTATCAACTATGTATATATACAAGATAATTTTTATATGTACTTTCCTGTATATTTGGTTCTGGCTAGTCAGGTTGTCTCTGAACTAGTAGCAAGCTGACAAAAACACACATACACATTTTTTTAAATCAAGATCAACCATTATTACAAGCTTTAAGGTGAAACAATAATGGCTATTCACCAAATCCAGATTCATAGTGCCTTTAGGAGGCTCTATGAGCAGGAAATAAAGCTCCTACCAGTAATGTAGCACCAAATAAGAGGTCCTATGTCCCTTCCAACATCCCATCATCATCATTAGACCCCATTGAAGTCATATAAATGTGCACATAGCCAGTTTATAACAGCTTTATAGTAGTGTTTTGCCTGTTTTTACCCTTCAAGATCATCTTCCAACCTTCTTCTCACCAGCCCAAGACTTCAATCACACCTCCATTGAACACTTCCCTGCCCTCAACATGTATTTGAATTGAATCTTTGGCATTTTGACTTTTATTAAAGGGAATTACAAGTAGGGGATTAATTTCCTCTGGAGTCCTTGTCATTGCAGCACCTTTTTAAGGCTTGTACTAGGTGGATAACACCCCTATATATAAGGATCTCCAGTGTGTTGATTTTAACTTCCAAATTTATGGGAAGAGGATATCATGACAGCAAAAGGATTAAGGAATCCCTTGCCTTCCAATTCCAGGAAATGAGTTCTACCTTATAAATTCTGCTTGGCCCTCACATCAATTTAAATAAGCTCCTTTGTTTTTCTCCCGCACCTCTGAGGTCTAAGAATCTGGATGCACATTCTGAGAAGCCCATTTTTCTGGGCCACACAAACAATTTCTTTACTTCTCAATTCCTCAAAATTAATTCAAAGACTTCATGTACAGCAAGAAATGTCACTTTCCTTTCTATTGAAAACAAATCCATTGATGAATCAAGTTTATTTTTCAATCCTTTTGAGATTATTGCTGACGTGGCCAGTGATGTAGATCACAATGAAGACAGATTTTTGCTGTTCCTAAATCACAAAACACCAATTAAATATTCTGATGAGGTCAAAAAGCTAGGCTCCCAACAAAATAATTCGGGATGTCTCTCCTTCAAATATTCTCAAGCAGCGTGAGAGGGGGGTACTGGAATCTCAAATTGCTTTATCATTCAAGTCTGAATACATCAACAATACTATTTCATATGATCAAGTAATGAAGCTCCTCGATAAAGATGATTCACTTCCAGATTAGGCTGTGTCACCAAATAAGGAGAAGGACAATATAGTGAGCTGCCACTTCTGGCAATTAATTGAAAGGTAAAAAGAATTAAATTCCTCAATTGTACTTGTGTCTTCAAGATTAAACCTGAATCTTCAATCAAACAAAAGAACACAAAGCAAGACTTTCTGTATAAGGTTTCAAGGAATTTTTTGGGCAGTATTACAGGACTACTTTTTCTCCAACTGGAAAATTCATCTCACTTCCACTTCTGATAGCTTCTTCCCTTCAAAGAGATTTTCAATTCCACCAAGTCAGGGTGAAGTGCACATTCATCAATGCTCAATTTATGAAAGAAAAAATGTGAATGTTCCTCATGTTAGAATTTATGTACCACCTAACAAGATTCTTCTTTTAAGGAAAGCTCTTTACAGATTGGATCAATCTCCTAAAAAGTGACATTTGATTCTCACTCCATCATCATGGCTTCTTTCTGTTGGATCCATTGGAGTTACACTGAGCCCTGTGTCTTCTGTTTATAAAATACATGACTACATGTACACATCAATGACATTAATATTTCTAGTCCACAAACTGTTATCCTCAAGCAATTGATACACCAAAGATTGAAGTCTAAGATTAATGACCTTGTTAGCACAAAACACCTCTTAGGAATGAGAGTCCAACAATTATCCACTAGTGTACATCTGACTTAAGCCCCTATATCATTTAAACTATCAACAAGTTTGGTTTTCACGACTGGATACCTTTGGAAACTCTATTGTTTCCTGGCTAAGTTCTAGTCTCAGTGTCTGAAGTCAAAATTGAAAATCTCAATAAGCTGAACGTGAAATATGTAAGTTTCATTGGAGCATTTCAGCTATCTCTGCAGCACTACACGTCTAGACATAACTTTTGTAAGAAGATGTCTTTCCCAATTACTTGGGGAAAATGGTATTACTCACTGGAATGCAGCCATTCCTGTGGAACAAGGACTTTGGAATTACAGTTTGCAAATTTCCAATTGAACAAGTTTACCTTTTGATTTCCTACGTTGATTATGAAATTTCAAAATCTTTCAAGATGACTAAGGAGCCATTGTAATTTTTGATAACGAATACAATCACTCCGCATTCAAGACAAAAAATATTGAAAGAATTACATGAACTGAAAGGGTATTTATTGCTTGTCATGAAAGATAATAATAGAATACAATTATGATTGACACTCTTATAATAGAAATTTAATAATAATTACCTGAAGGCAGCAGAGATTGTGCCTGATGAATGATGAAATAAATAGCTGAGTTGGTGGTTTGATAAGATTTGATTGATGATTATTGGCCAATTTTGTTTGAGATTTTGATTAATTGTTTGTTTGTTTGAGGTAATTATACAGTGAAACTACATCAAAGTGTTGAAGCAAAGAAATACATTGGTTAATAGCTTATAACCTATTATTTAAGGATTTCAATCTTGCCTTTTATGTACTAGTTGCTTAGAGCAAAAGATTGTTTTTAGTTTTAGCTAGATGTCTGGTTATGCTGTTTTGATTCTATCAATGAGTTTTTTATGATGATTATTTGGGTTTGATCTGAATCATAAATAATCAATATCATTATGGGGTCTTTGACACGGGACCCCCTGGGATTGAAGGTGCGACCCACCCTACGTCCTCAGGACGGTCGGGGTGGGTTGCACCTTCAATCCCCCTGTCGAAATGGGGGGTTGCAGGTTGAATTATTGACCCTGCGCTGAGGAGGAGCCTCGGCGAAGGGTACAGGCCGTACCCACCTGTAAGGAGGTTTCCTCCTCGGCGCAAAGGTTCTGTCAGTACCTCCCACCAAGGAGGAAACCTCCTTGGCGGGTAGGTACGGGCTGTACCATCCGTCGGGGAGGATTTCTCCTCGGCCGACCGGTACAGTCTGTACCAGCTGACCGAGGAGGAATCCTCCCCAATGAATGGCACAGATAGTATGTTGCCACCAAGGAGGGCTGCTCCTTGGCGGGAAGGTACTGTCTGTACCTTCTTCCAGGGAGGATTTCTCCTCGGTCGGCTGGTACAGACCGTACTGGTTGGCCGAGGAGGAATCTTCCCCTACGGATGGTACAGCCCATGCCTGCATGCCAAGGAGGTTTTCTCCTTGGTTGGAGGAACTGAAATTACCTGCCCTCCTTGGCGGGTAGGTACGGGTTGTACCATCCATTGGGAGAGGAGAAATCATCCCGTACCTACCCGCCAAGGAGGTTTCCTCCTTGGTGGGAGGTACTGACAGTACCTTCCCACCAAGGAGAAAACCTCCTTGGCGGGTAGGTATAGCCTGTACCCTTTGCTGAGGCTCCTCCTTGGCAGAGGGTCAATAATTCGACCTGCAACCCCCCATTTCGACAGGGGGATTAAAGGTGCAACCCACCCTGACTGTCCTGAGGACGTAGGGTGGGTCTCACCTTCAATCCCAGGGGGTCGTGTGTCGAAGACCCATTATTAATTGATTTCTTATTTGACTTGATTTATAACAAATTGGACTTATGATTTGCTGCTGTTCTTAATATGTTTTTGACTGATTTGGAGCAAATGAGGTAGTTGTCTGCCTGTGCAAGTTCATGTTGAATTTTTTATATTCAACACTTGTCTGTTCAATTTTTATAAGTGCATGAAATGCTGCTTAGAGCATCCACCCCCTTTGGGGTAAATCTTTATGTAGCTAAGGAGCCCTACAGAGCTCTTTTGATAAGCTAAAGAAAGATCCCACCCTTGTTTGTCTGTAAGGGGCTCATTAGCAAGCCACACAAACTTACCAAGGGCTGCTCCACTAGCAACAGGGGTAGTTACTATACGGTTATTGGTACCGTAACAAATTTTGGGCCAATATTGTTACCGATACTGGTAACGTGTTGTGCACTACATTATCAAGCGCGGAAAAAATGTGATCTTTGCCGCCGTTACAATATCTGTGTGGGACCAGCAGATGTGGAGCAAGATAACGTGCAAAGCAAAACAATTTGAGGCTCAAATGGGCTTTGAGTGACTAATATCGTGTTATCGTATTGATAACACATTACTTTGACCATAACGGCCTCAAAAAACGCGGCAGGTTATGGTACACCTGAGGGAATGAATACCTGTGTTACCAGTAACGATAACGGTGCCCCTCAGTAACTGGGATAGTTAGGATACAAAAATACGTCAGATATTGTATCGTATCATGACTACCCACCATTGCCACTAGCCTCCACCCTTGTGCAATTTGTACATAGGCTTCAAGTAAATCCTGAATGACAGGTACCAAGCGGTCATTGAGGATGGGTACATACCACTCTTCAACTCAATGCTGGTCATTGGGAGTACAATCTCCTTTAAAAAACTTTATTGGCCAGTAATTGGAAGTACACTCTCTCTCAATGAAACCGGTCATTGAGGAGAGTATACTCTCCCTCAATGACCAGTATTGTGTGTATTAGAATTTTGTGCTGTGTGTTAGTGCAATCTGTGATGCGACAGTTAGTGCTGTGCACGCTGTGGACCTGGAGTGTGATCATCTATAAAGCGGCATGAGTGGTATTACTAAAAACCTACCTCATATCAACTTCCACTCACTGCTACAAAACCACTCCTAATCAATCTGATCAACTCAATTATTCTCTAGCACATGTTCTTTGTTGTCAAAGTCACTTTTCTCTTGGCCAACTCTCAAGAGCTTATTTTCTTTTTCTTCTTAGGTTACCCCTGTTGAGTATTTCTGAAATTTCTATTCCCATCAGGTATTTAAGTCCAAGTGGTATGGTGGTTTCCCTTCTTGATTTAATCATGTTATTAGCCGCTCATCCTTGAGTTTTTTCTGGTTCTCTTAAGATGATTCTCCTTTCATTTCTATTACATTGTTTCTTTTTTCTGTAATTTTTGTTTATCTTTTTACCAAAATCAATTTTCTGTTAACTCTAATTTTAACAATAATCACCATTCATTCCCTGTGCCACAATTCTTTTAAGATATTTATTAAGTTAAGGAAATCAATTCTACCAGACTGGGTTAATTTTTCTTCAAATTCAGGTAATGCAAGCATGATGTACTTTTGAATCATGGTAGAGAAAGGATCAACTCTTGTCCCTGCACGTTGGTTTGTATTGGTGAGGATAGTCAACACAATGATGAAGTCAAAGATAGAAGTATCTTGAATTTGGTCTCTTTTCCGCAAGTCTAGATCTTTGATTCTGTTGAAATAACAAGAGAGCTGAAATTTCAATTTTGTTTCTAACTGATCCTTGTGGAGTTGAATAAAATATTCTATCAGTGGAATGTCATGCACTGAATGGGAAAATCTTTTTTCTTGGCTTCCTGAATGTATTCATGAATTGGTCAAAAAGAAGGAGAAAGTTGTGAATTAGCTCTTGTCATTAGGCAATTTCCACGTGGAAGCAGGTAGGAACTGCTGCCTTGCAAGCGTTCTCAGCTGTAAATTATACTTAAAGAAATCCAATTTACCTCCAATTAACCAAATGGACTGTATACTACTCTCTTGAGGGTGGTCTTTTCATTGAATTTCAATGAAGGTGAAAATAAAAGTGTTAACAAAGTTAATGACTGTAATTCCATCACCTTGGGGCACTCAGAGTGTTTTCATGGAGTGCGGTCAACGACTTACATAGTAAAGCCTCCAACAATGGCTTTGTGTGGGTGTTGAAGTGCTGAGTGCTGTCCCATTCATATGGCTCTTTCCATAAGAGATCTGACATCAGCATAAGATTTGCTTTCATGAGCCTAAATTCAACAATGTGGAATTCTGGTTGATCGTATGTCATAGTATGGCTTACCGTACCGTTTAGCTTCTAGCATCTGCTGATTTTCGCGAAAATCTTCTATAGGCGACACGGATTATTGTGAATACTAAGGCCTGCCATCCAAACGAGGCTGCGTCTACGGCCTCCTACTAGTACAGCGCTTTATTTACAAAACATAACTGATTTTTTGAGCTTACCTTTCATCTCGTGGAGGGATTGAGAATGCGCCTCGATTTCAGATCTATCCAATGAGGTCTGCATTGCAGTTCTTCCCCAAGAAGCCTGCTCTCTATCGGTGTCACTATGCAAAAGCGTTGTCTTTTCTTCGATGCGATTAGTTTTTCTTAATTTCCACTTTATTGAAATGACTGGGCTTTGCCAATGGCAAGAAGAAATCAATGAAGATAAAGTCAAAGCTTTTCGGAAATTCATCTGCTGACTTGAGCTCTTCCTCTGGCTTGCCTTGATTGATATTTAATCAGATGGATAAAAGGTTGGTCTTCAGCTATGTAGGATAGAAAAAATAAAGGAAAAAACAGCAAAACATATGCCTTGTTTTAAGCCGTCAACTTGGCATTAAGCGTACTTCGTGACCAGATGGAAGGCCCCCATTTGGAAGGTTAGAACGCCAAATGGCAGGCCCTCAGGAGTCAGGGGTGCCAAACTTCCAAATGTGACAATCAAATATTACGGACTTTGAGGATCGCTTGGCATCTGGAGTTTTGAATCGGATTGACATCGATGAGCCGTCGGCGTTAGCCGGCGCAGATTAACTCTTGAGTCACTGAGTCGTACCCAATCATGCATGCAACACCCACATGACCCTAACTTAACCCAAGCCCACCCTCTGCGGGAGGAGCTGGTACCGAGGGCCCCTCGGGCAGCCCGAGGGGACTTAGTTAAGTCAGCACATGACCGGTCATAGACCGTACCTGATCACCTCTGTACCCCGCTTGGTCTGGGTTGCGGAAGTTCTTGGACGCAGTCTTCCAGAGAAGTTCCCGGCCCGCACCAAAATGGATCTGAAAACCATACAGCCAAACCAAGAAACCTTGCGGTTCCAGCCCCCGCAGGCGGGCCCGTACCACCGCCCGCAGCTGTTTCTGGAAACGGTTTTCGCACAATTCCAAAAAACGGGTTTTCAGAAACCGATTCCAGAAACTCGGCCCAGCGGAAACCCATACACTACCACTGCACCCCTAGTGGATAAGTTTCCTCTTTCCAGAATAGGCAAAGAAACTGTTCCCAGAAACAGGGGTACCCCTGTTTCTGAAAACAGTGTGTTTTCAACCAGAATTGATTCTGGATTTGGTCTCGAAACTAGTCCCCATGGTACACAATTCTGGGAGAATCGTTCCCTTTCAGAGAAAAATCAATCTGCGTGGCCAGAATCAGTTTCTAGCCTGCTATGGTACGGGCCCATCTACATTTTTGCCTGAGAGAATTTCCAATTTCAGACCCAATTCCCTTTAGAAATTGATTAAGAATCAGGCCACCCAGAAAACCCCCCCAGCTGCCAGAGGGGAACTAGCCAGCAGCCTGGCACTCATTTTGACATCCTTGAAGCCATTCCAACCCCCAAGGCCATGTTTTTTTTTAAAGAAACAGAAAACTTCCTCATTTATTTTTTTCCCTTTGGCAACTCCATTCCCACCCTTTTTGACTTCAAGTTCACAAAAAGCAATGGATCAAACTCCCTCACCGGAAAGGGATCCACTATCTGATGCCGCAGCTCAGGACATCCAGAAACGTGGTCCGAGGCCATGGATCACCCAATAACAAGGGACCCAGCATTGTGGCTGGGTCCAATCAATAATGAGAAGTGTATGTACACCAGTGACCAACCCCACCAAACTTGGTTAGTGGCAGGCACAAGACTTGGTTGGTGGTGGATGTCCCATAAGAACCCTACCATGCCACTTGGCTTGTTGACCAACACAACCAAACAGTCAACTGCACATACATTGTGCCATGCCAAAAAGCCAGCACAAAGAAAGACTTAGAATTCCCTCCAACATCACCCAAAAGAACACCAAAGAGCTCAAAATTCACATAGGCAGCTTTCCCTGTTGACAAACCCAAACCGTTACAGATCAAGGCAGTTGCCAACCTTGCAAGATGCCGGAAAACGTTCCTAATGGCTGGAACTGGGTCTGGGAAGAGCTGTGTAGCGTAAATGTACCATAAGCCCGTTCAAACCCACCAATAAGGCTGTAATTATTGTCCTCAACCCCTTGGACACAATCAAGTTAGCTTAGCCCCAACACTCCCCATTACCAGCTGATGCATAAACCAACAGATTTTCTCCCCTACACAGGTCAAATGAAAAATTGACATGGGCATGAGTGCCATCAACTTGAAAAAATGGTCTTCAGCCATTCTGTTGCAGCCAGGTTCAATTGTAGAGCACATCACCATGAAAAATTATGTATTGCTTGCTATACAAGCGACATTCTGAGGTACAAAGGCCCCTTTGTATTTTGGGGTGTTCCTTGTATAGCAAGTGACACACCAGCGTTCATGGTGCATAGTTTTGTCTACGCCGTAAGCTCGCACAAAAAATTGGCTCTCTGGGGTAACATTGCACCACTGACCCCTCTCCTCCCCCAACACCCCCAGAGTCCCAAAATCTTCCTAAGCAACCAGCTTTTTTGACGTCCACTTCCAGGAACACCTTTTCCTCCTGGTGGTAGACGAATCCCACATGATAAATGTCTGGGGCCTTGTTGCAAGTGGTCTAAATCCCATGCAAGGCACCAAGACCATGGCCTATTTGGGCCATCTTATGGCAACCTGGGAGCCCAGATAAGGGCAACCCACAATACACCAATACTCCTTCAATTGGCAACATGCCATCCGGAAGCAGTTTCCTCCATCCAGAGGAGTTTGAGGCTCACCTCCAAAAATATCAACTTTATACAAGGGGAACTCACACAGCCTGAGATAAGGTTGCTCTGTTTCCCTATGACCAAGTCCTTGAAGTCTTGCCACGACCTCCTGGACTTGTTCCCGCACCACAATAACCAAATTGTCCCCACTCAGACTCTGGTCTACAGCATGTCCTTGCGCAACCTCACATACCAGGTGCTGAAAATCATGAACTTAGCCTGTGGCACACCAGGTGAAGAAAAAATGTCGCACAGCACCTTTGTGCGCCGCTTCCATGCCAGCACCGGCAATTGCAACAAGGCAGATGTCATTGCAGGCTATGAAAATGTCAATGAGAATGAATAATTCCTGTGCGTGTCCTGCATCATGGCTCTGGGATCAGGACAAAACTGGAAGTGTGTGCGTTCAGTTATCCACATGGGCTGGGGCTCTTGAAACTAGAAAACTTAGATTGAAGATGAGGATAGAAAATTGCCCCGAAGGGACATACATGTCTTCTAGAGACTGGTATATAATAATATCTAATATTTTAGTCTAAGTAATATATTTGTGTTGATGAGAAACTATATATATGTGCTTAAATTCATGAGAAAGTACAAATAAAACCATAAGACATACACTAGACTTAACATTCCCCCCTCAACAACACCCTTAGAAAGAGATAAGGAAGAAAGAAATGAAAAAAGAAATATAGGAAAAACAGAACTTGAAAAAAGAATATGAATGAATGAAAAATGAGCCTAGACAGACAGAAAGAAACACATTTAGAGAAGAAGAACATAGTGGAAGAAATAAACATCAGAAAAAACAAAAGAGGAAGAGAAATCATTGAAAGAAAAAGAATAGTTGGGAGACAGGAAAAAGAAAAAACCGGTATGAGATTTGTTGTCCAATGGAAAGGTTTCAGGAGAAACAGCTGCCAACCATAACATAAGCAAGGCATGGTTAGCTTCTGTTGAACCAATCATTTCCCATTGGATTCATTTGGGTTTGAAGGGAGACAAACAGATGCAGGTGGTGCATGTTCATTGCCCCCAGTGCATACTGTCCCCCCTTCACTTGCCATAGTTTGGGGCTTAGGATTCATGCCCACCCAATACAAGAATTCTTCCAGCTTTCTCCATCCAAGTGCCTTTGTGAGGACATTGGCGAGTTGGTCATCTGTTGTGGTGATCTATTTCTGTTACAATTCCAAAAGGGCACAGCAGAGGTATAGTGATAGGATATATGCATGCACTGGACAATGTAGAAGAGGAGGAAGTAGTTTTATTAGTAATGAGATACAGTTTGGACAGTATAGAATCAAGGACACAGACTTATTGCCATCTGGGATGGACATTGGATCAGGTTTTAGGAGGAGGAATGGTGTTATTATTGTACTGATAATGTGAGGATTTTAGGCTTAATAAAACAGTTGATTTCAGTAAAAGAAATAAAGAAAATAATGAAATAATGATGAATAAGAAGAATAGAAATCACCTTAATAAAACAGGAACTATGTGTTTAGAATGAGGACAATAAAAGGAAACACGGAACAAACAAACAACTAGGACTTGAGAACTGAGAAAGATGAATAAGGTTAGAAAAGCGGTCAACAAGGAAATAGAAAGAAAGAGAAGATAGAAATAAGAACCTTGAATGAGTTGGCCTAGGCTAGGTGACCTCGACTAAAGGAGTCCTTCGAATCAACAGATAATTGAGTTTGATTTTGGTCAAACAAAGAGAGAAGGAGTCGAGATGAAATGAGAAAGAGAAGGGAATGGTCAACAGGAATGAAACTTATGTTGACCATGCTTCAGAATTGGAGCTTTGACAGTGGTATGGCATCATTGTGGTTGTACCACAATTTCATTGACGTCATCAAAGCATTCCGCCACCGTAGCAACCCAAGAGAATCCAACACGCCCCCATGCCAGCTCAAAGAACCCTTAGGACCT
This sequence comes from Puccinia horiana, assembly GCA_001624995.1. NCBI lineage: Eukaryota > Fungi > Basidiomycota > Pucciniomycetes > Pucciniales > Pucciniaceae > Puccinia > Puccinia horiana. Next base: position 309,570 of record LWDY01000011.1, read on the forward strand.
TGAAAATGCTGGATTGTCCGATAGTTTTGTTTAGGGATGGAACAGAAGAGAAGGTATGTATTTGGACTGGAGGAAGGAGGAGTGTTAGTAGGATGGACAGTTATAAGGGTTTACTACCTGTCACAAGGGTGGTACAGTAATTTATAAGGGTCTGGAGTTAGGATTTCAAGATTTGGAGGGAATAAATAATTGAGTGAGGGGGAAAAAAGGGAAGAAGGAGCAAAGTGGCAGGGGAAGCAGAGACCCTGAGATAAATTCAGCTGGGAGGATGCTTGGGATGAAACACAGTAGGTGAGACAGGCAACAATAGGAAGTTACTTACATTACGATATCCGGAGCAATTTTGGTATTGTAACTTCCCAGCGTTACCGGATAACACGTTATTGTTATCCAGTTAAAAGTGCTTTAAACACCTGTGAATATTGTAACGAAGCTAATTTTCTGCTTCCTTACAGAGAAAACTAACGCGGATAACATGCTATCCGCGTTTTTTGATGTATTTTTTGGCCAAAAAGGCCTCACGACCATTCATTATCCGCCAGAATCGTGAGGTGGATAACGTAACAGTTCAAAAAAACAGGAAAAAATAAAAATAAAAAACGTAACCGCCTGTCTGGTGCTGTTATCATAACGATAACGGCGCCAAATTTGTTACAATAAAGTTATGTTAGTGATAGATGTTGAGGAATGATTTGGTATTTATTGAGTTTGGCTGGCATATTGCGTGAGATACGGTGAAATTTAGTTGGGGTCTGATTAAGATGAATCATGATGTTAGTGCTAATTCAATATGGAGGTTAAGCTGATTGGTAGATTTTATCTAGCATGTTATACATTTTTATCTAACATGTTATGCACTCAATCTAAGACAAGACACTTAATTGTGTGATCTCAAGATGGTTTATTGATACCTTCAATTTATGTTTAAGTTGACATTGATGGCTTTAGATTTGTGAAAGGTGAATTGATGGGGGAGGTTAGCAAAATGATTGAGTTGAACACTCAACAAAGCTGTATTGAATTAGAAAATAATCAAGAGAAGGTTTTGGGGATACTCTTTGACAGGATAACTATGATACATTAAGGTATGATACATTAAGGGTTTGTCTGAAAGCATCTACACATATTGCTTGCAGCGGCGCAGCCGCCTTGGCCTCTAGTATTTCAAAATTCCGATAAATTGTGGGACAAACCACAATGAATTGTGTCATCTCAAAAATGATAGATGATGAATTCAGTTCTTTGCCAAAACCAAAGTGTATTCAGGTTTTGTTTCCCCAAATAAAATTAAAGAAAAAACAATTTTGTTGACTTTCATCATCAAAAAAAGTGTACAGGTTTAAAATAATAATGACAACATTAGAACCATTGTTTTGGTATCATTTCAGCTTTGTATGCTTCATTATTTTGGCTTGAGTTCAACATAACATCAATTATATATTAAGCAACATAAGCTATGTGATTGCAGGTGACTTGGAACTGAATTTCAGTTGAACACACAGTTTGATTGTGACTATCTTTCAACACAATTCAAACCACCACAGAGGTATGAGTTGTTCAATGGCACCCGTCGACGGGTGCCATGAAATCATCCCTGGTGTATGCTTTCCATTTTTCCTCATCAAAATAAGATTATAGTTTTCAGCATAAATTGATTCCACCTTCTTTGAGCCTTGCCATTGCAAACCCTTTCAGTGTTCTACTTTAAGTCCCTTTGAGCCTAGTAACTCTTCTTCAAAACAAAGAAGACCTTTGAACAGTCAGTCCCCTATTCGAAATATCTCCTTTCCTTTTCTTCCTTTAAATAGTGCCCACCTGTCTCTTGTACAAGATGCTGTGTGGCAGGAGAGCCATCTTGTAGAAAATGTTTACTGGTCCTTTGATTAAATTTTTGCAATAGGTGTCTGGGTCCATCAGGTGAACAGTGATAAAGGCTTCTGCAACAATTCTTTGTGTTATATCAATACTCTGGATCTGTACAGCTCACTTGAGCAGACTTGAGCTATACACTAGATTTGGTTTTCCATAATTGGAATATGGTGGAATGCTCACAGGATGGGGGGATCATTTTTCATTGGATGGCAAGGGGAGTGGAGGGCCACAGTCATCACAAAAACTTGATGGAAATGTGTGCATGAGTTCACTCTACCAGGCCAGGGCATGGCAGGACCCTGAAGCCCCCTATAAATGTGGGTAATGTAAGAGCATCTCCACTGCAGGGTGGAAAGTGCGAGTGGAAACTTGTTTTCCACCCCGCACTTGAAAAATCACACCCCACCGGGGGGTGAAAATGCAAACATAGATTTGCCGCGAGTGTAAAAAACATTAAAGCTAGTGTAGTTCTAGCTCCCCTCTACACTCTGTGATATGCCTTTCCCTGTGTGAAAACCACACCACTCATCCCGCAATTCACACCAAATCAACCAAGGTTCACAATTATTTGCATGCTGGTTTACACCCCACCAGTGGACAGCACACAAGGTTTTAACCTTAAAAGTACAAATTGGAGTGCATTGGGCGAGTTTTCCACTTGCAAATTCCACCCCGCAGTGGAGATGCGCTAAATGTATGAATTCTTGGCCAAAAACCCAAAATGGTAAGCATGAAAAGTGGTATGATTGGCCTTTTTGGCTGCAACCATACTCATCTCAATGTCAAATGTATGTATATATTTTGGGGGAAGGGGAGTTGGTATTGTAATGAAAAGTGTATGAAAGTCTTGAGGGTGCCCAAGTAGATCAGTTTTGCACACCCCCTCCCCCTCATTAGCACTCCCATGCTTGTTTTTTTTTGCCCCCCGCTTTTTGTTTTGGCCCCCCAGAGGACAAAACCTGACAAAAACATTTTGCTGCATTGATTAAATTGGATTAATTTGATTTATTGGGATCTATGCAGATAAGAAAATTCTCATATGTATGCAGCATACATCACACCTCAAGCTACCTCAATAATTCAAGAAATATCTCAGGCCCCATTCTTGGAACAGTGGCAAGGAGAGATCTTGTGTGTCCAAGCTAATTAAAATTGTGGCTGTAGTACCATAAAAAATAATTCAGCACTTGTTTTTATTTTATTATTTCATTCTTTGTATTTTGATGCACCCCAGAGCCCCTGACAAGCCCTGATGCTACCAAAATTTGCTAGCTGCAAAAAGAAATTGGGCTTTGTGCCTGCTAATGGAAACAAAATGTATGATTTTTTTTGGAAATCCCCTGACGCATACGCATGAAACGTGTATGAATGGGGTTCAAAAATGTATGGATTTGGCCCAAAATCTGGATTTTACATTACCCACATTTATACGGGGTTTCCAGGGTCCTGGCATGGCCCTGGCATTATATAACAATGCGCCTGGGGGACTCAGGGTAAAATTTGTGTTTTCCACATAAGCCCCTCGGTGAGACAGAGACCCTCCGGGGGCCTCTCACGAGAGGCTTTGTTAAGCTCCTTGTGGACTGGCTTGACAACCTTTACCGAAAGGCTCCACTGAATGCCCCATCCAAGCTGAATACATCATCACGCAAGAGGGACTTTAAGTTCGGTAAGAAAAATATCCTACAACAACTTTTTAAAATCGAATTTCGGACTACAAAAAAAAGAAGTTATTCTTCAACACGAAACCATCGAAGAGAGAGTTTTGGACGAATCCCCACAGCCAAGAAACAAAACAAGAACAAGAATACTCGTGATAGGATAAAAGAAATCAACACCAACACACACATCCACCATTCTCCTTTTACATAGCTCTGCTCTCAAATCACCACTCTTTCCAAAAAAAACACACTCGCCATTTCGATAAAAAAAGCAAGACATGAGTACTTGGATATTACCATCTAGTGGTACCGCAAGTTTAACGCACTACGACTTGCCACTAAACTTCATAGCATCGTGAGTCACTAGCAGGCCGAACCCCAAAAAACCCGTGCAACGGAACCCAGAAAGTTGAAAGAAAGACCTCATTCCTTCCTACCAAAAAATCTAAGATGTGGATGTGCATATGGCGCGAGTTACCATGCCACAGCGGCCCTCAGTTCGCTCGCGTATAGTGGGGAAGATCGGGTCACCACTGTCGGGCCAGGTCCCGGATGCGGCCGGTGCTTCAGACTCACCCTGCGTCATCCTCTTAACGTCGACCCTCCGTTCGTTCCGCCGGATCCTAAGCCTTCGGTCGTCGTGAAAATTGTCGACAAGTGTCCGTCGTCTGAATTTTGTTCGGCTACTCGTACGAGCACCAATAAGGTACACAACATATTTCCTTCGTTTTCACTAAGAAAAAAAAAACTGATCACTTGTGCTTTTTTGTTACATCTTTCATCATCATATAAATCTCGACGACGGGATTGTGCCACTGTGGTTCAAAAAAGATCAGTCAACAAATCCACTTTGACCTAGCCCTCCCATCGCCGGAGCTAAGCCTGACATTTTTCCCATCAGCGCCGGCGATATACGGATACAGTGATTTCGGAGTGTGTCAGTCCAACTTGACATACCATGCCTTGCGACCTACGATTTTTCAAGTTGATTATGTATGATCGGTGGTTAAATATGTAAATACTAGGGAACATCGATTATCAGGCTGTATCGTGTCACGAATGGTCCGGGTGGACAAACCAAACCACCTTAGGAGTAGAAAAGAGTTACCCAGGATGGGAAGAGAGTTGTTGTCCAACAAATCCTACTTATGTAAGCCCTTCTCCTCCTCCATTTTTTTTTTCAAAATTAAGATGAATGATGTTTTTTTGTTTTTTTGATATATAATAAGACAGAAGAAATATGTCCTAAATCGATTAAAGCTCCTCCGCCTTCGTCTACCTATACATCATCATCATCAACCCATCACTACCCCCTACTGATCCATCCAAAACCAACCTTCCTCATCATCCATCTCTTCGTTCTCATTCTATCATCTTCATATTCTTTATCATGACTCAATAGACGCATTTTTTTATCACAACTATTTATCTTGTATTCTGGCGTGGGTTGCTGAGAGAGAAATGACCAACAACACGACTACTGCTTTCATATATATTTACATTTTGGGGTTTCTTGTTTTGTCTACATACATACAACGTAAAACAGATAACAGAGGTTTTATTTACTTGCTTGTATGTATAGAAGAAACAACAATTTTGGAAATGAACAATGGAATTCAAACGATGATGACAGTAGTGACATAAAACCGCCAGAAGCTGAACAACCTAAAAAAACAGTGGAAAAGGTGTGTAAACTGAACAGTTCTCAAGTAAAAAAAAAATAAGAGCGACGAGAGCTTTACATAAACGATCCATAAAACTGTGCACATACAGAAAGCCCACCCAAAAAAAGAAATGAGCTATGTACGTACACGGTCTCAAAAATGAGAGAAAAAAAGAAGGGGACATATGGTTCCATGGATACACACATAGAAAAAAAAGAGAAAATGTCAGTGAGTGTAAGAGGAGGAGACGAAGTCCTAAGATTAGAGGAGAGAAACCGATTGTGTTGAGAGAGGGTATAAAGAGTATGCAAGAGTATACAGAGAATACAAGAAGGGGAATATTTAAGAGTAGGGAGGAGTAGGACGATGCGAGTCGGCGGGGGGGATGACGAAAGGAGGAAGATGATCAGATGGAAAGAGGTCGAAAGAGAAGAGATCGAGTGGCAGAGGATCCCAGCCAACAACAGACTCAGAGCAAGGAAGATCGAAGCAGGGATCAGGAAGAGTAGACGAAGGATGGTGGACGGAAGGAGGTGTAGGAAGAGAAGGGGATGGATGGCTCGAGTCAACGGTCGTCGAGGGGCGGGCTAGAGAGGCTAGGACGGAGGGGTTTTCTTGCTCTAGTAAGTTGGCAAGGATCTTCAAGATCTTTGAATACACTGAGGCCGTGTGAGCACTTGAAGAAAAGAGCAAGACGGATCGTCATTGACGGTTTGATTTGTGTGTGTGTGGAGAGAGAAGAGGGGGGAAGAACCTACCTGGGAGCGAGCTCGTCCAAGATCAGGATGCCCAATGAGATATGCTCACGCCGCATGATGTCTTCAAGCTTCGAGATCGTTTTACGTTGTTTTCTGATAGAACAGATCAGCAAGATCACCGCCAATGAGACCCGACCGGGAAGCCAGAAGAACGTGCTCGTCAACAGACCCCGGTGTCGGAGCTTGCTGATCTCTTGGATCGACGAGACTGCATACTTCACGCATCGGTTCAAGTGCGGCTGCTTTCGTCGTTTGGTTCCTTCTAATCGTCCTGTTCCCTCTTCGTAACTAAACAAGGTTTGATGGATCAACTGTTGGAATTCGTAATACGACCTATTTTTTTTTTTTTCAGACCAAAAAGAAACCATGATTTTATAAGTTTTGATGTAGGTAGGCAGAGAGAGAAAGGCGTACGTGGTAACAAGGACAGACAACATTAACTGTTCCGGGTCACTTTCGACGTTTGAGCGTTTCAGCAAGTGAGGGAGCTGATCGAACCATTTACTGGCATGATGGTCGATCTGATTGACGAGCGTTTTCAAGGGCATTAGCGAACTCGAGCCATCGGGGTTGGTCTTGTCGGCTTTCATCTGTTTGAGGAGCGGTAGCATCGAGTGGAGCGAGTCGACCTGCAAGAGAGAGAGCCGGACGACATCGTAGGCGATGTAGATCTCATGCATCTCTCGAGTGATCGCTGTGTACGGATTGATAAACATGCCCAGTCGATCCTCGTGCTGTACAAGGGGTGGCTCTGATCCCACAGGAAACCAGATGTCCAAATCAGTCGCCCAATCTTATGTGGATTGGTCTGCCGACTTTTGTCATAGGCTCAAGCAGAGTGATGACTAACTGAGATCAAAGTCTTCTGCTTCCATGCAAGGCGTCCTGCCCAAGTTCGCACAGATCTTGTGGTCCAATTCGTAAAGCTGAAAGAACACCTGACGTCGCAGAAAGTCTTGAAGAGGATTGGCATTCCAACGGGGATGAACTTCACGATGAGCACCAGATTCCTGGGGGCCAACACAAACAAAAGTTGTTGCCATCAGTCAGATTATCTCCTTGTCAATAGCTAGATCAAATATGTTTCGTTTTTTTCTGCATAGTCGATGAGTTGAACTAACTTGTACGCGTTGTAAGCCCTGTTCGACAAAGATCCAAGAGACCATCGACTGGAGAGAAGAGAGTGACGCCAAGGTCATGAGGACGTAGGCTTGCAATTCAAAGAGATTAGTATGATGATCCGAGAGTCGAAAGAGATTCAAGTAGGTAGCATAAGCATAGCGTAAACCTGAGAATTGACGACATGACTGTTGGTTGCCGGCCAGATCGAGTTGAACCCTATGATCGTTGGAGTGACGACTGGCGATGGAAAACATGATCAGACAGAGCGACCTGAAGGAGTTATCTGTATGAGCCAGTCCAGATTGATGGAGCGCATGAAAGCTGGTCGGATGGACGATGGGAACGATTGGGTGAAAGTGTTGGAAGTATAGTTCGATGAGCTCTTGTTCGAGGTCGGGTTCGGGATAAAAGCCCCTGGCACTGGCGGAGTATTCTGCCTGACAGGCGCACAGGTATTCGTCCACCGGATAGAGCGACGCGGATTCGCTGGGCGACGGATTGGTGGGCAGCCGGGAGGGGTCTGTTTCCGGGGCGCTGAGAATCGAGTTCGGGCCGATGTAACAATCCGGCTGGAGAGTCACTCCGGTGTAATCGGTCATCGGCTTTCTTTTATCTGGTTCGCTCCAATGTGCGTTCGTGAGTGGTAGCTTGGATGGTACCCGCAGTGCATTCGAATCAGTGAAAATGATCGAAGGTTGCGGATTAGATGAGGCTAGGTTGGTATTTGCTTTGATGGGGCCGGGAGGACGATCTACGACAGCAGACGATGATTGGTATCGGCTAGAGAGATGATTCGGGTCAGGTAAATCGTTGAGATCAATGGTCGGGTCGGCTGCACGGAGAAGGCGCTCCAAGGATCTGATACGAGCCTCAAGTTGCTCGACATCCCTTTTTTTTTTTTTGGAATAGATCAAATGTTGCATGATCAACGAGAGCTTTTGATGAAAATGGTTTTTTGAAAACAAGACACATACTTGTAGGTAGGTGGTCTTTCGGTCAGACTGCCTGGGTTGGCAAATACGCAGGTTACTCCAGCCTTGACGCAAGCTTCACAACTTCCATCCTGTTTGTTGATAGTTTCTTAGCTATCGGAAGCACATAGATAGGTTCAAGGAGAAGGGACTGACCTGAAAGACGCATTTTACTTTAGCCGTGCGACATCGATCGCAACTACGCGGGATACCTAGGAGTAGATAGGTAGCCGGCTTAGGTACAGACAGAATGATCGAGTGGGTTAAGAGAAGACATACGATATCGACGACGCTTTGTTGGTTCGGTTTGGTTGGTTGTGTTTGGGTTGTCCATCGTTTGACTGATAAGCCGCCACCGCCGTTGAGCATATCACTGTCCCCCCGGAACAGTGCCCCGGAGTACCACCACAGCACCCCCGAGTGGAAGCCCCGATTTCCAAAGCACTCCAGAAAAAAGGATTGCAAACTCAAACAGCTTTGTAAAAAGAAATGATCCTCTCAACCAGAATCAGCAGTCAGCTCAGGATCAATAACCCAGCTAGGATACTCTTACCGAAACTCGCAACTGTCTCGTCGACTAGCCGATTCACAGAACGACCCACGAATACCAGGTCCATCTTCATTCCCTCACTCGATCGATCTCCCATCACACATCCATCCTGTTGTTGGTCGTTTCGTCGGCTGGCTTCCACTCATAACAATCCTTGGAAGATGAACGCGGACATCGATTATCGTGACCTGAAACCAATCACTGAAATGCCCAGCGATGTTGAGTTCCATCCAGATTATTATGATCGGACTAATTTTGAGAGTCAATCACTAAATCAAACCGATAAATACCTGGGAAAATAATCAATTTCTTGTAGGATATACTGCTCATAGGTTAGTCAATCTAAAACTCGCCTAAGGAAATGGGTGACCTGGGGAAAAGGATCTTTTGCGCGAGACTGATAGGAATGGAAGAATCGATATGTATGTAGATGTACGAGAAGAGGCGGAAGTGATTCAAGGAAACATCCCGTCTTCTGTGAATATCCCGATGTCGAAATTTGAGAAATTGATAGAACTTCATCCGGATGAATTCATCAAGACGCTCGGATTCCCTAAACCTAGGCTGGACCAGAAGATCATCTTCTATTGTCGCTCCGGACCCAGATCTGCCAAGGCTTTGGAAATATCTAAACTCAAGGGCTACAAAAAGTTTAGCCTGTCTCTCTTTATCTTGGGCTCGTAGACCTGGTGCTCATCCTGGTCTGGTTTTCTTTTTTTTTTTCTTTGCTACGTAGCTTGAGAAATTACAAGGGTTCCTGGGTAAGCTATTTGCCCCTTGGACTCTTTTCTAACAATCTGAACTAACGTCTCCTTGATTTTGATGACTGTTTGTATAGTTGGATTGGATGGACAAGGAAAACTCGTGATGGACATGCCATTGTTAACCTAAAGATGATGTAGTTCTCTTGTAAGAAATCAGTGTGAGCTGCTCGGTGGCGATGATGGCGAGGCTGTCTAAAAGATGGAAGTAGTTGTGTCTGTTTGACTGAATGAGTGTTGAGCTGAGAGTGGGGTAGTGCGTGATTACGTAATCAGGGTGGCTGAACTGGTGTTTTAGGCTTAGTATGTGACTCAGCACTGCCTTGGGGGCTTCGGTCGGGGGGCAGGCTGGGCTGGGGTGTGGACACTCCAGACTGGCAGGCCTGTTTCCTTTTTCCGCCTGTCCCTCAGTCCCACTCTGCGCCTTCATTCTGCAGTGCTCCACCTCAGTGTCGCTTGGCTGTTGACCATCTTCCCATCTCACAAAACCACAAACATCCCTTTTGCAACTTCACCAACATGTCAGTCTTCTTTCCTCTACTCCCCCTTCATCCCACTCCCCAACCCATCTCGGCTATTGACTTCATCCTTTTTTTACAGAGCTATTCCATCCTCATGCAGACTTTAAAACCCACCAATAATAACAATCTATCTAGTCTTGGCGCCAGTATCGGATCTGCTTTCAGCGGAGCAGCCGGTACCGATGGCGCTCACCACAACAACCCCTCCCTTCACTCCGCTGAATACGCTACTCCGATTAATGAGAAGACTCAGTCGTCTACTACGTTGGACAGGAAGCTAGGATGGTGGCCCTGACGTTGGTATGGTTGAAATGCGTCAGTTTACTCTTCTTCATCTTGCAAACCTTACTCTCTGCATTCCATTGATCACCTCTTCAACATCTCGCTCAGCTCCCGATGTTCATTCTGAGGGAGGTCGCGACCGACATGTGAGAGATGTCACCGCGTCTAACTTTCAAATTCCTTCAAGTCCCGTCTTCGTCAAGTTTCCCACTTCAACTGCTGTTTCCCCCATCACCCCTTCATCTAGTCCTACTGGTATCGATTGTCACTCGCTTACTGCTTCCCACAATAAGCTCAACCACTCTGTCCCCATCACCAACTTGTCTTTCAAAGGCTATCCAGTTTACTCTGGACGTCCCAACCCTTCACCCTTATTGACCCCTTGTTCGAGCTCCGATAGCTTGTCCCTCGCCTCCGGTCCTAGCACCCGTCACAGCACCCCTGCTATCCTTGCCACCATTTTCCCAGATGGTATTCAAGATGTCGAAGCCATCCACGACATCTCTACCCAGCTCCCTAATGGTCTCAAAGGAGCTATTGTTGACCGTCACTCCGGGGTCCGCTCTCTCTACATTCTTGGGCTCACCTCCTCCGTTACCATGGACCGCCAAGTCAGAGATATCGTCGTTCGTGTCTTGGACCTTGCCGACGAGGAAATCGAGGCTGATCAAGTCATCTTTGCCCTCGAGAAAGACCACGATCAATTCAGAGAACTCTTACAAGGCCTTCTTTACGTTGGTGGAGCGGTGGTCAAGAATGCTCAACACCAAACCGTTAACAATCACTTTGTCTTGGTCGGAATCGAAATCTAAGAATGCTTGGGTTTTCTCTCCGGCTTCCGTGGATTACCATTCCCCTTTATTCATCTGTTAACTGTTTCCATTGGTGTTGAATCATTCTCTGAAAGCCGCATTGTCTTTTTTTTTGTTGGTTGATTCTTCTTTTTGATGTCCCCCAGTCCATCTTACGATAGTTTTTTTTTCTTTTATGTCTGAAACACACATATCCATGTTTGTTTTCATCGAACTTCATGAAGGCTTCTCCCAACTAAGAAAAACACAACTTACCTTTTTTTCTTCCAGCAGTAACGTCTCTTCTTTTCCTTTCTTCCACTTTTTTTTTCAAATTCCTTAACAACAAAACTCACAAAAAAATGCTGTCTTTTCTTCTGTTGTGTCTTGTGCTCATCATTCATCACCTCCTTAAACACTTTTTTCTGAATATATATACTCACATCGATGGCTTTTTCTTTTACCCCCTTCTTTTGACATATTTACGCATAACCCTTTTTGTTTCTTTTCACTTGGGTTTGACTTGTGGATGATGGAAAAGACCTTGTTTTCTTCATCCATAGAATGTCAATCTGGAGGAATTCAATCACTGCAAACAGTTATTATCACGCTGTCTGAATAGCTACTCACCCACCTCCTTTCAACTCACCAGAATAATCTTGGTCTGTCTCTGCAATCTTCCTCTACACAAACTGGCTTGAATGCAGCAGTTCAGTGTGCCACAACAAAGGCTTATCAATGAGCTTTTCACACTACTCATGCTCTAACACAATCAAAACACAGACAACATGATCAACAAGTTGTTTGATTTCTCTGGTGACATTCTATTCCTGGATGACCAAGCCTTGAGCTTTGTGGTTGATACACTTTTCAGCAATGAGACAGACATATAGACAACAGACTCTGCATGACCTCAAGTCATACTTGAAATCCATGGGCTCCTTCCAGTATTACACAACAACTCTCACCTCCCAAAACTTTTTTGAATAAACAAGAATCTTAGTGCAGATAAACAAGCCCCACAAATAATTAAGAACTCATTGTCCGGATGAGGAACCCAGTATTTCATACCAACAGTCACCATCCCCAGCTTACATTGGCCCTCCAACAGAAATCATGCATCCATTGGCCAATATGCTCAAAACTTGAACATGGCTTGTGGAACAGTTGTGAAAGTGACATGTCAAGTAATGGTGGCAATCACCTTGTATGGGTCTGAGTATGTAGTTTGGCCGGCCTGATCTTGCTGTCAAGAAATCTTAGCAACTATGAAGCTAGAAAGATTCAACACATGTATTTACTTTGTTCAATGAAGCCACAATTTGACGCTACCAAAGTTCTGCCATAGACCATCATATATTTTGGGATTGTAAAAAGAAGGGGCTTTGACTGGCAACCCACCCTTATGGAAGTTGTGACCCACTAGAAATCCTTTGGACCCTCCAGTTGGGTTGTGCCTTCCATTTTTGTATTGGAATTGGGGGTCCCAGGTTCAATATCCTCAAAAGGGATATAGGTTCATAACTTTTAAGGCCCCGTTTGGAACCATCATGAAAATGGGTGTAATATTGAACATTTGATTCAATAAAAGCCACATGGTTGGCAAAAATATAACAAAGTTGGTATAGAAATAAAGAGTACAACCTGCTTTATCATTTGTGGCATCAAAATGGGCATGTGGGGCTGTCATTAGCATCACAATATTAATATTACACTTGAAACAGATATAAAGGGTAACAATCCTATTATGGAACTAGAGACAGTCCAATCAATGGTGGGCCGCTACGCTAAACTATGCTAAATGGCCAATAACCATTAGCATAGCAGCCTTTTTTTCACTGGATTTTATGTAGCATTAGTTGGAGCTACAATCAGCTAAGCTAACACCTAGTGTAGCAGAAAATTTTCTCCTCAAATTTTTTTAGCGTTAGTTGTGAATAGTCACCGCTACAATATCAGGTAGCGTAGTATTTTTAAAACTAACAGCAAATGTGGTCCTGTTTAGTGTATTTTAATTTAGCTAACAATTAGCGTAGTTGATACACAGTTAAGATACTTAGCGTAACTTAGCCAGTGGTGAGCTACGCTCACTGTAATTGGGTGCTACACTACACAATTGGGCTATGTTATGTTACACAAGCACATAAAAATCTCATTTCTTAATGGTTAAGACTTGGGATTGAACTCAGATTCTCACCTCCACTTTTTAGGCCAGTGATATTCTCATGCCACAGGACTAGCACGTCCCTGATTGTTCCCTCTGAAAAAGTATAACCATTAAAAAAACTGCATTTGCTCCTCAAGGCTGTCTGTCTCCTTGCCACTTTTTCACCGCCTAATTCATCACAACCTCACTCCAATTTTTCACACTCTTCTACACTCCACCCTCTCATACTCAGTTGACCTTGACTGCCCACCAATTCAAGAAAAAAAAAAAAACAGAGTATTATTTCTCTCTTCACACCTGCTACGTCCTTTTTTCATTTTTTTTTTTTCATTTTCATTTTTTTTTTTCTTTAACGTTGCTACCCTCGCTGATTAAAAAAAAACGAAAAAAACGAATAGCAAGTGAGCAACTTGCTCTCCTTATACAGCTATCCTTTTCCTGTCATTTTGTGCTACCCTCATAGAACCACCTCATACTAATGCTACCCTTACCTAAATTTGTTTAGTGTCCAGCTACCCTCTTGTCATCGATCAATCCTGGCTACCCTCGCCGATTCAAGAAAAACGTAAGCGACCAACTCACCTCCCTTACCTCCTTTTTGAACTGGCCAGCTACCCAATTTTTCATCATCGATCTGATCTTTGCTACCCTCCCCAATTGAAGGAAAACAAACACTGACCGTTACACCCAACTCACTACCTGCTACCCTTGGTCTGTACCTTGAGCTTCCCTTCATACTCATGCTACCCTATAGCCAACTTTTTTCGCTCTCCAGCTCCCCTTTCATTTTCAAAACTCTTAGCCACCCCTGCTGATTCAAGAAAAGCCAAGAGACCATCCCAATTCCCATTCTATTCATCAATTCAAACAGATTGAAATCAACTAGCAATCACATTTGTTGCTAATTTTCTTGGTAAGTCATCAGTTTCTATCATTTCTTCATAACTTTGTCAGTTCAAATAAACCTACCCAATAGCTACCTTGCCTCGAGCTCATTACTAGCAGAGTGTCAAGATGGCTCAATGGGATGGTCTGATTGAACTTGGCAGGGTTATTCATTTTTATAAATTTTGTTTCATAGTTAGCTGACAACAAAATTAAATTTCAACTGCAGATTCCACTGCCCACCACCGTGTTTTTTTGTGTGTATACTTTCTTTTATCTTATTCAATCCTGAAGTTTCCAGAGAGTAGTCATCTAATCCAGGTTTTCATCAGTTACACTAACATGTAGCGTAACTATGAATCTGGCTATACTAACATGTAGCGTAGCTAGGGATATGGCTATACTAACATGTAGTGTAACTCATAACAAAGTTATGCTGAAGTTTAGCGTAACTGTTTTTACCACTAACACTGCTAAAATACAACTAAAAAGAGAAATGAGTAGTGTTAACTTTTAATTTCTTGGGCTCACTAACACTACACTGAAAAAAAAAAAAAGTAAAACTCATTTTTTTTTGCTAGTGTTAGTTGTCAAAAAAAAAAAACAAGTAACTTCTGGGTAGCGTAGCTAAAAAAACTAACAATACGCTATGCTAAAGTTACTGTTAGGGTAAATGGCCCACTGTTGGTCCAATACATGGACTCTTATGTTGTAAATGATGGATCAGGAATCCTTGTTTCATTATATACCAATTTTGTTACATTTGTGGCAACAGTTTGGTTTTTTAATGAATCAAATGTTCAATATTACACCCATTTTTATGATGGTGCCAAACGGGGCCTAAATTTTAAGCAATTACAACACAAAAATCATGCCAAAATTGATGATGATATATCTTTCTGCAAAGAAAATAAAACACCCCATAGCTGGGTTGTATAATTGAAGGCAAAAACCATCTGCATGTTCCAACAGACATCTAGTGGGTCGCACCTTCAATAAGGGTGGGTTGTGTGTCAAAGACCCCCAAAGAAATACTCAGTCAATTGTCTGATTATTTGTGACTGTGATCAATACATCACCTGCTTTATGACAGGACAGCCTGGCTCATCTGTGGATAGCTTGGTATCAAAACAAATGACACTCTCAGTGTATTCCTCTATGTAGTTTGATGTTGGTTTGTTGTGTTGATTGAAAACATGTCATTTTGAGAAACTGCACTAATTACATTGTATTTTTTGATTCTGGACCAGGTCAATCTCTCATTTCCAAAGCAGTCTGAAGCCTCACAATGAAAATGATCCTGCCTTACAAGGTCCCAGCTTTCAATTTTCCTGAGAAAATAGAATTCAAATACTGTCTTGCAAAATCAGTCCTGCTGCTGTTTTGGTATTGGGTGTGGGGTTGGTATCACTGGTGGAGGTTTCACAATATTGAAGGGGCCAAGTCACCATCCCTGTTTTGGTCAAGGCTGTATTTCCCAGGGATAGAAGGACCATCTATTGAGTCTAAATATGTGTTTCTGCTGTTTATTTATTTATTTAATGTTTTTATAGTTTCAATTATTTAAGATTCAAGAAGTACTGATTCTTTTAATTTTCCTTTCATCAACGATGCAAAAATTGTTTTGATTTTCAACCTATTTATTGGCAAATATAAGGCTTCCTTTGGGCAAATTTGTTTTCTTGACAAGACTGGTGTCCAATTTTTATTTGCCTCGTAGTTCGTGAAAAGGTTTCACTGTGAGTTTCTGTGAGTTCCAGTGCTTCAAGACTATTTGAGGAATGAAGTTTTTAGGATTACTTCTAATTCTTTTGTCAATTTACAGTGTGGATGATTGTCTTTGTAGAGGTCTGTGTCACACGGCATCTTGTACAAGAGACGGGTGGGCACTATTTGAAGGAAGGAAAGGGAAAGAGATAGCTTTGAAGAGAGGAATGACTGTTCAAAGATCTTATTTTTTTCCAAAGAAGAGTTACTTAGGCTCAGAGGGACTTAAAGTAGAACACTGAAAGGGTTCACAATGAGAAGGCTCACAGAAGGCGGAATCAAGTTTATGCTAAAAACTATAATCTTATTTTGATGAAGAAAGATGGAAAGCATGGAAGCAGACATCTTGTATAGTAAATACAAAGGTATGACATAGGTTCAAACAGGATGTGAGGTCATAGGGTCAAAGCAGAAGAAATGAAGAGGGAGGTCATAGCTTCTGAGTTCAAGCAACACCAAGGCAAGTCCATGACTGGAGGACCAAGCAAGGGTAAGTGTGATGGGTGCGAGAGTGAGTGAAATGAAGTTCGAAGTTCGAGGACTGTGCATCAAAGTTCAAAAGTTCAAAGAAGGAATGCGCGAATCTGGAAAAGGAAGTTAAGCGCATGAAGAAGTAATGCCGAAATAAAGGAAGACCGGTAAGAGGTTTATTGGTCTTGCTTTTGTTCGCATAAATAGAAAGCAACGTGCTATTGAATCTTCAAAGGTTTAGAAAGTAACTTTGAGAGAGCACTGAAGATTGCTGAGGGTGCATAAGTGATGTGATATGCAACCCAAGGATTAACCAAAAGCTTGTAAGTTGTTGAGGTCGTAAAGCATGGTAGAAGAGCATCCTTAGCAAATGCAAGGAAGATCCAACTGCGAGATCCTGAGTGCTGAGTGTGAAGCTGAGTCTGCTGAGATTAATTTTGTTTGAGGTGGGTATACTTTTTCAATTGGTAGAATGATCAATCAGATAGGAGGTTTCTAGTCCTGGCAATTTTCTTAGGTCTGAAAAAGAAAGGGATGGTGTTACCTTTTGAGGAAAACCTGCATTGATTTTTTTCAAGGGATTTTTGACCTGTGGAATGGAAATAAAAACTGATTTTCAGAGTCAAAAGATGTCCTTTTTAGAAGTGTCAGAATTCTGTGTTATACTCCACTCTCATTCTCATCAACTACTTCTTCATCTTTTCTTTTAATCACAATTTTGATGTCTATTTCTTCAACCAGTATGTTCTGATGATCATCTTATTATCAATTACAGGTTTCAATGCTCTTTTGCTTCCATTCTTAATTTACAATGCTCTTTTTCTTTCCATTTTTATGCTACAATGTCTCCTTACATTTGTTAGTTCACTATTAGCATATGCTAATATTTGTTTGTTGCTCAACCACAGTCTGATCCTCTTGTAGTAGTCTAATTAAACTGGCTTGTGTGCCAATGGTAATTTGGTATCAAGCTTGAGCCAAAATTTCTTTAGCTTAAATTGATCCACCTCCTTGATCCAGTCAGCCCTCAATTTCTGTCAGATCCCTTCCTTAAGTATTAAAAATCTTAAACTCAAATCTTCTCAAAGAGGAAGGAAGAGACGGGGTGTAGTAGTTCCCAATGAGTCCCCCATTGTGAGCCTGAGCCTCTTATGTGGCAACAGGACACAATATAAAAACACACCTTTTATAAGGAACCTTGAACCAACTGATTGATGAGCAATCCTATCAAGAGATTAACCTCCAAACTAGAAACTAGGTCCACAGAAGTGCATTTTAAGGGTAAATGAAAAGGTGATATAAACCAAAGGAAGAACAGATTTGGGTAGATTGAGACAAAAATGATAAAAGGTTTTTTAACTAAGAAAACTATGTATAAAGATAAACTTGTAGGTTCCCCTTTCAGAATAGTTCTAATCTGGTGGAGGGAGAAGTCTGAAGAGAAACCTTTTCAAGAAAATGAAGATGGTTTAAGTAGTAATTTATTATTGATCATTCAGGCCATCATAGTTCCTTGAAATGTTGTTGTACACATTTCTGTATCTAAGATGTGTGTCCTTGACTTCCTACTTGGCCACAGTACCATGAAGTTTTTTATTATTCTCGTGGCTTATTGAACTACTCAATTTAATTCCTTTTATCTCTGATAGAGAGATGATAATTGTCCAAGTTTCAGGAATAATCAGACAACCTGTGGTATGATTATTCAGTTTGAGTTGGTCCTTGGATAAGAATTCAGCTTGTGATATATCTCTACAAGATGTGATTCTTGTCTCAGGGCTGACATGGTCCACTCCTGCATAGGCATTCTAAGTACTTCCTTTTTTCCTTCAAGCTTTTCCTCAGAGGTGATGTGCTCTCTCCTCTTGAATTCCTGGCTCCCCCATGGAGATATGTTGACTTCCAACATGTATTTAACTTCCTCCTCATTCAACAATACTTGGATGACTTTAATTTAAATTGATATCCTTTTTTTTCAGTTATTTAGACTGATTTTATTCAAAGCAAAATGTAATGATCTTCCAATTCTTCCAGTTTTTCTTATTTTTTTTTCTTACTGTTTTTCCCCCCTTTTCAAGAAAAAAAAAACACAAAGAAAATATGGAAGGTCTGATTTGTACATCTGAATATGGAAACTTTTTTTAGAGAACAATTTTAATATAAAGATAGAAAAAAACACAATCTGGATGTTGATTCTTTGAACATAAATTATTTTCCTTTTTTTTTTTTGAGACTTAGTAGAAGATTGCATCAGTTGGATCCAATTCAAATTCCTCTGAAACTTTGCGTAAATTCTGTTCTAGTTTGTGGCTACTTGATAGGATCAGGATCATTGTTTTTTTTTTCTGTCAAGATTTGGTCCAATATTTCCCAAAGGTAGACGACTGTTTCCTCTCAAATCAGTATCATTTAAAGTAGATGTTTAATCCAGGTTTTTCTCAATTCCTACTCACCCCCTTTCAAGATGTATTCAGTATGACCCAAGAGAGTTTTCTGAAGTATTTTCATTGTTGTGTCCTCTTCAGATTGTCAATCATTTTCATTTTTCTTGATGCCTGCCCAAGGATAAACCATAGAGTAAGGTTTTTGGTTGATGTACAGAGAGGTAGGTGGACTCTTCAGGCTTAAATCCTTACTGTAAGTTTTCAATTGGAAACTTCCATCTTCAACTTGGTGTAGACCACCCTGTGCGATAGGCTTTTCCATATCCGATTTTTCCATACGGAAATGTCAACCAAGTTATTGTCAAACCGGAATGAACTGGATATATATAACCAGATTAATATAACTCACTCGGTGATGTGGGCTTTTGGCTTCAATGAGCTTCCCAGTCCTGCCCAAACTTGATTCTCCGGCAGAAGATTCAATAGCTTGTGTTCGGGAAATACGCGGGGCAATTGAGGTTCCAAAAATCTACGCAAGACAAATCAATTTGATCGAAAGGCCAGGCGGAGTATTTCCATACATGCAGGGCAGGAGTAAGCTTAACAAGTAGGGTTATAAGGGACAGGGAAAGCATAGCGAAAGATTTCGGGTAAAAAAAACGTGATTGATAATTGATGGGGGGTGGGTTAGATCTTATAGGAGGCCACTTGGTGAAAGGGATGAATATAGTTTCCTTGGGAAGGATACCGGTGAATACGCTGGTTTACTTCCTCCCTTCTAAATTTCAAGGGGATTTAATACTTACGGCTGGATAAGTACCAAACCTGAAGTGTGTAAAATCTTTCAATCACTAGCTCATCATACAGGAAAAACTTGCTACCATGAGCCAACATCACAATAATTAAAAGCTTTCGATCACGAGCCAGTTATAAACTCTGGTGAACCCCTGTACAGTTCGGCGCAGTTCAAATTATCCAAACCTCTCTTGGGAATGGCAAGTAAGTATCCAATGCTGCACCATGAGATCATACAATTTCTGCGCTTTTTTAAATTCTCAATGGCCGCTCCGATAGCAGCTCTTTTCGCAGCGGCACCACATGATCGCGATCTAAGCAGGAGCTGATACTCCCGACTCAGCAATCTGTTTGCACCCACCGATAGGCGAATATGCATGAAACTGGTAAGAGGCCATAAGACACACTGCGGGCTTAGGATAGGCAGTTTGAATGTAAGGTATACGAATCGCTGTGGGACACCCTCGGAGCGGACGCTTCGCGATAGGCCAGGCAATAATACTTGGCGGAACGTGGAAATAGCTGCTCAGTTAAGGGAGACTGCGAGTCTGGACTTACGAATATGAAACTGTTGGCGCTCGGCTGAGCCAATGATTGGGTGAATAAAATTTACCCCACCACCGATTGTAGCCGGTAGGAAGATAACCCATAGAGTTGGATTGTGGATTTTTGTTATTTTTTCATTAATAGAGCCCTTAACATGACTTCGCATCGTGTTTCCTGAACCCCGCAACTTTCAAGCAAGCTACGGTAACTACCTGACCGAGTAAGCGCCGCAACATTAATGAAGTCTTGCATTCCAGAATGGCATGAACTATTGATTATTTTTGGAACTGCTGCAATGGGCAAGAGGAGTGGTAGTTTGGGCTGTGGGGTAGTTTGGGCTGTGGGGTAGTTTGGGCTGTGGGGTAGTTTGGGCTGTGGGGTAGTTTGGGCTGTGGGGTAGTTTGGGCTGTGGGGTAGTTTGGGCTGTGGGGTAGTTTGGGCTGTGGGGTAGTTTGGGCTGTGGGGTAGTTTGGGCTGTGGGGTAGTTTGGGCTGTGGTGAAGTGGCCAAGTCTTCTAATAATTCCAGTGGCCGAAGTCAAAGAGAGCCTGTGTCTGATTACAATGGAGATGATGAGGAATCAGACCGTCTAAAAGCCGGGAAACACACGCAAAAACGAAACCAAGCAACAGGGGGGGGGGGGGGGGGGGTCCTTTGAGAATGCAGTGGAGACCGCCTTTGCCCTAACTTAACACACGGTGCTGTTTCAGCATGCGCGGCGGCGGAGCCGCACTCCCACAGGGAGGGGCTTATACATAAAGTCTAATTTCTGTCAGAGACAGAAATGACAAATGGCTGGGGAGTAATTATTAGCGCCCAATCATCCTCCCCACAACTTCTATGGGCCTTCTGCAGAGCCAAAAATAATGTTGTGCATCTCAGCTTTCATTTTACGGAGCCGTTTGAGAGGATTAGTTAAGCTAAGATTTTGCCCCTCCAACATTTTTGTCTCAATCATCTTCCAATCTTGCCGGCGGATCTATGCTGTCCAATGAAGATGCTGCCTGTCATGCAATTCAAGCCTTCAAGAACAGTCACTTCGCCAAGAATTTATTGACTGAACAATTGATGGCTGCCTTCAGCGTTATTGAGAATGCTAGCAAGGCACACCTGTACCTCCAACTTGGGAATCAGCACAAAGAGGCTTGGGTAATGAATCAGATTTGCCTCTTCAGACAGAATCAGCATATTCCATTGTAACATGGAGTATATTGTATTCTTTTCTTCCATGTTGACAAAAAAAAATGCTTGCAGAAAAAGAAAAAGAAAAAACATGCTTGTTTTCCTTCTCCACATTAAATCACAAGTTGCAATTTTATTTTCACCCTCATCAATCAAATGACAAAAAAAAACTAAAAACCACAGTATTTCCCTACTCAACCACAAACAGGTATTTCTGTGTATTCTCTCTCATCAATCTCACAGAAAATGTTATTAACTTTCACATCAATGAAAAAAGTTTCTTTCACATCGATTGAAAAATCTCCTTTGTTCTATTTATCAATGTTTTTTGTCTCTATTTTGTCTTGTTGATTTAAAATAAAATATTTTTTTCATGCCTTCTGAAATTCTCATCAAACAATTCAATTGCCCAAGTATACATAAAAAATATGTCTACTGTAGAGCACTGCGCCTGCCCCTCCATCCGCGAGCCCATTCATGATGGGGACAGAATTCAGCTTGTTGCCCAGTCTTCCAAAGGTATCCTTTGTATTGGACCCACATCTGTTGAGCCCAAGATTTATGCCATCCATTTAATTTCAATGCACACTTCTCACCACATGTCATATTCATTGAGTCACCTGGGGATTAATCAGTCTCCTTAGAGTCTCAATTTGTTTGGACCTCCCAGGAATCCTCTTCTGTCCAATTAAAGAGATAATTGCCTCTTGTTTATGTTATTTTTGATCAAGAAGTTTTGAATAATTGCCAATGCAAATACAAGCCAACATTGAGTATCTAGATTGTAATTGAGGGCATGACTTGAAATTGGAAAGTGCTTCCTCCAAACACCAAAAGTGCACTCCACTACATTTTGCAACTTGAATAACTCCTTGTGGTTGGCAGGTCTGCATACAACATGGAAAGTTAGCAATAATCCATTCACAAACAATGGGAAAGCACCTCTGTCGTGCCATAGCCTTCTCACGCAGGTGATATCAAACTCCTCAATAGGGAACAAGGATGCCTTGGGATAAGGCATAGCCCACATTGCAGAGATAGAATAAACCCGCTGGAATCTTGAAATCCAGTGAGAGCGCATGAGTCAACAACAGTGCATCATGAGTGCACCCTTCCCATCCAGCCATAATTTATGTGAACCTCATGTTGACATTGACCACTGCAAGTACATCCTGAGAAAAGACACCCTTCCTATTTTGGTATGGTGTGGCCAAGTATTCAGTTACCTTAGCTGGAATATGCATCCCATTAAGTGCACCAAGGCAATTGTTGAAAAATGGGCTGGATTTTGGGTCGCTGGAGATTCTCGAGTGAGTTGTGTTTGGCTTTTGTTCCCTGACATATACCAGACCAAGTTTGCGGATAATTGAATTAAGTGATGAAAGACTCAAGAAATTTCCTTGCCATTGTGTTGAAGTCAATCTTGAACAAGGTGATTCGTGACAACTTGGCCTCCAATGTGAAGAAAAATTCCAGCTCTGTTCATGAGTAGTCTTGATACTGGAGTGTCGTCAATCTTGGAAAGAAGAACAAAAGCCTTGCTTGTCAGTTGAAGGATTGCTTTGCACCGGGCTTGGTTGCCATTGAGAAGGAACTCGACCTGTTCCTGGCCACTTAATCAGGAATTGTTATATGGTGTTTTGATGGTTTTCAACCAGTGGTACAAACCTGAAACAGGGCTGTGGTTTGGCGCTCATTGTGAATTGGCTTGTTGATTTTAATTTTTGGTAGAAACAAGGATTGAGGGCTTGTACCCTCAGTTGTGGTAAGCCAATCCTAAACACATATCAGTCAAACAACATATCCAGCACACCTCTATCCCACCTGTCACACAACATCAAGGACTTTATCCACTCATCTCAGCTGTCACAAAACACCATGGACTGCAGTCATTCATCAAATCATGGATATATCTCATCAACAATCAATCACACATCAAGTACAAATCACAGGACAATCACAAAACACATGACAGATCAGCAACACCCAATACTCAGGACATACAACAATCTACAAGTTTCACCAATGGAAATTATAAAACCCCCTCACTCTTATATTCCTGTCCAGACTTGTTTCATCTCAATCAGTATTTCATACCACAGTTACAGCAGCTCTGGGTCGCTATGCTATTTGCCCAAAATAGTGTAGTGTAGCGGCCCCAATTTTTTGTTGCCAACACTGTAGCATTAGTGATTTTGTAGCAGTCCTAAGGGCCGCTATGCTGCGCTACAGCCCATGTAGCGGCGTTTTAAGGGCTTTTTACCGCTAACAATTTCTGTAGCGCAGCGTAGCGGCGCCTGCGTGTAGCGATAGCGATTGAACCACTAACAGCTACAGAAAAAGCCATTAGCTGTTAGCGGTTATTGCCACACTGTGCTACACTAACAGCTATGGGTAGTGTAGCGACCCACCATTGGTTACAGTTGCCTCCTTGTGGCATTCCACATACATATGTTTCCTTCCTTACCATTTCCATGGTGTACCCCACAGTCCTTTGCTTCACTTCCATGGCATAATCAAAAGCCACTTGTTACATCCCCTTGGTTTCAGCCTTGTTTCCTCTTTGGTCATACTTTGTCCACACATGGTGGTCTCTGCCCAGTTGTTTCTTTCCTTTTATAAGCAGCTTTGCTTTACCCCCTCATTGGTTCATTCATCAGTTCTCTGGTCAATCACCTTGTTCCCTAGCAATTAGGAAATAGATTACTAGCCCTGGTCATTATTACTTACACCATGTCATTTTGAATCATTCAGCAGCATTGATTAGCCTTGGTCACAGTATTGTTAGAATATTAGTTTAGTAGAAATCTCATTACCTTTGATGACACCAATAGCCAGTCTGGGTGTTCACCTCTTTACTCCTTGATTGAACCAGTAGCCAGTCTGGGTCTTCACTTCTTCCTCTCTTGGTAACACCAGTAACCAGTCTGGGTTTTCACCTCTCCCTCCCTTGAATCTAGAATCTTCACCAGCCACATCTTTCTTTAAGAGTCCATACTCTTATTCTTGTTCAATTTACTCTCCCAGATATTAACAGAGAGGCAGAACTTAAAGCACCTATCCCTCTCAAAGCTCTATTCTCCCTAAGAGTAGTTCCACACTGTGTTCACGCAGGTCAATTTTCAAAAAACCTGTTTTTTTTGCGTATTTTCAAATTTAGGAAAAAGTGACTTTAAAAAAACATTAAAATCGAACAAGTCCTAAAAACTGTACCACAATTCTGAGTCAAGTTTTGTGTGTTGCGTGACTGATGTCAAAAATTTGGGAAAAACAGGGGGGGTGTTTTTGGAATTTTTGAAAATCTCAACAAATTGGGTTTTTCATTGCTCATTTTTGGCGCTATGGTACTGGTTTTTGACCAAAAACAGGTTTTCCGAAATGAAAATCTGAGCTTTCTGGAAAAATTAATTTTCCCGATGTATGGCACAGGCCCTAATGATGGTTCCACTTATTTACATATTGTCTTTTGAATAAAGGGCTTCGAAAAACGACTCCCGGTTTTTCGACCAACGACTCCCACGACCGGGTCAACGTTGATTTCAGGAGTCGTCGGTTGAATTTTGGCCACGGGCCTGGGAGTTGTCCTCCAAATCCCAAAAAAATATAAAAAATATAAAAAATATAAAAAATAAAAAATATATAAAATATATAAAATATAAAATATAAAAAATATAAAAAATATAAAAAATATAAAAAATATAAAAAATATAAAAAATATAAAAAATATAAAAAATATAAAAAATATAAAAAATATGAAAAATACTAAACAATATAAAAATATGAAAAATTCAGGAAAATACTAAAATATTATTCTAAATCTAAAAAATATAAAAAATATAAAAAATATAAAAAATATAAAAAATATAAAAAATATAAAAAACGGGTGTCATTTTCCCAAATCCGCCGATAGACTGGGCGGATTTGGGAGTCGCCCTCATTGACCGGAAGGAAATCGTTCCGGTCAATGAGGGTGTTGTACCTCGTCGACCGGAACAAAATCCTTCCGGTCAATGAGTCACAACAACCTCATTGACCGCAAGGAAAAACTTCCGGTCGACGAGATACAACACCCTCATTGACTGGAAGGATTTCCTTCCTGTCAATGAGGGCGACTCCCAAATCCGCCCAGTCTATTGGCGGATTTGGGAGAACGACTCCTGTTTTTTTTTTTTTTTTTTGGGATTGGGAGGACGACTCCCAGGCCCGTGGCCGGAATTTGACGGACGACTCCCAAAATCGACGTCGACTGGTTCGTGGGAGTCGTTGGTTGAAAAACCGGGAGTCGTTTTTCGAACCCCCTTGAATGAACCTTGGACTTTTTTTTGCAAATTTTATGAAAATTAAAGTCCGGGTTTGAGTTTTAGTTCTGGTTTTGGACATTAAAACCTGATGATATCATCACTGGTTATAATCACAGTCATGCAGTGATCACTCCATACTCCACATATAGCATACAGACCAAGGTCTGCTCCACCCTTTTCAAGGTTTACCCTCACAGCACTTGGATTCCAATGTCTCAATTTGGCTATGATCTTCTCGGAAGGGCCAAACCACCTGTGGGATATCAGTATGAAAGTGGGTCAGGTCGACCCATGGGCTACCCGTGAACCGACTCTTAACGGGTTGGGTTCAGGCAGTGTTTTGGATGAAACTGCTAAATGTTGACCTGACCCAATAATTTTGTAGGTTGGGTTTGGGCAGCTGGTGGTGTAATCGGGTTGACCCAATAACCAGGGACAACAACCGGAAGGATTTCCTTCCAGCCGACAAGGCTGTTGTGCCTCATCGATTGGAAGGAAGTTCTTCCAATTGAAGAGGTGCCGCGGCTTCATCCACTGGAAGGGATTTTTCTCCGGTTGATGAGGTAAAACAACCTCATCAACCGGAAGATAATCCTTCCGGTTGACGAGGCTCTTGTACCTCATCAGCCGGAAGGATTTGTTGATGAGGTTGTTCAGGTGTCAGGCACTGAAAGATTTTGGGTCAGGCGTTCCGACCTGTTTTCATCCACAAATGGGTTCTAGCTTAACACCAGCCCCTCAATCGAAGGGCCAGTGACCTATGGCTGGTGTGGGCGCCACTCACAAAGAGAGCCTCCGAAGGAGGGGCTTGCTACTTATGTGCCATGTTTTGCCTGAGAGCGGAAGCAAGTCTTGGTGGGAGAAACTTGCTGCTCAGATTTGACAGCCTTCCATCCAAGATTCTTGTCTGCCTCTTGCACCAAAAGATAGGCTTTGACGACCCCTATCTGTGTGTGCCAGATGGAGCCCCCCCTCCCCTCCAGACTCCATTGATGGGCTCTTGAAAATCACAAAAAGCTCATGGCAGTTTTGGAGCTTTGCTGTATCATGGTGATTCATTTTCTTTAGGGAAGCTTGCTTGCCCTTGTCCCATACTCAGTAAAAGTTTCATGATAATACAATAAATCACATATCACCGTTATTCAAGGATTGTATGTACCTCCTATCAATCTTTTGTCAACCCAACCAATCACTATTGTCGTCTGAATCAATACAACCATGAAGGAGCAAACTGTTTTCAATCATAACCACCAGTGTTCATAACACTTCATAATGGCCCATTATGTAGGTTGGTGCAGACTGAACTACTAGTATAAGGCTTATCTGTACAAAAAAATATGCAAATCCAAGCGGTCTGCCATTTGGGAGACTTCAGGTCTTCAATGACCAGGAAGATGATGTTCCCTTCTTTGTGTGAGAAAATCAAGTAATTCTGGAGAAAGCTGACACTCAAGGCTCTTGGGGCATAAGCACATTGCCTTTTGTTTGGCAGAAAGATCATTTTCAGTGTAAAAGATGTCTGAAACTGGCCTTGTGCCACAAGCTCTCAGGCAAAACACAGCACATCCTTTGGTGGCGCCCACGCCAGCCATAGGTCACCGGCCCTCCAATTGAGGGGCTGGTGTTAAGCTAGAAATGGGTTTGGGTTTGGTCAGCAAAATCAAAATTTGACCCAAACTGACCTGACCCACCTGATTTCTGTGGGTCGAGTTTGGGTCAAATTTTTTGACCTGAACCCGACCCACTTTCATCCTGAGCGGGATACCATACCGCAGCCAGGAACTTTCAAATCCATGGAATTGGCCCTGCACCAGCCAAAATTCCTGTGAGTTCTTTTTTGTTTTGATTCTTTGGAAAAGTGAACTGAAATACATTTTCCTACATGCAGCCGCAGATGGCGCATTGCAAAACATCGTTCAAACAGGGGAAAGTTGGGTGGGATATGCTTAAATCTAGAAAGCCTTTTAAGGTCGAATTTCAGGCTGGATCATCAAGTCTCAGAGATCTTCGAAACCTTGTTGCTAACAAGTGCAACAACCAGGTCAATGACGCTGGTGGACTGATTCGCAATGCTGTAATCTAGGGGTCACCACACATGGACTGGAAGGTATTGCTGCACCTGAATTCAAAAAAAAAAAACGAGTCAACGACGAGCTAGATTAAGACCATTACCTAGCATGGTAAGGAACACACTATGGCTGGACTTGAATTCCTCATGGAAAACCCTGCCGACTTAGCCAAACAATAAGTGGCGATCAACCTCAAAACCCATGTGTTGACTCAGACGGCCGCACAGAATGCTGGTGTTTCTTCTTCAACTGGCGATCAATGTTTCACAGTCAATTTCAATCCACTGAACATTTGGATGGAATAGATCTATGTGATCCAGCAACCCAACATCAATTATGAACAGAACTTTCCCGTGTTCATTGGTCCCACCGATCCAGGCTGTTTCATCCCATTGACAGCCAACAAAGTACAAATTTGGGCACATGTCCTTGTGAGTTGTCTCTTTATTTTAGTTTAGTTTACAATTTACTGACTGGGTTGATTGTAGATGAAACCCGTCAGTGAGGTCAGTCTAGCCTCGCCACCTGCAGAGCTCATCTTCTCCAAGCAGTCAGCGTCCAAAAAAAGAAAGCTTGATCAGGCCTTTGAAGAAAACAATGCTCCCCATGTGGAGACCGAATCTGACTGCTCGTCTGTGGTTGGACCTGATCAGAATCTTATTGGGAAGTATATAGAATTTATAAAGGTGAAGGATAGTAAAAAAAACGAGGTGCTCAAGATCCTTGATTACAATGATTTCACCAATCTGAGGTTTTTTCAATCAGACAACATTACTTGAGAGGAAATGAGCAGTTGGAGATTATTGGCTGGAATCATTTCCCAGTTAAGGGAAAACATCAATAAGTTTGAGAAACATTGGGTTTCTTAACTTAAAATGTAAAAAAAACCTTATGATTTTGTCTTCTTAGTTATCATCACATTATCTATTGAAAATTCAAAGCTACAAGACCTGGCTTATAAGTGACACAGGTTGAGCAAGCCAACAAAAAGTAAGAGACAGGTAGAGTGAGCCAAAAAAAGTAAGAGAAGGCAGTGCAATCCAAAAGTACAGGCCATGCCTGAAGGACTAGTTTTCAGGTACAGCGTACCCACAATGACTATAGAGTTTAAAGCATAGCTCTGCCGTCATAATCTCCCCAGCAGCTCGTTCTATCTCCCATTCAGCATTGTTTGTGGGATTCAAAAGCTGTGAGGCCCATAAATTCTGCTTGATGGCGTCAAAGCAGAGTTCAATTGGGTTCAACTCAGGGAAGTAGGGTGGAAGGTAAAGAAGGTGTATCCCAGCTGCATTACACAGCTCTCAAGCCCGGTAGCCGCGATGGAATGTAAAGTTATTGCAAACAAGGACCGATTTGGTACCTGGGTACCTGTTCATTGGAGGGAGCTAACAAATATCAAGCTAGCTAGAATTTTACAAAAATTGGTGTTAAATGAGCAACTCACCAATTCAAATTGTAAGAAATGCTCAAACTTGTGACCATTGAAGGTTCCAAAGGTGGTGGTGATCGCCAGCAACCTCTCGATCAAGATTTCTGGCAGTAAGCTCAAGTGTTTGGGGTTCTGGTTGATGACAAACCTCGCCGCAGGGGTCCCTTTCTCAGATCTTGCAAATGATTTGAGCAAGTCCTTGTCGAAGCTGGAGCTCTCATCTTCAGAGATTGAAAGTTGCATGCTGATATTACAACTGACCGCTCAAAGCAGCCAGGCAAGATTTTGAGAACTCATGGGCTGTTTGAAATGGCCCCGTGATTACATCCTCACGCCAACATTGGGCCTGCTACACTAACTGTAGCAGTAGCAAAGCGCAGCACAGCTGACAGGTTTTCTGTTGGCTGTTAGCTGAGTTAGCGCTATTGCTATGCGCTCTGTCACCAAAAAGGGGGCTGCTACGCTGCGTTACAGCTGTTTCTAGCGGAAAAACTGGCTGAAAAATGGTGTAACACAGTGTCATGTTGTGTAGCAGTGCTGAAAATTCTTCTCACGCTGTGGTCTTTGCAGTCTGAAAAGATGACCACTATGCTGCACTATTTTCCAAAAAAGCACAGTGTAGCGGCCCATTGTTGCTTTAACCCAGCATGAATCAGATCTTTCCCTACAGATAGCAAGATTGATCCAATGGTTGTGTGAGCTGAGGTTGGTGAAGTAATAGTTGGAACCAATGTTGAATTTTGGCAAAGAGGGACAGTGCGTGAGGTAAGTGTGCCACTCCATCAGCGGCAATCCAGCTGCAGTGACAGTGTGTTAAAGGTGCTTGGGAACTGAAAGTTGGATTTTATGGCCACCTTATCTTGGAATGCTTCATTGGAGGTCAATTGAGTATCAAATTCTATTTTGAAGGCTTTGGGAGGTGTGATTTAGTCTTGTATAGTCTTACCTTTGGCCTGCTTGGCATAGAACAACTTGAATGTGGTTGAACAAAACATGTGTGGATGGACCTGTGAGAAGAAGAAAACCCCAGTCCTGATCTTACAGTAAGCTAGGCTTTGAGAACAATAACCTCAATGTCTGCATTGTTATCTCTTTGGAAGAGATCAATCCCCAATGCTGCCATTGTCACAATAGTATTACAGTCTCAGATCAATTGATTTGAAACAAGAATGTTGATTGGAATCTGTGAAAATCAAAGTTGCTGGCCAGAAGCGGACAAGGGCAAAATGAGTGAAGATGGAGATGTTCACCAGTTGAAATGGTCCAGTAGGCGTGCCAGCGTGTTGGCAGAAACATAAGGGTTGTAGCATAAGCCTCAATTGGTCAGAAACCACTTGGACATCCAAAACTCAACCTCCCGTTTTGTGAATCCGTAACATTGGGATTCAATCTTTTTCTTGTCCAAGGTTTGATAAAAAAAAAAACCAACTTTTAGAGTTCATTACTTTAGCTCTTTAGAAATCTGTGTCCCTTTGGGCACTTCTTGTACACAGTTCTTTGGCGGATTCGCATGGCCACTTCAAGTCTGTCGAGCCAAAGAACTGCTTGTGGGGGCTGAAGCAGAAGTCGAGGGCCGGAGATGGAAGTTTGTGCGTGTGAGTGTGTATGCGCATCTCTTGGCTTGGATAATCCGGACGCCTGAGGACGCCTGCGACAGCCTGCGACTGAGCTCGACGCCCCTCTTCTCGAGCGCTATCCCATCGACTCAACGTCGTCCAGACTGACGTTGACCACCAAGGACGAAGCGGCTCAGTATATATAAGCAGGCTTCTTCCGAACGCGAACTGCCGATAACAACCAACTCAACTCAAAAACCATCCACTAACCACAACACATATACACACGTCCACTCCCCTCTTGGCAAACATCTAATCAGCCTTGGATGGCTAAGCTGGTCACCGACACCAACGGTCGACCACCCACCAAACGGGTCATCTCCCAGTTATCATCCGAAGAAGACACCCCAATCGTAGGTGGTCTTTTTTTGTCGCAGTCAACCACAAAAGAAACACTTTGAGTGACCCGAATCCATCATTACAGGCCAAACGCTCAAAATCAGATCCAAAAACCACTCAAGCCCTATTACCCACCCCAAATTCAGAACCAAGCCAGGATGCTCTCACATCATCTGCTCTGTCAGGCGCAGACGATAATGATGAATCCGATCGAGTTAAAGAAGAGGACGTCGAGGATGCATTGACAAGTAGCAACGATGATGACGACGATGATATGCCGATCGCCAACTCGACCTACAGTTCGACCCTTGCTCCAAAACGATTGATCGATGAGAGTAGCGCTTCTACTACCCTAACTACAAATACAGATGGCCCAAGCCGCCAAAACGGGAAACTGCTCAAGACTAAACACAAGTCTCAGTCCCAAGCTGACTTGTCTTCCGACGACGACGAACCCCTGGTTTCTCGTCAACCCGCCAAGCCGTCGGTCACATCGTCAAAGCGGCGGCCCAGGTCTGTTTGTGTCTATCTACAATCACTTTATTCAACCACCTCCTTAAAGCTAACCGAGGGATCCTGCGTGGTTTTTGCTTTTTGAATAAACGCACCATCTCTTTAACTCGCCCACAGTAGTGCTAAAAAAGCAGAAGAATCTGATTCTGACGATTCCCAACCCTTAATCCAACAAACCAAGCCCAAGCCCAAACCGACCAACAACTCAAGAGGCTCCAAGAAAGCAACAGAAAAGCCTGCCAAGTCCGAAACAACCCAGGCGAATGCCAGAAAGAAAAATGGCAGGAAGAAGAAAAATGAGGAGGATGAACAGGAAGCAGTGGATGCCGCGTACAGATGGTGGGAAGAGAGCAAGGATGACACCAGCCAGAAATGGACTACCCTTGAAGTAAGTCTCAGTATGTTCAAATTCGAATATTCATCAGACGGCTGATCTCGTCTCTACCCCTTTGCATTACGCTCTCTCAGCACAACGGCGTACTCTTTCCTCCAGACTACGAACCCCTCCCCAGCCATGTCAAAATGAAATACAACGGCAAGAGCGTCGATCTCCCCCCTGAAGCTGAAGAGGTCGCCTACTTCTTTGGCTCGATGTTGAACAGCGCTCACGTTCAGAAACCTACTTTCTGTCGGAACTTTTTTGATGATTGGCGCGAAGTTCTAAAGCAACATTCACCCGTGAGGCTACTCGGCAATCCTATCTGTTCCCACTTTGCTCCAGATTGTTAGACCTAGACTGATAACGTATCACTTGATTGGGCAGAGGGACGGCACAAAGATAACCGAGTTCTCGAAATGCGACTTCACCCCAATGCTCGAATATTGCGAATCTGAAAGAGATCTCAAGAAAAGTATGACGAAAGAAGAAAAGACGCGCATGCGCGATGAAAAACTGGAAGCCGAAAAGAAATATATGACTTGTTTATTAGATGGGAGGGTCGAAAAAGTCGGCAACTTTCGCGTCGAGCCGCCGAGTCTCTTCAGGGGTCGTGGTGATCATCCTAAGACGGGGAAACTTAAGGTGAATATTTTATCATCAATCAGACTGTCATCTATGTCCCTCAGCCAGATTCGGAGCTCACTGATTACTACTGTTCAGAAACGGGTTCGTGCCGAAGACATTCATATTAACTGTAGCGCCGAAAGCAAGTTTCCGGAACCTCCTCCGGGACACCGTTGGGCTGAGATAGTGCATAATCCAACAGCCAGTTGGTTAGCATGGTGGAAAGAAAATATTAATGGTGCGCTTCATTTCCGTTGAGATGCTTTTTTGACCTGGATCACCGGCTGACTGAGAAATTTTGTTGTTGTTGTTCAAAGGGCACACTAAGTATGTTTTCCTCGCCGCTGGGTCGTCGTTAACCGGCCAGTCAGATTTCCGCAAGTTCGAGAAGGCTCGAAAGCTGAAAGATCACATCGACCGGATCCGGGCCGATTACCGTGCCAAACTGAAAGACCGAGAGATGGCAGTCCGACAACGGGCGACGGCGATGTATCTGATCGACCGATTTGCTTTGCGAGCGGGCAACGAGAAGAGTAGCGAAGAGGAAGCTGACACCGTCGGCTGTTGCAGTCTGAGACTAGAACATGTCACTCTCGAACCTCCTTGTACGGTCACCTTCGATTTCTTGGGTAAAGACTCTATTCGGTTCTTCAACAAGTTCGAGGTCGACGAGGCCGTCTTTCGAAATTTGATGATATTCAAAAAACAGAAAGGACCCAACGACATGATTTTTGACCGTTTGTCCGTAAGTCACCATTTCACTCTCTTTTCCTTCCATCTTGTGCCACTTTCGGTCTATTTTACAGCTGAACACACCCCGTTGAAAATACATATTTATTCCCCAACATCGTGGCTGACGCGATGGATGCATGCAGACGAGCTCGTTGAACAAGCATCTCTCAAGTTACATGGAGGGCCTGACAGCCAAAGTGTTCAGGACGTTCAATGCCTCGTTTACATTCGAAAAAGAGCTTGAGAAGAACATGCGAGCGTTACCGCCGGGTGCGAAAGAAAAGGACATGCTATTGGCGTACACCAAAGCCAACCGACAGGTGGCTGTCCTTTGTAACCATCAGAAAGCTGTCAGCAAGTCGCATGGTGCTTCGATGGGAAAACTTTTAGAGAAGATCTCGGATCTCAAATATCAGAGACGTACGATGAGACTCAAATTACTCGCCAGTGGTTTCAAACTCGACCCCGACATTCGCGCCTTGTGCCTCATCGAAGAGTCCGACTTGGATGAAGAAACAATAGATAGATGTCAGAAAGCCGCTCAAACGAAGAAACAGGAAACTACCACCAAAAGTAATTTTTGTCTCTTGTTTCGAATACAACGCTTACATGCTGGTTGATCATATTCCTTTTCACTCACAATATCTAGAGTTTATTAAATTGGAAGAACCGAAGCCACTACCACCGGAAAAAGAGAAAGAAGCATCAAAGAAGGGGAAAGGAAAGGAGAAAGACATTTCTGCCGCGACGTGGGCATCGATGACGACCGCGGAGCAAGAGGCATACAAAGCTAAGGAAATCGCGTCGGCTGCGATGCATGCGGAAACCTTGAAACGCGAGATGCAGTTCTTGACAAGGAAGAACTCTAAGTTCGAGCTGGAAGAAAGCGATTTCAAAAAGTTCGAAAAGGATTTGCCGAAGAGGACAGAAGACATCGCAACAGCCAAAGCCTGCCTCCAGGATCGCGAGGAAGGGAAAGAGACCAGTCTGGGAACCTCAAAAACCAACTACATCGGTACGTCTCCTTCCTCTGCTTCCTTGTCCGAGACATACTGGTTGACATCAATGTGCCCTCTACAGATCCTAGGCTGACATATGCTTGGACTAAGAAGTATGGCATCCAAGCTCACAAAGTCTTCCCCAAAACAGTTTAGTCCTTCTATCTTGATGTTGTCTTGAATGCTACTTTGACTCGTCCTCACCTACTGACTCTCTTCAATAATTTCTTTCGTCTTTGCCCCTCTTAGTTGGCAGAAAAGTTAGCTTTTTTATCATCCTACAAATCAGACGGTGATAAAAACGCATGAATTTATGCTGACACTACTTACTTCCTTTCCCCTTTTCTCGTAGGTTTACTTGGGCTGCAGAAACTCCAGAAGACTGGAAATTTTAAATTTTAAGCAGAAAGTACACGAACAAGAAGAAAAAAGAAGAAACTTTTAGATGAATGTAATCCTCAATTTCTCTTTTCTTTCATAAGCAAAACAAATTATTCATCCACGTTTCCCGAGGATGGCTAAAGGGAGGATTAGCAGGGGCGCACCGCCGGCCTGGAGGCTACACGTCCAAGTTGGGTCTAGTTTCTAAACTATACACAATACCTCAAGAGGGTTCGACACGCGACCCACCCTTTTTGAAGGCGCGACCCATTCTTTCGGTCGCCAGACCGTCGGGTGGGTCGCGCCTTCAAAAAGATGTGAGTAGGTCGAACAGCTTGGAGACTGGATGAAGGGATTCACGTGCACACCTGGGAGTAGAGTTGTTTTAGAACAAAAGGATAACACAAGTATTAACATTAGAATGGTAATGAAGAATGAATATGAGAGAAAAGTGAAGCGCATACCTAAGAGCGTAATGAGGTTTGAATGATAAGTTTTGATTATGATAACGATGAGAAACTGAGAAGGAAACAAATACATGATGATAGAAAATAGGAATACGACTGGGGGAGCGGTCGGATTATGTAATCGAATCATCAACGTTTGCGAGTCTCATCAGTTAGACTTCAAACCTAATTGAGCATTGTGGTAGGCGCACCGCAATGAGAGATGGCACCTTGAGTTGGTGCTCAATACAAGAATTTTGGAGTGCATTAGCCTGCACTCCAAAACTTCATGGTGTATACACTATTGCCAACGGTGGGCCTCTACACTACAATGTGCTGTCTTCAAAAAATTGCAGCTTAGCAGCCTGAAAACACTGAGTGGCCTAGGATTTGTAGCGTGAGCGGCCTTGTAATGCCGCTACGCTTAGCCGTTTTTAGTGGGGTTTTCATCTGAAAAGTGCTGTAAAGCAGTGTAACAGCTGCTTTTTTTAGGCCGTGTGCGTAGCAATAGTGCCAAATCCACAACCAGCTAACAGAAAACCATTAGCTGTAGTGGAATTACACTATGGGTAGCGTAGCTGGCCCACTGTTGTTATTGCACACCAAGTCATAATCCAAGCACTCCTTTTTTGGAATAAAAGACCCCCACCTCATGCCAGCCTAATTGATGCCAAGGACTGAAATCATTCTAGCTACACGTGGAGCAAGACAGAAATAATAGGGTAATAGGCTTGTTCAGCTCTGTCAAAGAGATGCAAAGTAATAATTGTGCGTGGAGATGTTGAGATAAATAATACTATAAATAAATTTTTTGGTGGGGCATTCAATCAGGGGTGTTTAATTCACTTGTATCAAATTTTAGCTGTATTTCATTCATTGTATTTTGGTTGTTCTTTTTTTTAAAAAAAATCATTTCTTGCTCTTCAAAAATTTATTTCAATTTTTCAAGTCAATGCATATTAAAAAAAGTGACTCAATATTAATTTAACCATTTCATATTGCACAAATTAATTTTTTGAAGCTTATGTGTTGTGTAAACAAAGTTTTACACCACACATCCAATCTCAATACCCCTCAGAGGATTGGGTCCTCTATTTCTCCAGGCTCATGAATTCTGAAATAATCATATTTGATCAGAAGAAAGTTCAAGGTTTCAGCTTTATTTTGATGCAATTTTCATGCATTTATGTTGTGTGATGCCAAAGTTATGCCTTTTTTCAGATGGGTCAAGATTTCAGGCATTTTCGAAAAATTGAACCTGCGACCCGTCATTTCGACGGGGTTTTTGAAGGTGTGACCCACCCTGAACCGGGTTTAGGGTACACGCGACCCCCAATTCCGACAGGAATTTTGAATTTGTGACCCATCGACGTCCGATGGGTTGCACCTTCAAAAGGGGTGGGTTGCGTGTCGAACCCTCTACCTCAATTTCATGTCCAGAATTGGTCTTCTGGAAGTCCATAAGTATATGCAAAGTGATTGCAACCTACTGTGCCGTCGTGGGACATGTCAATACTGTAGTACTTGTAAACACAGGGGAGGAGGAGGAATTTAGGGTTACCATGAGTGAGTGACTGGGTTATTATTGAAATTAACAAAAGTCCCCTGAGCTTATCAAATCCTCTCGTGAGAGGCCCCTGGAGGGTCTCTTTCTCACAGAGAGGCTTACGTGTAAAAGCCAGATTTTTTCCTGAGTCCCCGGGCGCTGGAGCCTGTATTACCTTCCTTTTTCCTTTTTTCTCACATTACAAAGAGCCAATGTAGGCCCCTGGCCCAAAATTTTGGGGCCCACTAAAATGATGCCTTGCACATCTTTCTATCTAATTTTTGAGTCATAATTCACACTCCACGTCCCTTGCCTTCCAAAGAGAATTTTGTGTCCATTCTCATGAGGCCTCCCCCACATTCAAATCATGGTTTTATAAATCATGCATACAGCTGTGGAAATTACTGTACGCACAAAAATAACAGTACTGATCCATAATATGGATCGAGATCTGATTTGTGATCTGGATGGAAATGAAAGACTGCCTGCCCCAGCACCTACTAGCATCAAGCCAATAACCGATGGCCTGTGGACATCCACAACATTTCAGTATCTCCCTTATTGGAAGCACAAATGATCAGAAGAGATGTACACACCTTGTCTTTGATCAAATCAACCCGCCTCCGTGGCCATGAACTTGAGCTTGATGATTTTCAAGAGCAAGATTGTCAAATCCCAACCTTCATACTTTCAAAAGGAAGGAGGATTTCACCCTCCCCCTTTTCTTTCCAATCTTTGCGACTAGGTTAAGGTCAGAGTCTTTCAATCTCCTCAGGGTTGTCGTCCTTACCTTTAAAACTCTCAAGGGTTTACTCTTGTAAAAATTCAATCAAGTAGGACTCATCATCAGAAATCACTCTCATCTGGAGTTTCATCAACTTGTGATTGATTTGTCTTTGGAGATAAAAAGAAGCTAATTACCCTGGAATGGTTTCTGATCTGGTCGACTATTGAGGAGTTTTTAGTAAGCCACCAGGTTGTGCCCAAGGCATCAAGGCTTGATGATTTTCAAGAGCGAGATCGTCAAATCCCAACCTTTCGCCATGGCCTATACCAGTGATCTAATACTATGTTCTTTGTTCAGGATCTTCTTATGTACAGATAATATTATGGTATTATTGTTGGAGAAATGTGTCACCTGTTGGATTGAATTGAAAATATTGATTTATGATTTTTTCAGGATGACAAAGATGCACTTTTTAAAGCCCCCTGGTTATCATCATCACTGGGTCATGGTGATACCAACCAAAATGAAGGGGAGATTGAGGCAAATCCAAAGGTTGTAAGGGCAAGGCCCTTTATGTGTGATAGCTGATGATAGAGACAGGGACTGAGGAGTGAGTAGATGGTAGCAGAATGGATGAGGAATCCATTCAGTCACCAACAACTTATCAGGTATAGTCCTTTATGTGTGACATCTGTGTAACAGGTATGTAGCAGGTATGTAGTACTGACAGGAGGGGCGAGAGTCCTAGCTCAACAATAGCATGGTATAAATTGCAGCCCAAGTGAAAATTGGGGATTATGGCTGTTTTGCGCCAAGGGACTCACACAAAAACTTGTTTTTACATGCAAGTCCCTCCCTGTGGTCG
The DNA here is from genome assembly GCA_001624995.1 of Puccinia horiana. Classification (NCBI taxonomy): domain Eukaryota; kingdom Fungi; phylum Basidiomycota; class Pucciniomycetes; order Pucciniales; family Pucciniaceae; genus Puccinia; species Puccinia horiana. The sequence goes on from LWDY01000011.1 coordinate 347,684, forward strand.
GCGCCCTGTGTAGCAGGGCTGGGACTTGTGTTAAGTTTGAAGTCCCCCCAACTGCATGTTTCCTCGGAAAAGGGTCATGCCCTTGATCTGCACTTCATTTCAGTTGTTACCTCACTTCACCAGTGTTAGCCTATCCCCTCTCATTGGGGGATAAAAAAGGCCATTTCAAAATTTGAGATATCTCTATTCTCAATTGAGTCCAAATAGGTCACAAATCTTGTCAACAATAAGACCATAATCTTTTCTGTATATCAGAAGAGTGGTCGGAAACACATAAGTAGTCATCAAGACCATTTGAACAATCAGTCCAATTGCTTGTGTGACAAACTCATCGTGAAAATTGGTTTACACAATCACAATTCCCCCAGAACTCTCAACTGGACGGCCCAATCATTGAGAGACACAAAGCAATTTCGTCTGCATCTACAAGAGTCCAGCAAAACTCTCAGAATTGCTTGTCCAGTAGATCCCCACTGCATGACTTGTCTCATCAGACCGGTAGGTCTGATGAATTTTCGGACCTGCCTGTCTGACATCTAATCAGACAAACTTGTTTGACAAGATGTCGGACTGGCTTGCCTGAGCAGCTGATCCTGCCATCCAACTGCTTGGACAGGTAGGTTCAACATCTTGTTGGACAAGTTTGTCTGATAAGATGTTGGAGAGGCAGAAATGATGATTCATTGGACCGGTAGGACTGATGGATCAATTTTGGCAGTGCCCACCTCTTGGTACAAATCACTTCCTAAGCTGTTGGGGCAGCACCAAGAATGAAGGGAGAGTGATCTTGTAAAAGTTGTTTTACTGGTTGTTTGATCAACTTTTTGCAATATGTAGGTGTCTGTGTCCATCAGGTGAACAGTGATCAAGACTTATGCAGCAACTCTTTATGTTATGTTGATACTCTGGATCTGTACAGCTCACTTGAGCTGTATGCTATATTTGGTTTTCCATTATTGGAATATGGTGGAATGCTCACAGGATGGAGGGATCATTTTTCATTGAATGGTAAGGGGAGTGGAGGGCCCCAGTCATCACAAAAATTTAAGGGTCAGGCTAAATGCACTCCAAAGTTTTACTACATGCACTCCAACCTTTTGGAGTGGACACTTGCCCACTCCAAAATAATTGGAGTGGACACTTGCCCACTCCAAAATAATTGGAGTGGACACTTGTCCACTCCAAGTTTTTTGGAGTGGACACCTGACACACTCCAGTTATTTTGGAGTACATAAGATGTGCACACCAGAGGGAAAAAATATATTGGAGTGCACAAAGTGCGCACTCCAAATACCCCCCAAAAAAGCTGAATGCACTTGTTGGAATTTTGCCTGGTCTCTCTCTCTCTCATTCCTTTTACTTTCTTATTTATTCAGGCCCCGTTTGGCACAGTCATAAATATTGGTGTAATATTGAACATTTAATTCAATAGAAACCAAACTGTTGGCACAAATATAAGAAAATTGGTATAGACATAAAGAGTGCTACCTGCTTCATTATTTGTGACATCAGAATGGGCATGTGAGACTGTCATTAGCATCTCAATATTAATATTAAACTTGAAACAGATATAAAGGGTAATATTGCCACTATGGTGCTAGAGATGACCCAGTACATGGATTCTTTTCTCGTCAATGATGGAGCATGTAGCCTTCTTTCATTCTATACCAATTTTGTTACAGTTTCATGGAAATTTTGGTTTGTATTGAATTTAATTTTCATTATTACACCAATATTTATGACAGTGCCAAACAGGGCCTCAGTTTTATATTCAATATAGTCAAGTCCTAGATCCCACAACTTGACCATACTTGTACTTAGTCTACTTAAATCATCTAGACTACAGAGAAATCGAACCTCATCTGTTCTTGACCAGACATTTCCACTGCGTGAAACTTTAGCCTCCTCAGTGAATTATTTACAAAGACACATTAGCCTCTTTGAATAGGTAGACAGTCCTATCTTCAGCTCAGTCTGACTCCAGTTTTACCAACTTTTTCCCTTCTCAACCCTTATTTTCAACATGATTAACAGTCTTGTTGCGCTTTCCTCTCCACATATAAACCATCTACATCCTCAAAAATCACTTCTTGTGTCTCTCAAATTCTCAATCGGCCAATATCAACATGTCCAACAACAATGGAAAATGTCAAATCTATCTCAACTCAAACTATGCCACGTGGTTGTTTCTCATGAAGACAAAGTTGGCAAAGCTCAGGGCTCTCCAAGTTGTTACTGGGACCGCTCTCCAACCAACTGAAGAAAAGGTTGAGGAAAAGAAGAACTTTAACGCTCTGAATCAAGCTGGTTATATTGAGATTGTCGAATACCTAGATGAGGAGCACCTTTCCCAAATTGAATCAGTTCAGCGGTTGTGCTATCTGGATCCTCTTGAAGTACCATTACACCGGGGACGATATCACTTCAAAGATGACTGCTTTACTAAATTTCATATCGATTGAATTCTCTAAATCAATGACCTTGTTCATCGCTGAGATTCCAGCTGCAAATCAGAAACTCATCTCAGCAAAAGTGATTCTTGACAATCAAGTCAAGACCCTGTTAACACTGCAGAAGTTACCCCCATTGTTCAGTTCCTTTTGCGATGTTATTAGTGTGGGGTGCTTGAATGATACATTTGCCAATTTTTTCCTTTTTGTACTCCAAGGTTGAGCCCAGGACTCGGGGGATACTACAACATTGTTTGTTGGTGGGGGGGGGGGGGGGGGGGGGGGAGAAGCTGACAACATGTTGTTATGTGTATGCCTATCTCTATCTGATCTTAAACAGTGTGGGATATGAGGTGATTAAGTTAGAATGTGAGCTTTCTGAGGGGGTGTTGGGATTTCCTGGAGTTTTTTGGGTGTAACTTGCAGTGGGTTTCAGAGTGCGCACTCCCTTCATGCCAAAAGTGCTGAGGTATTGGAGTGCCCACCCAGTCACTCCATTTTTTGGGTGTGCACTCCAAAGTCATTGGAGTGCACAAAATGTACACTCCAACAAATTGAAAAATTATTTTGAAATTGGTGTGCACAGGATTTGCACTCCAAGGAATTGGAGTGCACATTCTGTGTACTCCAAGCATATGTGGGACTTTGGAGTGGACAAGTGTTCACTCCAATCTTTTTGGAGTGAACACTTGTCCACTCCAAAATGGAGGGCAAGTAGGAAATCATTGGAGTGCATTTAGCCTGACCTAAATTTAATAGAAATGTGCGCACAAGTTCACTCTACCAGGCCAGGGGATGGCCTTGGCATTGTATAATGATTGATTTAACTTGGGTTGAGCACCTACATGAACTGGGCTAATGATAGCCTAGTTCATGTAGGGAAGTTTTAAGCATGTTGTTAAAACGTTGGATGCTCATGAGATTATGATTTAACATATAATTACAATGATTTCCCATAAATGTATGGGATATTGTTTTAAGCTCATTGCTCACAATTTTAATGTTAACTTTGGTCAAGCACCTACGTGAACTGGGCTAATATCTCTATTTATTTTATGGTAATATTTTTTTTTATTTTTTATTCTACGTAGTCAGGTTGTGTCTGATCTAGAAGCAAGGTGATATTTGTTCTCTTTTCCTTTTTTCACATGTTCTCATTTCTTTCACAGTTTCCATGTCATGAAGCTTGTTAGAGTATCTCCAGAATAGGTGCTATAGGTTTCTTTCCAACTTTTAGCAGCCCCACCCAAAAATAACCCCCCCCCCCCCCCAGGTGTGCCATTAGCCCAGTTCATGTAGGTGCTCGAACCAAGTTAAATTCAAAATTGCAAGCAATATCCCATAAATTTGTTGGAAATTGTTGTCATTATATGTTAAAACATAATCTCATGAGCACCCAACGTTTCAACAACATGCTTAAAACTGCCCTACGTGAACTGGGGCTATTTTACCACCGGAGCCAAAAAACAGCATTAGGTCATCTACCTTCTAGCATTCATGTTGTGACAGGAACCAAACATCACATATCACACATCCTTTAACCACACATTCCCAGGGCTCATTGGAATTTAGTAACACAGATAGCTCAACTGCTGTTTGAGAATTTTGAATTGGTTGCTATCCCCAAATATAGCAACTCTGCCAGAGATGGTCTTGAGTAGTTGTGTTAGATCATTTTAGCCTGTATCTTCTCTGCTGGTTTCATGTTTCTTAGGTTCTTGGTGTGCAATGCCAAAGGCCCAATTTAATTTTTTTTTTAGAAAAAAAAAGTAGGCCTAAATACATCACTGCGCGGCGCAACATTTAGGTTTCCAACAATTGGAAATAAGACTTCCAAGTTTCAATCAAAGCTCTCATGGAATTAGGTTGAACTTCAACCCATGGCACAGCAAACAAATGCTATGTACGCCCCCCCCCCCCCCCAAGTGCGCAGCAGTACACAGAGGTAGGCAGTGTAGTCGTATGCTTTTGTAAATGAATCCAGAAGCGAAAAACAGTCCAAAACGGCCGACTAGGCTGACTTCGGTGTTTCAGTCAGAAAAAACCTTAACGTTAGGCTTGATGATACAAACGTTTTTTCTCACTGGAAATGATGCTCGTGGGGTTTTATAAAGTCGCCCATCTGACGAGTGAACATTTGTTTCAGCTGAATTTGTTTTCCGTTCCATCAATTTCGGACCGTCAAACATCTGGGCTTTCTGTCTTCTGGACATGAATCTACTCCGCCACGTCAGGATGGCATTTCGACTATTCCGATTTCTTTTCTGGTTCGGTGTAATCGTAGCAGCTTGGTTTTTTCTCCTGCTTGTCGGAATTAGCTTTCCGGGTGTTTTCCAAATCCCTGATACGGTTTCATAGCATTACTAATCCCTGGGCTATTTTTTTGTTAAAATAAGAGCGTCCGACACATCGAAAGTGGCACCGTGGTAATACCTGGTAGTTCTTTGCGCCTCCCTAGACCGTCCCATCATCAATGCTGCAAAACGATCTGTAAGCATTGATTTCGTAATTCAGCTCATCTGAATTCAGGTTGTCTAGAGGATGTCACTTACCAGGCTGATGTGACAGATGGAAACGAGTAGGCCGTGTTGGATCTGCAATGGCCCAGCACCAGTCTCGTCACCCTATTATGCCAATTGTGGCTGTCCCTTTCATCAGGTCTGTTATGACAGATTACGGACCAAAATCAAGACTTGTCACGAATGTCGAAACAGGGAAGCCGAAGAACAATCAGTAAATGAAGCTGCGGAAAAGAGGATCGGATCGCTTTTGCGTGGCTTCGGAGGCCGTGACTCGAAGGCTTGGGGCGAATCCTCGCGCTCTAAGACTAAGCGAAGCTGATGGTTAACTTCTATCAAAAATCCAACTTTAGGAAGAAGTTCGACTCATTGTGAGTTTGATATTTTACGTTGAAGGACAGGGCAGGAGACTTCTTTAACCATACTCCTTGGAGGGATTAGCTTCTGAAGAGCAACGAGTGCCCGACAGCATTCAACTCAGCAAGAACTACTTACCCTCCCCAAATGGCATCTCCCAAACGAAACCAAAGAGAAAAGTGAAGTAAAAAGTTGAAATTCAAATCTCAGTCAATCAAAGCCAAGACAAACTCACTTGAGCTTGTACAGCCGATCCCAGAAAGATTGCGGCTCAGATGGGGTCGGTTTTATTTTTTATCTTTTTTGCGCCTCTTGCTTTTTGCGCCACAGACAGGCATATACAGGCCTCGTCGTGACAGCCTAAAAATAGCTAAAAATGCTATCTTCTATGGTTTTTGTGCTACAAGGATGGGACCTGTCCTAATGGACTCCATGAGACAAGTTGCGTTGTCGGGCACGGTGCCGCGACCAACACGAGCCCTCACCTCACCCCCCGGCCCCCATTGAGGGATCCGGTGGGTCTCCAGGCTGGCTGTCTGAGCCTGCACACCGGGCCATACAAGTCGCGAGGCGCAAACGAATAATCTTCAGACTTGCAAGCCGACCTAGCTTAACACAAGCCCTCTCGCTTTGGGCTGGCAGGGTGCCACGCGCGAAGCGAGCCTCTGAAGGAGGGGCTTGTGGGTAATGTCGACTTTTTGGCCTGGAAGGATTTCATCTTCTGATGGGCAAAAGTTGCCTCCACCCCTGGAAATCCCCCCTTTTACATTATTGCAACACCCATTGCACCATTAAGTTTGTCGTAGTTGTGCCTACACCATGGTCAAAGTTGGAGGCCAACCCGGCCCTCATGACTGTTGCATGTCCATTTGAAAAACTCATCATTTCTTATTTTTATGAGTTTCACGGTGGTTTCTTGTACATAATATGCGGGTTGCATGACCTGTATTGAAACATTGCATCCACTGAGCCCCTCACTTTGATGGCCAATAATGGCTGTTAACTTTCCAATCGGAGATGGCCATCAGAAAGCTGAGATCAAGGCCTGTCAGGTGCACCTCACAGATTGCCGGTAGGCCTTCAGGTGCAACCACCACAGGCCATTTACTGCTTAAGTGTCTGGAACTGGGCTGAAAGTGGAATCCTTCCAGGCAAAAAACTCGGCTTTACCCACAAGCCCCTCCTTCAGAAGCTTGCTTTGCGAATGGCACCCTTCCAGCCCTCCGATCAAGGGTGCTTGTGTTAAGCTAGCGAGACAACCCCAGCCGCAAGCTTTCTGGGATTGGGTCAGCCTTTATGCACAACCAAGCTTTACCGCATGCACACAAGAAAAAGTGTGCATGGCTGTGCACACCGAGAATTTTGGTGTTCACCGCCATGCACACCGTTTTTGGTGTTCATGGCCTTGCACACCAAAATTCTTGGTGTGCACGGCTGCACACACCAACATTGATTTTTCTTTGGAGTGCTCAAGCCTGCACTCAAAAACTTTTGGCTTGCACGGCCATGCACACCAAGTCATAATTGGAGCACTTCTTTTTTGGAGTGAAATTTATTGATTCACTTCAAAAGTTTTGGAGTGAAATATCATTCACTCCAAAGGTTTTGGAGTGAAATATGATTCACTCCAAATATTTTTGGAGTGAATCATATTTCACCCCAAAAAAGGAGTGCTCAGATTATGACTTGGTGTGCATGGTCATGCACACCAAAAGTTTTGGAGTGCAGGCTTGAGCACTCCAAAGAAAAATCAACTTTGGTGTGCACAGCCATGCACACCTTTTTTGGTGTGCATGTGGTAAAGTTTGGTTGTGCATAAAGGCTGATCCATTGGAATTAGCATAAATTCAGAATGATGGGTGGCTATTTTTGCATCTTCATGTCTTTTTCCATCTGAAAGAATGTAACTGCAGGACTTCCTGTCACTCAAGTTTTCTAAATCAGACTTTCTAATTATAAATGCAGAAATTTTTTTGGAGGTGAAATTTGATTGCTGTATTGAAGTTCTCGCCACCAAACCAAGTTTGCACCTTAAATTTAGGGGCTTCAAAAAACAACTCCCTGTTTTTTGACCAACAACTCCCACGACTGGGTAGACGTCAATTTTGGGAGTTGTTGATCAAATTCCAACCGTGGGCCTGGGATTTGTCCTCCCAATCCCAAAAATAAAAATAAAATAATCAAAAATTGGGAGTTGTTCTCCCAAATCTGCCGATAGACTGGGTGGATTTGGGAGTCACCCTGATGGACCGGAAGGATTTCCTTCCGTTCAATGAGGCATTGACCGGCGGCGGAAGGATCTCCTTCCGGTCAATGAGGCATTGAGCGGAAGGATCTCCTTCCAGTCAATGAGGCATTGACCGGCGGCGGAAGGATCTCCTTCCAGTCAATGAGGCATTGACCGGCGGCAGAAGGATCTCCTTCCGGTCAATGAGGCATTGAGCGGAAGGATCTCCTTCCAGTCAATGAGGCATTGAGCAGAAGGATCTCCTTCCAGTCAATGAGGCATTGAGCGGAAGGATCTCCTCCCAGTCAATGAGGCATTGACCAGAAGGATCTCCTTCCAGTCAATGAGGCATCGACCGGAAGGATCTCCTTCCAGTCAATGAGGCATTGACTGGAAGAATTTCCTTCCTGTCAATGAGGTTGTTGTGCCTCATTGACCGGAAGGATATCCTTCCGGTCGATGAGATTGTTGTGCCTCATTGACCGGAAGGATTTCCTTCTGGTCAATGAGGTTGTTGTGCCTCATTGAACAGAAGGAAATCCTTCTGGTCAAAGAGGTTGTTGTGCCTCATTGACCAGAAGGAAATCCTTCCGGTCAATGAGGTTGTTGTGCCTCATTGACTGGAAGAATTTCATTCCAGTCAATAAGGCTGTTTTGCCCCATTGACCGGAAGGAAAAAATTCCAGTAAATGGGGTTGTTGTACCTCATCAACTGCAAGGTTTACCTTCGAGTTGATGAGGTAAAACAACCTCACTGAACGGGAGGAAATTCTTCCCGTCAATGAGGAGTTGTACCTCATTGATTGGAAGGAAAACTTTCCAGTTGATGAGGTACAACAACCTAGTTGACCAGAAGGATTTCCTTCCAGTCGACAAGGTACAACAGCCTCATTGACCGGAAGGATTTCCTCCCGGTCAATGAGGAGTTGCACCTCATTGATTGGAAGGAAAACCTTTTGGTCGATGAGGTACATGTTGCAATGAACTAGGTCCAGATGGTAGAGCGCAAAAGGATGAGTTCATTGCAAGATAAAAACAAAGAGAAGAGAAAAGAAAAGAAGAAAAGAGAATGAAAAAACTTACCTAGGTCCAGATGGTAGAGCGTGAAAGGATGAGGAGACTTTCCATGTCTGCCACCTTGCCTAGATACTACATACAGAGGTTTTACAGACTGCGACATGAGAAAGAAATGTTTGAAGCAGAGAAAGAGAAAAAGAAAATACAAGAAATTCAACAGTTCAACAGCCTCATTGACCGGAAAGATTTCCTTCTGGTCAATGAGGAGTTTTACCTCACTGACCGGAAGAAAATCCTTCAGGTCAATGAGGCTGTTGTACCTCGTCAACTGGAAGGTTTTCCTTCCGGTCAATGAGGTTGTTGTGCCTCGTTGACCGGAAGGGTTTCCTTACGGTCAATGAGGGCGACTCCCAAATCCGCCCAGTCTATCGGTGGATTTGTGAGAGCGACTCCCTTTTTTTGGGGGGGATTGGGAGTTCTGCGGCCAGAATTGGACCAACGACTCCCAAAATCAACGTTGGCCCAGTTGTGGGAGTTGTTGGTCAAAAAACGGGGAGTTGGTTTTTGAAGCCCCTAATAACAATCAATTAAATATAAGTATATATTTCTTTCTTGAGAAGATTACAAATTTACAATAATAAAATGCTTTAGAATATTCTACCAATACAAATAAAGTTTCATATCTTGTCATAAAGCAAAAATACCTCTATTTAACCTTGAGAAAAGATGTCTAAGAGGCTGTACATTGAGTAAGGACCCTCATACTCCTTCCAAGGACCATGTTTTCGAATCCAGAGCCTCTGAAAAGTATAAATGGACATCCTTCCTCCCACTAAAAGTCCTTTCCCTAGTCTAGTTCATCAGCATTTCCCTTATTAGTATCATAACCACCAGTTAAAACCATTACTAACTTGTGTTTATCATCCTTTAGGACTTCCTGAGTACTTAGATTTCGTCTAAAACCAACCACCAAGCCTTCCTGCATCCATCATCAACCCTTAAACCCCATCACCCAGGATAAGGCTCTTGAGTAACGCTCTTTTAACCAAGTAAGTACTTTTTTTTCCAGTGCCTTATACCATGCTAAACCTCAAGGCATTAAAAAACCCCTGTAATAAAGGCCCCAGTTTGTCAGGTACCCTAAAACAATCCCCTGGTGATCCCAGGTCCTGACTTTGAGGGCAATAAAACACCCCTGCTTGAAGGCCCCTCTGGAATATTTTCAATATTCCTTCTTTTTTTATTATATTACTCTTCACCAAACCTACCCCAAAAGCATTAAAAACAATCAAATATATTTTGTTTTGATTGTTTAGTATCTTATTCTTATTTTGCAGACTGTGTAGCTAGAAGGAGTGAGTCCTTGGCATCACAGGTCCTGACAATAGTACTCCTAGGGGTGTATCTGCTGTCATATCAGCAGGCTTCCTGGCTGCACACCATATAATATTTTGACTCTCACTCACAGATCAATCAATTGATCAATGATCTCCTCTCACTCACAGATTGATTGATCAATCAATCTTTGAATTGCCACTGGGTAAATTTGGTGAGATGTCAGAAGAAATTGTTGATTTTGATAATTCTGTTTTGGCATGACTGAGAATTGTTGGCATTTTCTTCATCTTCAGGTGGAGGTATTAGATCTGATGGCATTATTTATGTGAAATATTACCCAGGTTTTGGCATCCAAATGCTCAAGTTATGTTGAAAATAGGAAAGCTTACGTGTGATGTGTATCACCTTACAGAAGCATGTGAAATCATATCACATTACTGGATGACTTCCCTTAGATCTAAAGCCCCCCTGTATAGCCAGATGCCAGAGCTTAATTGCAGTTGAAAAGAAAAATTTAGCTTTTGCACTTTCAAATTAAGATCTGCAGGGGCTGCAGATGGCAAAGGGAAATCTTCCACTGCTCCCAAATGGGGCCTAATTTTTTTTAACTTTTTTCTCTTATGATCATTCTTCCCCCTTCTAAACACTATGGCACGTTTCTTTTCCTCTCAAAACAAAATATTAAAAAATGACAACAAAATAGCCACATGCTTGGGATTTTTATTTTCATTTGATGTTGTTTTGTAGTTTCAAATATTACATCTTCATACTTAAATATCAGTTCCTGAGGACCCTGTAAGAAACTGGCATGTGATTTTTTCCCTTTCTGTTTTAAAACAAGTGACCGATGAAAACTTTTTTCTAGGCACTGTACAAAGGCCTACAAAGGCAACTGTGTATTTACATGTACTTTTGTCAACTGACTCTTTCTGCATTTTTATAATATTGGGTTTAAAATTATTTTGCCTCAAATCAACGTGATTCAAATTGCAGCAGTTCAGTTGGTCCAAGATGGGCGGACTAATCTGGTATAAGATGAAATCATACCAACAGTCAAAGACCACAAGAATAAACAATTGGAAAGAGTTGTCTGGACACGATTATGTAACATCTATTTTTATCTATCTAAATGTGCAGAAGGAGAAAAAAACCCTCGAGATCGAACTTCAATTTACTTCTTTGTATATGTGGATTACACTGAAAGAGTAGGGCACAGAATAAGAGAGAAAGAGAGGAGGCAAAAATATTCAACATCATGAAGCTAAGGAATCGATCAACAGTTAAGATTGGTTTCTAGATTTGAGACCTCTGCGGTCATTCTGGCTGATTTCGAGACACTCGTTGATCTTCAAGTCAAGAAATTCAGAGAAACGATTGATTTGATCGACCAGATTTAGGACACTCTTCAAGCAAGAATCGTTTGGAGTACCATTACTCGAGTTAGCGCCATCGTTCGCAGCACCACCACTTTGTATGTGAGCTGTGGACTCAGTGGTGGCCGAGTTGGAATTAAGCAGCTTTTTATGAGTTGTCACACTTGAAGAAGGTCGACTTGTTGAGTTCTTGAAGTCGACTAGTTTAGCTTCGTACTCGATCCAAGAGGCTAATTGACGGATCTCTTTGGGCTCAGAGATGCGAATCCATTGGTCATTTGGTAATCGTTGTCCGCCTTCCAACATGTCGATCTGAGCGTCTTCTTTGTCGGTTACCAGTGAAGTATCATTGGGTGCGGTGGTAGCACCACCTGGGACTTTCTTTTGTGAGTGACTTTTCCGCTTGCCCTTCGTATTCGAATTTGTGGGCTCTGAACCATGAATGATCAAGCTGTAACTCCAGGCATAAGCCAATTCAATCGGGTCACTCGGATACAATCTTCCAGGTGTGCTACTGAGGATGTAATAGGAGTTATTACGTGGGTCTTGCCCAATGGAGTGGAATCTCGATCGATTTGATGATTCGGCTTTATATTGCTCAATAAATGACATTCGGATCTCGTTTTTATGGGCCAGCTCCGCTTGACTCATCTGTGGTGGTTGTTTTTGGCCGTACAAGAAAGTAACCGATCGCCACGTAAAATCACAACAATCAGAATTGGTTTCTTCCAGGTTCCAACAGCTGGGTTTTGAGAAAGTGATGATCTTCAAACCGAATAATATAAAAAAAGTTGGAAAAGATTGAAGGTGAGATGACTGACATCGGCTTCCCATTCAACCAAAGCTTCAACACGAGCGGTTTCCTGATCCAGCAGAGCTTTACTAGGTTTCTGGAGCTGTCCGTTGTCTAATGTTACCAGCAAAGATTTCTTGGACGGCATTACCGAGAGTTTCTTGGCTTTTGTTTCCGACCATTTCTTGTTCAACTTGACTCGTTCTTTCAGAATGTCTGCTTTGGCTTGTCTTTCTCGTTCCACTCCCTAATTTATATCCAATTCCAGGATAAAAAAAAAGAAACACGATGTGTCAATTCAGCAGAACTGGTGCTTATTCATTCGTCTGGAATTGCACATCCCCAAGATGAGGAAGATTGAGTTGCGGAAGAACTAACTTGAATGAGATCCTCACAAAACGTATGACCCCTCAAAGCAATATCGATCAACCCAGTAATGATAGCAAGTTTGTGGACAGGTGGAAATTTGACTCTTTGCAGTCGTTCGTCGTTTGATTGGTCATTAGAAGGAGAACCATCAGAGGATGAGATGTAAGGGTTTTCAGTCTCTCTGGCGATGAGTGTTTCTAGTCCTTCCTCCTTCAATAAACTTGTCGCAGCTGTGATATTGATCGAATCTCAGAACAAATTCTCGGCTTGGAATCGTTGGAGAAAAAAAAGTAAGAGAGCGAGGCAAAAGAAATGTTACTAACTAAGCCAACATGGTACTGAGCTTTGCTGGTACGGAACTGGGGTGGCGGAATTTTTGGATTCCCGTTTGAGCTGAGCCAGAATTGCAGGACTTTCAGGAGATTTTAAGATTGGAGAGACGCGTTCGGTGGACTGGTCATCACGTGCGAAGTCCGATTCGATTAATCTTGCCAAACCATTCATGATGGCTCTCATGCCACCTTCATCATCGATCCAAAAGTTCATAAGGTCGTCCATCGAGTCTATGATTTTTTCAGCCCGTTGAGTTTCAGTCTTCGAGTTCTTGGCTTCAGTTCCTCCTAGTCCAGGTATCAAATCCTTGAATCGGCATATAAATTCTCGAACATGCAACCTCTTTAAAATTTGACCCGACCCCAAGATCCCAGTCGGTAAGCAAGAATAAGTGGGTGCCTGAACAACGTGTGGGGCGCGTCTTGTGGGTGCCCTATTGACTTCTCCGGGTGGCGGCTCAGTGTCTTTGCTGCCGTTGACCAAGGGGATGGTGGTGGTGTTGGTGGCTGGTTTGGACGACGACGGGGTTTGTTTATTCGATGAGGCTCCTAATTTCTGGGCTTTGGATTTTTCTACATGTTGTTGTTTCTTTAACTTTTTGACTATTTCGATGTGTTTTGGATCCTGACGGCTCGTTTTTTTCTTGTCACTTGATTTGTTGGTGATCAGCTTGTCGGCAAGTTTCGTGGACTTTGGCTTGGAAGATTCCGAGTTTTTCAACTTCAATAATTTTTTATTCGACGCGTCAGATGTAGTTTGGGGTTGAGTGGGTGCGGAGGGCGGCTGTCCTTTTTCTTTTCCACGTCGACTTGCGCCTTGATTCAAGATTTCAAGACCCTACATTGAACGGAAAAAAGTGAAAGCACGCGTCAATTGCGATCAGGCGTGTCTCACAAACGCAGTATGTGGTACCTGAGCATTCGGATTCACTGCGAGTAATTCATGCGCCGAGGTGCAGCCTGCTTCGATAGCTGCTTTTGCTAATTTTCTACAGAAATGATTAAGTGGCGATGAGCGCACCATTGGTAGTGAGATTTAGGGGCAGTTATGAAGCTTACCCGGTAGGTGGGAGTCCTTTCTTCTTGCGACAAATTGAGCAATTGCAGTAATCCTGGCACACTGGACAGTCCCATTTGTAAGGAGTTTTTAACGCAGGGCGGATTTTTTCCAAATCTTCCCCACTTCGTATCCAATTTTATTTTTTTTCATTTGTTTCGAAGGTTCAAAAATCAGATAACTCAGCATAAAGTTTTTTCCTGGGTTCAGGTTTTTTGCCTTTTTTACCTGGACAACAGATGCATGAGAGAGTATACATATATACAAAAATACTAACTATCGGCCCAACAAGCATCGACCACAGTAGCTGATCCGACAAGGCCCCAAGCCGGAAGAGGGAGTCTTGGCACTATGAGTAGAACTGGTAGCGCTAGTCGCAGGATTTTCGATCGGTTCGCTCCTTCTCCTTCTGTGACTGGATCGACCAATATCTTGATTTGAACACACGATCAGGTTATCAAGAGGGACGTCGGCGCGACATTGATGGCATCGTAAAGTGTCAGCTGGAATTGAGCCACTTTTATCATTCTTTGCTTTGGCTTCAACTTCGAGTTTATTTTTCTTATGACTGGGGCTTGGAGTTATATCCGAAGTTGTCAGATTTCGTTTGGTTGGTATCGAGCCAGATTTTGCTGAGGGTAAACCAAGCCCAGTGGTGGTTCTGTGTTGTTTCTTGGATTGGGTGGAGCTTGACAGTTTACTGGGATTACTGGTGGGAGCTTCAGGTCGAGTTGGAAGATCATTATCGATGGCTTTTTGGCTACTGTGCCTGTGTAAATTTTTGGGCTCGGATGAAACGGCAGCCCGAGATATTGAGTTTCTTGATGGCGTGCTCGCGTTAGTCGCGTTGGTGGAGGTGCCTAACGAGTGAAACTTTGTGTTTATACTTGATTCTAATCGAGCGGCGGTGAGTGCTGGTGTCTTGGGCTTGGAGCTGGTAGTCGGCTGGGATTCAACCGCTGATTGGCGTCGATTGTTGGGCATGGTATGATGATGGTGATGCTATGGTTTGGGAGACACAAAAAAGGGAGCTGATGAATATCAAGAAGGCTGAGGTATGTGCTAGAGAGACGGGGTAGGGAGGCAGAGAGATTGTCAGCCAACAGGAGAAATCCACAGAGAAGTTTAGGAGAGCATCAGCTGAATGGGTTGCGATAAGAGTAGAACTCCTTTGAGACACAGCCAGGGGATGAGGAGAGTCCAGATTCGGGGGAGAAGGCCTAGAATGCAATGGGGCACCAGCTGTGGAGAGAAGAACTCTGCAGTCAGGCTGGAACTTGTTGAGAATCTGGTTTGTCTTGAGAAATGCCGGCCACAGTTCTCACTTTTTTGTCTGTGGGGCGGTTTAAAAGGAAAGCTACTCGAGCTTCCCGCACAAGCCCCCTTTTCTGATAAGGGGGGTCTAGTGGGGTATCAAAAGATGTTGTGATTTCCTTGGGTCAGCCTTATGCACACGCTACATAACTTTATCACATACACACCAAAATTGTGGAAGTTTTGGTGTGCATGCCATGGCCATGCACACCAAAATTTTGGAGTGCACACCAGATTTTGATTTTCTTTTGGAGTGCATTGGGCTGCACTCCAAAACTTTTGGACTGCATACTATTGCACACCAAGTCATAATCCAAGCACTAATTTTTTGGAGTGAGATATGTTTCACTCCAAAACATTTTGAGTGAAACAGATTTCACTCCAAAAGTTTTGGAGTGCTGCAACTTTAAGGTTCACTCCAAAAAAAATCTATTCTAGATGTGTCAAACCACTTTACCTTCTTTATGTGGATAGCAACCGGGTTTTGGCCATGGTTGAGGGCATAAATGGGGTCAAGCCTCTCCCTCCTCTGATCCAGGCAACAAAATTCTCCACAAAAGTGGTGAAATCCTGGCCCACTTATGTACGGAAAGGGCCTTGCTTTGTATAAGCAATATATTCTTTCTCTCTCCAATGGAGGCAACAATTGCACCTTCTTGCCCCATACCATACATTTTGGTGATGTTTTTTATTTCAAAATAAAAAGCTTTTTCCTATTTTAGGTTTTTTTTTTTAATGAACCTTGCACTGTGCAGCACTGCAAAAATTTTATGTTTCACTCCAAAAGTTGTAGGGTGAAACATACTTCACTCCAAAAAAGGAGTGCTGATCAGAGCAGCGGTGGGCAGTTACGTTATTGAGGGTTAATTGGAAACCATAACTGTTTTTTAGTTATCCAAATTAGCCATTTGGATAATGTAACATTTTTTTTGAGTAACGTAAAGTAACTTTTTTGAATTTTGAATTTTTTGAGGTTTTGGATAACGTACCTTTTTTGGGGTGACAATTTTTGGTTAGAAATTTTGAGAAAAAATTTATTTGGAAAATTGAATTTAGCTTAGTGGTTAAGCCTTGCCTCTTCTGTGTTTTGCAGCATGGAGGTTGTGGGTTCAACCCTCATAGCACACCTATTTGGACCTGACACACTGGGCAGAAAATGGCCAATGTGGCTGTTTGTCATCAACTTGAGCCCAATATGTACTCATATTGACCAAAACAGCCACCAAGTCATCTCCTGTGGCAAGTTCGGGCCAATATACCCAAAATTGGGGATAATTGTAACGTAACCCATTTTGTTGGAAATAACTGGGTAACGTAACTAGCAAAAAAAAGAGCCCTTTTTCTTTGGCAGATAACGTAACTAAAATTACAATATCTGTAACTAACAGATAATGTAACTCTAAAGGTTACGTTCCCAGTTACGGATAACGTAATGGCCCACCGTTGATCAAAGTATGACTTGGTGTGCAATAGTGTGCACTGGAGTGCATGCTAGTGCACTCCAAAAGAAAATTAAAATCTGGTGTGCACAGCCATACACACCAAATTTGTGGTGTGCATGGCTGTGCACTCCACAATTTTGGTGTGTGCAGCCATGCACACCAAAAATCTTGGAGTGCACAGCCATGCACACCTTTTTTGGAGTGCACAGCCATGCACAGCTATGCACACCTTTTTTGGTGTGCACAGCCATGCACACCTTCTTTGGTGTGTGCAGCCATGCACACCCAGAATCTTGGAGTGCACAGCCATGCACACCTTTTTTGGTGTGCATAAAGGTGTATCCATTTCATTTTCATTAATGGTATGTAGTTTTAGGAGGGACACAAAGTACAGGAGGTCCGACGAGAACCTCAGGTGTGCAGCAGTCCTCAACTGCTGTCAACCCCACCTGAACTACCCTCCCTGTAAGCCACCCCCACCCCTCCTGCCTGCTACCCTTGACCCAATGCTGATGCTACCCTCATCCTCACCCAGCCAACTGCCAGCTACCCTCCACACCAATCCAAGACCACCCCACACTCACCTATGCTACCCTTAGGCCAAGCAAGAACCACCCAGCTAACCACCAGTTACCATCCTTACTGAACCAAGACCACCCAGCCCCCACCTACACTACCCTCCCTGTAAGCCACCCCCATCCCTCCTGCCTACTGCCTTTAAGTTCAACCAACTGCCTCTGCTAGTACTACCCTCATCCTCACCCAGTGACCCTGCCCAACAAACTGAGGCCACGCACCCCCTCCTCCTACCTGCTACCCTTAACTTACCACAGGCTGATGCTACCCTCATTCTCACCCTGCCATAGCCATGGCCACCTACCTGCTACCCTGCGAGCCACTCCACTCCATCCCACTACCCCCACCATCATGTGACCAAACAGGAGGGTTTTCTTTCTGGTGGTTTGACCACACAAATCATTCTGCTTTCCAACATTGCTTTTTTTTTGTTGAATTATTACAAATGCAGAAATGGCTGATTGAGGAAAATTGAATATTGCATTTTGGAATAACTTCTGTATCAGTCAAAAAAGTTCATCAAAGAGAATGGCAAAAGAAGAAAGCAGAAGTTCATCATTTGGTTGCGCCAGATCAACAAGACCTCCAAGCAATACCTCAGATGGCAGTGCGTCAAGTATCACAAACTCAACATTCATCCTTTGGTTCCACTGAATTGCAACAACAATCCCACCCATCATACTTTCCCTCATGGGGTCAAAGCTGCTATCAAGATGGTCAACAATCCTTTTTTTTTTTGAGGTTTGGTAGTTGTGTCATCATTAATCCTGAAGACAAAATCAGTCAATCATTTCCACAAGGGAGATCACCCCATGGGAGGTGGCAAGATGTGGGTGATTTGTTGGAGAAAGTCCCAGGAATTTCTTCTGATTGTTGGTGGATATATTAAATATTTTCTTCCTGGCAAGATGGAAAGGTATGACAATGATTTCCAGAAGTCTGCTTGTGCTAATGAAATGATTGGCCATCATTTTAGACAAATAAGGTCACATCCCCTTTGGTGAAAATCAAGCAACTATGAATAAATATAATCTTCCTTCATTTTATTCTCTAGTTTCCCATGGCAGAAAACTTCTCCTATCACCTTTTCACCTCATCTTCCTTTCACCACTAATGGGTTTCTCAATCCACCCAACCTATGTGATCAAGGTGTTTCAATTTTTTCCTTTGCTTCATTTCTTCCTATTTACTCTGATACTGGCCACTTGGCACCCCCTGAGTCTGGTTTTGATCTTACTGGTGGTCAATTTGATTTCCCTGATTATGAATCTGGTATCAAATTTGATTATCAACATTGTGGTGTTCTATTTACGTTAAAATGCCAAAAGCACATGGAGGAGGTGTTGGATAGAATGGATGCATACACAAGAGGAGAAAGTATTACTGTAAAACCCCATCCTCCCTTGGGTTTCACACAAGCATGTCACATGTGATTAGGTCATAAAGAGATCAATTGTATTTAGTCCTGACTTTTCCCTTCACCTAGACAGCAGAGATCACTCTCTCCTGTCTAGGTAAGTCCCTTCTCATATTTCCTCTAATCCTCTCTTATCATCTCCTTTTATCATTTGTTATGACTTTGTACTGAAGAGAGATCACTCTCTACTGTACAGCTTTTGAAATACAAACCCTGGTTCTAGAAAATCTGCTGTGAGACATTATCCATACTCAGAACCAGGAAGGACAATAGTAGTCCTTAAAATTACATTAAGGAGAATATATCTACATACACCTTTGACGGACAACATTCATCAATCAAGAACTCATCACCATTGTGAATTGAACAGGGAGCATTGTACTATAGAAAGAGCGACTTCATTGGGACCTGTCACAAGTATCAACTATGTCATTATACTAACCCTCTGAACTACTCTGGTGATCACTTCTTCTACATGTTTTTTAGCTTAGTAAAAGATACTTCATTAGCAGATTTCATTCTCTTTCACTATGCTTTAATTTCTTCTCTTTATTACTTTGGTATCCTCTATTGTGTGAAACATAAAGCACAAAGGGAACCTTTTGCATGGGGATGACTAGTTGCCAGTGCCCTGGGATTGATGATGAGGCAGAGGAGCAGCAGGCCTTTGGTGTAGTGATGATTAGTTGTCAGTGCCCTAGGATGGATGAGGAGGTAGAGGAGCTGAAGACCTGGATGAGTGGAGAATAGAAAGTGATATTGATCATTAGCATGAAAGAAGAGATGAAGAGTCCCAAAAGATAAAATATTACTCAAACAGAGCAAGAAGTTCAGATTCCACAGGAGACAAAGCAGATGTTTTCTGGATGTGGCTTCTCCACCCAATCAGCAGCACTGGGCGGCTACGCTGCACTGCGCTGCAATTTTTTGGAAAAAAGTGCAGCATACACCACAAGAAAAACGATGGCACTTTCATGTGGATGCCTACCTAAAGTACAAATGCCCCTTTGTACCTTGGGGAGGCACCCACATGAAGGTGCCAATGTTTTTCTTTGTGGTGGTAGTAATTGGCTTTCTGGCCTGAAAATGCTGTAGTGTTAGTGGCCTTGTTAGCGCCGCTATGCTGCATTAAACAGCATTACAGCTGTTTTGAGCAATTTTTGCCTCTCAAAAAAGCTGTAACACAGTGTAAAACCCTCTTTGGTGAAGTCAGGGCGTGTAGCAATAGAGGCAAATCCGCTAACAGCCAACAGAAAACCTGTTAGCAGTTAGTGAAATTATGCTACCTATGCAGTTAGAGTAGTGGTCCCACTGTTTCCATCAGGCCTTGATAGTAGATTAGGGAATTGGAGTATGAATTTGCTTCCTTTGATCCTCCATGATCTGCATGGGAAAACCCCAATCAGTTTGTTTTGTTGTTCGAGGTCAAGGGTGTAATGTTTGGTGTTGCTGAGGTACCAGAGACCATGTAACCCAGATTGGTAGTGAATCTTCTCTGGGTTTTCCAGAAATTGGGCCAGGAAGCTTGCAGCAAAGGCAAAGTCTGGTCTAGTACATTGGACAAGCCCACTAGTTAACAATAACTGAACAGGGGAGGATCAAGGATTTCACTTGGTTTATTCTTTTCAGAGTTCCAGTTCAATGGAAAGGGAGAAGGGGTTTTTCAATGGTTCTTGATGCTCAATTTGGATAAGATGTTCTTGATTTTGAATTTGGATAAGATGTTCTTGATTTACTTGTCTTGTATGAGGCTATCTTTGCTGAATGCCTGAGCTATCCTGATGCCAAGGGTGTATTGTACTTTCCCAAGATCCTCCATCTCAAGACACTTGTTTATCTTCTCATTGAATTTGGGAAGCCATGATCCTCCAAATATTAGGTCATCCACATGTGTAAACAGGAAGAATGGTTGACTCTTGTATGAGCTGATGTACAAACATGGATTGGTTTTAGTCTTCACAAGCCCAATGTCAAGAAGTGCATTTGTCAAGGCTTCATGTCAGCATCAAGAACTTTGAAGTCCGTATAGAGACTTATTGAGCTTGAGGATTTTGCTCAGTGTGTTGTTGGTCAGACATAGAGGTGGATAGATGTATAGATGTATGGATTTTCCTCCAGAGTGTGTAAGAGGTGTTTTCCTCTTCACTGAACCGTACATAGGATGTGTGGAGAGACTTCTAGAACCCAACATGAAATGAATTAATTTCTAACTAGCCCAGTAAAGGAATGGTGTTAGTTGAAGTCTCTACTACAATGGGATAAAGAGAAAGAAGAGGAATTGAATCAAAAGAGAAAGACAATGAGAATGAGAAACTTACCTAGCTCAGTAAAGGAATGGTGTTAGTTGAAGTCTCTACTGAGCTAGGAGGGTGAGGGAGGAGTCAGATTAAATAGGACTGATTATTATGTAATGTTGATTGTGAAACCTCAAAGTGAGAGGGGTTTCACAGAGTGCCATTTAGAAAACCACACTTTACATCCATTTGATGCACCTCATAGTTGTTGATTTTACACAGTGTGAGAAGTTAGCCATCCTGCCAGAGAGAACTCACCATTTTAGTCAACCCCTTCTATTTGGTTAAAGCCACAGACGCATAGTCTGGCTTTGTACTTGGAAATGTATTCGTTTTCATTTGCCAGACAGCTGCACTGTGACAACCAGGCAACCACCTGGGTAAGTAAGGACACTTTTGCAGACAAAACAGTTTGTCATGTTGACAGAGAGTGTTTCCTGACAACTCAATGACTAGGTGAGAAAAAGACATAACCATTATGGGTAACCACTTTCTTACAAAGAGTCTGACTCTGTCCAAGGAACCTTTTGAAAAATTTAGGAATGACATCATGGCTGGTGTCTATATGAGGGTGTTGTATCTAGGTAGGTTACACCTGGTGAGACTCATCAAGACATAAGTCCTAAGGCTGCATTTGGGAGTAGAATATTATGCGTGTAATATTGAGCATGCTTGTGAAATCTGGTTCAATTTTGGTGGACTTGAGCAGATTTCACCTGAGATTTCACACACAAAGCGTAATATGACAGCCGTCATATGCCACTCCCAAACACAGTTTAAGTAGGCAAAAAAACATCTTGTAAATAAATGACTGTCTGTGTGAAACCCCAACCTCACGGTTCACAAGCATTATTACAAAATCAACCAACACCTATGCACTTAGTTCTCTCCTCCTGCCCTAGTTCAGTAGAGACCTGACTTCCTTTATCAACTGAGCTAGGGGAGTAAACCTCAGTTCATTTCATTTCCTCTTCTCTTTTTTTCCTCTTCTCTTTTTTTCCTCCTCTCTATTTATCTTGGTCAATTTTACTTAGTAACTTACAGAGACATGACTTCCTTTATCTACTGAGCTAGCAATCAAGCAATCAGCGGTACTAGAACTCTCTTCAGAGTACACGACTCTGCTCTAGATGCAACTCTCCGTTAAGTGAAGATTCCAAATGGGAATCCTCCACTGTGATTACGATACGTAATAATAAATCATGACCCTTGCCCTCTTTTCCTTATTTGTCACATTACTACGTAGGAAACCTTCATTTTATTAAATGCTATTTATGTATGTGAATCATCAATTTCTAACTACGTTTCCTCCAAACATATTCTTTAAAGCATTGGCCAGTCTATGACACACTATCGTAGAAAAATGTCTGTTAAAAATGAAAGAGAAAGCAAGCATGGAGAAGAATGAAAGAGAGCAAACATGAACAAAACTCAAAATGTATGTCGGACAGTCGGGTGGATTTAAGTTGAGCTAGGTAGATGTGTGTCCGACTATTCCAACCAAATCTTTTGTTTTTCATCTAATTACGAAGTACATAGACCGAAGCCCGGTTAAGACGTCGGGAGATCACTTCGAAGATGCGTCTATCGCTTGTAACAATAGTTTTTTATGCCTTTCTCGGTGTAGGCCTGTGGGAATAGATAACGAGAGGGGGATCAATTAGCATCCGTTCCGACATTTCTGGTTACCAAGCCTCCAGTAGGTAGGAGAATGAGTCCGGGTTGTAAGACTCACAAAATATGGTTGCGTGGCAGATTTTGGGAGGTGGCAACAATACCTATCGGTCGATTCGATGGCTACCTGATCGCAAGTAAAGTGGTTAGCTTTGCGGGCTATTGGGTTTGCCTTACGCCCTGTATGTAAATGACATGTCAGTCGTAGCTTTCCAGCAGAGGTGGATTCCAGAGATACTGACCGATTAACACGGGGTGGTGCGGATCAAAGGTAAGTTTAGCATGTTCAAAGGCGGACTGTAAGCGTTGGTCTTTAAAATCCTTCTCGGCAGTTTTTCTGAGACAAAAACCAGATACAAGCCCTATGAGCCTGTGATTTTCATGCACATCGTTACATATAAATGTCGCGCGGACGGCTTGATTCTGCATCAAAAATAGCGCGACGAGGAGGATCAAGCTGGAGAATTGCATGGCTTGCTTTAAAATTGGTATGGTGGATTGGATGAAGCGGTCTTTCAAGATTGTGCAGATGCAAGGACGAGAAAACGGTTTGTGATGTGGTGTTGGTCCGAGAGACCCTTGGAAGCGCTCTTATATATTCTCCCAAAGGGCAGCAAGCAAGCCAAGCTGAACCTGCCTGGCAACGCTCGACTGAGCAACACAGCTCCACCAACATACGTGGCGCATTCCTGATAGAGGCGCAAAGGCGGGAGGACCCATTGCTCCCAAGATGGCGCGTTCTTCGTGCGTATGTACATCAAGCCCCACACAACCTCTAATCCACATCGTCAACATAATCTTCTGTATATGTATCCTCTTCGCCAAATCTTTCATGTACAGCTACAGCTAATCCAAGAAAGGATGTCGGGCCGCGTTGGGTTTTCCGACCAAAAAGAAATGGTCGGAATTTCCAACCGGCTCAAAAATCCGTACATAAACAAAAAACTCAGTCACACGGAGATTCTGACTGTATCCATGATGACCATCGACGCATAAATCCTACATAGATGCTCTCGCTCGGTTTGCTGAGCAGCCAAGCAGGCTCAGCTCTGCTCAGCTTCATTCGGTTGGGAGCACATGGACAACAACATGGACCGGTCACAACATGTCTGGGACCCAGACATGTTGTAGACTCTGGGTGCAACGCCTCGATTCCTCCAATTCGCCGAGCCTAACAAAGCTCTCTGCTCGCAGAGAGCGGTCGGCGGGCCCTCTCGGGCGAGGCACAGGGTGGGATTTGCGTTAAGTTCGCCAATTCACTGGTTCCGTGGTCATTCAATAAATATATCGCAGGTCACCATCCGATCCCATTACCCTCCGGCCCCAGATCCTTCTTTCGTTTTTTTTTCGGCTTCCTGGTGTTGGACTCAATCATCGTCGCAAGCTTCCGGTTCGAAAGGTGCGCAATTTTTTTGGCTCACTTTTCCCAGCTGGCGCTGATTTTTTTTTTCTTCTCAAGATGACCGCAGCTCGCCGACAAACCCCCCAGTCCAAACAATCCTTACCCAACAATGCAACCTAGTATTCGATTAACAATCTCTTATCCTACGTAAGGATGAGCAGCACACACCACAAGTCAAACTCCAGCTCTACAATAAAAACATGCGAGAGATTTCTATGTAACAAAAATGGGGAAAGGTTTTGAACGCAAAATCTGCGAGAGAATTTTTTCTTTTTTAAGAACAAAGAAAAAGGAAATTAAGAAGAAAATTTATCGATGTGAATTGGACGAGGTAGTTTGACAGCCTGCATCAATTTCTCAGGGCTTTCATACGCCCCTATGCCTTGAGCCAGATCGGGCTTCCCACCACCCTTAAAAAAGAAAAAAGAAAAAGGTGTCGGCGAGAAGAAGAAAGAAAGCACGCAAAGGTGGTTAGTAAACGAAGCTTAGGTGACACCTATGTGTGAGAGAGAGTTTGAAAAAAGGGTGAAGGGGGGATTGAGGATGAAAGTACCTTTCCACCAATCAGTTTCGATACCTCATCCATCCACTGTTTGGCGTTCCATTCAGCGGCTACCTCCAAGTCGGAGGCCGGTAGGGTACAAGCATGGAAGATCTTCTCATCGGACTCGTTAACGCTGCACAGGTAGCCGGCCTTGCCCGAGTTCTCCAGTTGTCCACAGGCAACTCCTAAGGCCTAACAAGATGACACTCTTAGCACAAGAAAAGAAGGAAAAAGAAGACTACTGCCGTCTCAAACGGCAATGGGAAATGCTTACTTTGGATTTCGAGCCTAGCTCTAGTTCACATGTCATGACTCTTTCGTTTGGATATTCTTTGATCCAATCGTTGACGATTTGAAGTGCCTAGGTTGAGTACCTGAAAAACAAACACGCACGATATCCCTGCAACTCGAATCAGAATCTCGATGATTTTAAGATCATGATATCGAATTAGGGATGTACCTTTTCCTCATCGGCCTTGGCTTGAGCTTTGGCGAATTCGGCCAGTTCTTTTTGAGCCTGACTGAAGCGCAGCTTGATCTTCGACTTCTCGACGACCGAGAGTTCCAATGCCGCCAGTTCCTGAACATCAGCCAGTCACCAATCCCGAACAATCACCATCATCAAAAACTGCCCCATCGGGGGGGGGGGGGGTTTCTTTACACAAAGCTATGGGTTAGAAACTGAAACGTACGACTGAGAAGCCTTTGAGAGCTGACTCGCGTTCCTTGACAGGTAGGGCGATGATCTGTTCGAGCTTCGCCTGGATGTCTTTCGCCAGCTGGGACACAGACCGAGCGTCTTCGCCGGAAACACCGACGATACGTCTGATACCCTTAGCGATCCCGGATTCTTCGACCAAGACGAGCTGCTTGACATGGCTACGGGATCATCCAGATGCAAGAATGTTTGGGATAGGATGAGTGAGCAGATAAACGGGTTGACATGTGCTTATCGGGGGAGGAACCGAGTATAATAGAGAGTTCCGGAAACAATGAGGTGGCTTAAGTCCACGGAGGGTAACCAAGCGGACCTCAGATGAGCGCGAACAGGAGCACGGACCAGGAGCAGCCACTGACTTTACACTCTTTAAGGCAGTCGAACAAGCCTCCCTGGCCGTCTCCTTTCTTTCCCTTTAGCCACCATCTCATCTCTCTCTCACTCAAGCTCACTCACTTTCCTCTTCCCCATTTTCGTTAGAATTTAAAAAGCCTCCCACCCGCCCATGTATAGCTTTCTTGCCAGGTGGGTTTCTCTCAGGATCACTAAGAACCCCACCTGGCAACCACCCAACCGGAGAATCAGGTATACGCCGAACGCGACAAAGCCTGACCCGGTTGGGTGGCCACCCCGTACACGCGCCGGACTTGGGCGGAACGCAAATACTCTGCGCCCCGCCGGGTCCTCAAGTGTGTAGCTAGGTGGGCGTAGTGGACTCAAACTTATCAAAGTCCGCGCGCTAACTTAGTGAAGCCCCTCCTGGTCGGAGGCAGGGCGCATACGCCGTCGCGAAGCAACCCTCCGAAGGAGGGACTTACGGTGTATGTTGCATCCGTGGCTGTACTCTTTTCCAAGTTTAGGTGGGACATATTTTAAAACTCCACACACTCAGTGTCCTTCGCTCCAAAACCAAATCTGGGCAGAAGCTTTTGTAGGCCTGATTTTTCCTAATCTCATGACGCTCCCAGATACACAAAAGCTCTTAAGACCAACAAGAAAAAAAATATTGAAGTTTTAGGATCTTGCCAATCCTACGCTGATTATGGCTCATCTTTCCGGAATAAGAGAGTTGTACAGAGGGCATGCATGGAATCCTGACTCTTATGCATACCCATACAAGTTTCGCTCAAGTCCTATGGCCTTACAGCAGCATAAACCAAGAGTCGTCCTTGCCATTGTTATCTGATCTATTCATAAGCCCTTGAACCTTGATGTTGGCCTCACCCACCCAAATGGAAGCTAAGCTGAGCTTGATACTCACTTATTGATGGGTACAACCTAAATACCAAGAGCTTTGTCATTGATTTCCTTGACAGCACCATTGAGGCAAAGATTCTAGTGCACCAACTACGGCTGGAATTCGACCGAGAAGCTGTTACTATCCCTCCAGTGTGAGATCTGCACGCACACTGAGGGAAAGGCTAATCAAACGCATTTGGACCTTGGACAAGCAACCTGACAGCTTTTACTTGTAGGCTTGGCGTATCACGATAAAAAGAGCTTGCACGAGATGTGATGTAATTGTCAAGAAGTTCATCTTGTAGGCCCAATATACAACCTGGCAATGTTGCCGGGTTCTTGTTTCTTGAAACATGATTACCCTTGTCAAGGGTGGGAAAAAGCGTAGGTGTCTCGAAAATTCCGGCCATCTTGAGTAAGACGATGCGATGTCTGGTATTTGACTCACCACTGGAGTGTTATTGAGAAATGTAAGTTGGGAAGACTATGGCTTTGGAGCCGAGATAAAACTCAAAAACCAACTATGATTTATGCATTGTTGGCTTGTATGTTTTATTCCAGAAGTGGGTGCTGTATCAGCTGTAAATTCACTCCAATACATGCTAGCATAAGGGATTGTGGCAAGAAAGAAAATGTGATTAAACAAAAAATATAGTAGGAAGAAAAAATCTGGCAGCAGCACTAGAAAGCTGGGGACCAGGCGGAGATTTGGTTCAGCAATTATTTTGGTTGAAGGCAAGTGTAGCGGTCAGTACAAGCCATAGTGTATAAATGAAGTGCAAAAATGAATTTGAGTCAGGCAACCGATGAGACATGGGGTGTAAGTCCCTCGATGGCATATGCGCCCCTGCCTCCCACCAGGAGGGGCTTCACTAAGTTAGGTCCGCGCGTCCCTGCTGCGGCGTGAGCACTTGTAGTCTGGTCGAGTGGCCAGGCCTGAAACTCTCCCGCAGGGAGAGGGACTTATGACTAAAGTTGTCCTGCTGGCCTGAGGCAATCTGCAAGCTTTGGTGGTGGAGCTTGAAGTTCCTCTCCAGAGCTTGCAGCTTTCACCTAGTTTTTTTGAAGGCTGTTGAGAATCAAAGAACAGCTGAGTGCCGTCCTTTCTGTCTCTTCAAAATTTTCTTTCTCCTCCCACATAACCCTCCAAAGGATTCCCCAACACTCCCTTTTTAAAATCCCATCCCGGCTTTTCATCGCAAACCCATGACTTTTACGACCATTTTTTTTCTCTTAGTTTTTTAACTGTTCACCTCTTTTTTTATTGCCTTAGTCCCAAACTTTCAAATCCCATACCTCTGCATTCAACCAACCTGGCACGCATCCATTCCAATTTGATAAAAAACCCCTTTCAATCAACATCAAAGAAAGAAAAACTGCATACAAATCAATCAATCAATCGACTGACCAACAACATCTGCAAAAAAGTCATTTCGACCTTTCACTAAACTCTTCACAGTATCGATTTGGACGGTCTAAGATCACTCGTTTTCTGGATAATGTGATAAGAAGTCTTTGATAATTGTTGATTGCAAGTATTTTTGTTGGACGCAATGCTGAGCTTGAGTGATCGATCAAATCGGAGTACTTTTATTTTGAGCAATTGGTGACTTTTCACCTTCTTCCGGTCTCTCTCTGAATCCCTACGGCCGTTTTATTTGGTGGCTATGGCTTTATTTCTCAACGGCCCAAAGTCAGATTGAGGTTTTAATATTTAAAATGAAAAAAAAAAATCAATTTGGAAAAATTTGTAATAATTTCAAAAAATTGTAGTGCGAGCAGAAAAAATGTTCAAATGATGCAAAGTATACGGAAATGTAGGTAAGATGCCATTCCTTCGACAACGCAGCAGGATCCTGATTCAAAGGTTACTGAAAAAAATAAAAATGGTGAACAATCAAATCTGCAGTTATTTCGACGCCAGGCTCACGCGGGCTTCATAACTTTGGGAATAAGCCCCGCTTTCACCTCCATGCCTCTCAGCTGGTGCTCGCGGGGCTTTGATACGCTTGAGCTTAACTAAGCCTCCATGACAGGGTGCGGAAGCGAGCAGCGGAGCTGTCCACGCCAGTGGAGGTTTATGCCCAAAGTCGAAATTCCCGCCTGGCAGGATTTCAAAATTGGGCTGAAAAGCCCCTTTTTGTGCACTTTTCCTCCTGGGTGCTTCTGTAATGAGAGTTCATCAATTTCCTTCTCAGGCATGGAAGGCTGCCATCTTGTGTTCATTTCCCTCTCCTCAGTTTTTTTTCCTCATCTTGTTTTTTTTTTATACTTTTTTGAAAAGGGTGCCTTTTCAAGTCAAGTTAAATTGGCTCGGTGTTAGCTCTTTTTTTCAGTTTTTTTTTTTTTTGGTTTTTATTCATAATTCGATTTAGGTAATCCCATGGCAAAGTCTATTGCCTAACGGCTTGTCTTATAAAAAAAAGAGTCGTTGGTTGAAGCAACCAACTCGGTGTACATTTGATTGACGAGCAATCTTTATCGTCAAAGTTCAAAGGATGAGTAACGAAGGTGATCAGAAAAATCACCATATTTCTTCTCCCAAACCCGATTTGAGGTCAGCCAGCTCTTCTCATGAGCTTGTGCCCAACAAACCTGTGCCCGACAAATCTTTACCCGACAAGCTGATTGCCAAGAAAGAAGTGGTCAGCTTCCCGGACCTTTGTTTGTAAATGAGTCAACTACAACCGAAGATCAAAAAATTCCTGATGCTCTACGTGCCCTGAGATCATTTTCAAAAGCAGCTGGCAAAAAAAGTTTCATTACACAAGGATCTGATGAGCCTCAGTCGAGAAGATCTCAAAGAACTCATTCGCAAAAAATCCATCAAGTTGTATGGGGACAAAGCAAAGGAGGATCTATAGAAGAGGTAGGCGCGGAAGGTTCTTTTATAAGAGACCAACGAGTGTCAGAACTGACACGACTTGAGATTTTGAGATAACCGACGAGCACACCCAGGAAAGACGAGAATTGAAACAGAAAAGAAAACTGAATGAGAAAAGAAAATACAAGCGGTACACGATTGGTATTTAACTAATTACAAACTAGGTTTCGATTAGGTTTCAACTATATTCATCATTATTCAAACGGGTGCTGAGCATGCTAATAGTGATTTATCCTTATATCTCAATATTCCCCCTTGCTCAATACCTGTTGATGTTGAGTGTTTTGAGGATTTCAACTTGCTTGATTTTGGCGATTGCTTTTGTGAAAAAATCCGCGAGTTGATTGTTGGTCGAGACATATTGAGTTTCAGCTTCACCACCTTCAATGTACTCCCAAATCCAATGATACTTGATATCAATGTGCTTGGTTCGTTGCTGGAACAACAGATTGTTGGCTAGTGCAATTGCTGATTGGTTGTTGACGGAAAGAACGATTTTTCTGTTGAGTTCGAAGTTGATCGAGTTAAGAAGGGTTTTGAGCCACTTGACTTCCTGACCGCCTTCAAACATAGCAATGTATTCCGCTTCCGTCGTGGAAGTGGCGACTGAAGGCTGCTTGCGTGCCTTCCACGAGATGATTGTTTTGCCGAGATGTAAGACTCTCGTATAGAGTCTTCACCGTACGTAGGAAAGCGGATACTAGACAAGGCTCAAAGGCCTTGGAGAGAGTTCTAGAACCGGACAATGATATTACTTGAAGCTAGCTTAGTAGAATAGAATGTGAGGTCTCTATGTAAGTAAAATGAAAGGGATAAGATAGAAGGAAAGGACTAACCTAGCTCAGTAGAATAGAATGTGAGGTCTCTCTACTGAGCTAGAAGGGGGATGGGAAGCGTGAGCTTAAGTAGTAGTATGATTATGTAATGATTTGTGAAACCTGTGATGGTGAGTTTCACACGAGAAGGCTGAGATAGCCTGTGTACGAGTGTCGTTGGCCCAATCAGCATCTGTGAAAATGTTGAGGTTGGAATTGACTGATTTTCCATTGAGCATGATACCGTAAGTAGTTGTACCTACTAGATATCTCATCAGGTAGACTACGGCCCTCCAATGCACAATACCTGGTTTTTCCAGGTGCTGAGAGAGCTGGGAGAGTGCGAAGGAAATGTTGGGGCGGGAAGAGACAGCAAGGTACATCAGCATCCTGACTGCTTGCCGATAATTGACTCCGAGGCGGAGGAAATCTTCCCGTTCGGAAGCAGTGGCTGCTACAAGCTGCGTATTCAGAACCATCGGAACGGAAGTTGTCCGAATTTTAAGCAAGTTGTGGTCCAAGAGGATCTTCTTGGTGTATGCTTCTTGAGACAAGTAGAGGCACGAAGTGTCAACTCGAGAAACTTTGATTCCTAGTAGGTGATTCAGTTCACCAATGTCTTCCATTTTGAATTGCTTGGAGGTGAGATTTTTGAATAGAGTTACGTCGGAGCTGATGATTACCATGTCGTCCACATACACGTGGACCATGCAGTCCCATGCCGGATTTTGACTGACAAACAGACACGGATCTGCCGGAGAGGGAGAAAAGTTGATTGACTTGAAGAACTTCTTGAGTGCCGTGTACCATATGTGTGGAGCTTGACGAAGGCCTTAGATAGCCTTTTTAATCTTGAGACAATGGCCATGAGGGACTTCGAGCCCAGCAGGAGCTCTTAGGTAAATGTCTTTGTCCAGGATGCCATTGAGGAATGCATTTTTGGCATCTATCTGATGAATGGAATGCCCCCGAGACAAGCCAACCGTGATCGCCGTACGCAGCGCAGAGAGCCGACCAGTGGGAGCGTATGTTTGAATGTAGTCTTCCCCAAGAATTTGCCGTGAGCCCTGTGCGCACAGTCGCACTTTGAATTTGGCCACCTGTCCCTGGGCATTAAGCTTCTTGCGGAAGACCCAGATGGTCCCTAGTAGTCGATGGGTGCTAGGAATTTTGACCACCTCCCACACGTTCAGATCTATAATCGCTGAGAGCTCGAGTTTCACAGCGGCGAGCCACTGCACGGATTCGCTAGACATCTTAGCTTGACGATAGGTTTGGGGGACATCAACTGCCACTCTTGCTACAGGATGGAGACCAAGTTATTCCGGGAAGTCGCCCAGAGTTAGCGCCCAGTCAAAGTCGTCCATTTTGACAAAATTTGCTCGAGGCTTAGTCAAAAGAATGTTTGATTCGTCGACAGCTGACAATATGTCTTTTGGAGATTTGGTTGGGGCGAGAACGATATCCCAGCCTGGTTTGGGCTTAGATGTTTGAGTCTTCTCAGGCAGTGGGGGAGATTCAGGAGCATCCACTAGCTTGTTTGGATCAAAGTCTTCGGAAGAGGAGTCTGAAGATTCGAGTTGTTGAAGATCTTGATGCACGTTGGAGGAAGAAAGGGAAGTGGTTAATGAAGGAACTTGGATTTCTTTTTCAAAGACTTCTGGTGCATCCAAGTCAAAAATGACTGAGGTGTCAGCTGAGGAGAAAAGGGAGACTCCTGGGAAATCTGCCTCGTCAAACTAGACGTCATGGCAGTGCTCAACCTTTCCTCCTGGAAGAAACGGTCGGCCAGTTACACTAACAGTATTGTTATTGTAGCATATTGTTAGTATTTTTAGATACACTAACAAAAAGATAATGTTAGTTGCAATTTTGGCCAACTAACACTACAGAATTTATTGGTGAAAAAAATTGCTGTTAGTGTATTGTTATTTTTATCCAGGAAAACAAAACTAACAATAACCAAATCCATTGTTAGTGTTACACTACAAACATTAGTTGATGTTCCGTCCGGAACATTGAAGAAAAACACGGGACATGCAGAACATCAACCAGTTTTTTTTTTTACTTGTGCCTGATTTATTTCCTTGGTTTTTGGGGTTTAATCCTCAGTGCCATGATTTTCAGTTTTCATAACATCATGCATACTTATAAAAATAAAAGTATAATACCCCTAATTAGTTATATGATAAAGCTCAAAAAAAGGACAAGTAAAAAAAAAGGGTCGATGTTCCGGATGTTCTGTGTTTTTTCTTTGATGTTCCGGATGGAACATCAACTAATGTTTGTAGTGTTAGTGTATCTATGTTAGCAGAAAAAAAAGATACACTAACTGTTAGTGTATTGCTTTCAAAAACTACACTAACTGTTAGTGTAGCCGCAGAATTATTACTATATAATCAAAAATATCACCAATTCAATGTTCAAATCCATCCATTGACCAATCTTCAACCTCATTTGACACTCAATTTATTAGTTTCATGCTGTTCTGAAACCAAAAAAACAAATCATGTATTTTTATTCTCTATTTCTTATAGATTTACTTTCTTTCTTTGACTATTTCTAATAGGATAATGAATCTAATAATGAAATGATTCATATCAAGGGTGAAACCACCTGGGGAATTAAAATTACTTTTCACTACTATCATAAAAGAATGAAAAGAGCCCAAGAAAACAAACAAGAATAAAACACATCATTTTCTTGTTTTTAAGTATTTCTTTCAGACTGAGTTTTCTGCATTGTTAGCTGTTGTTAGTCTTTGAAATTCAGTGTAGTGTAGTGTATCTTGTATTAAGTTACCTAACTGTTACCCCAAAAACCTGTTATCAAAAAAAAGTTACAATATATATTTGTTAGCATAGTGTTGATTATTTCCAACTAACAATAACAATGTTTTGAAACAAAAATCTTTCACTACACTAACAGTAAGTTTATCGAAATAAAAATCCGAATAACAATACATAATTCTGTGAGAAAAAATAAACCAATGTACTAACAGTTATTGTCCATTTATCGTAGCGTAGTATAGCGGCCCACCATTGCTGGAAGTAAGATGTGCCAGTTGTGCATCCCCAGCTGATACCCTACCAGTATACCTCTCTTAGAGGTGTCACTGAGCTTTCACTTTTGAAGCTTTTTCAGAATATTGACATAAGCTTTGCATCCGAACGGTCGAAGCTGTGATTTGTTGAAGGGTCAATTGAACCAGAGTTGATGAGGAGAATTCCATTTGAGTTTCTGCACAGGCGTAATATTTTCAAGAAACACAGCAGTGCAGACTGCTTCTTCCCAGTACTTAGATGGAAGATTAGCTTGCTTGAGAAGAGATCTGGCCTTTTCACTTGTCGTACAATTTCCCCGTTTGGCTACCAAGTTTTGGTGCGGTGTGTATGGAGCAGTCACGTGGATTGAGGCCCCTTTGGATTTCAAAAATTTGGTGAATTCGATGGAGTTAAACTTGCCTCCTCCGTCAAAAATGACATTGTTGATTGGACAATTATGAAATGTGGTAACATTGTTATAATATTCCACAAATTTTGAGAACATTTGAGATTTAGATGACAAGATTAAAACATGACAATATCGGGTGTACCAATCAGTGATTTTGAAATAGTAGTACCCTCCTCCAAACGATGAAGGGGTGATTTTTCTGCTGAGGTCCATGTAGAACGATTCAAGTGGATGTCATGCCTCCAGTATAGATGAGGGGAAAACAAGACGGTGCGACTTGGAGATTGAACAAGTGTCGCATTTGACGCCCTTGGCATTGACTCTGTATAGCCTTCTCAGCACCTTGTTGCTGCAATGGCCGGCCCTTCTGTGCAATAACTGGATGTCAGTCTCAGTTGGAATCAGATTGGACTGACCTGAACCATGCACGTTCCTCCGACAACTGAAGCTTTAAGATGGTTTTGTTGCTTCTCACTAAGCAGAATGTGGATTTTCCAGTTCAATGTGTATCACAAACGTGCTCAAAAAGTCTTCCAAGGCTGATGAGTGTAGCACTTAAACCAGGTACATGAAGTGCTTTCAACGGCACAATGGATTGGTTTTTGGTTTTGATGTTGACAAATACGTCTCCTTTCACGTCCAGAGTGTGGCCGTCTTCCAGCTCGACTTTTGCTGGGCGGGTGTATCATTGCTTGAATAGGGACTTCTGACTGAACATGTGGTTCAACACACCACTGTCCAGATAGGACATTCCAGCTTTATTGATCGCCAAGAGTGCTTTGAAGGTGCATCACAGACCGTTGGCCATGTCTAGAGAATTGGCTTTGTCTGATTCATAGTCAGCTGTAACAAATTTGGTGCTCTTATGCTTGCCTTGTAGCTGCCAGTATTCACTTTCTGGGTGATAGGCCTTTTTGTTGTGCTTTCCTCCAGAGCAGTATTTGTGTCGTTTAGGTTTGGATTTGGAGGCCGCCATTGCGGTGTCTTCAGTCTTGACTATGACTGAGGTTGACATGGTTGTGTCTTGTCTTTGAGGAGTTTCAAGGTGAGTGGTCGAAGACTATAGAGATAGTCTTTGGTGGCTGAGAATGAGTTGGGTAGTCTGAGTACAATGTTTTTGGCGAGTAGTGATTCCTTAACATTGCATTCGACTCCTGTGAACTTCATTCCCGCGGAGGTCATTGCCTTTAGATGCTCGTATATGGTCTCGAGGTAACCAGCCAAGTATTTTCCTGTGAAGGTTATAGAAAGGAAGTTGTTGAATACTTTGGAATGATTTCAGGGAGCTTTAGCCTCGTAGAAGTTGGTAAGAAATTTCCAGAGTTCTTCTGGATTAGTCAAAGTGAGTCCTTTTTTCCGCTATTCTTCTCCTACTCTGAGTACCTTAATTGGATCAGAACACCAGACATCTGTACCACCCCTGATACCCAGGTCCAGACTACTTTTTTTTGGAGGGCACGTAAAAACCCCTGTTGTACAGGCCCCTCCTTTTATAGTAAAATTAAAACTTTTATTAGAACTCCTTATTTCTACGCACTTTTCTTGCATTTATTGCTTTAAATTACGCCCTTGCACCTAGTGTAGCTAGAAGGTTAAGTCCTTGGCATCACTGAGACTGACAGTATTGCAGTGTAATTCCGCTAACAGCTAATCAATTTCCGTTG
Source organism: Puccinia horiana (assembly GCA_001624995.1). Classification (NCBI taxonomy): domain Eukaryota; kingdom Fungi; phylum Basidiomycota; class Pucciniomycetes; order Pucciniales; family Pucciniaceae; genus Puccinia; species Puccinia horiana. Next base: position 382,952 of record LWDY01000011.1, read on the forward strand.
GCTGTTAGCGGGTTTTACGCGCTTCAGCCTCAAAAAGGCCATCGCTACGCTGTGTTAAAGCTGTTTTCAGCGTCAAAACAGGCTAATAACGCCTGCAACACTGCGTAGAGGCGCTAGAAAAACCACTAACACTACACCGTTTTCAGGCATAAAATGTGACCGCTACGCTGTGCGGCCCAGTGCTACTCCGAAGGAGGGGCTTGGGACTAATGTCCCAAGTTTGGAGTGAGAGCTGAAGCCAGTTTGGCAGGGGAAAGATTGACTCCCCTTTCAAGCTATTTTCCTCCGGGATTTTTGGGCTGCCGTTTGGACCATCTGAAAGGCCTTGTCACACAGCATCTTGTACAAGAGATGGGTGGGCACTATTTGAAAGAAGGAAAAGGGAAAGAGATAGCTTCAAAGAAAGGACTGACTGTTCAAAGGTCTTCTTACTTTCGAAGAAGAGGTACTTAGGCTCAGAGGGACTTAGAGTAGAACACTGAAAGAGTTTTGAAATGAGAAGGCTCAAAGAAGGCAGGATCAAGTTATGCTAGAAACTATAATCGTATTTTGATGAGGAAAGATGGAAAGCATGGAATCAGACAGCTTGTATAGGAAATACAAGTGAGGCTACAAAGGTATGCCATAGGTTCAAACAAGATGTGAGGGGTCATAGGGTCAAAGCAGAAGAAATGAGAGAGGGAGGTCATAGCTTCTGAGATCAAGCAACACCAAGGCGAGTCCATGACTGAAGGACCAAGCAAGAGTGAGTGCGATTGGTGCAAGGGAAATTGAACTGAAGGTCGAAGTTTGAGGACTGTGCGTCGAAGTTCAAAAGTTTGAAGAGGAAATGTGTGAATCCGGAAAAGGGAGTAATGCCAAAACAAAGGAAGACCAGTAAGAGGGTTATTGGTCTTGCTTTTGTTTGCATAACTGGAAAGCAACGTGCTATTGAATCTTCGAAGGTTTGGAAAGTAACTTCAAGAGAGCACTGAAGATTGCTGAGGGTGCATAGGTGATGTCATATGCAACCTGAGGATTAACCAAAAGCTTGAAAGTTTCTGAGGTCTTAAAGCATCCTTAGGATCTGTACCATAGCTTTCAGGGATTTTGACCCCAAGATTCCGTTTTTTTTTTTTCCCGCATATTTCTAGCAACTAAAATACCTGATTTGTAAAAGTCCGTACCACAAAATACCCCCAGATTCCCACCTCTCACCACCAATCCTCTTCTGCTCATCTACCTCTAGAAAGACAACTCATCCAACACAATGCAAAGGCAATTACAGATCATACTACAGGCTGCAATCTCGCTCGTCAGCATGATTACTCTCTTGGAAATGGAAGGCCACAGCAAGCCCTATTACAGCATTGGAAAGTTTCCTCCTTGAAGAAGCAAGACCCGAACTATTTCGAAAAGTTACCGCCCTTGAACGTACTACATTCAACACACTGGTGGATAAATTCCAATCAAATGGCTTCCTTCAAGATGGAAGATTGGTGAGCATCGAGGAGCAAGTACTGATGTTCTTGGACATTGTTGTCAACAACAATGCAATGCGACAGATGGCCGTGAAGTTTTGGCGAGGTCTTTTTACTGTTCAACAGTGAGCTATTTTACTTGTACTAATGATTCATTTGTTCAGATGACTGATTGGGTCTGTATAGTTACTTTCACCAAGTACTCGATGAATTGGTTTCCCTCTGCCCCAACTACGTTAGCTTAAAACCACCTCAAGTACAACCCAACAGACTCCAAGATCCCAAGTATGCCATTTTTAAAAATTATCTGGGAGCCCTCGATGGCGTCCTCATCCCGGTGACTGTCCCAATCAATCAACAATCTCTGTATCGTACACGCAAAGGTTTACTGGATCAGAATGTCTTGGCTGTTGTAAACTTCAACTTTGAATTTGTTTATGTCTTGGCTGGTTGGGAGGGAAGTGCCCACAATGGGACGGTGATAAACGATGCCTTCCGAAAAGGCTTTACGATACCCTAAAAAAATACTACCTCGCAGACGCAGGCTATGACCTCCAGAAAGGAATCCTCACCCCGTTCCGTGCGACTCGGTACCACCTGAAGGAGCAGGCATCGGCTGGATTGAGGCCTGATACACCTACGCCATGCCTCTCTGCGGAACATTGTTGAACACATTTTTGGATGTATGAAGGCTAAGTTCAAGATCCTTACCACCCCCTCTGAACACAACTTTTGCCGCCAGGTGCAACTTGTCTATGCCCTGGTAGCTCTCTGGAACTTCCTTTGTGGTCATCATCAAACCAACGATGACGATTACCTTTCTAGTGATGCTGAACATCCCAACACCAAACCCTACTCCTGCTTCCGCAGCCAAAAACACGGCCATGGCTTCTTGGAGGAACCCGATCATGGATCGGCTCTGGACACAATACCAAGAATACTTGGCTTCGCGTTCAACATCATAGTCTTTCATATTTTTTTTGTTATTTTTCTTTCCTAGTCTTTCATCCAATGTTTTTTTCTGTTTCTTTCTCTTTTTTTTTTTTTTTTTTGCTTTGTTTCTTTGTCTTTACATGCAAGCCTCCTGAGCACAAGTTATAAAGCGAGAGAGATTGATTGAATTGATCAAGAGACAGATTTAAATGAGCAAAAACAAAGATTAACAAAATATGATTGGCAAAAGGAAACAAATGGAACAAATTAAAACCAATTGGCTGTCTCTTCAAGTCAAACTTTACAGACCGAGACATTGGTAGTCAAAGCAAGTGAGAGCAAGAATTCTGCGTTGGATTTGGATTCAACGACTTTAATGTAATGGAGGAATTCTGACGTGGATGTGGTGTTGAGGAACATCAAAGAGACAAGACCAAGGGCCTCTTTCCGAACCGTAGAGGTTGTTTCTGACGCAGATTGATATTTTTTGGGGCTTGGTTTGGAATTGTCATGGCCAACATCGCGAATAGCACTGACCAAAGAATTGACACCACTCTTGAATACATTGTACTTAGAGCTACGTATTCGCTTGGGGCCTGCGCGTCGACCAGGTAGCTCAGCTGCATCGTCTCCAGAGATCGATTCTTCATCCTTAGCAGCCCTCTTACTGGTCAAACTCCGCTTTAAAGAGTTGATTGCGACGGCAGAGGTTGCGGTATCAGTCACCTCTGTTTTGTTTTATTCAGTGGAGCCAGGCAAGACAGCATTATTGCCGGTCGCGTATGTTCCGGTGAACAGGGAGTGTGCAAGCTCATACCATTTGATCGGATTCGCCTGAAGCGCTACTATTTTTCTTTTGGGATGTGCCTACATAGGTAGGAGTTTGTCAGTTAGGGAACTCCAGATTGAGGGAGAAAAAGAAAAACTCACCTGTATCAACTCATCCCAGGTGTCTTCAGGAGCAGTGACCATTTTTGCTACTGGGTCCCAACCAAAGCCAGACTGGTCAAGGAGAAATTTTAACTCGATATAGATCTTCCTGAGTGTGCCTTTCTGATTCTTGATCTGCTCTCGTTCAAACTTGATCCCAAACTGCTCTTGCATACCCTTTGATACAGCAGTCCATCCTTCATATTTGAGGTTGCCGTTGTCTGTCTTCTTTCCTAAAGAAAATTGATCAATGATGAGCTGAAGGAGAGCCACTTTTTGCTTGGTAGTCCACGTGCGATTGCTCTTTCACTCCTTTTCGACTTTCACATCGTCATCGTTGGAATTGTTCTTTTTGGATTTAGAAGGTTTGGGGGTAGGAGTCTTGATTGATTTTTTTGTTGATTGTTTCTTCGAAGACACCACTTTTGGTAATTTGGGTGTGGCTTTAGTTGAAGACTTGGGAAGAGGTACTATGATGGCAGATGTGTTGGGTAGCGTTTTGTCTTCGGCTTTGGAGGATGGAATTGGAGTTGGTTCATCTGAAGCCTGACTAGAAGTTCCACTCGGATACATCAGAGAGAGGAGGTTCATGTTGGGAGTAGGAGAGTAGGAGAGTGCTTGAGACAATGAGTTGAAGAATCCACACTTGAAAAAGTTGGGTACCCCCAGTTTTTTTCAAACTACGGAAAGTCGCCGCTTTCCGGGTTTTTGAGAAGTGGTATTTTGGGGTTATGGTACAGTGGATTTTGAAATCTGGGGTTTCACAAAATAAAATTGAAACTCGCACGGAATCCGCGTAATCCGTATGCTATGGTACAGACCCTTAGCAAATGCAAGGAAGATCCAACTGCAAGATCCTGAGTGCTGAGTGTGAAGCTGAGTCTGTTGTATGACAGGCCTTGATGACACCTACCTGTAGGTCCAAAACAGATCTGTCAATCCCCTCTATCACCTTTTAAAATAAGATGGAAACTTGGAACTTTTCCATCCCGGAAAGCCTGTACAAGGAAAAAAGCCCAAATACAGCTTTTCATATGGGGCCAGCTAAAACCACGCCCCGGATTTGCTAAAAGTACGCCTCTGGTGAGGTGTCCTTTGGCGTGCACGCCACATTTCGAGTGTCCATCAACCATGGGTGCCCGGAATGGGACGTACCGGCCTTCCACATCCCCGATGGGACGTGCAAGGCTGGGCGTGCACATCCCAGATCACAGGGTGTTCCAAAGTTGGCACACCCTCAATCCATGGTGTGCATGCCGATGCACACCATGGGTTGTCTACGTCTGCCTTGGAGGACGTGGACGGTGGTAGCAGCCCAAACCGAGGAGATGCGGGATGACACACGCCTGAAGGGGCGTGAAAGCAATCTCTCCTGATCCCTCCAGGACCAGTTGGTCTTGGAGGGATGAGAGGAGAGTACACTCTCCTCTCATCCCTCCAGGACCAGTTGGGAGTACAAAAAGGAAATAATTGGAGTGGATTCAGCCTTTTTTGGGAGTATTTGGAGTGTGCACTCCAATATACTTTTTCCCTCTGGTGTGCACATCTTATGTACTTAACGTGGAGTGGACAAGTGTCCACTTCAATTATTTTGGAGTGGGCAAATGTCCACTCCAAAAAGTTGGAGTGCATGTAGTAAAACTTTGGAGTGCATTTAGCCTGACCCTAAAATTTCTCAAAATTTTGATTTTTTTTTCTCCAACTGGCTGAAATTTCGAACCCCCCCCCCCCAAGGGTGTGTGGAGAACACGTGTTGCGCACTGTACATAGCAGATTCCTTCCCAGCCGAGCTCTTCATAAGGGACGCTTCTGAGATTAATCTGTCGGTTACTTGTTTAACAGAGATTGATTTATTGGAGAACAGTGATTGGATAATGTGGTGGAATTGGTTGGTTGGCAAATTGATGAGCATGAAAATGGCCAGGAAATTGTCAGGGAGTTGGAACGCTTCGTTGTCTTGAGTCATGTCATTGAGCTTGTTGTGGAGCGCTTTGATTTGAGAGACATATTTGTTGAGTGAAGCGGTGTTTTTGAATTTGAGCGACACAATTTCACAAATCGTACTTGCTACCATGAAAGCATCATTACTGCCATGTTTTTCTTCTAAGGACTTAAAAGCAAGGTATGGATCGTCGAAGTGGATGATATGAGCGCGATTTTCTCTGTCGACAGTTATGCGGATAGTTTGTAGGACTTGAGCTCGTTCTTGAGCAAAAATGTCGGCAGCATCTTCACCTTCAGGAGCCTCGAGTATTCTGTTGATATACTTTAGTTTGCCTATGGCAGTTAGGTGGCCGATGATGGTTCTTTTCCACTAGAAGAAGTTCGACGATTCAAGTCTAGGGATGAGGTTGATAGCAGGGTTTAGTGGATTGAGAGAGTTGACGGACGCCATTGTTGTGTATGGATGGGTTTTAAAAGAAGGATGGTGTAAGGATTAGGCGTAGTTGACTCGAGCGTTGATGATTTGTCGGCAGGATTTAAGTTTTCAATTGAGGGTATTAATTTCAAAGAAGAGGTCGAGGTATTTATGCCAAAAGTAGTTGGTAAATAGTGAGATGATGATAGCGATGAAAGTGAGCTGGATGAATAGAACAGCTGGGCTCATAACCTCTTACGAAGGCTACTGGTCACTAGGTGCGAGAGGTTATGTACGTGGTACTGGAGTGTAGCAGAATGGCTAGTGACTTGGGGTGGAAGTTTAGAATGAATTTCTTCGCTGAATCGAAAACAACAAGAGTTCCAAAAACAATTACTATTATATACATGTTAGGTCCGAAGGAATTGGTCAATTGAGAGAACAAAGGAGATGGAAATAACAACATAGAAGAGAAGAGAATAATAGGGGTTTAACATCCAAGAGAATGGGAACGGAGACTGTGCACCGGGCGCAAGAGTGAAACCATTGTTGGAATGATTACTGATTACTCTGAGTTCATCAGTTGTAATGTTGAGCAACTTGAGTTGTTCAGGTAGATGAACTTGACAACCCCGCATACAGATGTTGATTCCCAATTCTTCTAACATGGGTTGCTGTACAAGCTGTACGCTTTATGCCACTGTATGGCTGATACAGGGCATGCAGGGTGAATACAAGTTTAACAGTGGTGCCTGTCAGTTAGCCAGCGGATCAAAAAATAAGAAAGGCACCTCACACAACTGGTTATGGGGTGAAGATGGTAAGAGCTGTGAGGATAATTTTTTTATGAATTTGAAGAACATATGAGCAGCTTCATAATGGTCCAAGGGCGGAAAATTCTGGAGATGGGGAGGGGGTTAAATAATGGGGCAAAGAATTTTACCACCAATAATGCGAATATTGGATTTCAGGATCCAAGCCAAAATTCCTGTATAACTCCCAAGTCCCTCCCTGCGGTCGGCGCAATGCGACAGAGGCTTTGACTCTCGATGCGCAGCAGGTTTGGGACTTGTCAAGTTCAGGTGTAAATGTGATTCTGGCGAGGGACCAGAAACGACCAGATTGAAAGCATGTGCCGAGTCCTAGACTAGTCCCACCTGAATGATAAGCGGATTACTTGGAAGAGGGAGGGATTTTGAGCGAGTCTTTTCTAGTTCACTGGTGTTTCCGGAAACTGGCGCAGGAGAGCAAAGCCTATTTTAGTAATGCCCTTTTTAGCAGTTTTGGCTCGGTGACTCCACTCAAAAAGATGGAATTCAATTGGCGACTCCCAAAAATTAGGTCGCAAGAGTCGCTGAAAAAATACCTGGGGGTTGTTTGACCAACCCCCTCCTTAAATGCTATTGATGTGAATATGCAGATAAGTATTCATTTCTTTGGAGCATTGGCCAGTCTGTGACGCACTATCGTAGAAAAATGTCTGTTGAGAAAAATGCAAGAGAAGGTGGATAAATCTCAAAAAGCAGAATGGACGGTTGATTTAACTTGAAGTAGTAGATGTGTTGTTTTGCGTCTAGATACGAAGTACAGAGATCAAAATCCGCGTGTTAAGACGGCGGAAGATCACTTCGAGGATGCGCCTATTGTTCGTGACACAATTCAGATCTTTGTTGTGCGGTGATGGCCTGGGGAAATCGATAACGAGAGGGGGATCAATTAGTATACGTTTTGATATTTCTGGCTACCAAGCTTTCAGTAGGACAGATAATGAGGATGGATTGGAAGCCTCACCACATAACCTTCCCCACTTTGACGGGGCCCACTTTGTGGGAAGCTGAGCTTGCAACAATACCTGTGGTTCGTGTGGATGGATACCCCTTGGCAAGTAAAGTGTAGATCTGAGTTCTTTTTTGCCTTAATACCTGTATGGGAATGACATGTCAGCTGTATCTTTCAAACAGAGGTGGATTCCAGAGATACTAACCGATGAGCGCGTTGTTCGTAGAACCAGAGTGTATGTGAGCAATCTGCGAGGCGCGTTGAGTTTCGATGTTTGAAAAATCCTGCTGGACGATTTCTAAGACATAACCAAAGTGCTGGATCGTTGCATCCAAATGTCGCGTCGGCGTGGACAGCTTGATTCTGTATCAAAAATAGCGCGACGAGGAGGATCAGGCTAGTGAATTGCATGGTTTGCTTCAAGTTGGTGGGATGGATTGAATGAAGCTATCTTTCAAGATTGTGCAGATGCAAGGACGAGAAAACGGTTTGTGATGTGGTGTTGGTCCGAGAGATCCTTGGAAAGCGCTCTTATATATTCTCCCAAAGGGCAGCAAGCAAGCCAAGCTGAACCTGCCTGGCAACGCTCGACTGAGCAACACAGCTCCACCAACATACGTGGCGCATTCCTGATAGAGGCGCAAAGGCGGTAGGACCCATTGCTCCCAAGATGGCGCGTTCTTCGTGCGTATGTACATCGTCAACATAATCTTCTGTGTACATACACATCCTCTTCGCCAAATCTTTCATGTATGTATGTATCACCAGCTCGCCGACAAACCCCCCAGTCCAAACAATTCCTATCCGACAATGCAACCTATTGAAGGTCATTCGATTAACAATCTCTTGTCCTACCTAAGGATGACAAGCACACATCAAAAGTCAAACTCGAACTCCACAGCAGAAGGATGTTGGAGATCTACAAGCAAAGAAAAAAAAATTGAGCAAATTAGATGGTGCACGGTTTTGAACGGAAAATCTACGAGAGAATCTATTTTTTCTTTTTTAAAACAAAGGGAAAGGAAATTAAGAATTTATCGGTGTAAATTTGATGAGATAGTTTGACAGCCCGTGTCAATTTTTCAGGGCTTTCGTACGCCCCTATGCCTTGAGCCAGATCAGGCTTTCCACCACCCTTGAAAAAAGAAAATTAAAAGTGTCGGCGGGATAGAAGTAAGAAAGCACGCAAAGGTGGTTAGTTAGAGAAGCAAAATTGACACCCCTGTGTAGAGAGACAGAGAGAGATCTTAAAAAAGGTGAGGGGTAAAGATGCAGGAAGTACCTTTCCACCAATCAGTTTCGATACCTCATCCATCCACTGTTTGGCGTTCCATTCAGCGGCTACCTCTAAGTCGGAGGCCGGTAGGGTGCAAGCATGGAAGATTTTCTCGTCGGACTCGTTAACGCTGAACAGGTAGCCGGCCTTGCCCGAGTTCTTCAGTTGTCCACAGGCCACTCCCAAGGCCTAGCAAGATGACACTCTCAGCACAAGAATAGAAGGAAAAAGAAAACTGCTGCTGTGTCAAACGGCAATGGCAAATGCTTACTTTGGAGTTCGAGCCTAGCTCTAGTACACATGTCATGACTCTCTCGTTTGGATGTTCTTTGATCCAATCGTTGACGATTTGAAGTGCCTAGTTTGAGTGCCCGAAAAACAAACAAGCACGATATCCCTCCAACTCGAATCAGAATCTCGATGATTTTAACATGATATCGAATTAGGGATGTACCTTTTTTTCATCGGCCTTGGCTTGAGCTTTGGCGAATTCGACCAGTTCTTTTTGAACCTGACTGAAGCGCAGTTTGATCTTCGATTTCTCGACGACGGAGAGTTCCAATGCCGCCAGTTCCTGAACATCAGCCAGTCACCAATCCCGAACAATCACCATCATCAAAAACTGCGCCATCGGTTTTTTTCTATCATTACACAAAGCTATGGGTTAGAAACTGAAACGTACGACTGAGAAGCCTTTGAGAGCTGACTCGCGTTCCTTGACAGGTAGGGCGATGATCTGTTCGAGCTTCGCCTGGATGTCTTTCGCCAGCTGGGACACAGACCGAGCGTCTTCGCCGGAAACGGCGACGATACGTCTGATACCCTTAGCGATCCCGGATTCTTCGACCAAGACGAGCTGCTTGATTTCGCTGGCGAGCTTGACATGGCTACGGGATCATCCAGATGCGATAATGTTTTGGATAGGGTGAGTGAGCAGATAAACGGGTTGTCATGTGCTTATCGGGGGAGGTACCACGTTGAACTGTCGATAGAATTCTCGACAACTCACGTTCCTCCACAAAACTCAACACTGTAGTTTAACCACTTCGGGTCTGTCAGATCCGCATCAAGCAGTTCGACTGGCTGGGGGCCGATGGCGACAACCCGGACCGGGTCCGGATAAGCCTCGCCGAAGACGGCCCTCAACCCAGGGATCTTCTTTGCCTCGGTCAGACTCATCTCTCGAGCAGAGACCGGATAGGCCTTTTTGATCCACTCGTTACAAGTCCGTTCGATCTTTGAAAGCTCATCGATGCTCACTTGTTGTTTGTGAGAGAAGTCGAATCGTAACTTGTTAGGTGCGACGAGTGAGCCCTTCTGGTCAATGGTATCTCCAAGTGTGTCGCGAAGCGCCCAGTTCAATACATGTGTACCAGTGTGGTTGTTGCGGATCGGCCATCTGCGCAATTCGTCGTACGCCGCTGAGACTGAATCACCTAACTTAAGAACCCCTTCTGAAACCACCCCACTATGAAGAACATATCCATTATAGACTTGTACATCTTCAACATCAAACGTTATCTGTTTTTCAGGAATCGTCAAACTACCGGTATCATTCTCTTGCCCCCCTTGCTCCGCGTAAAAGTTCGTCTTATCCAAGATGATCCCACAGCGAGAGGATGGCGGTACAGCCTCGGTTGATGAGTGAAATTGCCCGTTATGATAAATCGCCTTGACGGTGGCAGTGATGTTGCTCGAATCTACTTGGAGAGGTATGAAAACGGTGTACTCAGAACTTATTGAACATGAAATCAGATTACTCAGTATAAACCCAATGGTTACCCACCAAATTTACTTGAGTCATCGGTTTTGGGCACTTTGTCGTTAGATTCCAGTTCGGCAATGGCATGAACATCCAACTCGACTGATGCTCCAGTAGACTTTTTCTTTCCGCCCTTAGACAGTTCCTTGGAGATTGCCTGAGCTTTTTCGAATCCTTCATGATCGATGCCTAGCTTAGCTTCCTCGGCCATCAGGAGCGTGAGATCGACGGGGAACCCGTAGGTGTCGTATAACCGCCAAACGTCATGGCCATCCAAGTTCTTCTTGCCTTCCTTCTTGGCTTTCTCTGCATATTTCTCGAACATTTTTTCTCCCCGATCGAGTGCCAGGGCGAAGGAAGCCTCCTCCTCATCTAAGATTTCTTTCAGTTCTTCAGTCTTCAATTTGATTTCTGGGAAAACCTCTCCCATCTGTTCGATCAATGTTGGTGCCAAGCGGGAGAAGAAGTTCCCGATCGGTACGTCAAATTTCTTGCGAACGTAGCGTGCGCCCCGTCTGAGGATCCGACGAAGGACATAACCACGACCGACGTTGTTAGGTACACCCCCATCGGAGATAGCGAAAGTGAGTGTGCGGACATGGTCGGCGATGACCCTATAAGCAGTGTCGATACCATCCACATCCTCTTCCCCCAATTTACCCGCATATGCTCTCGCCCCGGTCAATTCTTGAATCCGATCAAATAATGGTTTGAAAACATCGGTGTCATAATTACTCTTCTTATCTTGTAGAACTGATACTAATCGTTCGAAACCCATTCCAGTATCAACATGTCGCGCCGGAAGTGTCTTGAGACTGCCTGATGGCTCCCGATTGTACTGGATAAACACATTATTCCAAATCTCGAGTACCAGCGGGTCGTCTTGATTCACTAATTCCGCCGCATTTCTTCCACCGACTCGATCGTAATGGATCTCGGAGCAAGGTCCACAGGGTCCAGTCGCACCCATTTCTAGATTACAAAACCAAAACAATCGCGATGAATGATCATTTCCCTTCTTAAATAAAAGTGAGGAGGAAAATGTTTTTTTGGCATGAATTTCGATTATCATACGAACCCCAAAAGTTATCCTTGGCATTGCCGGGGAGGACTTTAGAGGGATGGAGTCCCAAGTCAAGCCAGATCTGTTTAGATTCGAGGTCGGGTTCAAGCCCTTGTTGGAGGTCGCCTTCAAAGTAGGTGACATAGAGTCTGTCCTGAGGAAGGCCATAAACTTGGGTGAGGAGAGACCAGGCCATGTGGATGGCCTCCTTTTTGAAGTAATCGCCAAAGGACCAGTTGCCTAACATTTCGAAGAAAGTATGGTGGTAAGTGTCCTTGCCCACGTCATCCAGATCGTTATGTTTCCCTCCCGCTCGGATACATTTTTGACTGTTGACCGCTCGTTTCAGACTAGAAAGTGGATGGGATGGATCTATGGTTCCTAGGAAGATCGGCTTATACTGTTCCGATGTGTGTCCATCTCTGCCGCATTAGTCTTTGATTCGAAATGAACTTGTTTGAGAATGGAAGAAAACCACTTGGACGAAGGATTCACTCAACTTGATTCATGCCAGCATTGGCGAATAGTAAGGTAGGATCATCGAACGGAACGACGCTGGAGGAATGAACGAACGTATGACGATGTTCGTTCTGAAAATACTCGAAAAATGATTTTCTGACCTAGAAAAAAATTCCGACCCCTTAGCAGTGCTGGCAGGTAGCCCCAAGGGTGATAAGGACCGCTTACTTTGTCAGCGGGCCAGTGGCCGAATGGGCTGCCGGACATGGAGTTGATTGAGCTGATGAGCTTGGATTTGTTGATCGAGAGTCGCTGATGAGAAGTTGACGATGAGAAATTCTTATGAGAGACGACTGCCGTTCTGATGGTGGAGGGCCGAAGAACAAACACCAGTGGCATTCAATCTGGTTCACAAACACTTTTCAGAAGTCAATTAATTTTTTATTCAATTTAACCCAAACTCAAACTCAAAATAACCCAAGTGTAGAACCACCCTGAGGATTGATCTCTGCATCTGGCAAACTGTTCTTCGAGGAACATGAACCAGCCGGCACTCACTATCGTGAAGATATTTCAAGGTCCTTATTTGTTGATACCTTCCCGTTTGGGGCTTGGGTGTGTTGCAAAGGGTAAGGCTCCCTATGTGGACGAGTAGTAGTACAACCCATAGAATATTTGGATCGTCAACTCATCCTGATGGCAGTCAGATAGATTGACAGTGAACATTCAGTCATCCTTGCACAGGAGGCAATCGACTGCTTGGTCAGTCTACACGAAAAAGGACCCCTGCGTGATTTGAGGGAGCAACCCAACGAGGTGTCGAAAGGTGACGAGACTAATGTTGTGGGCAAGCCGTACCGACCATGCTGGAAACGGCAGTCATCATGGGTGCACGAGAGAAAGTTGAATAATTCATTTCAGGATGGGTAGACTAGAACATTGATTACACCACCACTGCGATTTTCTTATTTTCATGAAGAGACTAGTAAGTGGTCTTGGAAGCAACCAGCCTAAAAAGCAAGAGTAAAAAGAACAACGTTCCAGTCAGTTCAGTCGACATATCTGTGGGGAAAAATGACAAGTTCACGGAAGGGCTGGGAGGGTGACATACTGCAAGTGGGTAGAAAATTCCTCGTAAGGTTGAGGGGGAGGTGGGATCTGTTGCCACATGTCGGGGGTAAGCATTCCGTAGGTGGCGGTAATCTGGAAAAAGCACAAAAGTGGAGTGTGAGTGATGAGGAAAGTTTAAGAATCTAGAGGGACGGATGATACGCACGGCAGCGTAAGTGGCTTTCAAGAAGTTACCCATCGTGGCGGTGTTTCCACGGGATTGAGTGTAGACATCCTGGACACCAGCGAGCTGGAGAAGACGCTTGGAGGCGGGGGCGGCGACGATTCCAGTTCCCCGGGGAGCGGGAACAAGCTTGACATAGACCGAAGCGGTCTTGCCCTGGACCTTGCACGGTACCGTGTGGGGTTCACCAAGCTTGGCGCCCCAGTATCCTCGTCGGACGGGGATGATCGACAGCTTGGCAATGATGATCGCTCCTCGAATGGCCGTTGCGACTTCCTTGGCACACTTCACGCCGAGTCCCAAGTGACCGTCTGAGTCCCCGATCGCCACGAAAGCTTTGAATCGGGTCCGTTGTCCGGCCCGGGTCTGCTTCTGAACTGGCATGATCTTCATCACCTCGTCTACGGGGAACGAGTGGGACCGCAATCAGCTCGAAAAGTTCTTCAATGACCATGAATGTCGCAGAGGTAGGTACTGTACAGGGTGGACTTACCCTTGAGGTTGGGCAGGAGAAGGTCGATGATTTGGAACTCCTTCACGGGTAGGGAGAAAAGGTAAATCTCTTCGATCGATTTGATCTTGCCATCCTTGACCAGTCGACCAAGCTTAGTGACTGGGACCCTGATAGTAGATAAAATTGCAAGAGACGTATGATCGGTCATCAAATTCTGTTTCACGCCATGGAGAAGATCTAGTTGATGCCTAGGACTGACCACTCCTTTTCTTCGTCTCGCTTGGCACCTCGACGGGCTCCACCACGCCCACGGCCACCACGGCCGCCACCGGGACCACCTCGCCCTCGTCCGAATCCACCACGTTCACCACCAGCGCTTGGTTGAGGTTTGTCTGCCATTTGGACCGTCGAAATTTGTCGCCGTGTGGGAATGTGGATGATTGGTGATGGTCAATAGCCACTATTGCCCCCGCTCGCTACAGTATATGGTGAGACTCAAAACGAAACCTAACCGGCTTTCCACCAAAAATCTAGGGCTGGCCGAACGGAGGTTTCTGCCAGGGTTAGGGTTTTCACCGCCCTGTCCGCCCCCCGCGTCCAAGATGGAACTTAGGGTGGCGCGCAGTCTGAACTTGAACTGATCGCTGCCGAACACGCAGAGAGGGACTTGCATCTACCTTGGTGCATAATCCGGGAATGGTGGGTTTCCACCGGACACCCAAATTCATGCAAACTCCTCACTAGCCATGCCCTGGGGCTAACTTAACACCAGCCCCCCGATCGGAGGGCCGCTGACCTATGGCTGGTGTGTGCCCCTTGCAAAGCAAGCCTCCAAAGGAGGGGCTTGGAACATGTCTCAAGTTTGGCGTGAGAGCTGAACCAAGTTTGGCAGGGGGTTACTTGACTTCCCCTTCAGGCAATCTTGCCCCCACATTTTTGGTCAGCCTTTTGGAGCATTGGAAAGGCTTCAATGTCACCTACCCACAGGTCCAAAATAGATCCCCCACTTCCCCCCATCACCTTTGAATATTTGATTGAAAGTTGGGACTTTTCTGTCCTGGAAAGCCTGTACAAGGAAACTACAGCTTTCATGTGGGGTGCTTCCCACAGCAATTGCTGAATCTACCTTCCTTTGATGGCAAGGAAGGGATAAAAATATTGGCCGCCCATTGAAGGTGAGGGCAGCATTGAGGCCTATCAGGGCCTCTTTGTGGCATCCTTTCAAGCCGCCTAGTTGGGCAGGACTGAGCATTTGATTTGAAAAGTGACTTCAAAACGGCCTCAAGCCAAACCTGGGACATTAGTTGCAAGCCCCTCCTTTGGAAGCTCTCTTTGTGAGTGGTGCCCACGCCAGCCATAGGTCACCAGCCCTCGAATCGAGGGGCTTGTGATAAGCTAGGCCCTGGGGACTGTTTGAATTGCCTTGATCTCCCCTTCAATCTGGCTACCTACAAGGTAGCTAGACCCAACCACACCCACACAATTCTCATTTAAATTCAACCTATTTTTTTGAGCTCGGCATGCAGCTTATCTGTATTCCTCCTGATTTCTATGGGTCCAATATCCTAGCAGTAGTATGTGCATAATATAAAAAGTATGCCCAAATGGATTGTAGTACATGTTTCATCCTCCAGGCTATTGAATGTGTTATGGCTCATTTCTCAGTTCCATAGATGTCAAAATCATGGAACATTTTGATAAATTATCATGAAAAAAGACCCAATGCTCAACCGGTTTTGATTGCAATTTGGCCTGACAAATATCACCCCCGATCCCAACCAACAAGAGGATGAAAACGATGCAGCTGATTTTGAAAAACTCGCCTCAGTCTAGGAGCCTTGGGTCAATCAGTTGAGCGTGACTGGCGCTTGCTACTATGGTTATCAAAGGTTGTGACACCAAAGCGGCATGTTTGACATTAGGAGGTGGTTTCTCCCCAAGTCTTGGTGCTATTCGCTTACCTGCACTCTTGGGGGCCGGTGGTTGTTCCAGTGTGTTGGGAGTGGGTTCCTTGGATGTCTCATTGTTGACTTTCTTGTTTAATTGATTAGCTTTGATTTGCCTTTTCCGTAATACATCTGCCTGGCTCAGCTTATAGTTTGGGGTCTTCAAAATAAGCTCCTCTGCCTCTTGATTTGAATCATTTTCTTCAATATGCGCACACCTGTTTGATGAAGATTGTTTGGCTGAGTTTGAGGCCAATGCACTCAAGCCATGAACCAGAAGATATGATGTAGGGGAATGAAAGCTGGTGGGTAAGACTCAAGGTAAGAATCAAGTCTGCCCACCAATCCATACTGGGAACCACAAATGTATAATTTGTACAGCTTCAGTATTCTGTATGATCAAAAGAGAACAGAATATTTTTTGTATTTTTGTTGATTGGGCCTGATCCGGCTTGATGGGAAGAAAATTGATGATTTGCAGGCAATTGGTGTAGGGATGGAATCATGACATAAAAAGTTGATAGAACTGTGCACACAGGCCCATTTTATTAGGCCAGCACATTTGGGTGTGCGGCACCTTCAGAGGCCTTGGGGAAACCTGGATAAGTGGAAATTTGAGTTAATACAGACTCTGCTGCCTTGGGTGCTCAGGATTGGAATGTGGTTTTACACATAGGCCTCTCTGTGAGATAGAGACCCTCCAGGGGCCTCTCACAAGAGGATTTGTTAAGCTCAGCAGGTTTCTGGGCTCCAGTGGGAAGCAATCCACCACAAACTTAGGGTTAAGGCTAACTCAACACAAGTCCCCCCTAGTGGGAGCTTTGGCACTGTTTCAGCATGCGTGGCGGCAGTGCTGCCCTCCCGCAGGGAGAGAATTTTACATAAAGTCTAATTTGTGGCAGAGACAGAATTAAAAAATGGCTGGGGAGCACTTATTTGCTAGCTTAACACCAGCCCCTCAATTGGAGGGCTGGTGTAAGAACCACTCTTGTTCTTCACTGAGTCTTACAATTGAAGGGGCACGTTGGGAAGTTCTAGAACCAAGGGGTGATAAATTTCATCTAGATGGGAGAGAGGAGGTATCTCTTAGCATAAATAAGTCTTGAAGAAATAGAGATAGAAGGAATCAATAAGACACTTACCTAGATGAGAGAGAGGAGGTCTCTGCCATCTAGGTGAAAGGGGAAGGCCGGACTAATTACAACTTGTGCTTATGTAATCTAGTGTTTGTACTAACTTGTGAAACCCAACAGGGGCTGGGGTTTACAGCTGGTGTGGGCGCCACTCGCAAAGGAGGGGCTTGCGACCAATGTCCCAATTTTGGCCTGGGAGCTGAACCAAGTTTGGCTGGGGAAAACTTGCCTCCCATATCTTCCTCTGGCATTTTTAGGAAGCCTTTTGAACCATTGGAAAGGCCTCAATGACGCCTACCCACACTTCCAAAATAGATCCCCCACTCCCCTCCATCAACTTTTAAAATACAATTGAAACTTGGGACTTTTCCATCCGGGAAAATACAGCCAAACTACAGACTTTCATGTGGGGAGCTTCACCCTGCAATTTTTGATTGTTGGAAATAACCTATGTTACTAACTTTCATTTCACATTCTTGTCATGGCTCTTCACATGTCACAGTCTTGTATTTAGCTACATAAGATGCTTTTCTGCCTGAAATCAATAATCATCAGTTATGAGCTTTAACCATCCGGAGTGTCCCTCCCTCCATTCTCCTGATCCTGTCCCCTTGCAGTCACAAGGTACTCATGGCCACTCCGCCATCCAACCCATGACCTCCAGTCATCATCCATTATCTGCAACAACCAATTGCTACACCTACTTTACCATATGATGTCGACCGTCTTATCCGGAGCATCTACCCTTCTTTACTTGTTTGTCAACCGTCTCATCCGGAGCAACCTGTTTCTCAAACTCAACCGTTGTCAACCGTCTCATCCGGAGCAACCAACTTTCAACTTATTCTTCTTGCTCTCATTGAATCTCCCTTCCTTTGATGGAAAGGAAGGGATAGAAATATTGGTCGGCCAATGAGAGTAAGGGCAGCATTGGAATGACAGCACCGAGGCCTATTAATATTAGGGCCTCTTTGCAGCATCCTTCCAAGCTTCCTAGTTGGGAAGGATTGGTCATTTGATTGAAAAATTGACTTCAAATCGGCCTCAAGCCACAATCTCTCAGGCCAACCTTGGGACATTAGTTGCAAGCCCCTCCTTCGGAGGGGCTTGTGATAAGCTAGATTTATTCGCACCTAGTCCCCCCTCAACTTCTATGTGCCTTCTCCAGAGGCAAAAATAATGCTGTGCATCTGAGCTTTCATTAGGTACCCATCCCATGCCTTCATACCCAACCATTCACCCTCTATCCAAGTATAATCAACCCACAGATTTGTAGCTTAAAAATAGCATGGCTTTGCCACAATCTTTTTAAATCACAAAAGGGGGCTTGACTTGACCCCCGGTGGCATGAAATCTGCCTAATAGTGGGGGTCTCATGCCCAATGTGCGGTGCTTTTCCCCTGTATTTATATATCCAACACAGTTGGACTTTTTTTCTTATCAAAGTAAAAGTGTATTGTATGCCTTGGCGTTTGAAAAGTTGTTGGCTTGACCATTTTCTGTGGTTGCAATCGGTCTGACAACATTTATAGTCACCCTGACCAGTCACCGCGGGAGTGCTATTGTCATCACAGTGCGCTCCCCAGGGCCAAGTCCCCAAGGGAATAGGAGAGATGCTCTCCCCTCCCTTCGAGGACCAACCAGTCTCGAAGGTGAGAGGGCAGTACTCTCCCCTCCTCCTGGACCGAACGGTCCAAGAGGAAAGTGGGGAGCTACCTGGAGCTACCTTTCCTCCTGGACCAAACAACCCTAGAGGAAAGTGGAGAGCTACTTAGTACTCTCCCCTTTCCTCCTGGACCGAACGGTCCTAGAGGAAGGTGGAGAGCTACTCTCCCCTTTCCTCCTGGACCGAACGGTCCTAGAGGAAGGTGGAGAGCTACTCTCCCCTTTCCTCCTGGACCGAACGGTCCTAGAGGAAGGTGGTGAGCTACTCTCCCCTTTCCTCCTGGACCAAATGGTCCTAGAGCAAGGTGGAGAGCTACTCTCCCCTTTCCTCTTGGACCGAGCAATCCTAGAGGAACGTGCAGAATTGCTCTCCCCTTCCCTCCAGGACCAACCGGTCCCAGACGAGGCAAGTGGAGAGATGCTCTCCCCTTCCCTCCAGGACCAACCGGTCCCGGGAAGTAGAGAGATGCTCTCCCCTTCTTTCCACGACCAACCGTTCCCAGAGGGAAGTGGAGAGATGCGGACAAACCCGTCCCAGAGGGAGGCCGAGAGATGCTCTCCCCTTCCCTCCAGGATCCACTGTTCCCAGAGGGGAGTGGAGAGATGCTGTCCCCTTCCCTGCAGGGTCACTCTTCCCTTCCCTCTGAGACTAACCAGTCTTAGAGATAAAGGAAGAGGTACATACTTGTTGGGAAATAGTTATTATACTGATATTGAGTCCTGCGTGAGTTGACTGCGGCACATATTGTAACTACTATAAATACAATTTTCTCGGCTTTTTATGAAATACAACTTGTGATCTACTAAATAATATAACAAAACTGTCTTTTGTACTCCCCAAAACCAGCTGAGGCTTCAATGAATAATTTCAATTTGAGTTTGAGAAATTACACTTATTGGAAATAGGTTAAATTATAAAACCTTTACCAATTAAAGTGCAGCGGCATAGCGGCCATAAACTCTAGTACTTTTTTGAAATCATCCAAATCCGGTCTTCCAATTATTTTTCAAAAGGATAAACCATGGATTTTCAGCCCTCTTCCCTTGTAAATCCAGGATAGACACCAGTCAACATGTTTATAAAATGCATGCAAAAACATCATTTGTAACTACATAATTCACAATGTACATTGTGAATCTTGGGAAATCCACAGAAGTATCTGCAGAGCTTGAAGGTAGCCTCCAAAGTCCTTGATGATTCCTTTCACCATGGGAAATCAGGGCTCACTTGCCTGCCAGTGATTCCAAGTCACTAGTTGTTCACAAGAACCTACTATAAGATGACTTGAAGGTGGGAAACAAGTTTCCTATCAATTTCACCAAGTGAGATTAATAGTTTATTATGAATTTCACTGACATGGAAAATAAACTTACTCAAAACATATTATAAAAGTCACTGGAATTTCACCAAGGATGTTTTTTTTAATTCACTGGAATTTCACCAAGGATGTTTTTTTTAATTCACTGGAATTTCACCAAGGATGTTTTTTTAATTCTCTAGAATTTTTATACTTTTCTGCTGAAGACGAGTATAATTTTAATGTGCAAATCAGCAAGATATATGTGTTAAAATTGGGCCGGTCAGCTGAGGCAGTGTCAGGGTAAGCCCATGGGCCCAAATTGGCCTGGAACCTGGGTTGCTCTGGATTTTAGCCAGAAGAGAGATTTTAGTTTTTAATTTTCCAACCAAGCGATGAAGTCTGGGTCAGTTTCTCATTTTACATTTTTCCTTTTTCCTTTTTCCTTTTTTGTTTTTTGTTTTTCCTTTTTCCTTTTTCCTTTTTCCTTTTTCCTTTTTCCTTTTTCCTTTTTCCTTTTTCCTTTTTCCTTTTTCCTTTTTCCTTTTTCCTTTTTCCTTTTTCCTTTTTCCTTTTTCCTTTTTCCTTTTTCCTTTTTCCTTTTTCCTTTTTCCTTTTTCCTCATAAAATGCACAATGACAATCAATATCTTGACATGAAATTATAACTTGGGTAGAGGTAGAGCGTGCTTGGTACATGTTGAGATGTGGCTAATTAATCATGAAAGAATCATTTATCTCAAAAAGATTTACAACCAGGAAATAGTCTGTAATATTTTTGTGGGGATCATTCATGGTAAATATGTGGATTATTCTTCCAAATCTTGATGTATTACTTTGATAAAAGCAAATAATACTGTTCCCAGGATGTTTTTCATGTATAGTGAATATTTTGTTCTTCCAATGGACAGTTTTATGGTAAACCACCATTGTGAAACAATTGGTGAATTTGGATTGAAACTTAATGCGGATTGTTCATGATGAACCCAGTCAATTTTAGGTTTTTCCCTTTTTAAATATTCAACAAAGCTTTGGTAAATAGCTCTATTTGCCCGTATAGGATCACCTGAAACATTATTCATCTTGGATGTTTTTTTATCCATCATACTGCAAAGATGTTTAATTTTGGGTGGGGCAGTATCAAGTTTAACCAAGGCATTCAGATTGGAAACTCTGCAAATTTCTCGCAGGATGGTCAACGGGATTTTATCTAAATAATGATAAACAATCACTTTTAAAGAAAGCACTGGAAAGATATGTAATTCATCTCAAATACTCACCAACTGAGTTGTTGGTTCCAAAGCTTGAAAACATCCCATTAAGTCTCTCATGCACCCATGTTGCTGAGCTAGGAGCAGGTACCCAGCGCATCATGAGTTCAGGAATGTGTGTTGACATGAGGTGGTTTGGCTTGAAATCAAGATTAGGAAACATTCTTCTGCTGATCTTCCGATACTTTGTCCAATGTCTTGTGAAATCTTTACATGATTGTGAATTAGTTGTCCAGCTTGTTGAAATGTTGAGAGCACTTATAAGGTGGAGGGTATTGTTGAAAATATCATCTGGGAATGAATTAGTTTGGCTCCGATTTATAATCATCAACATTGGGATGTAAAGCTTGTAAAGCAGCAGCCATTCCGCTGCCTTCAAACTTCCATGAATTGATTCTCCAATATTCTTAGGTACTCTGGTCCAGTCTGATGGGATTATGGTGTCATTTATTAATTTCCTCAATTCACGAAGAAGTCCAGGACTGAATGTGGACCACAATGATGAATCCTGAGTTGAATCTTGAGAATTTAGCAAATCTTCTGAGCTTTGATGGTCAACTGAAATTGGCACGGAGTCCAGATCATCATGATACCTCTCAGTCAAGTTTGATGTAGGAATCACTGCTGTTTTCTGTCTGTGAAATGGAGTGTTTTGACTAGTATTGGCTGTTAGGTTTTTTGGAACTCTTTTTGGGGGGAGATTGCGGGTATCCTCTCGACGCAAAATCTTTGCTGCTGTTGAATTAATTTCCTTAGTATACTGATAAAAAATTTCATCACCACTTTCATTATCAGAAGATTCACTTCCCAAGCCTTTCATCTTGCCTGTGGAATTCTTCCAGGATTTCTCTGAGATCCTTAGTTTAGTTTCAGCATGGTCTTTCAATGCCCCAAGAATCATGTTGTGCATTATATCAAGATTAATCATACATGTTGGATCCCAGTAGGGAATCTCTTCAAGGATAGAGTAACGTACTCCAGTATTTTTGATAATCTCTTCACATTGATTATTTGAGCTAGCATTCAACCATTCAGAAATGTTACGTTTGTGTTCTTGAAGACTCCGTGCCTTGCAAAAAAAAGGCTGAACTTCATTTTTATCCTCCTTTGTTATGGTACAGAAATTACAAAACATAGTTCCAGAATGACTTTTGAACCCAGTGATACGGCGCATTGCAGGGAAGTCAGCAATAATTGTCAACAAGGCTGATCTGATACTTCTGCCTTGAGGATATTGAAATGTTTGGGAAAATTAAACCCCCTTCCACAAGATCTTGAGCTCTTCAATGAGTGGTTCGAGGAGATTGTTTAATTGTGTGCCTGTAGGCTCCTTTGGTCCAGGAAGGATTGCTGCAACATATACATTTTTTGGTTTTAGGCGGTGCTCAGGAGGGAGGTTCAAGCAAACAAGAATAAAAGTTCCAAGACTGGCATGTCGGCTTGATTTTCCAAAAGCATTGAACCAGTCAATATAAAGGGCAAATGCAAGATTTCCATCTTGTGATAAAAAGGTATGGTTTTCATTTTTCCCTTTAAACTCATGCCACACATGGCCATCCCAAATATCTGTCATGATTGATCTTTCTTCTCATTGCAGATGGATGGAAATTTCTTCCTCAATTCCAGGCCGTAGGATAAATATTGCCAGCCAACTCTGGAAAGGTTGATAAAAAAAGGTTTTATCAGATTCGAATTTTTGCGTTTATCAATCAAATTGGTTGAGGTCTTCATTCTTCCAATTGAGGTCTGGCATGCTTCTTCAATTTGATACTTTTTGAGGTGGCGCTCACAGGTGATTTCATTCTCCAGGCTTACAAGATGTAAGCGAGTTGGACAGCATGCATAGATGTTGATATCTGCATCAAGATTTAGCTGATCATAGATAGTTGAAGTGCTGAGGGGAACCTGGCTGAGTTGATTGATTGAGTTTGGTGAAAATTCTGAGAGAACTACCTTGTTCTGAATATTCAATGCTTCGAGGAGAAATTGGGAAAACTATCTACTCATGTTATGAAAGAGACTCAACATTGAGGTGAATAACATGGGAAAAATGACATGTCAATCATTTTGCTTCCAAGAGACTTGTGCTCATTTTGATGAGTCAAATATGGGTAACTCGTGAGATTGGGAAGTTGATGGATTTGGATCTGCTGGGGAGGCCAAGTGATAAGATGTTGTTTGAATCAAATTTTGAGATTGAAATGCTCTGTCCACATTATCTTCACTTGAGATTTCTTGTGGAAGATTTTGAGGTAATAAAGACACCTTGGAGATATGTATTTCATACTGTTTGTTTGTAAAGGGAAGGCCTGGCTTTGGGCCATAAGGAGTCATGTGTTGCTTTTTTGCATAAGAATGACATGTGCAGATTTTATAACCATGAGGAAGGGAGGATGGAATTGTAAAAATTGAAGGCAGGATGAGGAAACAAAGATAGGGAAACTACTGCTATTTATCTTATTTTTAGATAAGTGGATGATTGAAGACAAAGGTGCGGTAATTCATAATTTATTTGTTTTTTCTTTAACAGAAAAGAATGCAACATGATTCATTGGAGATAAGGTATGATTGAAACATGTTTCCTTATCAAGGATAAGCAAATTTGAAGCAGGGATTGAAACATGTTTAAAGACATAATGAAAGGAAACATAAATAATGAAATTCAAATCAGATGTTTTTAAGTGTAGCTACTGGACAGTCAGAGTGTTTGGGAAAATTCAAGACATGCTCTTCCCCTGGGTGACATTCAATCCAATGGTCACAGAAATTAAGTACAATATATTTGGCAAGAAATGCGGATAGGAGTGAAAGTGGAGGAAAAAAAAGCCTGATTGATAAGAGAGCATATGTAAGAGTTGGTTCTCTTCCATACGGGCTCTGGAATACAATCTTCAGATGGTGGTTCAAGACAGTTGACTTTGGCCACCACTGAGATCATTAATAGAGAGATTGATGCCGAGAAAATATTCTTGTCAGTTGGAGCAAGAAAAAGACCACAGACACCAGAAACACAAAATGAGGCAAGTAGTGCATATCAAGGTCTTGAAACGTGTTCTGAGGGAAGCTTTGACCATTGTTCAGAGTAACGGGTAACAGACTGATCGGATTGTAGAATCTTGCACCGGGCTTTGAGAACAGAAAATGCAAGGAGAATTAGGATAATATTTTCAATTAACTTGTCCAGGGCAGAGAAGCTGATTTTGGGATCATTGGATTTGGGTGTGTTTGTTGTTGATCCAGTTATTTCCATAGAAGCAGGTGATTTTTTCAGGCAAGATATAAAGTAATTGATCTTGGCAAGATTGGGGCCGAGTTTGTTGTCAGAATCGGTTGGCTTTTCATAAACCGGAAGAGCACTGATGTCTTGTGCTACAAGGGATACAGACTGAAAGAAGATTGAAGCCCACTTGAGCTGTGCTTTCTTGTTGGGATAGCAAAGCATGTTGAAAAAGGGGTGGAGCTCAGATCCAAGTTCGGTGTGTGTTGGATCCTTGCTGCCTCTGGTGGGAAACTTCCAAATATCAGGTCGGAAGAAAGGTTCATTTGAGCGGGGTGATAGAACATCTGGGCCTGTTGTGGGGGAGAGGATTTTCAATTACACAGATAATTCAACTTGGATTATAGTTTGAAATAAAACTACAACATAGCTTCTGTTGTGAGATTTTTGAGCCAGGCTTTCATGGTTGTTCCAGTGACTGGTTTGAAATGAATTCATGAGGAGAGGGTGTCACTGTATGCAGTTGGTTGAACCATTCCCTTTGTGTGCATTCTGTATAGTTGAGTAACTGATTCAAGCACCATTTTGTATTCCTCATAGAGAACGTTAGAAGTTGATGAATAAGTTTGATGGATTGGTTACAATATCTCTTGATGCTTTTTGGTGAAGGGTGCTGGAAAACAATCTCAGATGGCACGTCAGATTTATAGCCAGGAAAATAAAATCTGCTGAGGGATTTATTCTCACATTTTGGTTTGGATTTGTTGATGTTTTCCTTAGCTGGCTTGGATGTAGTTGCATTAATTTCAGAGGAGTTTTGGTTGCTGAGGTTTGTGTTATCTCCAAGTTCTTCACCTTGAGGAGTATTTCGACTAGGTTGAATTTCAGGATGATCAGGTTGGTCTTCACTTGAAATTGGGGTTGGCTGTTTTTTTTGATTACGCGTGGGCTGTTGATTCTGAGTGTTGGGTATATCAGAGGTGTGATGACTCTCGGAAAGATCTGGGGTTTGTTTTTCTGACTGAACATCTTGAGGGTTTTCTTTCTCTGGAATTGGTGGTTGATCTGGATAGGGTTGGTTGGAGGTATTTTTGTCTGAAGTTGGAGCTTCATTGTCTTCATGAAAGGTGGATTGGTTTGTTCGTGCATGATCTGTATTATCGGCAGGAGCTGAGTTGAAGTTGTCTAGATTGGGTGAGGAATGTTCTTAAGCGGCTTGACTGTTCTCTTTATCTGGTTCAGGGGTTTCTGATTTGGCAGGGTCCTTTCTAGTATTGGCAGGAGCTGAGTTGAAGTTGTCTAGATTGGTTGAGGATTGTTCTTGAGTGGCTTGAATGTTCTCTTTATCTGGTTCAGGAGCTTCTGATTCCAAAGGGTCCTTTCTAGAAGTAAATTTATGTCGTCTTTTTTTGGAAGGCTTTCCAATAGAGTGAGAGTAAGGTCTTTTCTTCAGACAATTTTGAGGAGCAACTTTGACTTCTTCAATATCCGGGAGGCTTTCCCCTTTCTCTACAACTTTGATTGACCAGAAATCAGCCCTCAAAAAAAGTTTGATTTCCCAGCTGAGGAGAATAGCTACATACCTTTTTTGGATTAATCAATTGCATCAATCTCCTTTTGAGTATGAACACAAACTGTGAGAGGAAGCGACTTGTCATTAAGAATCATCCTTAACATGTCACGTTTTTTCTTGATGTTGGCAAGGAAGACCTCCGGAGTTATTATTGATATGTTATCATTGAGGAAGCCACTGGTGTCAGGTTTCGGCTTGAGCTTGGATTGGGATTGGTTGAAATTTCAGGCCACTGGGGGTCTGGGAGTCGATTCACTGAGCCAAATGATGAGAAATTGTCAGTGATAATATGATACCAAAAGATGAAGTAGATAGAAAGAATGTCACTCCATCGAGAAGTGGTTTATTGAGACTTTGATGGACCTTCTTCATTAGATTTCTCTTCGGGCAAAGAAGTAATAAGTGATGAAGCTGGTGCGGTCTGTTGAGTATCTGAGGGAATCATTTTGAGGTAGACGATTAAGAAAATGTGATGGAAGATTCAAATCAGTGAAGTTCCACTGAGATGGGGGAGTGGAAGGGATTCGTGAAGACAAGAGTATTTATATTGTTGAAAAGTGGTGTAGTGGTGGTAGCAACAAGGGACCTATGTTTGGATGGATTTGGAAACGATGAATCTGAAGTTGTTGTGCAAATAATCAATAAGCTGACTTGCACATAAATAATAACTTACTAAGCTTATAAATTACATGCATCATCTTGATTATGAATATCTATGCATAATTTTTGGGAGAGATGGAAATATTGACTTGCCAGGGGGAAAGATGGTGTTTCTGACCTGGGCATCACGTGCCTCAACACCTCCAAAAACAAGATCTGTTTGTCCAAGTGCCACGAAACATCCATCATAGAAAGACTTGTTAATTTGTACTGAGAATCCAAATCGGGTAAAAGGACTATCAGGTGGCCTCTGGGATTGAACTGTTTGATGAAAGAGAAGATTTGAAGCCCAGAAGATATCTGTCCACCCATCAACGGCATTGAAATCAACAACAGCTGATATGCCAGGAAGAAAAAATTGTCCATATTCAACGTCAAATCCATCCTCTCTTGAAGCAGGTGCACCAGTATCTTCTGTAATTCCACACCATCCACCGTAAGAAATCAAATTGACATCATTGTTAATATGAGCTTTGTTGAAAAACTCTCCCCGAGTGGCAGTGAGATTGGAAGCAAATGGACAGGTGGAAATTTGAGTGAATTCAGATGAAGAAAAGCTGGGAAGCTTAGATGAGGCCATCTTCTGAACAGACTGGTCGAACAATCCGGGAGCCAATTTTTGGAAACGACAAGCAATTATAGAATCCACCTGTGACATCCTGAGGAGAAGACTTTTCCACTGATGATAATCTTCTTCAGTTTGAATATTTGAGGGGGCGTAGGTACCTAATTTCAAGAATTTATTAGTATTTTGAATCAAAAAATTATATATCAACATGAGAGAAAAATAAAATCCACACCACAGTGTTCACCATTCTGCCCATACCCTTTTCTCCAACCAAATGCTTTCATAATTACACCTAAGAGTGATCCATTCTTTTGATCATTATAGAAACGTCCAAGTTGAACAAGGGAAGTTGTCAGAAATTTGATTTCTTCAATTTCTTGCGGTTTCATCTCAGACCATTTGGTTTGCTTGAAAAAGAGACCAAGTTTGCGGTTGAAGTTGGTAATAATAGCTGTGGCTTCGTCTGGCTTCACATGGTTTTTGGCTTGATGGAGAAATTGATGAGTAAAATTCACTACATTGACCTCTGGGCATTTGATTTCTTGGAGGGGGGGTGATCTGATTGATACTAAGAGTAACAGTGTGAAATCAAAGATATCTTGGGAAATGAAGGTAGCCGGATTGTTCGAATTCAGTATAATATTCTGGACAGAAAACTCATGCTCAGCTTGGTTGGCACGTCAATTCAAAACTGAGCGTGTAGGGATGGGTCCAGGGATTGTGTAATTCTTGTTCATTTCGCTCTTCCAATCCAAATGTTTAAGATTGAAGTTTTGATATTGGTTCTGCTTGAACGTATTTGACTAGAGTTTCTGAGAGCGAGAGTGTTGAATAAGATTGATAGAATTTTTTTTTGCTTGAGTCTTGAAGCACCGAAACAATTTAATTTTTACAGAAAATCTCAAACATCTGACAGTTTCTTACTGAATGACTCCTCAATCAATTCTGAGATACAAAGTATGAGACATGCTTGGTCAAAAGCGATTGATCCTGTATGAAAAAAGCCACCACTAAAAAAACATAGCCGAAGGCACGACTGAAACAAAGGATGCTTGCTTTGTGTGATGGATATGTACCTGAGACTATTTGGAAGAATGAGGTGCATTCCTATGTCCGATTACATGTAATCGGACATAAGACCACATCCTTTGGGTTCAATGACTCTGGCAAACAATCTCTTTTATGAAGTGTCAGTTGAAGTGACTGAGGCCAAGGACACTAATTGAAACCTAGTAGCTTTCAGCCGTTAGTGAGGATCTCAGCTGAGATTGGTCGGTTAACATTTGGCATGATGATTCATGAAGAATCTTGGTAGATTTCTGCAGGATCAATAACCAGATGGTCAATTCTAATTTAGCAGGTGATTGTTGGTACTTTGGCAATCTCAGCAATGCCTCTTAAAAATTTGGCAAAGATGAATGAGAATTACTACTAGACTTTTCTAGAAGATTGGTAAAAAATGATTCTTTCTTGATGTAGCAATCATGATTGCAACTCAGAAACAATAAAAAAGATGACAAAAAAGTGGTACTCCAAATTCAGTTCAGGTTTGGTGAAGCTACTACAAGTCTTTATTTTTTTGGATTCCCTGATTGCCTCGTGTACGTTGTGTGAGATCTTGAGGAATCCTTCAATGTCAGGATCATGATAATGTAATTTGATGTCACCGATGTGTTGCATCAATGCCAATCAATGCTGATGATGATCTACAAAATCAAAATCAGCATCGCTCCAATTGATCCAAAGTTGATTCAAACTAACTGAGATTATAGGAACACCTCTTGCCTTTAGCAATGCATGCCAAACAGCTCTTCAATTTTGGACCGAGCCAGCATTGATTCATTTTTTCTTGCAATTGGACTGCGATGCCCGATTACACACAATTGAGACACATGGTCTGATTGTGAAAACAAGGAGATATAGTATTAATAAAACTACTAGGTAACAACCAATTTTTAAGGAAGGACTGATGGAAAAACTGACCCTTTTGTTCATCGTTCTTTTGGTATCTTGGTGGGGGAGTGGAATGGTCGTTGGTGACTTGGTGGAATAGGGTTTCGAAAGTAAGAAAGTAAAGAGGAATCCGGTATTTGTAGACATACTTCCTTTCCAGAAAGGGCAGAGACGAAACCGCATACAGAATAAAAGCCAAACCAATCCTATTGCAAGGGGAATGGCTAGGTTGTTGTCCTTCTAAGAACAGGCGATTGAGAAAGCTGTGCCACGGTCTCATGTCCGATTCCATGTAATCAGACATGGGACTGCGGTAAGTATGTTACAAGAAACCACTGAGAAGAAAACAAAGCCTTGGTAAATTTCCAAAACGCCTGCGAACTCAGAACGTTCTGCAAACACACCGAGGCATGTATGGAGCTCAATAACAAAAACCCAGGCTTCCAAAGATGCACTGCCACCAGAATTCAAATCTGGTGGGGGCCTTCTGGCACGTTCCAATTACGCATTGGTGAAAAGTACCCAGCGTTTTATAAACGTTCGAGGCCTAAGACGGCCTGACTGTTCTCCAATCAATTGGAGAATGACTGTTCTCCGATCAATGTGACATCGGGTGCTTAGCCTTGAAGTTGATTGCAGATCCAATCAGGTTGAAAACCTCCCCTGATTCTCAAATCAATCAGAGAGCACCTGATGAAACTGAGATAACTGAAAAGGTCATTCGGATGAAAGACGCGCCGCAGTCCCATGTCCGATTACATGTAATTGGACATGGGACTGCAGCGCATCCCACTCCAGACGATCAAAATCGAGCAGATCTGCAGCAGCAGCATCCATGAATGGTGTTCTGAAGGAGGGATGCGCCGCAGTCCCATATCCGATTATATGTAATTGGACATGGGACTGCGGCACATCCCACTCCAGAATATCAAAGTCGAGCTGTTCTGCAGCAGCAGTATACATGAACGGTGTACTGAAGGAGAGACACACCGCAGTCCCATGTCCGATTACATGTAATCGGACATGGGACTGCCGCTCATCTCACTCCAGAAGATTGAAATGGAGCTGTTCTGCAGTCTGACCGGTTGAACAAGCTGTTCAGCCTGTCTGACCGGTCGAACAGGATATTCAGCCTGTCTGACCGGTTGAACAGGCTGTTCAGCCTGTCTCAATGGTCGAACGGGCTGTTCAGCCTGTCTCACCGGTCGAACAGGCTGTTCAGCCTGTCTGACCGGTCAAACAGGCTGTTTCAGCCTGAGACCAGGACATATCCATCCCTGGATTCCCCCGGGGGGTAAGAGGTACTTGCAGGTGGTACCTGGGTACCGCACCGCTGTCCCGCCAAATCCAAGTACCTAGTACCGCACCCGGCACCGCTGCACGGGTGCAAGGCGGGTGTGAGGGGTACCTACCAAGCGGTACTAGGTACCCGCCGCGGGTACCAAATGCCTATCTCTAGGCGCATCCCTCCTTCAGAAGAGCTTTCATCAATTCTTCTGCTGCAGAACGACTGCATTTTGATCTTCTGGAGTAAGATGTGCCGCAGTCCCATGTCCGATTACATGTAATCGGACATGGGATTGCGGCGCATCTCTCCTTCAGAACAATAAAACACAACATTCCATATGTAATCGGAAATGGGACTGCGGCGCGTCCCTCCTTCAGAACAATAAAACATAACATTCCAGCAGCAGAGGTACTGAAAAGGTCATTCAGATGAAAGATGCACCGCAGTCCCATGTCCGATTACATGTAATCGGGCATGGGACTGCGGCACATCCCACTCCAGACAATTGCAATAAAGCCTTTCTGCAGCAGTATCCATGAATGGTGCTCTGAAGGAGAGATGTGCCGCAGTCCCTTGTCCAATTAAATGTAATCGGACGTGGGACTGCGGCACCACATCTCTCCTTCAGAAAAGCTTTTAACAGAGTCACTAAAGGTATGATGTCTGTAGTCTGAGGTCTAATTACATGTAATAAGAGATCAGAGCAAGCAGATCCAACCCTCAGATAAGTGAACATGCATTCCTCATGATACATGTTTCAAATCTGCTGTCCTTTTACAAGTTGACTTAATGCTGTCTCATAATGACACTGATTTCAAATCACCTGCATGCAGCTCAAACCTGTTTAGCATGCTTACAGTTTTTTTGTGGAAGATTCTAAACTTCACTACATTGAGGGTATATAAAATATCTGGTCAACAAGATTCAAATCTGAACTCGCCGCTGATTATTCTCCATTACAGATAATATGAAAAGTCTGTTAAGTTGTCTTGGAGTTATCTATTCTCTTCTTGCAAAGCTCGAAACCACTGCAGTGAATGAGCTACTTCTTGAACAAAAAACCTATTGGGCTTCTCTGGAACCATATCAAGATGAAATCCGAGTTCACATCCCAAATCTCAAATCACATATAGGCTCCATCCCTTTCCCACTTAACTCACTCTTACTTGATTACCTCACTGAACCCACCTCCTTTGGTCCTCTCGGAGGTATTAAAGAACCCATTCCAACACATCTTCATCTTTGTATTGAAACCGTTTTGCGAATTGATACCAGTCCACCGGCTTCATTCAAATTGGCCTTGACACTTTTTATGAAAGAGAATCTCATTGATACACTCTGCAGAAGATTAATTGAAATAAACATATTCCCAGAGGCACCAAAGAATTATCAGCCCAGCAAGCATCTTGAAAGTCAACTCGTCATAGTTCCACCTCAACTTGCTTATTCCGCAGAAAGAAATCCCAACATATGCTATGATCCCCAGCTTCTTACAATCCCTAGTGGATGTGATCTACCACACACTTATCCCCCCAATCAAATCATCACATCAAAACTTCTACCTCATCAATCTCAGGGTCTATCTTTCATCCTTGATCGGGAATCTGCCACCTCATCCTCTGCACAAACCTTATGGCAAGTAAATAAAACAAATCACATATATCTTTGGACACACAAAGTCAGTGGGCAGCAAATTTCTCCAAGTCAAATTCATGAAACACCTCTAGGCTCAATTCTGGCGGATGATATGGGACTCAGAAAATCACTGCAGGCCATTTCTGTTATTGCATGTTCTCAACACAATGCCCAAAAATTTTCATCAAATCTCAATAGCCACAGTACTTTAATAATTTGTCCAGCAAGACTACTTAATAATTTGGGAAATGAAATTGAAAAACAAACCCATCATAATTCAATAAAATATATAAAATATCATGGACCACACCAGCATTCACACCCAAGTCATATTATAATTTAAGCAAATGTTATTATCACAACATACAAAATAGTTCGAGCAGAATTCCAAGAATTTCAAGATCCTTCACCCAAAATA
The DNA here is from genome assembly GCA_001624995.1 of Puccinia horiana. Taxonomy (NCBI): domain Eukaryota; kingdom Fungi; phylum Basidiomycota; class Pucciniomycetes; order Pucciniales; family Pucciniaceae; genus Puccinia; species Puccinia horiana. Next base: position 415,345 of record LWDY01000011.1, read on the forward strand.
AAATCATTAATTTTCTCAAAATGTTGGTTTTGAATAATCCTGGATGAGGCTCAGTCAGTAAAATTCAATTCGTTCAAATTTCACATAAAACTCTCCTAACTCAAAGCATATTAAAATTTCATGTAGCACAATCAGAAATTCAGAATTGAAAACACAAACTGCTGTCCACAGTATTCGTGCTAATATGAGATTATGTCTCACTGGGACCCCTTTGCAAAATAGTTTGCTTGACTTTATGGCTCTATTAAATTTAATTTGTTCAGATCTCAAAACACAGTACAATAATTGGTCTGAAATCCTCAAGCCACACCTGCAATGCGGAAATGTCAAGCCATTGAAGCTCATTTTCAGACATGTCATGTTGCGCAGGATCAAGAAACTGGCCTTAACAGACCTTCCAGGAATCACTCACCACAATCTACAAGTCCCATTGACCTCACCTGCTCAAAAATACTACAATGAACATTTTGATTTATTTATCAATTCATTCAAAAAAAATCAATCATCGGATATCAGAAAAGAACAAAGATTTTTTGCAAATCTCCAGAACCTGAGGTATATGTGATCATCCACTACTTTCTGACCCACTTCTCAATCTCAGTCAAGATGGAAAGAATTTTGTCATCTACATGGTTGAAAAACCTGAAAATTCAAATAAAGTGGACAAGACCATACACCATCAAGTGACCTATAAATTGAGCCGTCAAAGTCAAAAAATTATGCTACTATGTGAAATGCTCAAAAAGAAGTCACCCCTCATTGACGAGAAAGAAAAAATTGTTATTTTTTCTAATTGGACTAGATTTCTGGATTTGTAAGTATCCTGAAAACCTTCATTTTTTTATGTGCACTGAAGTATTTTTATTGATTATCAGGATTGGGATATCCCTAGCAGAAAATTCTATCTCATTTTACCGCCTTGATGGCCCACTTGATTCAAAATCACAGGATAGATGTTTGAGTGATTTTTCAACCAGTGTAACAAGGAAATTTCTGCTTGCCTCAATACAGACTGCTGGGGTAGGACTAAATATTACGTGTGCAAGTGTTGCCTTCATTATGGTAAGTGACTTTTTCAATTCCTGGTATTAAAAAAATTGAAGAAATAAATACCTCAGGAACCACATTGGAACCCAACATTTGAAGCCCAGGCATTTGACCGCCTTCATCACATTGGAAAAAAGAACTTTGTGAAAGTATTTCATTTTATAACACCAAACACCATTGAAGAGAAAATTATGAAGATGTGTTGAATTGTTTGAATTGAACAGAAAAGTCTGATATTGATATGAATGAATCGAATTCAAGGTACAACACACAAAAAAACAGCTGGAAGAGTTATAGATATGAATAGAAATAGAAATACAATTCAAGCATCTGATTCATGTTGAAAATTTCAGGTCAACAATATTGACCACTACAGATTGGAGAGATCTTTTGAAAGTTATGATAGGCAAATGAAAAAATGAAAACAACCAGAAAAAATTATTCAGGTCTCTTTGGCTTGAAATCATCTGTCATGATCATTAACTGCTTTATCTTCAAAGCCTCACGGGTTACATCTGTCAAGCTTTCCAACCATTCTTTGTCATGTACCTGTCCAGAAAGCTTTTCTGGAATCCAAGGATTTTCCTCTTCTTTTCCCCCCTCCTCTCGTGGCAAGATCTGTTTTTTTTGCTTTGATTTCCCTATTCTTAATCCTACCTGGATATGATGATCAATCATCTGTACTAGTTTTGAAAAGCCATGTGAGCGCCAAATTAACCTCATTCTCCTAAGCTTAACCACCCCATCAACTAACACCTCCTCAGTATCCGAGCAAACTGCTGGATCATGAAATTGTGCTTCAAGTTCTGGATAACCATTTTCATCACACCATTGTTGGCTTATTTCACAAACCTTCATCACAAAGAAAGAATATTATTGACATGAAATTTTCAAATAGCTTAACACACAAAAGGAAACAGGAAACTCAAACATACCCTTGACCAAGTTTTGATGGCTCTATTCTGTGCTTTCTGTGCTTCCAACAAACACCCACCATCCTTTTTCAGCAACCTCCACTGAGTTTGAATATATGAAAAGTACCTTTCAAGAAAGGCGTGAATAATTGCATGTGTTGGGTGTTCTGGAGACCAAAGAGAATCATTGTATTCTCCGGAAAGAGTTCAATAAAACAACAAGTCCATAAGCTGGTTGTATGGATGTTTCCATGAGCTTTCCCAGTCAAAGTTGAAGCGTGTCAGACCTAGATCCCGCAACTGAGTTTGAAGCCAGCTCTTGTAAGCATGTGTATGACTGCTCTGGCTTGGAGGCGTGGTTGGAAGAGGTTGATCAAATCCAAGATTTTTCCCCCTCTGAACAGCAAGATCACGCTCTTCAACAGTTACTTCAGACGGAAGGGTCTGAAAATCAGTACCAGAAAGACCAAGGATTAATTTCGTGTGTTTGTGCACAATATTCTTCATTGGATCAGATCCTTCTGGTAAAGTTCCCCAAATCTCTTTCATGCGTTCCCTTTGAGTGGTCTTCTTTGCAGATGCAGATGCTTTCCTTCAAAGTCCTGCATGTTGATGTGTTCTTGAGTTGGCCACATAATCTTCAGCTTCAGAATCACCCTTGTTGTGATCATCACATCTTTCACCTTGAGCTCTTTGGTCATTTCGAGAAGAAGAAGCTTCCTCTTGAGGAGCAGAATTCCGGCTTCTAGTGGTAGAAGATTCTTTTTGACTGCTAGTTTGAGTACCGGGATTCTGATTTTGAGGTGCTGACTTTTTGTTTTGAGTTTGAGGTGCAAGAGTTTTGTCAGGAGGTGTGGAAAGTTCTTTTTGAAGGCTAGTTTTGGTGGGAGAAAATATATTTTTAGGATCGGGAGCAGGAGAAGTTCCACTTGGAGGTGCGGAATTTTCATTTCAACCAGAAGAATCTCTAGTTTGAAGAGAATGAGACATTTTTGGAGGAGCAGAAAGTTGTTTTGGCCGGCTAGTTTGAGACACAGCATCCATAATTAGAGTTTTGGTTTTCATCATTATACCAGTTGGAGGACAAGACTCCTCATTTTGAGAGGGAGTCTTGTTTGGTTGGACAGAATTATCAATTTGATTACTGGTTTCAAGGCTAGAAGTGGCATCTTGTGGACTTGAGTTTTGAATTTGAAGAGATGAAGGAGGATTGTTATTCTTATTGAGTTCAGAATTGGGATTTTTATTTTTTTGGAGCTGATATCAAGACAAATGGGTTGCCTTTGGTGTTGGAAATGGTGTTGTTTGCCAGTTTGGGGGCCATTGAAAGGTTTCCTTCTGCTGTTCATATTGTACATTGGAACCAGAAGCAGTTGGAGAATAGGAATTTTCGGGATTTGAAATTTCTATCTCTTTTGAGAGTGGATGGTGTACTCATTGAATTCAAAACCTTGAAGTTGAACCTTTTGGCGAATCCGACACACCAATATTGAACTTATGTTCCAAAAAAGGAATTTGAGGGTTGATGTTCTCATACACAAAACATTCATTTGGGAAGGCAATCAGATTCACTTGAAATACGTCAACATATTTCCTCAAAAGAGACAAACCACTGCTAGTTTCCATTTCCCTGTCCACTTCCACCTCCTCCCTAGCTTTTCCTTTCCCCTTCATCTGATTGACTGGGGAAAATTAATTTTGGAAGAAAATCAGTTACACTTGAAATACATCAACATGTTTCTTCAAAAGAGAAAAACCACTGCTGATTCCCATTTCCATGTCCACTTCCACCCCCTCCCTCACTTTTCCTTTCCCCTTTGCCTGCTCAACTGGTGAAAATTAATTTTGGGATACAATCAGATTCACTCAAAATTCATCAACATATATCCCCAATAAAGAGACAAACCACTGCTAGTTTCCATTTCCCTTTCCACTTCTCTGCCCTCCCTAGCTTTTCCTTTCCCCTTCATCCACTCAACTGAGGAAAATTAATTTTGGGAGACAATCAGCTTCACTTGAAATACGTCAACATATTTCCTCAAAAGAGGCAAACCACTGCTAGTTTCCATTTCCCTGTCCACTTCCTCCCTATCCCTAGGTTTTCCTTTCCCCTTCATCCACTCATGATCTGGTTTAATGAACCATGAATCAACAAGATGTTTTTGAAAAAAAGGACGATTGAAAAGATAGGAAACTCACAGCATGATCTTTTAAAGTTTTCCAATGCTTTTTCAAAATAAAAAAACTAAATGTCAGTTACTTAAATCAGAGCTTTAATTGTATTGTAAAATAGTACTTAAATTTCGGTTGAATTGGTTCAAGTTTGGTGAAATATCCTTCCCACGCTGCTTTGCTGAATATCCTGTGCTGACTTGGCTCCAACAGCACCCTCTTTGCACCTTTCATTACAGGGGAAGGCTCCAGATTTTATGGCCAGAAATTCAGATACCGTGCGCCTACAATTCTCCATGCTTGGTGGATTGAGGCTCTTCAGGGTTGGATCAGGTGTTGGTGGTGCCAAGCCATCTCCAGGGTTTTGTGGCGTCTTTTGAGGTAGGCTTCAGAATTTCTCAATCTTTTAATCTGGATCAAAATTGGATTAGTAATCAGATCACAGCCTTAAAGGACATTTCAAAACTGATGAATTCTCAAGATATTCTAAATCTTTTCTGGTTAGAGGTGCTTTTTTAAAAAGACCATCCTGCCTCCTTGCAAATGTTTTTGCATATTCTTTGACTTGGGCTCATGAATATTTGAAAATTTTAGTAAGATAATTGTGCGCTTCTAGAAGAGAAGAATAATGCATACCACCTGCATCCTCTATACCTTCTGGAATCACTGTTGGATCCCAAAACTCCCTTTCCACCGAGTTCCATGATTTTGGATCATTTTTACCCAAATCAAAAGCAAAAGGTCTTTTAGCTTGGTGGGCTGAACCAGAATTGGCCAACACTAAAAAATCAGAAGCAAACATCAGCCACAAACCATCAAGTTTTTATTTCACAGAAATCAACCTACATTCATCAACATTAATAATGAAGCCACCCGAAATCTCATCGCGAATTCGATCATCCGGTTTCCTATCACCTGATCTGTCTCTCCATACATTTTTTGTAGGAGATTCCACTGTTAATATGAACAAATTCATCAGAAAAAGCATGATAAATGAATAAATCTGGCTGGAATGAGATCATACTGTTTTCATCTTCATCCACCCATCCCGTTGTCCAACCCCCTGATGTATTAGCTTGCATCAATGATTCCCAAACCTAGTTGTTTCTCCTCAGAGCCACAATTACTTTCCTTCTCTGGTGAATCCACAGGTACTGAAGGTCCTCTCTGGGGAAAATTTGCCCCCTGTAAAGAAGAGTACCTGCCCATCAACTGAGATTTTTGCCATTGGTGTGAGAGGATTTTAAGATTTGGCAGGGAGAACCCCAATTCTGAAATACAAGTAAGTGCACACCTATAAAAATAATAATTATAAAAAAACACCCCTAACCCCTAAACCCTAGCCCCCTAACCTCATTACCTGCATAAACCACATAACCCCACAATGTGGAATCAATCCCACAACCTTGAGATTGACCTGTGGTTTTCAGATTTGCTGCAAACCACTGGACTAATCAAAATTTTCCACTCCAATCCAGCTCACCCTGTTTTTGGCTTCAAGCGGAAGATAAAGGCAGATTTGTAAATGTTCAATGAAGTGAAAAGAATTGTGTGTTGTGGGATTTGAACCCACGACCTTCTACATTCATGAGAGCTGCTCTTATACCACTAAGCTAAACACACATTGGCCTTACATGGAACTGTTGGATGATACAATGATACAGCTCAGCCACACATGCTGGGCATGAAGCACATATTCCATCAATTCCAACAAGATTTGTCTTCCATTTAAAATGGAAAAATTTGATTGCTACAGGTGGTTTTTGAAACACCTGTAACTCCTTGTTGAATTTTGTCCAACACTCCACTCTTGCACTCTACCACTCAGATTCAATCTCAAACCCTAAGTCAGTCAACCACAAACAAATCTCACATCCCTTTGTAGATTCTACCTCTTTTTTTCATCTTGCCTTTCTCAATCCTTCCCTTCTTCCAATCCTCTTCCATCATCCTTTCCCTTCTTCCTTCATTGTCTGTCCTCATCCAATGACACCATTCTCTTGTCCAACTTTCCAAAAACTTCCCTTCTCATTAAAACTCAACTTCCCTTCCTCAATCGAATTCGTTATGTATTCTCTGCTCCTTATCAACACTCTGTTCCTTCAACTCTTGGACCCAATCTGATCTCCTTAACCGATCTCATTTCCTCTTACCATCTTGCCTTCCTTTATCCAACCTCCTCTTCTCCATTTGCTTTCCTTCTTCCCATCTCTCATCTAAACTTATTGACTTTGTCACTATCATTCTCAAATCTCCTCACTGCAATTTGGTGAGAAAATAATTCACTCTGTTGACTTCATCCTCAAACTCATCAGTCTTCCTCAACTAATCTTTTAATTCTCTTTTCTCAAGTTCTTCTTGTCTCCTTTCTTTCAGACTGTCTTCCTTCTTGCTCTTGAGATCATTTCATTGTTTGGTGGTAAATTTCTTTTATCTTTGTTCTTCTTCTCATCGTTTGGCATCTTTTCTGATTGTTTTTATCCAGTCTGGCTTTGAGTTTCACCATTAAAAATCACAGTTTTGATACTCCTCTCTATTCTTCTTTTTCCCTCTTCTCTTTCTGCTCAGTTCTGTACTTTTTCTATCTGATCCTTCTCATCTTCCACTACTCACTCTACTCAATGTCTCAAAACTCAAACCCTCCATCCTTCAATTCACTACCTCATCAAACCACCTAACTTTACTTTGCTCAACTCCTCAAACTCCCTCAACATTACACTCAATTTGCCACCTGCCTAGTGAGACCAATCATCAGTCAATTGCATCTCCTTCTATTATCCACACAACTCTTTTCCTTCATTCCTTCTTTGTTTTCTGTATCTTCTTTTGTCCTTCTTTCTCTCACTTCAGTCTCAGTATCAACAGTCAAATCCTTCACCTCTACTTGTTTTCAGGTGCACCCTGCTTGCCAAGTGATCTCGCCGTTGGTGAGCAGGTGCACCCTGCTTGCCAAGTGGTCTTGGTGAGAAGTTGCACCCTTATTGTCAAGTGGTCTTCGTGTACAATGTTGAATTACCAAATTGAAAAGAATTGTGTGTTGTGGGAATCAAACCCACGAAATTCTACATTCATGAGAGCTGCTCTTATACCGCTGAGCTAAACACACAGTTGGTCTTACTGGTGATTATTAGGAAATAATATTATATGGCTCAGCCACTCATATGGAGCTGAAGCACACATTCCAACAAGCAGGTGCACCCTAATTGCCAAGTGGTCTTGGTGAGCAGGTGCACCCTAATTGCCACAGGTGCACTGTCATTGTCAAGTGGTCTTGGTGTGCAGGTGCACCCTGCTTGCCAAGTGGTCTCACTGAGAAGCTGCACCCTAATTTCCAAGTGGTCTTGGTGAGCAGGTGCACCCTACTTGCTGAGTGGTTTTGGTGAGCAGGTGCACCCTGATTTCCAAGTGTTCTTGGTGAGCAGGGTTGGGTCAGTGTGCTCGCCAAGTTGTCTTGATGAGCAGGTCAACCTGCTCACTGGTCTATGTTTTTTGGCCTATTGGGGGTTAGGTTCTCATGGGTGGTGGTTCAGGAGCAATATTGGTGTTTCATGGCAATTGGTGGCCAAACTGGAAGCTCAGAGCTGCCAAGTATTGGCCAATGTGGTGCCTCCAGAGGGTCATTTGGCTATATTTGGTGGTTACTTGGCCAAAATGGTAAATATCAGCCATGTTTTGGCCAAAGTGGCGCGTCAGTGCCAAGTATCGGCATTGAAAATAGTATTTAGATGAACAAAAATGGTCATACATATAGAGGTCAAAGAAAAAAAAAATGACTCACCTCTGAACAGTGAGGAGACTCCGACAGAATTTTACAGCAGTGTGTCTCATCAAGTTGTTGTGGATCATAATGTCCAAAAATATCAAGACCTGCTCTTCACAGGTAAGTGACCATCCATCTTTTATGAGGCCTGTTTTAAGCTCAGTGAGAAGAGCATCAAAGACTGGCCTTTCCAAAGAGGTTACCTCACCAAAGAGTTCTTCCCAAGAAATGTTGAGGAGAAATCTGACCAGAGTTACTTGTCCACCATTGCTGTAGTATGGTAGGTTATCTCCCTTGAGCTCAATGAGTAGTATGATGAAAAACAACACTAATACAGCATTTTTCTCTAAGGTGAGGGATTTCATGATTGACAGTGGCTATGGTATGGGTATTTGAATTCCTACACAGCGGCCAAAAATTCAGCCAATGTGAATTTTGGATCCGACCGATCCATGAAAATCTAGTCAGATCCACATTGGCCAACGTCTTGTCCTCCATCGGGTGGAAAAGACAGGTATTCCATGTCAGCCAACATTGCTGCAAACCCACGTTGGCTGACGTGGAAACTAGCCTCGGTGGAATTGACGGATGATAGGCTTGATCATTCTCGTAACCACCAAGGCAAGGAACGCCAAGGAATCCAAGGTGCCTCACAGCTCCGTGGATCTGATCGGTTCACAGCTCCGTGGATCTGATCGGTTCACAGCTCTGTGAACCCCATGCCAGCTGCACCAAACCATGAACCAGTCGGATCCACGGAGGCATGTGCCGTGGTTTCCACGTTGAAAAAAAGAGAAAAAAGAAAAAAGACAACCAGTGTAAGCTGGTTGTTTTCCGCCTGGCAGAAAAAAGAAATTTTTGAGATGAAAAAAACTTTGATTGGTTTTTTTTTCTAGAGAAGTAGGGAACATATTGCAACTTGGTGGATGGTTCTCAAAAGCTGTGTAGTCGAGTGGTTTCATTTACAACCACTCCGGGGTTATATCCTGGGTTTGATTCCCAGGCTTCTCATTTTTGCTGTTGGGGCCAGATAGCCACTGAACATAACCCCCCATTTTTGTGTTACCAACAAAAATCTTGACGTGGAGAACACTGCGTGCGAAGGTGTCTCCACACCAAGGATTTGGGTGGATTCCACCAACATGCTCTGGACAAAGTGGCATACGTCCGAGCCCAATCGGTGATTTCCACCCGATAAAACAGTGGAAAATCACGTCAAACTTTGGCGGCTGTGTAGGATTCCAGAATTCAAAATCCTGAAACAAATGAATATTTCCGAATTCAAAAAATGGCTGGGCTTTTTCTGCAGGTTTGAAATTCACAGCAACTGTGGTACAGGCCCATAACAAAATTTTGAATTTTCCCTGTTAAGAAACACAGGAAAGTATACATTGGTGGTCGCAAAACTTTGGAGTAGAGGTTTCTTTTCAATCTGAGGTCAAAAAAAAATATTGGACTGGACCATTGTGCAGCCACACTACAAACTTTACCAATTTCACCTAAAAGAAAAACCTCATTAAGGGTGTGAACCACGGCAGTCACCTGGTTTTGAAAACAGTGTGCTTTTTTGAAAACAAAACGTGTTTTCGAAAACAGGGGCAGACCTGTTTTCCAAAACCAGGGGAAAATTGGCAAAAACGATTTATCAAATTTGAGCAAAAACCAACCCCCGTGGTACAGGTTTTTGTTTGAAATCAATTCTCAATGAAAATCTTCGGAAAAACTAACCTCGGAGGCTGTATGCTAGGCACCCTAATGTTGGGAATAATAATACTTTTCCCAATATAAATTCCGCAAGCCAGCATCAATTTTGGTGACATTTCATCAACATAAATGTGACATGTCCCAGGATGTTTTCTGGTGGTTCTCTTGTGACATGTATGTATCTTAGCTGTCACAGAACTGTCACACAAGTGTCATGGAAAACAGTTTTTCCACATGGTTGGGAAATTACCAGAAAACATCATTGGGCATGTCACATGGATGTTGATGAAATGTCACCAAAAATACTGCGGGTTTGTTTTATTGCGGAAATAAAATTTGAAAAAGTATTATTATTCCCATCATTAATTAGGCCGTGTTTTGGAGCGGCATATCCCGATTTTTTTTCAATTATTATCTTGGAGTGTTTGGCAACCGGCTATATACAGCTAACTTAATGAAGCCCCTGCAAGGCCTCAGAAGGAGGGACTTACACCTTGTGTGCCCCTTCCTACCCAACTCCAAAACGAGTTTCCTCAACTTTTTTTTTGAGATGCTGCGCACTCCAATTTTCATTTCTCATGAACATGTTTGGTGAGCCAAATGTGCTCACGATTCTCATCTTTCCTGTAGTGCCCTTCAAATCTTTGTATCTATTCCAGCAATTGGGTTACTTCACTTTCTGTGCTTTTGGACAGTGATTTTGATTACTGTACAGTATGCTATGTGATATTCCAATCTCCCTATACATAGTATACAGGCAATACATCCAAGCCAAAAATCTTGGGTGTAATGCATAGTGAGTTCGGGGGATTCTGAAGATGGTAATATGACACGATCCAGAATCCCATATTCACGTCCGACTGGTCTGATTTTTCACCCAGCAAACCAGAAATGTAACACACAGCAGCTGTAGCAACGACAACAAGAAGCCGGCCAGATTTACCGCTGAAGCCACCGGCTTACCGGACAATCTACTCCAGCAGCATGTGGCCTCACATGCTGCAAGCTTTTATTCCGACACACCAAAGCCTTTGCAAGTTGAGTCAATCATGTCGCTTGTCCGAGGTCAACATACCTTTCTCCGTGCTGGGACCGGCTTTGGAAGACTAGAATACCCAAAATGTGTTGAACGGATTCAGGGTTCATTATCAACCCGCTGCGGCACATTCAGAAACAACCGGAAGTGAGATGAACAAGCTGCAAAACCTAATTGACTGTCATTGGATTATATAGTTAAACTTGTTGTAATCTTGTTTCTCTTTTCTTTATCCGATTTCTAAGTCTCATTCCTCCTTTCTTCTGTCTTTCGCCTCAGGTCCGTTTCCTCTCTTCTCATTGTTTTCAATCTAGTTTCTCATTCTTTTTATTTTTCATGCCTTTAGGTTTGCTTGTCTCCCGTCGTCGCCTTCTCACTGGTCACTACTGACCCTCAATTTGGCTAAACCAAAAGGTTAGAGAAATGAATGATCCAATTTCTCAGTCTTATTATTTTCAGAGTCTCATTCCTCCTTTCTTCCGTCTTTTGCCTCAGGTTTGCTTGTCTCCTGTCATCTCCTGCTCACTGGTCACTACTGACCCTCAATTTGGTTAAACCAAAAGATCTTGTGTTCATTAGGTTATGAGCCCAGAAGCGCTATAACTGCCCTCTTAAATAACCAAACCAAGAACTAATCAGTATGACCAATTGTACCTCCAATCCTACCATCCCCACTCTCACCAACCTCAACTGGGTTATGTGGAGGATCTCAATTCAAGGTTACATGAAGCAGCATGACTTATACTCATTCATTGCGACAAACGAACCTATCCCAAATGACGCTGCCAAGGCTAACTCTTCAACTCTTGAAAGATAAAAGCTTCCGGCATGCTCCAACAGTACATGGGGATGACCAATTATCAAAAGTTTGAATGCAACCAAACTAGAGACGAACCTAGAGCAATGTGGCTCAAGCTGGAAGCTCATTATCAGTCTAAGGCCATAGCTAATCAAGCTAAGGTCTACAATGATTTTCTAGCTCTGAAATTCAAGGGAAACAATATGGATAAGTTTATTTCCGACCTCACCAGTCATATCAGCAATCTGAATGCCGTCGGACTCAAAATCGGTATCCCTCACAATTTTCAAATTCACGAAAATCTCTTCTGCGAATTGATTCTGGACAAAATCCCATCAAATCTGATTCATACTTGCGATGTGCTTATTCAAAATAGACCTTTGACCATTGACTCTTTGCACAAACTACTTGAGAACGGTAGACATGACGACACTACAATTCGGATCAAGTCGGAAGAATCTGTCATGAAAGCTGTATCCTCATCCTCCGTCAATTGTGAAAATGGACGACACAATCCACTTGCCACATCTCACCGTGAAGAGAACTGCTTTGAGCTGTATCCGGATCAAAAGGCTAGAATGGAAAAATGACGAGCCAAGACCTGGTCCAAGGGGAAAGCCAAGAAAACTTTGGCAGTCGACGAAAACTCATCCTCAACTAGTGTGTGGCACTGCGTAATGAAAGTACACTCTCAAGATTTGGGATCAAATACCGCTTACCTTGATAGCGGGGCCTCCCATCACATGGTGGCTGACCGTGACACTTTTTCCACTTACTCTACCAACTCGAAGTGTAAGATTGAGCTGGCCAATGGCAAATCCACCTTCAGTCCTGGAAAAGGTCTGGTGCACATCAGAATCCTCAAACTCGAATGTCTCCACATTCCCGACCTAGTTGGCAATCTTATATCTCTAGGTCGTCTGATGCGGAAAGGGTGCATCATGGTACCAACCAGAGTTCACACATCAGATCTAGTGTGTGAAGGCACCACTCTATTCAAAGTCAGACTCAACGACCAGAATGTTCTGCTTATCAAGTTAGAAGTAGTAAGAGGCAAGTCTTGTCCCTCGATCAAGTTCTTGGCAAAATCCCAATCTGATATTGAAATACTTCACAGGCAAGCCGGACACCCCAGCAACGATTCTCTAAAGATGTACAACCTCTCAGATTTCAGCATTAATTGCGAATCATGTTCTATGTCTAAATCTCACCGCCTCCCTTATCAAAATTCGCTACCGAATTCAACTTACTGTCTTGAACACATTCACTTTGATTTGTCGGGACGCATCAACCCTCCCACTCTTGACAATCATGAATACTATTTCAAATTGACTGATCATTATTACTTGTACAAGTTTGTCTATCTTCTGAAATGCAAATCAGTAAGTTTCAAATGTTTTCAGAAATTTCACAAACAAGTCACTACTTTACACTCACGTAAGATTAAGAGCATTACCACCAATGGTGGAGGAGAGTTTAAAGAATATCTTGAGTCGCACGGTATCCATTCCAACATTACTGCTCTGTATACCCCTCAGCAGAACCCAGTTTCCGAAAAAGGAAACTGTACTACAACCAAAAAAGCTCGTACTCTTCTGAGGCAAGCTGCTCTTCCTCTGAGGTTCTGGGGTTTTGCAGTCGAAATGGCGGTGTTTCTTGAAAATCTTACTCCAACCAGAAAGAACAATTGGAAAACATCGTACGAACTTTGGTTTTCTTGGTCATTTGATCTATCAAGACTCAGGCCCTTCGGATGTAGAGCCTACATCAATCTTCCGAAGCACAAAAGACTGTCGAAGTTTTCCAACACCGCCACGAAGGGAATTATCGTTGGCTATCAGCTAGGAATGCACAACTGGCGCATCCTGAGAGAGGATGAGACGGTGGAGTTGAGTCATGATGTCACATTTGACAAGACTCTCTATCCAGGAATCTCCATCCTTAATCCCGCTGGCCTTCAATTACCCCCCGAGACTCTTCTTGAAGAATTTTCATTGATTGAACATTATCCTCAAGATTAATTAATTGAAACCCCTCAGTCGATTGAAGGCTCCAATGACACCAGTTTGGATTCTCAACAAGTAGGCAAAACCGAGCTCTCTGGTCAAAGTGATGAAAGTGTTCCTGAAGAATCTCAAACGAGTCGTCCTGGATTTGATATTGTGATTCAACCGGTAGGGCAAAAAGCTCCTAAGGATATCTCTTCCACCATTGACAAAAGCAATATTATTTCTCACAAATGACGTGCCCATCTCGCCATCTTGGATGAAGATCTAGATTTCCATGTTCAATGCTTTTACGCTGGTGCGCAGTTCTTCGATCAAACATCTGAGGCGCCAAAATCCTACGCTAAAGCAATGAGTAGTCTGGACTCCTCTAGCTGGACCAATGCCTTCAAATCTGAGCTGTCCGCGATGGAGAGGCTGGCTGTCTGGAAAGTTGTTGATATTCCCAAGGGTGCTGATCTTCTCAACACTGTCTGGATATTTTGTCGAAAATTTGATGAAAACGGGGTTCTCAAAAAGTACAAAGCACGTCTTTGTGCTGCTGGAAACTGTCAGGTAGAAGGATTGAACTACTCAGAAACCTATGCACCGACAGGACGACCAACAGCCCTTCAAGCTCTCCTCTCCATGGGAACGTCTGAATCTCTGAAAATTCATCAAATGGATGTGAAAAATGCCTTTCTCAATGGCAATTTGGATGAAACTATCTATCTTCGAGTGCCCGCGGGTCTATCTCTTCTGACTGGCAAATGTCTTCTGCTAGTGAAATCCATCTACGGCCTGAAACAGGCTCCCCAAATCTGGCACCACAAACTCTCAAGTTTCTTCTCATCTATCAAATTCTTTCCTTCTCCCACAGACCCCTGTCTGTTTATTTCCAACAATCCGGGTTGGAAGTGTTGGGTACATGTCTATGTCGATGATCTTGTGATTGTCAGTGACAATGTTGCCCGCTTCAAGAAACTAGTTTCCTCCAAATATCTCATAGAGGATCTCGGTCCCCTTCGTCATCTACTTGGCATGAAAACTGAGCGCTCCAAGTCTTCTTTGAGGATTTCTCAAGGAATCTACTCCGAAAAAGTCCTTGCCTCATATGGCATGGACCAGTCTTGCACAGTTTCGACTCCCTTTTTCCCTAATACTCTTCTCATTCCAGCAACTCAGCAACAAATCGATGATTTCAAATCCAAAAATCTCAACTATCGTCGACTAATCGGACTTCTTAATTATCTGGCAGTGTCCACACGCCCAGACATCTCGTTTGCAATGTCTCAGCTGTCTCAATTTCTAGAGAAGCCCGGGACAATGCATTCATCTTCTCAGGTATATCGCCGGTACCAGAAATCTTGGATTAACCCGTGGAGCTTCAGTTTTGCCTCTCAGGATCTTCGCGAATGACATCATCACTTCCCACTCTTACTTCGGATATCTTTTGCTTCTAGGAAATAGTCTCATCTCATGGAAAGCCAAAAACCACTCCACAGTGTCCTCTTTGACAACAGAAGCCGAGTACACCACACTCTATGAAGCCGGTTGTGAAGCAATCTGGCTGATTCTCTTGCTCGACTCCTTCAGTATCAAACATGAAGGAGCTGTCCCTGTCATGTGTGATAATCAAGCGGCAATTTCATTGGCCAAGAATACAGTTTTTCACGACCACACGAAACACTTCAGAGTCCATCTTCACTGGATCCGCGAGAAAGTCTCTTCCAATGAAATTTTGCCCGAATGCATCTCAAAACACTCTAATCTAGCGGATTTCTTAACCAAATCACTGGCAAAGGTGAAGCACAAGCAATGCGTGGAAGGAATTGGTCTCACAGGTTGAAAATGAGGGGGGGTGTTGAACGGATTCAGGGTTCATTATCAACCGGCTGCGGCACAGGCAGAAACAACCGGAAGTGAGATGAACAAGCTCCAAAAACTAATTGACTGTCATCGAATTATGTAGTTAAACTTGTTGTAATCTTGTTTCTCTTTTCCGATCTCTCAGTCTTATTATTTTCAGAGTCTCATTCCTCCTTTCTTCCGTCTTTTGCCTCAGGTCCGTTTCCTCTCCTCATTGTCTTCAATCTAGTTTCTCATTCTTTTATTTTTCGTGTCTTTAGGTTCTCTTGTCTCCCGTCGTCGCCTGCTCACTGGTCACTACTGACCCTCAATTTGGCTAAACCAAAAGGTTAGAGAAATGAATGATCCAATTTCTCAGTCTTATTATTTTCAGAGTCTCATTCCTCCTTTCTTCCGTCTTTCGCCTCAGGTTCGCTTGTCTCCCATCGTTGCCTGCTCACCCATCACTACTGACCCTCAATTTGGTTAAACCAAAAGGTTTGCTTTTCTCCTGTCGTTGCCTGGTCACTGGTCACTACTGACCCTCAATTTGTTTAAACCAAAAGATCTTGTGTTCATTAAAATGTACTTCAATTTATTTAGACACAAGGTTGTTGTGCTGGTCTTGGTCCTATTGGACACCTTGGGGAATGATCAGGCATGTAATGTGTATGTATAACTCGCTAGAGATAGAGAATGAACTGACCTCAATGGATATTGGAAATATTTGACAGGTTTGCGAGGAGGCTTTAGTTTACATAGCAGCTATCAATTTAAATAAGATGACATTGAATTACAAACCTATTCAAAAGATCACAGCTGGATGCTACAGTTTTGTCTACCTAGTTAGCCTTTCTGCTTGACATTCTATGTACAGTGCAAGGGTGATAATGATCTACAAATATACTGATCTACTAGAGTCCAGGGCGGCTGCGCCACCACATTATCAAGGTGAAAAATGTAGCCTGTATTTCAGCTTTACCCAAAGGAACTTTCCATTTAAATTTGAGTAAAACATCTCTTTTAACCTGATTAGAGTCCCTCCTTCCAGACATGATGGTTACATGCCTCCCCAGATATCTGAATTTTTTGAGGGACGTTTAACTGTTACACTATAACGTTTTGCCCTGCCTTTTTTTTGGTTTTGTTCCAAAATTGGGTGCTGATTCATCAAAGTTTCATATTTTCATGAACCCTAGGGCTTACCCCTCTGTCAACAAATATTCTGCTCATTTGCAGGTGTGTGTGCTGAACCCAAACAGTTGACGAGGTTGAAGGAAAGTAAAAAAAAAAAAATCCTAAAAGTTTTGCTTAATATTTCTTGAGGCGGGCTAAATGCCAGCCCCGGTTTCACTAGAATCAATGGTGGGCAGATACGTTACGTTGCGTTACAGCAGGCTAGGTGGAGAACGTAAATTTTTCAAAGTTATCATTTTTTTTTATTTTTGTAACGTAACTAAAAAAAATTGTAATTTCAAGTAACGTATCTTAAAAAAAAAAAAACTCAAAAAAATCTGGGTAACGTAACTTTTTTTGGGATGGTGTTATGTTCAGAAAAAAAAAAGTTGAATTCAAATTGCATATAGCTTAATGGTTAATTAATCCCTCCTGGAGGGTGTAGATGTCAAGGTTGAAGGTTCAATCCTCACACTGAAGCACTTTTGATCTGGCTTGCTGTGGGAAGAACAGTTCAAATATGATTGTTTAAAGTCAAACTGAGCACATATCTTGCTCGATTAAACTAAACAATCAAAGTAAACCACCTTTCCCAGAAAGTTACGACTAAGTTATCCAAATTTGGACAAAAAGTAACGTAACACTGGTTTTTCTGAAAAAAGCTGGGAACGTAACTAGTAAAAAATAAGGGCTTTTTGCCCAATGGATATTGTAACTGGTTTATAGATATCTGTAATGGGCAAATAACGTAACTGTAAAGGTTATGTTACAGTCAGAGTTCTCCATTTGGAGAACGTATCTGCCCACCATTGCTAGAATTACCCCTCAACGGAGGTGTCCTTAAAGATGGATGCCTTGTTAGGGGCGTCCATTGGGCCAGGATGCCCTCGATGGGGCGTGCCAGCGTTGCAAGGCCTTCACGGGACATACATGGCCGTGTCAGCCCCATCCATGGGGCGTGCCGGCGTTGCACGTCCTTCACGCGACATACATGGCCGTGTCGGCCCCATCCATGGGGTGTGCAGGCACATGCACACCCCAGAGGACCTTTTGGTCATCGATCAAAGGGTGTGCCAAAGCTAGAACCCCCTTGATCTATGGTGTGCATGCCGATGCATGCCACACGTCTTCCACATCCGGTTTAGAGGACGTGAACAGGGGTAGCAGGCCAGGCAAAGGGGTCTCTGGGTCCGTACAGGCCCCTCATCCCTCCAAGACTGGTCAGTCTTGGAGGGAAGGGAGGCGAGTATCTCTCCTCCCTTCCCTCCAAGACCAATTGGTATTGGAGGGAAAGGAGGAGAAAGAGTATCTCTTCTCCCTTCCTTCCAAGACCGATCGGTCTTGGGGGGAAGGGAGGAGAGATACTATCTCTCCTCCTTTCCCACCAAGACTGATTGGTCTTGGAGGGAAAAGATTGGCTGGGCACAGTAACCCAGCCATCAAGGAGGAAACCTTGTTGATAGCTGGGTACAGTTCATACCCGGCCACCAAGGAGGAAACCTTCTTGATGAATGGACATAGTACATACCCGGCCATCATGGTGGAAACATCCTTGATGGCTGGATAAATTACCGGGCCATCAATGAGGAAAACTCATCTATGGGTGGGTGCTCTGTTAAAGTCAATGAAATGCGCATTCAAATAGAATTGTCATTTGCTTTGCGTGTTTGTCTTTGATCTTCAAATGCATCAAGGCTCAATCTCAAGTTCAGACCTTGATTTCATTTTCTCTGGCTATGTCGTCACTTTCTTTGGTTTGTTATCATTCTTCTTGTGTATTTAAGATGCCTTCGTTGGCCAACTATGTCAGATCTTTTCTTATCACTTCTATAGCATCAATTCGTGATAAGAAGAGTTCTGACATAATCATTACTCCTCAGGTGTGTTCTTACTAGAAATGTTCTGTCAGCTTGAGTACGACAACTTAAGTTGTCCTTACCTTTTTCCATCTTCAGTATCATCGAAAATTCCCTTTATTTACATGGTAGCGAGAGAAAACAATCCAACATGAGTACCACCAACAGTCAAACACCTTCTCCCATCATCCCACTCATAAACGTCCGAGACCAAACAACGCCACTTCTAGAAACCAACAATCCAATGAATCTAACCGTCGATCCTGAAAAGAAAAGACGATTAGCCAGAGAACTAAACACTGTCTTGTCAAAAACAAAAATCAAAGAAACTTTAAATGACAACAATTATGAATGGTGGTCACAATTAATATCTCAAATCCTGCGTGGTTTGGATCTAGACTCCTATCTTCTCACTGATTTTATTGTCCCAGTTAACGAAACAGCCTTATCTCATAGTGCAAATAAATCACAAATATGCACATGGTTATTAACACACATCGACAGTAGAAATTCTTCAAGACTTAAAGCCAAATTAAGAACTGCACCTGGAATTAATACTTATGACAGTCCAACTGCTATTTGGAAAACTCTCTCTAAATGTCATGTTCAAAATAATTCGAAAAATCTCTTCAATGCCACTCAAAAACTCAGAAATCTAAGACAGTCAGGGACAACTAATTTAAAAGACCACTTAGATAAGTTTGACCTTCTTCGATCAAAAATCACTGAGTTCGGTGGTAATCCCAAATCAGATTCAAATCTGACTTATCAGCTGTTAGAATCCTTGCATCCAAATTTGAAAGTGAACAACGATCTATTATACGATTTGTTGATCCCCTTACATATGATAGAATTTACTCCGAACTTTTGAAAACCCATCAGCATGAATCATTCTCAACCTTGATGCCCGTTCTTCCAAGTGCTTCTCCTGCCGATGTTCGAAAACCGAGGTGTTCCAATGAAATCTGCGTGGGACCACACCGAGCTGAAGACTGCTTCGCCAAAGATGGAAACAAACAAAAACGTTTTTGATGGATTGATAACAAAGTCAACTCCGGAGCATGGACGGATGAACTTCCTGAATGGTACAAGAGAGAACGCAACTCAAATTCACATGCTGCAATTTCGGCATCGTTGAATTCTCCTTCTCAGCGTTCTTTTCCTGCTGTATCACAACCATTGTCTTCATTCATCAGATCATCAAACACTGTCATCTAATTCTTCGAAAGTAAACCTGAAGAACATCCTCACTGCTTGTTAGGGTGTACTGGGAAGAAATCATCGACAATGTTATTCCATACGGGTGCTACTCAGCACATGTTCAATAATCCGGATTTCTTTGATCAAGATTCAATTAAACCAAACGACAATGAAATGGTTTTGAAAGTGGCAGGAGGAAGCTGTGACTTGAAAATTGAATACATAGGAAATGCCTGGTTACGCGGAAAGGATGTCGAGAAAATTTGCTTCACCAACTCTCTTTATGTTCCTGAATTGTCTAAATCACTGATTAGTGGTGGTACACTCATCAAAAACAACGTCCAAATTGAATGTGCGAACAAAGGCGGTTTGATCATACTTCAGGGACGTTTCAGCGGAAAACTCATGGAATTTGACATCAACACAAAGGTCAGTTTCTCAGCATTTTAACAAAGAACATTACCTAGGAACAACTCATTGATTCACAATTGTCTCTCTCATTTAAACACAGTATATTTGAATAAAATGATCAAGCTCAGATTCATCAAAATCAATCCGATTTCAACTGTGAAATATTTCCTCTATCAAAGAATCATCGTCAGCTGCACAAAGGTACTCGACGACGAAGCACATCGCCTCTTGAGAATGTGCATCTTGATTTGAGCGGGATTATTAGAGATGATTATTTCAGTGGTTATAATTATTATGCATTATTCACAGATGATTATACTTGTTTTCGCATTGATTATCCCTTAATCACCAAATCTAAGTCTGAATTTTTAAGCGTAATAAAATCTTTTATTGCAATTGCGGAGAGACAAACAAAGTCAAAACTATTGTGTTTAACGATTGATGGGGGAGGGGAATTCATCAACAAGGACGACCTACCTTATCTAGCTGAACTTGGCGCTGTGGTGGGTGTGACGGCTCCTTACACGCCGGAACAAAACGGTGTAGCTGAGCGGAGCAATACGACGATTGTTGAAAGAGCTAGATCAATGATATTGAAGGGAAAGGTTGGGAGGCAGTACAATGTTCAATCTATCTTACCGATCGTCTGATTTCTTCGACTATGATTGATTCTTCAATGGTTCCGTTTCAAATGTGGTTTGGATACCGGCCATCACTCAATCACATAAGGATTTTTGGATGTAAATGTAAACTTTTGATTCGAAAGCCTTTTTGGGAGGATAAGTGTAAGGGCCTTGAATAGGTCCTTCACTCGACAGATCTCACGGGACTAGAACAGAGCCTTTTACTCTGGAGAGAAGTTTCTAGAACCGGAGGTTGTGGATTGCTAGCTCAGTAAAGGCAGAAGTCATATTCTTTACTATACGAGAATGATAATGAAAGAGAAGAAAAGGAGAAATGAGAAAGAAGGTGGGTGCTTACCTAGCTCAGTAAAGGCAGAAGTCAGATTTTCTACTGAGCTAGGGAAGATGGAAGTCGGGGCTAAGTAGCTCGACGGATTTGAATTGTTTATGTATTCCCATCTGTCAGGTCTTTTGGTGGAACCTGTGGGTGAGGTTTCACAGTCTCCCTCCTGAAAAAAAATTAAAAATGAAAGAAAGGAAGAAAAGGACAAAGAAACGGAAGAGAGAACAATGAGGGGAAAGAAAAAAAAAGGAAAGGAAGTGATACAAATCGGAAGAAAAGATGGGACGGGCGTGGGAGAAAAAGAGGGAAAGAATGGGTCAAAAGAAACAGGACAGTAAGGAAGAAGGGAAAGGGAAAGTTGGAGGAGAGTTTGGCACCCGAGGCAAACTTGGGGTGCTGCCCAACCGATGAAATTTCAATCATCGGTTGGTAGACAGGCGAGCTGAACTCGCCTGGCGTCCACCGAGGAAAAAAGACTTGGTTGGACTCGCCACCGATAAAAACAATTCCATTGGTGTGGGCCACCCAAGAAAATAATCCTGCAAACTTTGCCCAGAGAACAAAGGCAGACAAAGACAAACAATGGCAATCTCGAGCAAAAGTTTGCCAGACTTTCGGCGAGTTTACAAACAGAAAAGCCCACCCGTCAAGCTGGTCCTACAAGGTTGGAGAGCAGGCTTGTCTGCCCGTCAAGCTGGTACCTACCAGCTTGATGGATGAGGTACAAGAGCCTCATCAACCGGAAGGAAATCTTTCCGGTTGATGAGGTACATGAACCTCATCAACCAGAAGAAAATCCTTCCGGTTGATGATGTACATGAGCCTCATCAACCATCTCCTTCCGGTTGGTGGGTACAAATGCCTCATCAGCTAGAAGGATATCCTTCCGACTGATGAGGTTTTTATACCTCATCGATTGCAAGGAAGTCCTTCCAATTGATGAGGTACAACGACCTTATCAACCAGATTTCACCTCATTGATTGGGAGGAAGTCCTTCCAATTAGTGAGGTACAACAACCTCATCAATGGGAAGGATTTCCTTCTGCTTGATGAGGTTTCTGTACCTCATCAATTGGAAGGAAGTCCTTCTAATTGATGAGGTACAACGACCTCATCAACCAGATGGGTTTCCTTCCGCTTGATGAGGTTTCTGTACCTCATCGATTGGAAGGAAGTCCTTCCAATAAATGATGTAGAAGGACCACTTCAACCGGAAGGCTTTCCTTTCGGTTATTGAAAGGAAGTCCTTCCAATTGGTGAGGTGAAACAAACTCATCAACCGGAAGGATTTCCCTCCGGTTGATGAGGTTTTTGTACCTCACCAATTGGAAGGAAGTCCTTCCACTTGATGAGGCACAATGACCTCATCCACCAGAAGGATATCCTTCTGGCTGAAGAGGTTGTTGTACCTTGATTGGAAGGAAGACCTTCCAATCGATGACGTAAAACAAACTTGTCAACCAAAAGGATTTTCCTTCGGATGATGAGGTTGTTGTACCTCATCAACAGAGAGGATATCCTTCTGGTTGATGAGGTACAAAACCTCATCAAATGGAGGGATTTTCTTCCAGTTGAAGAGGTAAAACAACCTCATCAACCGGAAGGAAATCCTTCTGGCTGATGTGGTTTTTGTACCTCATCAAATGGAGGGATTTTCTTCCAGTTGAAGAGGTAAAACAACCTCATCAACCGGAAGGAAATCCTTCTGGCTGATGTGGTTTTTGTACCTCATCAAATGGAGGGATTTCCTTCCAGTTGAAGAGGTAAAACAACCTCATCAACCGGAAGGAAATCCTTCTGGCTGATGTGGTTTTTGTACCTCATCAACTGGAAGGAAATCCTTTCTGTAGATGAGGTAAAAAAACAACATCAACTGGAAGGACTTCCTTTCGGTTACCTTCCGGTTCATGAGGCTGCTGTACCTCATCAATTGGAAGAACTTCCTTCCAATCAATGAGGTACAAAAACCTCATCAACCGGAAGGGTATCCTCTCAGTCAATGAGGTACAACACCTTATCATCCAGAAGAAAATCCTTCCGGTTGATGAGTTTGTTATCCCTCATCGATTGGAAGGACTTCCTTCCAATCAATGAGGTACAACAACCTCCTCAGCCAGAAGGAAATCCGTCTGGTTAATGAGGTTGCTGCACCTCATCAATTGAAAGGACTTCCTTCCGGTTGATCAGGTTTTTGTACCTCATCAACTGGAAGGAATACCTTCAGGTTTATGAGGTCGTGCTACCTCATCAATTGGAAGGACTTCCTTCCTATTGATGGGGTAAAAAAACCTCATTAACCAGAAGGAAATCCTTCCCGTTGATGAGGTCGTTGTACTTCATCAATTGGAAAGACTTCCTTCCAGTTGATGAGGTATAAAAACCTCATCAACCGGAAGGAAATCCTTCTGCTTGATGAGGTTGTTTCACCTCATCAATTGGAAGAACTTCCTTCCAATTGATGAGGTAAAAAAACTTCATCGGCCGGAAGGAAAATCCTTCCAGCTGATGATGCATTTGTACCTCGTCAACCAGGCGGAAATACCTCCAGTTGATGAGGTTTTTCCTGCAAACTCCAAACTCCTCAACGGAGCTTGCAGGAAATGCTCTCAACGGAGTTTGCAGGCAAACTCCTCCATGGTGTTTGCAGGCAAACTCCTCAACGGAGCTTGCAGGAAATGCTCTCAGCGGAGTTTGCAGGCAAACTCCTCCATGGTGTTTGCAGGCAAACTCCTCAATGGAGCTTTCAGGAAATGCTCTCAACGGAGTTTGCAGGAAAACTCCTCCATGGTGTTTGCAGGCAAACTCCTCCATGGTGTTTGCAGGCAAACTCCTCCATGGTGTTTGCAGGCAAACTCCTCCATGGTGTTTGCAGGCAAACTCCTCCATGGTGTTTGCAGGCAAACTCCTCCATGGTGTTTGCAGGCAAACTTCTCCACAGAGTTTTCAGGCAAACTCCTCCACGGAACTTGCAGGCAAACTCCTCAACAGAGCTTGCAGGCAAACTCCTCAAGGGAGTTTTCTGAAGGCAAACTTCTCAAGGGAGTTTGCTGAAGGCAAACTCCTCAAGGGAGTTTGCTGAAGGCAAACTCCTCAAGGGAGTTTGCTGAAGGCAAACTCCTCAAGGGAGTTTGCTGAAGGCAAACTCCTCAAGGGAGTTTGCTGAAGGCAAACTCCTCAAGGGAGTTTGCTGAAGGCAAACTCCTCAAGGGAGTTTGCTGAAGGCAAACTCCTCAAGGGAGTTTGCTGAAGGCAAACTCCTCAAGGGAGTTTGCTGAAGGCAAACTCCTCAAGGGAGTTTGCTGAAGGCAAACTCCTCAAGGGAGTTTGCTGAAGGCAAACTCCTCAAGGGAGTTTGCTGAAGGCAAACTCCTCAAGGGAGTTTGCTGAAGGCAAACTCCTCAAGGGAGTTTGCTGAAGGCAAACTTCTCAAGGGAGTTTGCAGGCAAACTCCTCAAGGGAGTTTGAAGGAAAACTCCTCAAGGGAGTTTGCAGGAAAACTCCTCAAGGGAGTTTGCAGGCAAACTCCTCAAGGGAGTTTGCAGGCAAACTCCTCAAGGGAGTTTGCAGGCAAACTCCTCAAGGGAGTTTGCAGGCAAACTCCTCAAGGGAGTTTTCAGGAAAAATACTCAAGGGAGTTTGCAGGCAAACTCCTCTAGGGGGTTTTCAGGACCTCTTGATCTCTTTTTTTAAGAAATGGGGGAGGCAAGATATGTTATTCTTGCTTTTTTATAAAAACGGTGCACACATCACATCAGGTGTTAAACTTCAGCAAGCTGTGCACCCTTTTATTAAAGGGGACTTCGAAAAACGACTCCCATGGGATTCGTTGGTCAATTTTATTTTTTTTTGGGAGTCGTCGCCAAAATTTCACAAAAATGAGTGAAAATTGAGTAAAAAGAAAAAAAATATAACTTTTGAATGGCTGGTCCAAATGTCCTAAAAATTTCAAATACGCAAACAGAGCCCCCAAGAAGTCGTCTGAAAATAATTGAGCCTCGTTACACACACAAAAACCATTTGCGTGGTGTAGCACAATTTCACATTTTCCTACTTTAACTAATACAAAGAAGATTATAACTTTGAAACAGAGGATCCAAAGGGTCCAAGAATTTTACAGTAATCATTCATGGGATCATTGAAGTGTTTCAAAAAAATTTAGCTCAACATCATTTCTCAAAAGCCTTTGGGAATTTTCTTTTTTTTTCCACTTACATGGACAACAAAATTAAATACCCCAAGGCTTTTGATAAGTGATATTGAGCCACATTTTTTTCACAAGATTCAATGGTCTCATGAATGATTACTGTAAAATTCATGGACTATTTGGATCATTCATTTTAAAGTTATAATTTTTTTTGTATTAATTAAAGTAGGAAAATTGAAAATTGGGCCACCCCATGTAAATGGTTTCTGTGCATGCAATGAGGCACATTTTTTTTCAGAGGACTCATTGGGGGATTTTTCTGCGCATTTGGACTGACCATTCAAAAGTTATAATTTTTTTATTTTTACTCAATTTTCACTCATTTTTTGTGAAATTTTGGCAGCAACTCCCAAAAAAAAAAACAAAATTCGACTAACGACTCCCATGGGAGTTGTTTGTCAAGGTTTTGGGAGTTGTTTTTTAAAGTCCCTATTAAAGGTGCCTATGTTTCTTGTGTGTGGGTTCTATCTAGTATCCTTCATCTGAACACATGTGTTTATATCATTGCTTATCCCTTTACTACACTCCATGCTGATACAATTCTTCAGGAAAAATCCTCAACAGAGTATGCAGGCAAACCTCTCAACAGAGTTTGAAGTTAAGCTCATCAAGGGAGTTTGCAGGCCAATTCCTCAACGGAGTTTTCAGGCAAATTCCTCAACGGAGTTTGCAGGAAAATTCCTCAACGGAGTTTGCAGGCAAACTCCTCAACAGAGTTTCCAGGAAAACCCCTCAACAGAGTTTGCAGGCAAATGAAAACTCAGGTGTACTGGAGTTTGCCTGAAAACTCCAGTGTACTGGAGATTTCCTGCAAACTCCATTGTGCAAACTTCATTGTGGAGTTTGCCTGCAAACTTCATTGTGGAGTTTGCCTGCAAACTTCCTTGTGGAGTTTGCCTGCAAACTTCATTGTGGAGTTTGCCTGCAAACTCTATTGTGGAGTTTGCCTGCAAGCTCTACTGTCAAGTTTGCCCCCAAGCTCCATTGTGGAGTTTTCCTGGAAACTCGAGTGAGGAGTTTGCCTGGAAACTCCAGTGAGGAGTTTGCTCACAAACTCCCGTGATGAGTTTGCCTGTAAACCCCATTGAGGAGCTTTCCTGTAAACTCCATTGAGGAGATTGCCTGAAAACTCCATTGTTTAGTTTGCTTGTAAACTCCAGTGTGGAATTTGCCTGCAAACTCCAGTGTGGAATGTGCCTGCAAACTGCATTTTGGAGTTTGCCTGCAAGCTCCATTTTGGAGCTGCAAACTCCTGTGGGGAGTTTGAACTGAAAACTCCTGTGAGGAGTTTGCACTTCAAACTTCTATCAGGAGTTTGCACTGCAAACTCCTATGAGGAGTCTGCACTGCAAACTCCTATGAGGAGTCTGCACTGCAAACTCCTATGAGGAGTCTATGAGGAGTTTTAACTGAAAACTCCTATGGGATGTTTGCACTGCAAACCCCGTGAGGAGTTTTCACTACAAACTCCTGTGAAGAGTTTTCAAGGAAAACTTGTGAGCCTGGGTCTCTTATGTGACGCTCAGGGAACAAGGGTTGTATTACTCAAAAGGGGGGAAGGATACAACCAGAGAAACAAGGAGAAGAAAAAAAGAGACAGAGAGAGATGAAGAAGATGATTAAGATTAAGATTAAGCTTTTAAAAGGCAGCTGCTTAAGCGGAGTAATCTCGATGCCTCCTTCTCAAATAAACTGATGGAGTGTACTGGTCTAGATGAAATCTAGCCAGCCTCAATTTTTTAGACTAAAGTTCAAGGCTTTGTAAAGGGAAACCTAGGAAGTTTTTATGGGATCAAAACAGCCAAAAACCAGAGAAGATGGTAGGAAGATTGGATTGAAGAAAAATGTGATGGGAGTTGATGATCAAAAGATCATGAGAGATCTAGACCAAGGAGATTGAAAGAAAAGTATCCAGAAGAAGAGGAACTTACTGTGGAGGATACCAAGCACTTGTAAAGTGAGGAGTATATGCCAGATAAGTACCTTTTGGAGGTTTCCAAGTGCCAAGGATAGTTCGAGTTGAAGCGGATAATTTGTGTTGGTTCAATTTCGAAGTGAGCAACAACTGGAAGGGTGGAAGGGGCTGAAACAGGCCTTTGAGAATTTTCCTGTACAGATTAAACAGTTTCTGGCCAATGTGGGATGAATTTGGTCCAAGATTGCATATATGCAATATTCAAGCTTACTGGGTTGAACTTCAATCAACTTCATCATTACTCAACACATTACAAAGATAAAAGAAGACACAACAAGGCATAAATTATAAGGAGTATAGAAAGTAGAGAAATACATAATTTAATCAATCAATTGAGGGTAGAATAAGAGATAGTCTTTTAACAGAGTTAATTCTTATTCAATCAATGAAGAATTAATTTATGGAGGCAATCTCATGGAAGCCTTTTAGGCAATGAATATTGTCTCTAAGGCTGACAAAAATCCTGTGAGGGTTTTACTTACAAACTCCTTTGAGGAGTTTCCTGCAAACTCCTGTGAGGAGTTTCCTGCAAACTCCTGTGAGGAGTTTTCCTGCAAGCTCCTGTGAGGAGTTTTCCTGCAAACTCATGTGAGGAGTTTGCCTGAAAACTCCTGTGAGGAGTTTGCCTGCAAACTCCTGTGAGGAGTTTGCCTGCAAACTCCTGTGAGGAGTTTGCCTGCAAACTCCTGTGAGGAGTTTGCCTGCAAACTCCTGTGAGGAGTTTGCCTGCAAACTCCTGTGAGGAGTTTGCCTGCAAACTCCTGTGAGGAGTTTGCCTGCAAACTCCTGTGAGGAGTTTGCCTGCAAACTCCTGTGAGGAGTTTGCCTGCAAACTCCTGTGAGGAGTTTGCCTGCAAACTCCTGTGAGGAGTTTGCCACTCCTTAATGCAGGAGTTTTCCACTCCTTGCAAGATTTTTCCACTCCTTGCAGGAATTTTCCACTCCTTTCAGGAGTTTTCCCCTACTTGCAGGAGTTTTCCAAACCTTGCGGGAGTTTTCCACTCCTTTCAGGAGTTTTCCAATCCTTGCAGGAGTTTACCACACCTTGCTGGAGTTTGCCACACCTTGTGGGAGTTTGCCACACCTTGAGGGAGTTTGTCAGCCCCTTTGATTCCAAGAATGTAATTCTTTGAGCTACACAAGGTGATGATGGATGAGGAAGGAGGTATTGACTGATAAAGTCACAGTGAAATAAAGAAAAAGAAATATAATAAAGAATAAATTTTTATTTTAAAGAGGGGCCTGATAGCACAGGGGTTTTTGTAGGTGCCCTCTTGATTCAGATTCTGCCGGGACAGGGTGATTCTGAATCACTAGATTGGAGGTCCTGATATACAGGGGTGGTATCCAACTAGTACAAGCCTTCAAGAGGCGCTATTGGAGACTAACTATTGGAAAGGAAATTACTCACTACTAGCAATTACCTTTATAACAATCCAAGTAGTCCAGGGAGCAGTTCAACCACGAGTGAGAAAGGATTAGGTGACCCTTGGTGGTGTGGTTGAGAGTGGTAGAGTAAGAAGTAAAGAGAAAACAACTGATCTTCAGCGCTACAACAGGCAAATTGGTACTATACAACAGGTATAACAAGTGTGAATCTGGTATATACAATGGTTTAAGACTGTAGTTAAACCTATTAATGATGATGGGAATTTTTACAGGCAAGCAGTACCCTTTATGAAGGTGTGTAGTACTGGTAGTAACTTCGTTTTAGGCGTGGTATGGCTCAATTGGGTGATGAGCCATGATTGTGACGCCTCTCAACCTGTAACACAAGTCAATCTTGGACTTAAGACATGTGTTTGTGGTTATTTAATCCATTCTGAGCTTTATTGTCACTTGTAACCACGGAGTTACAGTAGTAACAATGCTCATCTGGCATTATACCACACTCTCTGTCTGTGTTTGTTGTGACAGAGAGGTTATTTCCATGTAATTAAGGTTGGTACTACGCTCTCTATGCGTCTGAACTTTAATTGAGAGATTTACTTTGTAATTTTAAGCGCTACTCCTTGGGAGTTATTAGTTATTTTCCCAATTGGGCCACAAATCCCAAGGATTTAATCTTTGACTACCACGACACATGTGTACATGGGATGTAATTAAGGTTTTTAATTGATAAACCTTAATTGTATACGTGATAGATGATGTCATAATTTTATTACACATGTACATGTGTTGTAACAGTGGTATTACACTGCAAAAAAATCTACTTCAACTGCCAGCAGTTGACATGCAGCAGCTTTGATTTTACTCTGGTCTTACTCTCTGGCTTTGCTCAAACTTTAATCAAAAGTAACTTTGGTGCACAGTCACTGTGCATCTAAATTAAAGTTTGAGTAAAGTTTGAATAAGAGTTGAGTAAAATCAGAGTAAGCTGCATGTCAACTGCTGGCAGTTGAAGAAGATTTTTTTTCAGTGTTACCACTTTACGCGGGGTTGAGCCCAATTCTAAATTGGGTATAGCCAGGGCGCAGGCCTGAAGGAGTCACGTCCAAGTTGGGTCTAGTTTCCAAACTATACAAAACACCTCAATTTTACATCCAGAAATGGTCTTCTGGAAGTCCACTTATATATGTAAACATGCTACAACCTTGTGTTCTATCGTGGTACATGTAAATACTGTAGTACCTGTAAACACAGGGAATAAGTAAGAATTCAGGGTTAATTTGAGTGAGTGACCCTAGGTTATTTTTAGTGTAGATCAAGTTTATGTAATATTATTACAAGTTTTTTTGATGTATTAAAAGGTATTCATGACTTTTAATATTTTTTAATATTTCATCACAAAACAACAAATAATAATGGTCCCATTTTATTACATACTAGAGGCCAAGGAAGCTTTGCCACTGCAAAGCCTAGCGTGTGGTTCACTGGACCACAATTAAACCATGCTTAGGCAAGAAGGGCACTGGTAATCCTCAAGGATGCCAAAGTTCATCTTCAGAATGATGTTTAATTTTTCATCCTTAGCTCAATAGATAGATTCACTTATCTTTATTGTTTCACCACATGCTAATATTAATATCCCTTGATCATTTAAAACTCTCCTTAACTTACTCATTCATACATATACATACATACAACATAGCTATTGACCTAATTTTTAGAATGGCTATTGAGTTTTACAAGTCAAGCCATTCCCAAGCCAACACTAATGTTGTATTACAGTGGCCATCAACCATAATTAGTAAAGCCTTCCAAAAATCAATGTCAATATAATTTGGGGCTGGCTAAAACCACGCCCCCAATTTGCTAAAAGGACACCTCCAGTGAGGTGTCCTTTGGTGTGCACGCCCCATTTGAGGCGTCCATTGACCATGGAGGCCCCAAATGGGGCGTACCGTCCCTCCACACCCCCGATCGGACGTGCAGGACCATGCACCCCCCAAGGGTTGGACATGCACGTCCCGGAGGACGACTTGGTGCCGGATCGAAGGGTGTGCCCAACTTAGCACGCCCTTGGTCCGTGGCGTGCATGCCAATGCACGCCACGGGTCGTCCTTGTCCGGCTTGGAGGATGTGGACGGGGGTAACACGCCAAGCTGTGGGGCGTGCGGGATGATGCATGCCTGAAGGGGCGTGAGAGCAATTGCTCCTCATCCGAGTTCTCTCCCCAACACTCCACCACCTCGTCCCTCATCCATCATCCTTTTCAGCCAACATGCCAAACATGTGACCACTTTTACATATCCAATCCTCTCAACTTATGCTTGTCACCAGAAATCTCTTCGCTGAATGTAAAATTGAGTGTTATCTGATTCATTTTGCATGTATACAATCCAAATCGGATAAAAAATGATGTACATAATACACAAAAAGTTTAGTGGAATAGAAAACCAGGAAAGAAAGAAAGAGACAACAGAAGAAAATAAATAAG
The DNA here is from genome assembly GCA_001624995.1 of Puccinia horiana. Taxonomy (NCBI): domain Eukaryota; kingdom Fungi; phylum Basidiomycota; class Pucciniomycetes; order Pucciniales; family Pucciniaceae; genus Puccinia; species Puccinia horiana. The sequence goes on from LWDY01000011.1 coordinate 446,279, forward strand.
AAACAAGATAAGGAACAACAAGGTGAATCGAGATGAGAAAACCAAGAGAAAGATACCCCCTTAGGCAACCTGATGGGCAGAACTCTCAGCACCAACTTCAGGGGTCACACCCTGAGCATCCGGCTACATATCATCTTCTTCATCAATTGTATCCAAACGTTCCTCATTAGTTTCCCAATGGTTGTTGCGCATGATTCCCTGCTCCTCAAAGTTAAGAAGCTCCAAGGCATCGTCAATCAATTCAATTTTGCAGGCCGTGAGCTTTGCCTTGATAGGCATAATTGTTTGAAACCACAGAGGATCCGATGAGTTGTGCTGGGTCCTTGTTTTCTTCCACATCATCCATCCAACAAAGCATTAGTTTCTCGTGCCAATTTAAGTGATCCTTGATCTCTGAGTCAAGGAATTGAAGCTTGCTTCTGACAGGGAAGTGGGGCAGAATCCGGGAAAAGGTCTGATCACATGTGGCAAAATCTGTAGCAAGGAATAAAAATTAGCTGATGGACGGGAGGCATGCATGTAAGTGAAACTGACCTATATGGGCCACGGTTTTATTAATCTGGCAATGTTGCTCATGTTCCCATGAAATATATTGGTCCAGCTCTTGGCTAAGTAGTTCCACTTCTTCCTCAACTCGATCAAGAATCAACACCGCCTTGATACCGCTTCGGACGAGAGGGTGCCCAAGAGTGGTAGAAAAGACCGTCATTCCATAGGGGGTCGTCAAGATCCATCTGGAGGAATGATGAGTACATGAGGTCATAATTTTCAGGTAGCTTGAGACGGGCCAGATCATGTTTCTTCAAGTAATCTTATTGACACTGATTGAATCATTTAATAGCCTTCTCTACAGGACCCTTGCGGCATGAATGCGCTCCTTCAACCGGGTCCCCAAGATGTTGCCGGAGGTGGCATTCATCAACGGCTGTCTCTCCGATTGGACATTGACAGCATGGGAGTATAGATCTGTTTCTGCCTTCCAGAGGAGGCTCAACATACCGCTCTCGGTTTTGCGCGTACCTTGGAGAGTTTCATAATTTGCGCCCAAAGACATCACCAATCCCCGTTGAGCTACCTCACAGCTATCTAAAGAAGCAAGCAGCTCATCTGCCTCCACCTAGTTAGTTGGCCACTTCCCGTGTATCAATCGATCACTGTAATAGTAATAGGCCCCGTTTTGTTTTTAATTTTGGAATTAAGCTATGTACAACACTAGCACTTACCAGTAACCTTCCAAAATTTCCTTGTTTTCAAAGAACTGTGCAAGATCCTTTTTCCCTTGTTCTTCTTCATCACTTTTTTCCTGAGCCAGGCCTATTCGCACTTGATCCTTCCATTGTGCCCAAAAGAACTCCACATTATAATTGACCTCGCTGCCTATGTGAGAATTTGGAGAGTCACACAACTGTGTCACCACTTTTACTTCGGAATCACATCGTTCCAGCGCCCTTTCGAACTTCTTGCGCAGCCAGGCAACTAAATGTAAAGAAAAATGTAGTTAGTTTGTGTGAAAAGGAGACTAGAAGCCACTCAATGAAAACTTACTGAGGTTTTTGATACTTTGAGAGTTTTGATATTTGCACCAATGCGCGAGTGCAGCCAGGCAATTATTCCTTGTGGCATATCGTAATGGACTGATCTGTGCGGATAATTCCGACCATAGACGCTTGCATGACTCCCCCTCTGACATCGTGGGTTGTATCTAATTTGGCATGGCCATTCGTGAACATACACATGGAAAATCGAAGTTCCAAACATGAAACGCTCTGCAGATTCTGGAAATATGAGATGTGAAGCATTCCATGACACAAGGATGGAATAAATAGAGAGAGAAAGAGAATCTTTGTGTACCAACTTGATGAATTTATCTCACGAGCAGCCTATGTCATAAAGTATGCCAACTGAGCAATCGGGCTCAATACCCACCAAAAGACGTTTCAATATTGCCAAAGGCAAGAAACAATTTTTTCCGGTTGCATGTATGTTCACCAAGTAAATAACTGAATCGTGTTGGCAACAAGAGCCCATGAACCCAGTGTTGTCGCAAGCCTTCCACGTTGTTTCATTGTGAGTGTCATTTGCTGCCTTGTGGGATTCTACACAGAGATCATCCTAAGACACAAACTTGTAAGCTAGCTATGCAACACGGTGTGATCCAAAACATCACTTACTTTTTTGGGGACCTTGTGAATTTTCTCTTGTTCAGATATGTACATGTTAACTTCGGCCAAGTAGCTTGGCTGGATAAATATATTGGGGGTGACCAAGGGGACATGATTGTTACTGGCTAATTTTTGGTGTCGGTGCTGGAAATTCCCATCCAACAAGATGATGAGCCAATTGTTGACCGATTCAAGTTGGTTGCTACCTGTGTGCATGCTACGGCCAAAACAAACCAGACAAGTTCCAGAGGCCAACTTTTGTAGAGTGTTTAATTGAAGTGTGCTATTGATGAGCTCTCGGTAGACTAAAATTGCCGATGAGAAACACACCCCTTAATCAGTTTCTTTTCCACAGTGCAAAGCGGACAAAAAAGCCAACATACCTTCTGCCGCTTAGCATTCCAGAGTACCTGTGACCTTTCCTCGCCAAAGGCTCTATGTGTTTCAGTGAAGGCCATGATGTGGACGTTCGAGTGGTGCCAGGAAAAGTTATGGTACGCAAGTAGTCGCATCAAAAAGCTGGTTGTGGGATTAAGAGGAGAGCTAGGGAGGAATCCTTCAGTAAGCATGAAGACCGACTGTGGCATGCAGCCACAGAAATCCAACTGGACTCGTTGCTGCCCTTCAGGTCATTTGATGGTTCACAGAGTGGTTAGGTCAGCAGATATTGAACCGGCAATCTCAAGAACCTACCAGCAATATCCACAAAGTCCACATATCGTGCATTCCGAGGTGCATTTGAGCCACATTTGCAAAAGCTTCTTGCATAGCTTTTGAAGGAATCCTGGTTAGTCCAGTTCTCGGTCATCAATTTGAGTCACAGGTAAGTGCTAAACAATTTTGTCATGACAATCTTCCAATTTCTTGCCCGTACTTCGTTGATGACTCTTCGATCATGGGACCGTAGGGCTTCCCAATCCTCAGGATCGACGACTTGTTGAGTTATGGGTTCTAGTGACTCACTTGACTCAACTGTCCATGGTATGGACTGCCATATTGATTGGGGGTTGTTTTGTGTTGAGTAATCAGCAGCCGATTGCTGGGACTCCATACTGTCATTTGGGAGCAGGTCGTGCAGGTAGTCGTCAGGAGGGGGATCTGCTAAGTTGAAGGACAGAGTCACAGTTGGTTTGGAGATAGGGGTGCCGGATTGGAGTGACCTCAGAACTAGTCGCGAGCACTCGTCGCGGGAAGCATGCTCAAGTCTTCTTTGCTTTTTCCAGGCGGATTCGTGTTTGAAGGGGATAGCTTGGCCAATACAAGTCATAATGACAATCTTTTGTACTGGTAAAATAAAAATAGATGGGTGATTAGCAGGAAAACCTCTGGGAAAATGAAAGGAAATCCACAAACTGATGTCCTCTGCCCAATTGGTCCAATTTTGCGATACTGATACTGTTAATCACAATAGGCTGGCTCTTGGTGGTGCGTGCAGTGATGAAATGATAAAATAATAGAGTCTGTGATGAGTTACAACACAAGTTGTTCTGAATTATTTGTTCAGTTTTTGTGTTACTTACATGGGTTGTGTTGAGGTTTACCTGATCTCTGTTGTACTTGATCTGTTCAAGTGTTGGGTGTGTAAAAAGTGTGTAAGGGTTTTGTTTCGGTTGGTGTAAGGTGAAGTTCAACTTGGTGGACTTGGGCAGGATCTGGTGGTTGGACCAAAAAAAAAATTTGCGGTACTTGCCAGATTTGAGGGATTGATAATTTGGCCTCAAAGCATCCTTGGAGGACCCTTCTTGCGCGGGTGGCTTGTATACTTCCTGGTAGGTTTATAAGGACCAGTCAGGTGCAGTCTGTAGAGTCTCGGGGACTTGGAAGGTTCCTCCCAGTCATCAAGACTGTGGAGTCTTGATGACCAGGAGGAATCCTCCCAGTCATCGAGACTGTGGAGTCTCGATGACCAGGAGGAATCCTCCCAGTCGTCAAGACTGTAGGTTCTTGATGACTAGGAGGTTTTCTCCCAGTCATTGTATGTAAAAACAAAAACAAAATGAAAACAAGGATTTGCCACGGCAAACACCACGGCAAACTCCGGCGAAGTTTGGCCACGGCAAACTCCGGCAAAGGTTTGCCGGAGATTTCCTTTGTTTGCCGGAGAATTTTCTCGGGTGGTGCACACCGATTGAGACAAGCTGGTATGTACCAGCTTGACAGGCAGGCAATCCTGCTTGCCAATCTGGTATGCGCCAGCTTGACGGGCAGGCAACCCTACTTGCTGAGTGGTACATACCAGCTTGACAGTTATGCTTGTCTTCTCTCCAAGGTGGGAACATATGTACCAGCTGCTAGCCAACCTGGTATGTGCCAGCTTGACGGGCTGGCAAGCCTACTCACGGAGCTGGTACATACCAGTATGATGGGTGAGTAGGCTTGTCTACTTGTCAAGCTAGTATTTACCATCTTGACAGGAAGTGCAAGCCTGCTCGCCGTATGTACCATCTTGATGGGCAGGGCAAGCCTGCTTTCCAACATGGAGTACGCCAGCTTGACGGGCAGGCAAGCCTACGCTGGTACATTAGGCTTGTATGTTCGTCAAGCTGGTTACTAGCTGCCTTTGCTGCAAGTGCGCAAAAGGTTTTTGCCGAAGGTGCGGAAAACTTTTGTTGGATTTTGCCACGGCAAACACCTGCAAAGGTTTGCCACGGCAAACTGTTGGTGCAGTTTGCCACGGCAAACTCCGGCAAGCTTTTGCCAGAGATTTCCATTCTTTCCCTTTGCCAGCCTTTGTTTGCCGGAGAATCTTCTTGGGAGGCAAACTTCGGCAAAGATTTACTGGGGTTTGACCAGGCAAATTCCAGCACAGAATTTCTGGGGTTTTGTTGGAATTCTCAACTCCTGCCCTTAGGAGTCTTTTTTTCTTATTCATTTTATACTCTCTCATTCAATATCTCAATGCCCTTGTTCCCACAAGTTGTCCACCTTGTTTATAGCTTTATTGTGCACTAGTTCCTGATAAATTAAACCTCATCTGTTCAGTCTCAAACAGGTCCTTCAGAGAGCCTTTTCACCCTCTCTAACTTCCCACTCAATAGCTAATGGGCCATTTTAACCCCCTCTAGCCAAAGTGGTCTACTTCATCCTTGACTCTTATTACTCATGAAGACTCTAAATTCTAACAGGTTTTCCCAGGCAAACTCCAGCATAGAATTGCTGGGGCTTGCCCAGGCAAACTTCAGCAAAGATTTGCTGGGCTTTGCCCAGGCAAACTTCAGCAAAGATTTGCTGGGGTTTGCCCAGGCAAACTTCAGCAAAGATTTGCTGGGGTTTGCCCAGGCAAACTTCAGCAAAGATTTGCTGGGGTTTGCCCAGGCAAACTTCAGCAAAGATTTGCTGGGGTTTGCCCAGGCAAACTTCAGCAAAGATTTGCTGGGGTTTGCCCAGGCAAACTTCAGCAAAGATTTGCTGGGGTTTGCCCAGGCAAACTTCAGCAAAGATTTGCTGGGGTTTGCCCAGGCAAACTTCAGCAAAGATTTGCTGGGGTTTGCCCAGGCAAACTTCAGCAAAGATTTGCTGGGGTTTGCCCAGGCAAACTTCAGCAAAGATTTGCTGGGGTTTGCCCAGGCAAACTTCAGCAAAGATTTTCTGGGGTTTGCCCAGGCAAACTTCAGCAAAGATTTGCCGGGGTTTGCCCAGCCAAACTTCATCAAAGATTTGCTGGGGTTTTCCCTGGCAAACTTCAGCAAAGATTTGCTGGGGTTTGCCCTGGAAAACTTCAGCAAAGATTTGCTGGGGTTTGCCCTGGAAAACTTCAGCAAAGATTTGCTGGGGTTTTCCCAGGCAAACTTCAGAAAAGATTTGTGCAGACCCCAGAAAATCTTTGCTGAAGTTTGCCTGGGCAAACCCTAGAAAATTTTTGCTGAATTTTGCATCGGCAAACCTCAGCAAAGCTTTTCTGAAGTTTTCCAGGACAATACCCAGCAAATGTTTGCTGAAGAAACCCCAGCAAATCTTTCTGAAGTTTGCCGGGGAAAACCCCAGAAAATCTTTACCAAAGTTTTCCAGGACAAACCCAAGCAAATCTTTGCTGAAGTTTGCCAGGGCAAACCCCAGCAAATCTTTGCTGCAGTTTGCCTGGGCAAACCCCAGCAACTCTTTGCTGCAGTTTGCCTGGGCAAACCCCAGCAAATCTTTGCTGCAGTTTGCCTGGGCAAACCCCAGCAAATCTTTGCTGGAGTTTTCCTGGGCAAACCCATTGACACTTGGATGAACTTCTTGTCAAACTATCAAGACTTTTGCTGCCTGAAGCAAACACTGGGGATGGTCTGAAATCTAAACTCTCTCCAGCTAGTTTCCTCACTCTCAACATTCATTACCATCACTCAATCAATCCCCTTTATACTTTGACTCACCTGACTCCTTCCTTCCTTCATACATCCACTCACCTGACTCTTTGCCTTCCTCAACATTTAACCCAGCCCTTCTCACTCTCCTAAAACTCATCAACACCCTTCTTTGTTTCCTATTTTCTTCTTTCTATCTTTTTTCTTTTTCTTTCTTATCATTCTTATCTATCATCTAAACTCCAACTTATCAAAATCAAACCCTCAATAAACTCTCGGATCACTTTGACTAACACTTCTTGAACCTCATCCTCAAAACTCCAACTTGCTGAGAATTGAAACCAAACATCTCAAACCGAATCAATTAACTGATCCTTTTTGTCTTGTTGTCTACCTCTTGTCTTTGTCATCTTAATCTCAGTTTTCTGTCTCCAAGTTCTTATAAACTTCTCAGGGTATGCTTACTGTTTTCTTGTTTCAAACTTTTTGTATCCTCTTTCTATATTCTGACTCATACTTTGTTTTCAGTTCTGTTTTTTGTTTCCAATCAATTTCAATTCAAGGTCCTTTGAAACCCCAGCAAATCTTTGATGAAGTTTGCCTATGAAAGCTCCACCAAATCTTTGCTGAAGCTTGCCTGGGAAAACCCCACCAAATCTGTGCTGAAGTTTGCCCGGGCAAACCCCAGGAAAACTTTGGGGAAGTTTACCTGGGCAAACCCCAGAAAATCTTTGCTGAAGTTTGCATGGACCAACCCCCGTAAATCTTTGCTGAACTTTGCATGGGAAAACCACAGCAAATTTTTGCTGAAGTTTGCCAAGGCAAACCCCAGCAAAGTTTGCCAAGGCAAACCCCAGAAAAGTTTGCCAAGGCAAACCCCAGAAAATCTTTGCTGAAGTTGGCCAGGGCAACCCCCATCAAATCTTTTCTGAAGTTGGCCAGGGTCAACACCAGCAAATCTTTGCTGAAGTTTTCCTGGGCAAACTCCCTAGAATCTCTGCTGAAGTTTGGCAGGGCAAACCCCAGAAAATCTTTGCTGGAGTTTGCCTGGGCAAACCCCAGCAAATCTTTGCTGGAGTTTGCCTGGGCAAACCCCAGCAAATCTTTGCTGGAGTTTGCCTGGGCAAACCCCAGCAAATCTTTGCTGGAGTTTGCCTGGGCAAACCCCAGCAAATCTTTGCTGGAGTTTGCCTGGGCAAACCCCAGCAAATCTTTGCTGGAGTTTGCCTGGGCAAACCCCAGCAAATCTTTGCTGGAGTTTGCCTGGGCAAACCCCAGCAAATCTTTGCTGGAGTTTGCCTGGGCAAACCCCAGCAAATCTTTGCTGGAGTTTGCCTGGGCAAACCCCAGCAAATCTTTGCTGGAGTTTGCCTGGGCAAACCCCAGCAAATCTTTGCTGGAGTTTGCCTGGGCAAACCCCAGCAAATCTTTGCTGGAGTTTGCCTGGGCAAACCCCAGCAAATCTTTGCTGGAGTTTGCCTGGGCAAACCCCAGCAAATCTTTGCTGGAGTTTGCCTGGGCAAACCCCAGCAAATCTTTGCTGGAGTTTGCCTGGGCAAACCCCAGCAAATCTTTGCTGGAGTTTGCCTGGGCAAACCCCAGCAAATCTTTGCTGGAGTTTGCCTGGGCAAGCTCCACCAAATCTTTGCTGGAGGTTGCCTGGGAAGACCCCAGAAAATCTGTGCTGAAGTTTGCCCTGGAAAACCCCAGGAAAACATTGCTAAGTATGCCTGGGAAAACCCCAGGAAATGTTTGTTGAAGTTTGCATGGGCCAACCCCCCCAAATCTTTGCTAAACTTTGCATGGGAAAACCCCAGAAAATCTTTGCTGAAGTTTGCCAGGGCAAACCCCAGTCAATTTTTGCTGAAGTTTGCCAAGGCAAACCCCAGCAAACCTTTGCTGAAGTTTGCCAAGGCAAACTCCATCAAATCTTGGCTGAAGTTTTCCAAGGCAAACCCCAGTCAATGTTTGCTGAAGTTTGCCAAGGCAAACCCCACTCAATTTTTTCTGAAGTTTGCAATTTTTGCTGAAGTTTGCCAGGGCAAACCCCAGCAAATCTTTGATGAAGTTTGCCTGGGCACACTTCAGGAAATCTCTGCGCCACCCAAGAAAACTCTCCATAAAACGTTCCCTGGCAAACAAACGCAGAAATAGGAAAACAACAGCAATCTCCGGCAAAATCTTGCTGGAGTTTGCTGGTCAAGTTTGCTGTGGCCACACTTTGCTGAAGTTTTCTGTGGCAAACTTTGGTGGTGTTTGCGGTGGCAAACCTTTGCCGGTGTTTGCCATGGCAAACTCCACCAAAAGTTTGCTGGTGTTTGCAGCGGCAATGGTGGCAAACCCTTTCTGGTGTTTGCTGTGGCAAACCCTTTCTGGTGTTTGCTGTGGCAAACCCTTTCTGGTGTTTGCTGTGGCAAACCCTTTCCGGTGTTTGCTGTGGCAAACCCTTTCCGGTGTTTGCTGTGGCAAACTCCACTAAAAGTTTGCCGCTGCTGTCAGGATTTCAGCTTCTGTGCTCGCTGTGTGTGCTGCGCGCAGTTCCGTGCCAATTCCCCGGCAACTCATCTGTTGAACTTGTGGAGCTCCGACCCCTTTTCTCACCTCATGTAGAACAAATCACTCCGATAATCTTGCAAACACCGACTCAGTCACTCTATGTTGTCGTCACACTCGAGGTCTCACCGCTGCCAAAGTCTAGAGCATCGGTACTTGTCTTTTCCTTCTTTCTTCTCTTTTTCATTCTTCTATTGTAGTGTGTTTCATTTTCTGATCTTTCCTCATGTAGTCTCAGTCTTTGTGAGTTGTGGGGTGGATTTTCTTTTTATTCTTCTTTTGTTCTAAGTCTCCTCTTATCAAACCATCCCGGTCCTTTAGGTAAACCTCTTTCCTTGTTTTTCCTTTTCAGTCTCACTCTTGTTTTCCATGTTTGTTTTTCTTATTCTGAAATTTCATCTTTAGTTTTTGTCTCAAAATCTAAAAGCTGCAAACTCCACCAAAGGTTTGCCAGTATTTGTCGGGGCAAACTCCACCAAAAATTTGCCGTTGTTTGCCGCGGCAAAATCCACCACAAGTATGTTGTGGCAAACATTTGCCGGTGTTTTCCACGGCAAACTCCACCAAAAGTTTCCAGTGTTTGCCAAGGCAAACTCTGACAAACTTTTGGCCAAGGAAAACTCCGACAAAAGTTTGCCCTGGCAAACCAAGACAACTCAATGAGCAGGTTGACCCTGCTCACCGAGGCCACTCAGCGAGCAGGGTCAACTTGCTCACCCAGTCATCTTGGCGAGCAGGGTGAACCTGCTCACCCAGACTACTCGGCGAGCAGGGCCAACCTGCTCAAGAAGACAGTTTGGTGAGCAGGGTCAACCTGCTCACCAAGACCACTCGGCGAGCAGGGTCAACCTGCTCACCAAGACCACTTGGCGAGCAGGGCCAACCTTCTCACCAAGACCACTCGGCAAGCAGGGCCAACCTGCTCACCGAGACCACTCGGCGAGCAGGGCCAACCTGCTCACCGAGACCACTCGGAAAGCTGGGGCAACCTGCTCACCAAGACCACTTGGCAAGCAGGGTCAACCTTCTCACCGAGAACACTTGGCAAGCAGGGCCAACCTGCTCACCGAGAACACTCGGTGAGCAGGTCAACCTGCTCACCAAGACCACTTGGCGAGCAGGAGCAAACTGCTCACCAAGACCACTTGGCGAGCACGGGCAACCAGCTCACCGAGACCACTTGGCAAGCAGGGGCAACCTGTTCACGGAGACCAGACCACTCAGTGAGCAGGTCAACCTGCTCAAGGAGACCACTCAGCAAGCAGGGTGAACCTGCTCACCGAGACATTTTGGTGAGCAGGGTCAACCTGCTCACGCCGAGACCACTTGGCAAGCAGGGTCAACCTGCCCACTGAGACCACTCAGCAAGCAGAGGAAACCTTCTCACCAAGACAACTCGGTGAGAAGGTCAACCTGCTCACCGAGACAACTCGGTGAGAAGGTCAACCTGCTCACCGATTCTACTTGGTGAGCAGGGTCAACCTGCTTACCGAGACTACTCTGTGAGCAGGTTCAACCTGCTTACCGAGACATCTCGGTGAGCAGGGTCAACCTGCTTACCGAGACATCTCAGTGAGCAGGTTCAACCTGCTTACCAAGACCTCTCGGCGAGCAGGTTCACCCTGCTCGCCGAGTGGTCTTGGTGTGAGCAGGTTGACCCTGCCCAACAAGTGGTCTTGGTGAGCAAGTTGCCCCTGCTCCCCAAGTGGTCTCGGTGAGCAGGTTGACCTGCTCACCGAGTGGTCTGGTCTCGGTGAGCAGGTTGCCCCTGCTCGCCGAGTGGTCTCGGTGAGCAGGTTGCCCCTGCTCGCCGAGTGGTCTCGGTGAGCAGGTTGCCCCTGCTCGCCGAGTGGTCTCGGTGAGCAGGTTGCCCCTGCTCGCCAAGTGGTCTCGGTGAGCAGGTTTCCCCTGCTCGCCGAGTGGTCTCGGTGAGCAGGTTGCCCCTGCTCGCTGGGTGGTCTCGATGAGCAGGTTGCCCCTGCTCGCCAAGTGGCCTTGGTGAGCAGATTCACCCTGCTCACCAAGATGAGGACAAGGGCACCTGAACACAAATAATGCATCAAAGGCAGGGTCTTGCCTTTGCTCAGGGGGTGATGCTTCACAATGATGAGCAAAGGAGAGGTGGCCATCCATGCTATAACAAGCACTGGCTGTGCCACCCTGAGCACTGAAATAAACTGTTTGTGATATCAGAAGTCAGGCTGGATAGTAGGTGGATAAAAAACCAGACTTGGCCTGATGTCACTTGACACCAACTGATAGTGAATTTTTCCTGGTGGCTGGGGTTTGCCCTGCCAAACTTCAGCAGAGATTCTTGGGAGTTTACCCAGGAAAACTTCAGCAAAGATTGTCTGGTGTTGACCCTGGCAAACTTCAGCAAAGATTTTCTGGGGGTTGCCCTGGAAAACTTCAGCAAAGATTTGCTGGGTTTTGCCTTGGCAAACTTCAGCAAAGATTTGCTGGGGTTTGCCTTGGCAAACTTCAGCAAAGATTTGCTGGGGTTTGCCTTGGCAAACTTCAGCAAAGATTTGCTGGGGTTTGCCTTGGCAAACTTCAGCAAAGATTTGCTGGGGTTTGCCTTGGCAAACTTCAGCAAAGATTTGCTGGGGTTTGCCTTGGCAAACTTCAGCAAAGATTTGCTGGGGTTTGCCTTGGCAAACTTCAGCAAAGATTTGCTGGGGTTTGCCTTGGCAAACTTCAGCAAAGATTTGCTGGGGTTTGCCTTGGCAAACTTCAGCAAAGATTTGCTGGGGTTTGCCTTGGCAAACTTCAGCAAAGATTTGCTGGGGTTTGCCTTGGCAAACTTCAGCAAAGATTTGCTGGGGTTTGCCTTGGCAAACTTCAGCAAAGATTTGCTGGGGTTTGCCTTGGCAAACTTCAGCAAAGATTTGCTGGGGTTTGCCTTGGCAAACTTCAGCAAAGATTTGCTGGGGTTTGCCTTGGCAAACTTCAGCAAAGATTTGCTGGGGTTTGCCTTGGCAAACTTCAGCAAAGATTTGCTGGGGTTTGCCTTGGCAAACTTCAGCAAAGATTTGCTGGGGTTTGCCTTGGCAAACTTCAGCAAAGATTTGCTGGGGTTTGCCTTGGAAAACTTCAGCAAAGATTTGCTGGGGTTTGCCTTGGCAAACTTCAGCAAAGATTTGCTGGGGTTTGCCTTGGCAAACTTCAGCAAAGATTTGCTGGGGTTTGCCTTGGAAAACTTCAGCAAAGATTTGCTGGGGTTGGCCCATGAAAACTTCAGGAAATATTTTCTGGGGTTTGCCCTGGCAAACTTTACCAAAGTTTTCCTGGGGTTTTCCTGGGAGAACTTCAGCACATATTTGGTGGGGTTTGCCCCGAACTTAACCAAGTCCCACACTCCGGGGAGCCCGGAGGGATAACCCTGGGACTGTGCCTCCCTCGCCAGCAGGAATTATGATTTATCCACACAATTTGGTGTGAGCTATATGAGCAACTAGCCGCTCTTTGATGCCTCATATCTTCTTCTAAACTCATCGCATTCTCAAAAACTTAAAACCAGTAGAAAGCTGAGATGCCAGCAATCATTCTTTTTTTTTTTTTCATAATTTTTACCCATCTCAAGTCGGACATCCAGATAAACAAAATGACAGGTCTCTCATATGTTTTTGGGTATTCACTTTATAAAGAGCTAGGTGCCAAATCAAAAAAAGAAAAATTATGAGGTTAATTTTAAAGGGAAGGAGGGGGATTTTTTTAACCAACCTTGTACACAATGTAGCCTAGAACCTGGCCTTTGTTTTCCTTCTTCTGGTTTTGTGATAGGATGAGAAATGTAAGAGTTATGAAGGCATGAAGAAATTGCTAGCCAAATGTGGCATACCACTCGGGCCAAAATTTCGACATAACTCACAAGTCCCGCTGGCGCAGTGTGGTAAGCCAATCCTAAACACATATCCAGCACACCTCTATTCCACCTGTCACACATCAACAAGGACTTTACCCACTCATCTCAGCTGTCACACAACACCATGGACTGCAGTCATTCTTCACACCTGTCACATAAAAATCAAAACTTGGATATATTTCATCAACAAGCAATCACACATCAAGTACAAATCACAAGACAATCACAAGACACATGACAGCTCAGCAACACCCAGAACCCAGGACATACAACAACTACAAGTTTCACCAATGGAAAGTATCATACCCCCCTCACTCTTATATTCCTCTTCAGACTTTTTTTATCCCAAATCAGTATCCTAAACCACAGTAACAGTTGCCTCCTTGTGGCATTCTACATACATAGGCTTCCTTCCCCACCATTTCCATGGTATACACCACAGTCCTTTGTTTCACTTCCATGGCATACTCAACAGCCACTTGTTTCATCTCCTTGGTTTCAGCCTTGTTCCTCTTTGGTCATACTTTGTCCACATATGGTGTCCTCATTTGTTCATTACCTTGTTCCCTAACAACTATTAGAAACATTACTAGGCCTGGTCATTATTACTTAAACCTTTTCAATTATAATCATTTAGCAGCATTGATTAGCCTTGGTCACAGTCTTATTAGAATATTAGTTGGGGCTGGCTAAAACCACACCCCATTTTTTCTAAAAGGACGCCCCGCAAGGCTTCCTTTGGCATGCACACCCCAACCAAGGCATGCACCCCTCTGTAAGCCACATTTTGGGTGTGCAGAGGAGTGGAGGCCTTGTTCGGGGTGTGCACTCCCCAGACAGGACCCGATGGGCTCAGTGACCCACCACTGGGTCCTGCGTCAGGTCATGCACGCCTCAAGTTGAGGTGTACATTCCCATGCTCAAGCCGGGGCCTACACGGCTATGCACGCCCCGCCTTGGGCAAATGAGGGTGTGCCCGGTTTTGCACGCCTCAATACAAGGAGACAGCAGGGAGAGGGTGCACTCTCCTCTCATCCCTCCAGGACCGATTGGTCTTGGAGGGATAGGGAGAGAGTTCTCTTTCCTTATCCCTCCAAGATCTTCTTGCAGGCAAAATCCTCACAGGACTTTAATTCAGGCAAACTCCTCACCGGAGTTGGCAGGCAAACTCCTTACAGGATTTTTAAGGCAAACTTCTCACAGGATTTGGCAGTGCAGACTCCTCACAGGATTTTGCTGTGCAAACTCCTCACAGGAGTGTTTGATTTAGGGCAAACTAAAGTTGAATTGATCAGAGAAAGACACAAATAAACCAGAGAGAAAGAGACAAATGAACAAAACAGAGAATGGAAAGAGAAATTCCTAAAGGATTGAGTTGGTATGCTGAACATCAAGGATGATGAGGAGAAACACTTAAAAATAGAACAAAAAAACAAAACCACCACACTACGCAGAGACTAAGACTGAAGCAAAACAAATCAGTATGAGAATGGAGAGAAAGAAAGGGAAGTAATAAAAGGAAATTAAATAATACCAAAGCTTGAGTAACTGGGTTCTGATTGATCTTGAAGTTTGAGCTCGAAGGATGTTGAGTTGAGTTGTGAGCTTAAGTAGTCTGGATGATTTGGTTCCAGGTGGAGATGAGGAAAGTTCAACAGGGACAAAGTTTCCTGACGTTTAGTTGGTGACTACAGGGGCAGCACTGTGAGTGGCCCACGGGCTGCGAGCGTGAGGCACTCTTGGATTCAACAAGAAGTTTACAGTGCAAACTCCTCACAGGGGTTTGCAGTGCAAACTCCTCACAAGAGTTTGCAGTGCAAACTCCTCACAGGGGTTTACGGTGCAAAATCCTCACAGGAGTTTCCAGTGCAAACTCCTCACAGGGGTTTGAAGTGCAAACCTTCCAATGGGGTTTGCAGTGCCAACTTCCCACAAGAGTTTGCAGCCCCAAAATGGAGTTTGCTGGCAAATTCCAAACTGGAGCTTGCTGGCACATTCCACACTGGAGTTTGCAGGCAAATTTGCAAATGGAGTTTGCAGGCAAACTTCTCACTGGAGTTTACAGGCAAACTCCTCAATGGAGTTTACAGGAAAACTCCTCACTAGAGTTTGCAGGCAAACTCCCCACTGGAATTTCCAGGCAAACTCCACAATGGGGCTTGCGGGCAAACTCAACTGTGGAGCTTGAAGGCAAACTCCACAATGGAGTTTGCAGGCAAACCCCACAATGTATTTTGCAGGCAATCTCCACAATGGAGTTTTCAGGCAATCTCCACAATGGAGTTTGCAGGCAAACTCCACACTTGAGTTTGCAGGCGGACTCCACACTGGAGTTTTCAGGCAAACTCCACACTGGAGTTTGCAGGCAAACTCCACACTGGAGTTTGCAGGCAAACTCCACACTGGAGTTTGTAGGCAAACTCCATACTGGAGTTTGCAGGTGATCGGGGCCACAACAAACTCTGGGCAAAATTTGCCATGGAAAACACCGGGCAAGTTTTGCCACGGAAAACTCCGGCAAGCTTTTGCCGGAGATGGCTGTTGTTTGCCTTCTTCCCCCTGTGTTTGCCAGAAAATTTTCTCTGGTGGCACACACCGGTGGAAATGTTTTTATTGGTGGTGCCCATCCAATGAAATAAATTACATTGGTGTGAGCAAGCACCAATAAATTTGAATTCATCGATGCTGGCTCACACCAAAGTAATTGAATTCATCGGATGGGCCCACACCAATGAAATCATTTCCATTGGTGTGAGCCACCCAATTCTGATTTGCCTCGGCTGGTGGCCAACCGAGTTCATTTCATTGGTTGGCTACCACCGAGGTAATGAAACATTGGTGGCAAGTCAAACCGAGTCATCTTTCCTTGGTGGACACCAGGCAAGTTCATCTCGCCTGTCTACCAACCAATGATTGGAATTTCATTGGTTGGGAAGCCCCCCAAGGTTGCCTTGGGTAATCTGAAACCAAGTTTAACTCGGGGGGCAAAACCCTCCTTCTAGTTCAAACCAAGTTTGACTTGGATGCATATTGCATCGGGTCAAACTCATCCAATTTTAAATTGGTTGAGTGTAACCCAAGTTGCCTGGGTTACACCCAACCAAGATAATTATTCTGGTGGTGTGTTGAAGAATTTTCCTGCAAACTCCATTGAGGAGTTTGCCTGCAAACTCTGTTGAGGAGTTTGCCTGCAAACTCTGTTGAGGAGTTTGCCTGCAAACTCTGTTGAGGAGTTTGCCTGCAAACTCTGTTGAGGAGTTTGCCTGAATAAATGTATCAGCATGGAGTGTAGTAAAGGGATAAGCAATAATATAAACACGTGTGTTCAGATGAAGGATACTAATAAGAACCCACACACAAGAAACATAGGCACCTTTAATAAAATAGTGCACAGCTGGCTGAAGTTTAACACCTGATGTGATGTGTGCACCGTTTTTTATAAAAATGAGAGAATAACATATCTTGCCTCCCCCATTTCTTAAAAAAAGAGATCAAAAGGTCCTGAAAACTCCCTTGATCAGTTTGCCTGCAAACTCCCTTGAGGATTTTGCCTTCAGCAAACTCCCTTGAGGAGTTTGCCTTCAGCAAACTCCCTTGAGGAGTTTGCCTTCAGCAAACTCCCTTGAGGAGTTTGCCTTCAGAAAACTCCCTTGAGGAGTTTGCCTTCAGCAAAATCCCTTGAGGAGTTTTTCCCTTGAGGAGTTTGCCTGCAAACTCCGTGGAGGAGTTTGCCTGCAAACTCCGTTGAGGAGTTTGCCTGCAAACTCCGTTGAGGAGTTTGCCTGCAAGCTCCGTTGAGGAGTTTGCCTGCAAGCTCTGTTGAGGAGTTTGCCTGCAAGCTCCGTTGAGGAGTTTGCCTGCAAGCTCCGTTGAGGAGTTTGCCTGCAAGCTCCGTTGAGGAGTTTGCCTGCAAGCTCCGTTGAGGAGTTTGCCTGCAAGCTCCGTTGAGGAGTTTGCCTGCAAGCTCCGTTGAGGAGTTTGCCTGCAAGCTCCGTTGAGGAGTTTGCCTGCAAGCTCCGTTGAGGAGTTTGCCTGCAAGCTCCGTTGAGGAGTTTGCCTGCAAGCTCCGTTGAGGAGTTTGCCTGCAAGCTCCGTTGAGGAGTTTGCCTGCAAGCTCCGTTGAGGAGTTTGCCTGCAAGCTCCGTTGAGGAGTTTGCCTGCAAGCTACGTTGAGGAGTTTGCCTGCAAGCTACGTTGAGGAGTTTTCCTGCAAGCTCTGTTGAAGAGTTTGGAGTTTGCAGGCAAACTCTTCACAGGAAAAACCTCATCAACCAGAGGGAAATCCTTCTGGTTGATGAGGTTGTTGTACCTCATTGACTGGAGGCAGTGGTGGGCAGATACGTTATGTTGCGTTACAGCAGGGTGATTGGAGAATGTAACTCTTTTGAAGTTATCCAAATCTCTTATTTTTGTAATGTAACTAAAAAAATGTTGTAATTTCAAGTAACGTAACTTGAAAAAAAAAGTTCTGGTAACGTAACTTTTTTTAGGGTGATATATTGTTGAAAAACATATTGCATATAGCTTAGTGGTTAATCAATCCCTCCTGGAAGATGCCAAAGGTGAGGTTGAGAGTTCAATCCTCATTCTGAAGCAATTTTGACCTGGCTTGCTGTGGAGGGCACCGTTAAAACGTGATCGTTTTCATATTGAGCACAATAAATCTTGCTCGTTGAACTCAACAATCAAAAATTAATACCTCTCCCAGAAAGTTACACTTAATTTATCCAAATTTGGGAAAGATGTACTGTAACCCTGGTTTTGCTGAAACAAGCTGGGAACGTAACTAGTAAAAAATAAGGGCTTTTCGCACAACAGATATCGTAACTGAATTATAGATATCTGTAACTGTAAAGGTTATGTTACAGTCAGAGAACGTATCTTCCCACCGTTGCTGGAGGTATTTCCGTCTGGTTGACAAGGTACAAATGCATCATCAGCCGGAGGAATTTTCCCTCTGGCCGATGATGTTTTTGTACCTCATCGATTGGAAGGAGGTTCTTCCAATTGATGAGGTACAACAACCTCATCAACCGGAAGGATTTCCTTCCGGTTAATGAGGTTTTTGTACCCCATCAATAGGAAGGAAGTCCTTCCAATTGATGAGGTAGCACGACCTCATCAACCTGAAGGTACTCCTTCCAATTGATGAGGTACAACAACCTGATCAACCAGAAGGAAGTCCTTCAAATTGATGAGGTGTTGTACCTCATCAGCCGAGAGGATATCCTTCTGGTTGATGAGGTACAACAACCTCATTAACCAGAGGGATTTCCTTCCAGTTTATGAGGCAAAACAATCTCCTCAACCAAAAGGAAATCCTTCTGGCTGATGAGTTTGTTGTACCTCATCAATGGGAAGGACTTCCTTCTGGTTGATGAGGTCATGGTACCTCATCAATTGGAAGGATTTCCTTCCTGTGGATGAGGTACAAAAACCTCATCAACCAGAAGGAAATCCTTCCAGTTGGTGAGGTTGCTGTACCTTATCAACCAGAAGGAAATCCTTCTGGTTGGTGAGGCTGCTGTACCTCATCAACCGGAAGGAAATCATTTTGGTAGATGAGGTACAAATTAAACATCAGCCGGAAGGATTTCCTTCCGGTTGATGAGGTTTTTGTACCTCATTAATTGGAAGGACTTCCTTCCAATCGACAAGGTGCAATCCGGTTGATGAGGTTGTTGTACCTCATCAATTGGAAGGACTTCCTTGTAATCGATGAGATATAAAAACCTCATCAGTCGGAAGGATATCCTTCTAGCTGATGAGGCATTTGTACCTACCAACCGGAATGAAATGGTTGATGAGACTCATGTACCTCATCAACGGGAAGGATTTTCTTCTGGTTGATGAGGTTCATGTACCTCATCAACCGGAAGAATTTTCTTCTGGTTTATGAGGTTCATGTACCTCATCAACTGGAAAGATTTCCTTCCGGTTGATGAGGCTCTTGTACCTCATCCGTCAAGCTGGTACCTACCAGCTTGACGGGCAGGCAAGCCTGCCTGCCGACCTCGTCATACCAGCTTGACGGGTGGGCTTGTCTGTTTGTCAACTTGCCGAAAGTCTGAAAAACATTTCCCACGGCAAACTCTGGCGAACCCCGGCAACCTTTTGCCGGAGATTGCCGCTGTTTTTCTTTGTCTGCCTTTGTTTGCTGGAGAATTTTCTTGGGTGGTGCACACCGATGAAATTGTTTTTATCAGTGGCGCCCATCCGATGAATTCAATTACATCGGTGTGAGCCAGTACCAATGAATTTGAATTCATTGGTGTTGGATCACACCAATGTATTTGAATTCATCGGATGGGTGCACACCAATGAAATCATTTACATTGGTGTGAGCCACTTATTCTGATTTTCATTGGCTGGTGGCCAACAGAGCTCATTTGCATTGGTTAGCTACCACCGAGCATATGAACCATTGGTGGCGAGTCAAACCAAGTCTTCTTTCCTTGGTGGACGCCAGGCGAGTTCAGCTTGCCTGTCTACCAACCGATGATTGAAGTTTCATCGGTTGGGCAGCCCCCCGAGTTTTCCTCAGGTTCTCTGAAGCCGAGTTTAACTCGGGGGGCAAAACCCTCGCGTGAGTTCAAACCGGTTTAACTCGGATGCATATTGCATCGGGTCAAACTTGTTGTAACCTAGGGTTAGGTTAAGGTTCTCACCAAGACTCAAGCCCCTCTATGTGTGTGAAGAATGAAACCTCACAATCTTCGTAATAAAACGACAAAGAACAAAGACTATTAGTCTTTAAAACTCAACCAATTTAAAATTGGTTGAGTGTAACCCAAGTTGCCTGGGTTACACCCAACCAAGGTGATGGTAGTGGGCAACTAATGTCAGAGATGATGTAGAGGACACGCAGGTGGTTGGTGAAGAGGATGTGGAAAGGGAGTCACCAAGCCAATTTTCAGTTCCTTTACGACGGTTGATTCTAAATGTGGGACCGCCGCTGGTGCCAAACAACAGTCCGGAGGCTTCTCCAAATAATTTGCCAGTTGAAAGCGATTCGTCTACATTAGATGAAATTCAGCAAGTAAATCCTATCAGACGATCGAATAGACTGATGAATCTAGATAGAATCAACTACGCTTTTCATGTGTGTGATGAGGTTTCGGCACCAGCTTTTGCGTTTGCGGGTATGATTGAATTGAATGGAATTCCACGAACCTACAAGGAGTCTCAGAAAAATGTTGATTCAGCAAAATGGACGGCTGCTTGTGATAAAGAAATCAGTTCAATGTCGTCAAAAGGTGTTTATGATCTAGTTACTAGAGCAACTCACAACAAGGTGGTAGGCGGCCGTTGGCTGTTCAAAATCAAATCGGATACCAATGGGGTAGTAACCAAGTGGAAAGCCCGTTATGTTGCTAAGGGTTATTCTCAAATTGAAGGGACAGACCACGGTGAAACTTGGGCACCAACTGGAAAGCCAGTGTCTCTTTGTCTGCTGATTTCAATGGCTGGGAGATCCATCAAATGGATGTGGTAATGGCTTTCTTGAATTCTGATGTTGAAGAAGAAATCTATTTGGAGCAACCGGAAGGGTTTGTGAAGGATAACAAAAGGGATAAAGTTTGGAGGTTGCAAAAGGCAATCTGTGGTTTGAAGCAAGCACCGAGGATGTAAATTGATTTCTGACTTGGGTGGGATTTGAGAGGTCGCTGTGTGATCCGTGTATCTACTCGAGGAGGGATGGTGATGATGTGTATATGCTGTATGTACATGTGGATAATTTGATCATAACAGGAACAAACATTTAGAGGTTCAAGAAGTAACTTGGTCAAAGGTGGGAGATGGAGGATTTGGGTATGGCGGACAGTATCGCAGGGATTCAAGTGAACAGAAAGAGTGCTCACTGTTACACATTGAATCAGCGGCACATGACACAGACAGTCATTGAAGAGTTTGGAGCATCAGATGCGCCGGTAACTGCGACTCCTTTGCTAGTAACAATGACTCTACTTTTGGCAACAACTGAAGAGAATTTTGCCTTCATGAAACTTGGTCTTCCATATCGGAGGAGAGTTTTCTCGCTTCTCTATCTGGCTCAGTGCACTAGGCCGGACATAGCCCATGTGGTGGGAATGTTGGCCCATTTCATGGACAAGCCGAATGTTTCACATTGGAAGGGATTTATTCATGTTCTATGTTATCTGAAGGGAAGCTCCTGGTGAAAGTGGGGAGGTGGAAGAAAACCAGAGTTGGTTTGTGCCTTTTGGGCTGGGTGCAAGGCCACTAGAAATTCAACAAGTGGTTATGTGTTTATGGTGGGAGGTGGTCTGCTGAACTGGAGGTCAAAACTTCCACAAACAGTGGCACTTTCCTCAACTGAGGCGGAGTACAAATCCACAACGGAAGTGGGGAAGGAGGCGGTTTGGCTTCTGGATTCAATGAAATTTCTCAACATGGACATTAATCAGCCAATCATATTACATTGTGACAATCTGTCAGTGATCCATCTAACATCTAAATCAATCTTTCATGCTAGAACAAAACACATTGAGATCCAGCATCACTGGATTCGAGAACTTGTAAAGGAAGGAAAAGTTAAATTGAAATACTGTCATACTGAAAACATGAAAGCGGATCTTCTGATGAAAATCCTGGGGAAGAAAGACTTCAAAAATTTGCATGACTCAATCGGAATTAAAATTATCAAATGATTCTATTTGATTGCGGGGGGGGTGTTGAATTCAATGAAATGTGCATTCAAATAGAATCTTCATTTGCTTTGTGTGTTCGTCTTCGATCTTCAAATGCATCAAGGCTCAAGCTCATCTCAAGTTTAGACATCGATTTCATTTCTCTTGTTGTTTTCTCTGGCTATGTTGTCACTTTCTTTGGTTTTTCATCATTCTTTTTGTGTATTTAAGATGCCTTTGTTGGCCAACTATGTCAGATCTTTTCTTATCAATTCGTGATAAGAAGAGTTCTGACATAGTAAGTCCTTATTAATATTCTCAAGTTGTGTTCTTTTTTTCTTCTTACTAATTTCCCTCTCTTTCTCTCAGATCATTACTCCTCAGGTGTGTTCTTACTAGAAGTGTTCCATTAGCTTGAGAACGACAACTTAAGTTGTCCTTACCTTTTTCCATCTTCAGTATCATCAAAAATTCCCTTTATTTACATGCTCTACCCCACAATTAAGCAAGAAACCTCCTTGACAGCTGGGTACCCAGCCATTGAGGATGTTTCTCCCTCAATGGCTGGGTAGTCTAACTACACCATGCTGTCAAGGAGCTTGCTTCTTTGATGGTTTGGTACAGTACCCAGTCATCGAGGAGGTTTCTTCCTCAATGGTTGGGTATGGTACCCGGCCATCAAGGAATATTCTGCCTTGATGGATAGGTAGAACCTGGCAACCATGACAGGTTCATCCTTGACGGTTTGGTAGATACCCGGCTGTAGTGGTGGTTGGGACCCCCGTTGCAGAGGTTGCTACCTCAACAGTTGGGAAATTCCCCAGCCATTGATGCTGTTTTTTCCTTGACGCCACGGTAGCTCCTAGCTATCCGGGAGGTTTGCCTCCTTGATGGCTGGGTGGGGTTTCCTATTTATAGAGAGGCAAGGTGTCTCCCACCTCGAGCAGGCATCTTTCCCCTCAGGACCTCAGGGTTAGGGTGATGCCTCCGTGGTTAAACCTGTATCCCTTTGCCAGTGTCTTAGTAGACTGGCTGGAGCAGACTGTGGTTCTTTCTGGTGACTAAGAACACCAGGCAGAACTATAGCAAAAAAAGAGGGTCTAGGGAAACCTTGGATCTTCTTTTTGTGAAAAACTCTGTTTATTAGACTTGGATATATCCCTGCAGAGTCCTGAGGTTTTCCTCAACAGCTCACACTATTTTTATCAGCTACTTGTTGTTGGCCGGTTGCAGTTCAATCCATCTCATGTAACCTCAAACTCCTTACAAGCGAGGTAAACATGTTAGAGGGTGAACTCACCTGGTGAAAGATACGTTTGGTTTGGGTGCCAATGGAGTTCACTCTGAGCTCTTGCAAAGATCTCTTGAGGTTATTTGCTCCTCAAACCGTCACTGCGGCCAAGGATACCGTTGTGGGACTCCTGTGCGACACTAAATGTATTATTTGGTGAAAAGATCCTCTGAGGGGGAAATAAATTGCTATTACAACTTACAGGTGGTTTGAAAGACCTGCCCCTCTAATGATACTATACAAATTTGTAAGAATCTCAAAATCAATATTTATAAAGATATGGCTGACTTCAAGATTGAGTTACTAAGTATAGCAGCCTCAATCAGACTTAGATCAACAAATCAATATTCTTGTAGACCTGTTATAACTTCTCATGACTATGGATAAGCAACCCAGTGGGATTGATTATGTGAAACTACAATACTTGTACTACTACTACTAAGCTGATGATGAGATTGGTAATGATATCTTCCTTAAACAATCTCTTGATAAGGCACTTCAATTAATACTTCACTCCTACTACTACTACTAATACTACTACTCCATAACAAAGATACCAAGAATAAGCTGCTGATGGCCAACTTATTGTTGGTATGATGGCTATAAGGCTAATAACAAGCTTCTCAAACTCTCACAATCACTCCTATCACTATCACACTACTTCACTACTCAAACTAACACTAACTAAATACAAATGCACCAATCACCTGATTGATAGCACAAGACCTAATAAATACTGCTCTTGGAGACTGATATATTGGTGGATGGATGGGTGACTCAACTTCACTGGGTAAGTGGGTGAGTGGAGATTCTGGCTGAGAGAGGCCCTCCTTTTATACTGAAGAGGGAGCCCAAATTTCTGCAGAGGAATCACTTTTGGCCTGGTACTTTTTGTTACATGTCTCAGCACTTTATGATGTTTCATTTAGTGCTTCAGCACAGCATTATGTCATTGTTGCTTGGAAACCAAGCCACAAAGAACGTGCTGGAACATTCCATTTTATACATACACACAATACTTACAGGATGGCACTTGTTTCAGGTGTCTCTGACTTGTTTCAAGCCTTGTGACCTGTCTCACCTAGTGCAACATGTTTCAACACTTGTTACTTGTCTCATCTCAAGCATCCTCCCAGCTGAATTTCTCTCAGGGTCTCTGCTCCTTCTTCCCTTTTTTCTCCTCACTCAAGTATTTCTTCCCTCCAAATCTTGAAATCCTAACTCCAAACCCTTATAAAGTACTGTACCCCCTGTGTAACAGGTAGTAAAACCTTATAACTGTCTTATCCTACTAACACTCCTCCTTCCTCAAATCCACATACCTACATCCTCTTCTGTTCCATCCCTAATAACACCACTCCTCCTCCTAAAACCTGATCCTATGTCCATCCCAGATGGTGATAAGTCAATGTCCTTGATTCCATACTGTCCAAGCTGTATCTCATTACTAATAAAACTACTTCCTCCTCTTCTACATTTTCCTGTGCATACATATATCCTATCACTATAGCTCTGCTGTGTGCTTTTGGCATCGTAACGGAAATAGATCACCACACCGTTCTGACCCTAATATATTCTGGCAGTCAGAATGGAACCTTCCAGATCATGAAGGTTGTCAATGAGGCACACCTCACAAAGCTTCAAGAGTTAAATACCCTCAGTCAGTTCATTGGACGGTATCACTCGTGTACAGGTGATGACAACAAAGCATCAAATATTGAAGATTTTGCGGCTGGCAATTTCCCCATATTCTCAACAACAATGGAATTGGGACTAGGCCAGAATCTCAAAAGAGTCCGATGTGTAATTCACATGGGCCGGGGTGATCCAGCAGCCATTGTTCAAATGGTAGGAAGATGTGGCCGTGGGGGGATGCTGGGCTGGCTTTAATGTTCATGGAAGCATCTTGGAAAAATGGAAAGAACCATGTGGATGAATTCAAAGAGCTGTCTAAGCAAGAAGACAAAGATTGAATGGATGTGTTGGCTGTTACGCCTCTATGCTTAAGAGTAGCCCTTACCGTTGACAACAAGTTGAGTAATCAATGCTCATTGACCTCAACGTATGTGCTGGCTAATATTCCATGTTTTGTAGACATGGTTATATTCCTTTTCAAACTGACGACATGTTCTATCGATCCAAGCAAGAAAGAGATATATCTATCGGATTCCCACCCTGAAACTTCTCTAATTGCAATCCTGAAGAGGCGGTGGCACTCATGAATGTAATCCAACAGATTAACATGTTGAACTTTGTCACCATCAAACCTCGCAAAGGATAGTTCAATCAAGATCATGACCGGTCAGTGGAGGGCCAATTTCAACTTCCTGGCCATTGTTGCAACCAATCTGCAGGTGCACTTAGTGGCAGAGTTTGTCATTTTCTACTTGGATGTAGTGGGTCCATCGGCCGAATTCCCAGCCGAGGTATTTTTTGGGAGCAAACATGCCCAGGCAGTTGTGGACAACATTTAACAGATCACTATAGCTGTTCCTCATGATCTAATCCTTCTGGAACGAGTTATTGGAGGTCAAGTTTGTGGGTTGGACAAGTCATTATCAAGCTGGATGGCAGGCCCAATATTCCAAGACTACCTTGAGAATCTGGCCGCCCATGATCAGTTTATAGATGAAGAATGCATTTGATTACAGAGATTCAAAGAGGCTCGCAGGAGGATGTTGTGGTGGGCAGTAGACTCAAAAGCCAGTCCACTGCCAAACACCTCACAAGAGCAAAAGAAATGATAAGTTTCTTCCACTAAATGTGTGTTTTTGATTTCCGGCAGTTCCACCAAATCCCCTTCAGGCGGCTTGTGATGCTTTCCAAGAACCACTCTAGGAAATATACACAAAGGTATTGAGATCTAGCAGATGGGACACTTACAATATGAAATATATTGGGGTGGCCTCATGCACCTTATCCATATGTGTGAGCATCTGATTGAAATTTTTTTTGGTAACAGGTTGTTTGGGCGGGATCCCCAAGGCCAAAAGAAACCGCCATGTGCCCGGATCACATCCAATTGTCTGATCTCCCGAATGGAAAATGAAGATTGACTGAGCAAAGTTCCATAACGTGTGAGCAGCACCTGGTATTGATAGGACATTATCCATACTTCCATGGTGGGAGCAAGCAGGGGTGTGGTGGTTCCGGTGGCTTTCAAATAAATTAAATGAGCCCAAATCCCCCTCAATAATCTGAACCTGTGAATGAAATTCCTCGGGTGTAAGACCGGATTACTGGATAAAAGCTGTAAACACATCACTAACACCCTGAGCAGAGTTATCAGAAGCAACCATAAGCTTCAGAATGGATATTTCTGCACCGGCTGGATCGAGGGGATGCACTAGAGGCTGATTTTGGTTCAAGGTGTGATTTTTTTCCACTGGCAGGGTGATGTACTGAAGTATCACACACGTGATTTGAGATTTAAGTGTGGATTCCCAGTGCTCCAAGCTAGCCCTGTTTATTGAGAAAATTTCCGGTTGTATGGTCAATTTTGAGGCTGAATGCAAGGATTTATTCAGGGCTTCAATCGTTAAATCAGCAGGATTGAGGGTACTTAAGATACTTGGAGGGAGTGAATGGATGTAACCCCAGGTACCATGGAACATCTGGCTCACATGGCCTACTGAGGCCATGTGCACCTTTTCTTGGAAATCCAGGTTGTCATAGCAGATATTGGGTGGCAGGATGGGCGAGTTTTCTCGTTTGAATTGGTCCTTCAACAACTTTTTGGCCTCTTTCCCCAGTGATTGTAAAGCCAAATGTGCAGTCTTGCACGAAGAACACAACCCAAGGTAGTTGAGGTAGCCACTGACCCTCTTGTTTATGCCTGCTGGAAGTAGCATGAGTGCATTTCTCAGCTGAAACATATTTTGGCGCCGATTGGTGGCATACGCAATCATTGCACATGTACTTCGGGCAATCTGCAATGAAATTTTAGCAGATCCCCAGAACATCAGGAATTTTCAATACTCACGGTTTCAGCACGCAACCGTCTACAGGCCAATGGATTGCTCAGCCTCAGCAGCGCACAACCATTGAATTCTTGTATGTCTTGAGGAGAAAGCTGGACAGTGTCTTTTGAGGCATTCTTGTTGTCCAAGGACCTGGTTGAATCTGAGTGTGGTGTGACCTCATCATGGGGGGAAAGGTTATCCTCAACATCATCCATTTCATTTTCAAGATTATCTTCCTGATCCTCAAGAGAATCTATCATATCCTCCAAGCGATCTCCCATCATTATACAGAGGAGAAGAGAGTGTAATAAAGGCATGCCTTCTGTAAGTGCTTGGTTGCACATACTCCAAGCGCTATTGGTGAAGAATTCTTTGGTTATTTCAGAAGAACTAATGTACGAGCCAAGCGGGTATTTTCCAGACCGCAGTTTCTGTCTGGAAACTATTGAGATTGCCTGAAATGGTAGGTAAGAAAAAATTTCAGTGTGGGGAGCCATGTCAGGTGATTAATTGCTGCCGCACAAACCTGTGACAATATGAAGTCCCCCCAATGACATCTCCCCTCTGTGTGTGCACATGTGCGATGTTGAAGTGAGCACAACATCTTCTTGGTGGAGTTCCATCCATAGTCGGTGCCCCAGAAACAACACCTGAACACAATGTTGATGACAGAGCTATCGAGGAAAGCTGTGATGAAGGTCTTAGGATTCAATTTGCAAGCTTAGATACAAGCACAAATTTCCTCTAATTTGCTCTCAATAGACCTCCTAGATTTAGTGGCTGGCATAATTGTAGTTGCATGCAAGCAGGCAGATATCTCGAGAAACCGTCGTGTCAAGTCAGCCTTGTGCCAGTCGCATCTAAATTTGATGAAAACTAGATGTGTGTATGGCAGTTGGTAGGGGGTGACCAAAACCGCTTAAAAACATGATTTTTTTTCCCCAAAGGGCCTGCATGCACCTGCATGAAGCTTTCAGCTGTATTTTAGACAATACAGCAGGCTATGGCTTACGTCTGAGCTTGTGAGAAGGGTTTCTCAAAGTTGATTTATTTTCAATGCCTTGATGTGGCCAGCTGGAAAATTTTGGGGACCACAGGAAGAAAGAGAAAAATCAGAGGTACAAAATACCCTTTTCAGATTCCAAAAAAAATTGACAGTTGAGCCATGATGTGAGCTTTAAAATTATTCCCA
Organism: Puccinia horiana; assembly: GCA_001624995.1. Taxonomy (NCBI): domain Eukaryota; kingdom Fungi; phylum Basidiomycota; class Pucciniomycetes; order Pucciniales; family Pucciniaceae; genus Puccinia; species Puccinia horiana. The sequence goes on from LWDY01000011.1 coordinate 474,238, forward strand.
CCAAGTGTGGTTTTGGAGTAGAGCAAGGGGGGAGGCTTTAGCTGTAAGTCCCTCCTTTGGAGGGCCCCCTCCTCCAAAGTCAGAGGGGCTTTATTAAGTTAGTATATACAGCATCATAATCAACCCCTCCTAATCCAATTATTACGCTGCATCCAACCCTCAAGTTACCCTGCCATGTAATCAACTCAAGACACATCAATCACCAAAACATCAGACTCTGCTTGGGCAATAGCGGCTTGACGGGCACCTGTTGGTTGATTTAAATCAACAGGCAATGGTTCATACACTAGAAACCAAGAGACAACAAAGTGTCTCATCATGGAATCACTTGGCTCCTTTCAAAATCTCTCTCAAGCTACTTGCCTTGAGGATCCCAACTAATATGATGTACATTGATTAGCACTTTTTTGTTCTTTTTTTTATCTTCCAATCGGCTTGTCTCTCATTTTTGTGAATCACCAATTGGCTTGTCTCTCATTTTTGTGAATCAATCAGTTTCTTTGTTCTCCCTCCTTATCTCTTGATTTATGCTTCTGTTTATGGTCTCTAAGAAGCAATATGAATCAAATTGAAGATGGAAACGTTAGCAAGAACCAAGAAAACAGACGAGTGAGAACAAATAAATAACAATATTCACACCCGAGCTCTGTTGTACAAAGTGAGCAAATAATCTTTCCACATTGCCTCTGTGATGGAATTGCGCCAATTCTCACAATCTTCTTGCTTTTGATTGGTTGCTAGTTTCTGAGTAGGATACACATCCTCTGCTTCCAATGAAATCATAGCCGCAGGGAGTCAAAAAATGGTTTCCTGGAAGCATCGCTTGGGTATACAGTGCACCAGTAAATTTGAGGTTGTTGTACGGCAGGCGTGGAGATAAATAGTTCCTGATCTGGGTAAGAAGAAGGGCCGTTTATTCATAGTAGTAGTCGTCTTTTTCAGTTTCAATGACTTCAGTTGAGTGGGGTGAGTCCATTATTTGCTGGTGCAAACAGTATATGACAATGGCCAGACAAACACTAAGGCCCCGTTTGGTTCCCCTGAAGTTATAATCACCCCATTTCTATAACCGGGCCTCACAGAGGCCCATATTGTATCACACGCACCTTTGTCATTTTTCAAAAGTCGTGATGTACTGTAAACCCCCTCCAATCAATGGGGTTCACAAGTCTGTCACAAAGATTACATAAGCTCATATCATATTTAATCCAGACTTCCTTCTTTACCTAGATGGCAGAGACCCCTTCTCTCCCATCTAGGTAAGTTCCTTCTCTCTTCCATTTCATCTTCCTTCCCCTCGATTGTTCTAGTTGTACCTAAAGAGAGACCCCTCCTCTCCCATCTAGTTGCAATAAAAACCTACTTTGGTTCTAGAACCCGCTCGGGACCTTGTCTCATCGCCGCCCTCCACTTGAAAGAGTAGTGAAGAGATTCCACTCTTACATGTACATCACAACTTTTAAAATGATCACTCATAGCCCCTGCCAAATCCCAAATAGTACTCTGGGGGTGTATTTGGTGTGATATCAGCTGGCTTGCTGACCACACCACATTCATCAACCTCTTCAACCACTCAACACACCACCTCTTTGCATCATATTGACAAACCGGCAATGATCATTCCCGGACAGCAATCTTGACACATGCAATATGCCAGGTCAATATCAAAGCCGTATAAGTTAAAGGGTTCTTGATTGCATGGAGCAGATGGCACAGTGTCATTAGGACCAACACCAATAACATAAGTGCCCTGATGGAATCATTGTTGCTATACCAATTTGAGGATACCAAGGTCTCTGATTGGGTACCATTTGATGAATATGATTTGGCATTGGAGTTGTTTTTTTGGTCGGCATTGTATTGTTTTCATTTTCAACTTGAGGTGTGATGGCATTATGAGATGCTGACCCAGACAGTTTGTGTTAATCATGTAAGTATTTGAAGGTTGGAACTGCAGCCAAATGGCTTAGTTATAATCGGAAAAAGAAAAGAAGAGAGTTATACACATTATCTTATGTAAGCAGTCAACATTGTATCACATCACGGGTGCCAAACGGGGCCTAAAAATTGTAATCTGAATTATTATTACGGGGTGTAACAATTGGCATATTGCATGAGCTTTGCATACCATATTACACCTGTTGTATTGCACTCCCAAAAGCGGCCTTAGATTTTTCTTTTGTGTCAAATTGGGAAATTTTGTAGTGCCAAGATGGAGTCCTTGCAGGGTCTCCATTTTGGTGATATTTTGTATTGCAGGGAGAAAGGTACAAGTGGATTTCTTTGGTTGACATTTTTTGGTGAGGCGACTCATGCAAGTTTCTTTGCATAAATCACAAGTCCCTCTTGAAAACGTCAAGTTTTTTCGCAACTGTAGTCTGTAAGGCTGGGCTCCGGCCATGGGTTAAACGGGTATACCCAAGTATCCAACCCGGTCGGTCGGAGCCCGCAAGGTTTTCCCCTGTATTTTTTACCCAATTGGGTATCCCGTGTACAGGTCTTGGGAAGAGTAGACATACCTGTTGGAAACCAACTTGCCAGTACATACCACAGAGAAAACAAAAATTAGATGAAAAAGAATGGATAACTTCCCTTCAATCTACAGCCCTCCTGTAGAGCCAGATTTCAGAGCTAAAAATTTGGCTTTTCCACTTTCAAATTATGATCTGCAGGGACTGCAGATGGAGAAGGGAAGTCTTCCAGTGGATGACTTCCCTTCGATCTACAGCCCCCCTGTAGAGCCAGATGCCAGAGCTTAATTGCAGTTGAAAAGATAAAAATTTAGCTTTTCCACTTTCAAATTAAGATCTGCAGGGACTGCAGATGGCGAAGGGAAGTCTTCCAATGAGAAAGAGAAAGAAATAAAAAAAGAAAAACCATGGAGGACTTCCCGTCGCTTTTACAGCCCCTGTAGATCCAGATTTGGAGCCTGTAAATCCAAATCATCAGCACACTGTAATTTTAACAATTTCTCTTTTCCCGTCGCTCACAACACACCAGATTTACACCCACTCGCCAGATCCATTTCACCTCAACCTTTGACTTCGTCGATTAAACAGCACATTTCGTCACTTCTATCTTTTCAACTACCAACACCTCACATTCTAACAGATCCATGGACCTTATCCTAGATATCAAAGCAACTTGCGGCAATGAGGAAGATGATGATGCAGCGGCAGCAATCATTTCCTTGGCATATTTGGGAAAACCAGTCCGAATTCAAAATTTACAAACCTATCTAACTCAGATGGATCTTTGCGGCAATCCAAGATTCAGTAGCGCCTGGAGTCATCTTCGAGAATTCGGAAACGGTCGTGCCTTCATTGCCACAATGAGTGTGGACGTTAGAACATTTGAGGCTCTCCCTGGTCTTTTGGAACAATTCTGCGGTCAGATGTCAACCCCCATGGGGCACCTCAAACCTCACGACGATCACTTGATGCTGCCGGAGCACTAGCCTTGGTCTTACACTGGCACAGTTCAACAATGGCCTCTTTTACCCTCCAGCAGATATTCTCAATCACACCAGCGGTTTGCTCAAGAGATCTTCAGTTTGGTTGAGAGTGCTTGCTTTCAATTCTCAAACAGCTTGAAATTTCACGCATGACTTGGCCCTCAACAGAACAAGCTTGCATTCACTACAGTACTATGATCGAAAAAAAGTTTCCAGTCCTGAAAAAGTGCTTTGGATTCATCGATGGCCTCAATCTACCGGTAAATGTTGCAGACGACGAGGAGTAAGTGATTTCAACATGTCAATTTGTTCATTACTAATCTCTCAGCAAACATTTATGTAAATATCTGCTTTCAAGCTTCAGAATGTGTACTATAATGGCTGGACATGCTCACATTATTGCAGCAACATCCTGACTTTTGCACCCGATGGAACAATCCTACATGCCGTTCTGAATGCTCCGGGTTCCTGGCATGACTCAAATATCGCGGCACAGCTTTATGAGAAGCTTCTCCATGATACCCCACCCGGATACCGAGTCATTAGTGATACTACATTTCCTCGGTGTACAAATCGACTCGATAATCACATCCTGGCACCAATGAAACGTGGTGATTTACTTCCAGACATTCCTAGAGCTTATGCACGTTTGAAGATACTGAACAAACAGCTGGTTTTGGCTCGACAGGCGACAGAATGGGGGATGCGATCCATGCAAGGGTCTTTTGGCCGATTGAAGCTCCCCCTACCAGCCTTTAACCATGAACTGCGTGCACAAGTTATCAAGCTTGCAGTGCGATTACATCAGGTGAGATGTCGATCGGTCGGGATCAATCAAACACAGACCATCTATCAGTTTGTTGAGGACGACTTCTGTTTACTCAGTCAATCAATTCACAACCTTTTATTCCCTCAGATTCAACAGCGATGCCGCATCAGCCAGTATTATAAAGGCTGGCTTTAATTTTTTTTGCTTGTTGTTTAGTATGTCTGAATGATTGTTTATGTTTCAATTAACAACAAGACAAACACTGTATACAACACATGAGCAAGAGGAGACAGACCAAGCCAGCTTTCTTTTGTTCAAAGACATTATGAGTATTAGTAGTTGATTGACCGATCTTGACAGAGTCGATCAATCACTTCAGACAGAGCCAAAAGAAATAGATTTTTATTTTTATATCAAACAATCACTTCAGACATAGCCAGCATAGAAAGACAGTAAAGGGCAGGGGGAAATCGACTTTGTGGATTGATCAATGATCGATCAAATCCAAGAGCATAGAAAAAGGAAATAAAGAGAAAAAACACCACAGTGAAGTGGTCATGAGAGGTCTGGGTCAAATTGACCATGACAGTCACCTGCACCCATAGGACCCGAAGCAGGGGGGAATGCCCCAGCTTGTCGGCTTGCGTTGAAAACCGATGCACCGGAGATCATATCGAGGCGCATTTGCATCATCTGTAAATTATTCTTGAAGGACTGGATTTTGAATTTTTGCTCGGTATTTTTCCCTTTCAATGCGATCACCCGGCTCTGATCCTCCAAACGCAATCGAGTGTTTTCTTCATGAAGCTTCTCGATTGTTTTGTTCGCTTCCCGGAGTTGAATCATGTAAAATTGACTCAATCGATTCTCAGTGTCACGTTTCTCGCGTGTGGCCGGGTCAAAGAATGAGACGAGTGACTGCTCCAAGGTCATTGAAGAGCTCCCTGCCGACTTGCTGCGAGATGAGGGAGCAGAATTTTGAGGGCTATTGTTTGAATGTGGGCGGCCCCCCCCCCCCCCCCGAGTAGATGCCAAGGTTCAAATTGGACCTGTTGATGGCTGTTTTTCTTGTTGCCAGGGGCAGTGAAAGAGGATGATGATGAGTTTTCTGAGAAAGGTGTATGAGGTGCAGTGGTACCTTGCTGAGATGCTGGATTTGGACCAGAGGTAATAGAATCATTGTGGTGTCCGAGGTTTGTGCTGTCAGCAGCTTTATCAGATTCCTCAATGTCCTCGGTTTGGGTAGCCGACCAGCCTGAGAGCTGTGTATCTTGTTCACGGTAATTTGATTCATCCATATTATCTTCAACCGACATCTGGACTGGGGCGCCAACCCCATTTCTGAAATAGATGTAAATAATGGTTAAGCCAAAAAAAAACAGAAGTAATTAGATACTTACTGGTCATTGTCACTCTCAACACCATCATCATTGCAAGCAACATGTGCACCAGCTTCCATGGCCTTTGCCGTAGCTTTAGCCTCACGGACATAAGATGGGCAGTCCAGATCACCAGTGGGTTTTGAGTGATTCATAAGGGCTCAGAATTTAAGCTTCAAGGGATCTAAATCTCAGTTGAGGTGATTGTTATCATTGGCATAATTGTTGTATCATTCCAAGACATGCACCCATTCCTGCGATCCTAAAGGAAGATATTGCTTGACTGCTGCAACCAAGGCTTGGCAGTCAGCTATGCTATACCCCTGAGAGCCCTTCCTTCGCACGGCCCGGACGATGTTGGTTGCTGATAGTTGTTGTAGTTCCGCTAGTCTGACTTTGAGTATTAGGAGGGGTGGCTGGGATAGGGTTGTTTTGAGCTTGGGGTGGCATTTTGTTGAATGGTTGATAGTTGTTTGAGGGATGCGGATGTCTTGTCTTGACGAGTAATATCAAGAGTGATGTGGCACAGCTTAAAAAGGGCTTTTAAATTTGATTTGGAAAGAGGGGCTCCAAATCTGGCTCTACAGGGGCTGTAAAAGCGACGGGAAGTCCTCCAATGAAAAAGGGCAAACCTCTGGTAGTCTAAGATAGCAAACCAAAGCAAGGTGTCATTCTCATGAAGACTTGTTGAAGTCATTTTTGGGTACACTTGTCTTCGGTCCCTCAAATCTTGCTTGAAAGTAATCTCAGATTGCTGATTCAAGCTTGTTAGCTGACTGGCCGGCACCAAATACAGGGCCCCGACAGACACACCGCATACCCGACGGAACACTCGGGAAGGCCATTTTGAATACCCGAGACCGGGCATACCCACAGGGGAACATCGCGGGAGGCCTCCTGGCCCTCGGATATCACCCGGGGCCCAGACTTAGAGCATCTCCACCACGGGGTGGAAAACTCGTGTGATGCATCCTGCACTTTTGTTTTTAAGGTTAAAACCTTGTGTGCTGTGCACCGGTGGAGTGTAAACGGACATGGAAAAATGTGTGAACCTTGGTTGGTTAGGTGTGAATCGCAGGATGAGTGGTGTGGGTTTCACACAGGTAGGGGGATTTCACAGGATGTAGAGGGGAGCTAGATCTACACTCGCGTTGATGTTTTTTACCTCTGCAGCAGATCTAGGTTCGCGTTTTCACCCCCGTGGGGTGTGACTTTTCAAGCGCGGGGTGGAAAACGAGTTTCCACCCGCAGTGGAGATGATGCTCTTAGGCTCCGTTTGGCAGGCCAATCGTGAGCCACGATCGTGATAAACTTTGTTGTGATTATTTTGGGGGTAGCCTGTATATCAGGATATTGTTGGGGCATGTTTGGCATGCCCAGTGATGCCTTGAAGTTCCTCACGCAAACTCACGATCGCATATGTTGCCCTGCGAAACTGATTATTTTGGTCGAGACCACAATAATCAGCGTGAAGATACACAACCTGCCTCCTCCCCCCCAGTAGACCTCATCGACCATCATTACCATCTCAACCAAGCTGCACCTAACAAAAAGAAAGTGATATGATTGGCCTGCCAAACGGAGCCTAAGATATTTTTCTATTTTTTTTTTGAAGAGCTTTTCAAATCGGCCCTCCAGGCCGGTTTGAGAGACAAAAAAAATAGAATGCATAGCGAATGAGGCAGCAATTCTAAACCCGTTTCTAATAATTGCTGCCTAGATTCCTGAAACACCACTACAGCACCCTACAATTCAAAAAGCTGTATTTTTGGACTTCCTGTCCGGCAGGTATGTACAAAGCGCCATCTTGGGAACGGTGGTTCAGGGCTGTCAGGGTGGTTTTCCCTAGTCACCTGGCACCTCCATCGGGAATGCGATACATACATACATCTGTGTGTTGCTCAAGGCCTTGCAAGCCAAGACGCAGAGTGAACGTTGCTTGCTTGATGCCCTTTGCACGAGTAGTTGCCTCAATAAAAGCAAGCTTCGTACCCACCCCTCCCGTCAGGCCAATTCCCCACCCTTACCACCGCCTTCAAAACAAGCCATGCAATTCACCAGCATAACTTTCCTCGTCGCGCTGTTGTTGATCCATAATCAAGTCGCTCGCACGGATTTTGTATGCAACGACCCAACACAAAATCGACGAATTAAAGCACCAAGGGTCGCAATCGTTGGGTATTGTTTTGCACCGATCGATCTGGGGGGGGATGAAGCCGCACTCAAATCTACCCAGGGATTTGGGGATACAAAGGTGCCAGCCATAGCCGAAGGTCAGCTTTTGAAATTCACCTCTGCATTTTAGAGCAACAACTGACACGTCATTTCCACGCAGGGAGGGTGGCGGTCCTGACAAAACTCGGCCAAGTTCCCCAACACTATACCTGCTCAGGCGTACATTCCAGCAACAGGGCACTGCCATATATCTATTGTTGCCAACAATTTCAAGAGCCTCAGATTGCACATGTGCGTGTTCCAATCCAACCTCAATCCAAGCTACTTAAAGCGTGATCGGCGGGAAGTTGAACACAGAGACTGATTAATACATACCCCTATCGCCATTGACTGCCCCAGACCCTCTCCTCAGAATTCCTTACTGAAAAGTGTTACCCACGGGCCCGACCCATGTAGAAGGCTCCCCGCTCTTTAAACGTGCTGGATTCGGTCGACTTGAGCTGTGGCCAGCCCCAAACCCAGCCCTCATGCGGTACCCAGCGGGGTTCGTGTCGGCATGGGGGACAAAGTCACCAAAGTAATTCCGAGTCGTTGTTTTTTTTTTGGCCGGGAGGGGGCACCGGTGGGGGGATACTTTTGTGTTGTTTTGTAAAAATTCGTGGTGGTTGCGGATACATCTGGGTCATGATGCACAGCTGTTCAGTTGCACCCTGTCCATACATCTGTTTTGGCTACTTACGACCTCAATTTGTCTGCTTTACATAAATATTCACTGCTTCGAGTTAGTCCAAGAGGAGATCTCGTTCCCCAGCTGAGTCAAAGCTGCGCTGGGACAGAACTCTAGTGGGATTTATCATATTTATCTCCTGTTGGTTATCAATTCCAGTGAAGTGATTGAAAGTTGAGTGGGTGGATTTATGGCCTTTTCCTTCAACAGCCACTTAAAAGATGAAAAACTGGTCCTTCCTCATTTCCTTCTCCCTTCTAGTCATCCATCAGTCTTCCGTCTCCCTAGTCAAGCAGTCTCGGACACCATCCACTGGGACCGACACCCGGGAACTCTATAATCCAGCAACGGCCATCTTTCTCACTGAAGCACTCAAGGCACTCATCAGCCTCACCGTCCTACTCTTCCAATCTCCTCTCCACTTATCCCTCTTTCGCTCCCCACTCCAGTTCTTCACCCATCTTTCTCAGCTTATCTTCTCAGTCATCGGGCCCCATCATGCTCATCAAATATTCGAAATGTCCATCCCTGCACTATTGTATACGTACGTAGGGTAATCGTTTCCTGGAAAATGGTCGACCACACCTTTCGTAAAGCTGAAATACATTGTACATTTATATCTATAATAAAACATTATTAATCGTTCTTTTAAAAAATGAAAATTCGTTACTGGATAGATTACAGAATCATCTATTGTACATCAGTCTGACAGAGTTAGATACCCCGATCTTCCTCATCACATCCCAGTTAAAGATCTTAACGACTGCCTTAAGCTCGGTCTTGGTCTGTCATCGGGTGCTAGTGAGACAGCAATGGGTCTCCCTCTGCATCTTAGCCTTAGGTGTAACGTTGGTCCAGTTCGAGCCGATTGGCAGCAAGGACCGACAAGGACTGTTTGTCTTACGGCCTAACCAACTCACCGGGATTCTTGCGCTCATTCTCTCTTCCTTAGCTTCCGGGCTCGCCGGGGCCTGGTTCGAACGCACCCTAGTCGAACCGAACCCGTCCAAAATCGGTACTCCGGAGAGCTCCTCATCTCCTGCTACTATTAACGATGGAGAGACGTCAGAGAGAAATCGAACCAAGCCAGTCTCACATGCTTTCCCCCAACAGCATCCGCAACGGCCAACACAAGACTCGAGTCTCTGGACCAGGAACCTCCAGTTATCGGTCCCCAGCCTGACGATCTCATATCTGATGATCTATCTCCAACCTCACTCACGTCGACACACCCTCGACCGGGGTTTCTTCTACGGATTCCTGCCCTCTACCCTCGCCGATTCCAACTCTTCCCAATCAACCTCCCCGGTCGGCCTCGTTTGGCTCATCATCCTTTATCACTCCCTTGGCGGCCTCCTCGTCTCGATCATCGTCAAACAAGCCGGAAGCTTGGTCAAGAACTTCGCCACTTGTTTCTCCATCCTCCGTCAGTTTTCCCTCTCTCCCTCGCTACTTGCTCTCTCGCTCTCTCCTCATATTTATCGACATCCTACTTACCCATTTCTTCCTCTCAACCTCGAAATCCTCTTCTCCCGATCACGCTATGTAGTATCCGCCTTGGCTTCATCCTACTCGAACCAAACCAAGCTAGGATACAGTTTCTATTTAGGCACTTTGCTAGTTCTCATCTCGATCAAGACTTTCACTTCCTTCTCTCATCGATAATCGTCCCTCCCAAAGACTCTCCATTTCAATCTTACAAATTTTCCTTTCTTCTACACAAAAATGATTCTTCTTGTTGGTCCTCATTTTTGAGAAAAAGAAGAACAACTGTAAAACATGGAGGACTCAGTTCCTCACCAGACCAACAGCAATGCCACCAACAAAAATTGACCACCCCACACAAAAGACAAAATCATGGGCATTACTTCACAGCCAAATTCAATTGACAACATAGCTATCTTGACCCTAAGCTTTCCCCAAAAATTGAGAATTATTCGGTGGTAGTATAGAGACAACATAAATTCAATGCTGAAAAAGATTGTGAACTATATGACTTGAAAACCCACAACCCCACCTACATGTAAGGTGGTCAAACCACTTAGCAGTTTCCTTACAAGAGCACAGGACATACAACCATCATCCCCTGTACCCTGTTCTATCACTGAAGAGCACAGCCTCACTGCTGTCAAGCTACCCTTCCAACTGCTAAATTTTCTTTTTCAAAAAAAAGTGCAGGTATGATTTGACATTTTCCACACTATGAATATGCAGCAGTGTATGGAAAAATTTCCTACAGGATCGGCTCATTAGGTAAAAAATATTCTGCAAGAGGCTGAGATATGACTATGAGCTGTGTAAGATATGTGTTGACAAAGTTTGAGGAAGAGGCAAGGAAGCAATTATTATGAGCAATGAGAAGGGGGTTTTGGATCCAGAAAGTGGTTGTCATGGCTTGGTAGACTAGAAGTCCACTTCTAGGCTTTCTTTTTTTCACAGCTGGGGCAACCTGGCCAAGTGCCAGAGGAAAGTCTCTATGGCTTCATAGGTGCGAGGATTGTGAAGGAGAACCTTGGTTATGATGGATCTAATTCTTTCCTTCAAATATTACTACATCCCCTTTAGGGAGCTCACAAGGTGCATTTTTGTCTGATCTCATAACCTGAAAGCAACTGTGGACTGTAAGACTCAAACCCACAACCCCCAATTATATGCAAGGTGTTCTAACCATTGAGGTAAGTAAGCACACAAGCACTGGGTAGATCCAACATGTACTATTGGAATTGTGATTACTTGCCAAATGAGGTTTCAAAAATTGCTTTCTTTTTTTTTATTTACTTTCATCATTCACCATGACAAAACTGAGGGAAATAGGTGGCAGGTGACATGCAGCTTACTCCAGAAATTATTCAAACCATACAATAATAACAAATTTGTGAAACTCCCTCATGATGACAAAGGGAACATTGTGCAGGGGTGTAATTTTTGTCAGAATTCTGGACTCATCCACTCCCAGTCTCTTCCTCTCTTCTGTGACGCTGTGGCACACTCCAACATGGTCAGAGAATGTCAAGCGGGAATGTGAGGAGGATGTTTAGGGTTTCAACTTTGTTTGTATCTAGATTAGGTTTCATTGTTTCTAGACTCAAATACTCAATTGTTTTCTTTCTTCTTCCTCACTCATCTTCTCACTTTTACTCCTCTCACCATCAATTGAATAAGCCCTCCACTCTCTCCTTCACTTTTTCAATCTCCCTCTCAAGTCTCCTTCAGTTCATCCGTGCCGTGTCTGGTTTTCTCAGGTCTGCTTCCTTTCTATCTTCTCTCTTCATTTGTTTCTTGTTCTTTCTCTCTGTTTTCTTCTTCTCTTCATTTGATTTCTTGTTCTTTCTCTCTGTTTGTTTCCGTTTTGCCTTCTCTCTTGTTTGCTCATCATGCCAATCAAACACTCATGTTCTCACTTGTACTCCTCTCACCATCAGGTGAATAAGCCCTCCACTTTGTCAATCTCCCTACCAAGTCTCCTTCAGCTCATCCGCGCCGTGTCTGGTTTTCTAATCTTCTTCCTGTCCAGCCAAGTGGCTAAAATTTGCCTGTCATGTCTGGCCAAGTGGCCCCTGTCTTCCTGTCTGACCATGTGGTTACACCTGTCCTGTCACCTAGCTGTCTAGTTCAACGTTTCTTGTTCAGTTTTCTAGGCCCCCTTTGGATCTTGCAAGGGGGCTCTTTGGTTGTCTACTTAAGTCTGCTCCTCACATTTGAAAAAAAGCACCAAGTCTGAACATTTTTCACTGAGAACCATCAATACTCCTTTTTTCTTGGTTCAATCTCAGGATCCTTCAAGATTTCCCCTCCATTGCCTCATCACGTTGAGCTGAGATCTTGACAATTTTGGATTACTAATGGAGTCTCAGCAGAATTTTACTGAATATCACCTGACACCTATTCACCTCAAATCTTTCATGGTGATTCATTATCAAATGCTACCATTGGGACCCACAAACTGGCCACTTTGTAACCAGTCTACTTTAACCTCTTTGACTATATTTAATAAAATCATTGGTGTTTGATTCACTGTTTCCTCTAAGGGCTTTTGTCTCCCCGTACTTGTCTCATCTAAAGCTAGGGAAGCTCAACCCCTCACCAAGATTGAGTGCATTTTAGCTTTTCGCCTACTGTTTCTAGACTTTTCTAATGTTGCTTCCATCTTATTCTCTTTCTTTGTGGTTTGCTATCAGCCTTGAAAAAATTGGCTTTCCCTTCTTGACCCCTAAATTCATCACATATCTCCCTTCCCACAAACAAAAAACTCATTTTGCATGTGAGAACTTATGTCCCAGGAGCTCCAAACACCATTAATTTACTTATCTATTCATTTTGTGCATGGGATATGGACTCCTATGGATGTGTAGATTTCCAATTTTGAAAGTACTACAACTTTGAGCAATTAATTTCCCCTTTTTTTAATTGTGATATCTTAGGAACTTTTTGGCTGTCATTGTTATATGATGAAAAAGAGTTCAATTTTGGTGATGCATAATTCATGTGGATAGAGCTGGAGCCCAAAGCGTACCTGAGCTCTTTGACCTGTCCCGGACCCTGCCTGGCGGCTATACCCGTCACTTGGGTATGAGATTTAGTTGTCCAAAGGAATACCCTAGGGAACGGGTAATAACCCGCGGGGCACATTATTTTGCGGATATACCTGCCACAAGGAGGGTATATCCGATTTGGTTGGGTTTACCCAACCCATGGCGGCTGTCACCAGGTGCATTTCCAGTTTGACTTGGCCCCTCCACCCCAAATATCAAACTTAACACCAAGTCCCACGACGGGGAGTCTTTGCCTCTGCGTCAGGAATTGGTGTTAAGTTATCCCAAATACATATCTTTTCTTTTTCTTTACTTTGCAATGAAAATTTTGGTCAACCCCAGTGCCTATCAGAGGTTGAGTATACACGGGTACCTAAGCTGTGGCTTGGGTCCTGTACCTGGATTACCTGACACCATCAGGTTTCCAAAAGGGCCAGACTGCGACCCATATCTGATGGGTCGGACCAGGGTATACCTGGTGTACCCAGGAACAGGGGACAGCCCTACCTGTGGATCATGAAGCTGAAATGGATTTAGAACAGAAAGTGTCAGCCAATTGAAATCTTAGCAAAAAAGCCTCAAAGAAAATTCATGTGAAAAAGATGGATTTTTTGGGGTTGTTTGATTCACATGGATAACCCTTCAAATCATCACATATCTTGGCTTCCAATATATATATACAGATATTTCAGGATCTAAAGAATACAGAACCAAGATATCCAAAATCAGTCACTTCTTAACAAGATACATTCTTTTGGCTTATGTACTCTTCCCTTAAATCCCTTCAGTTTTTAACTTGTCTTTCACATCACATCAAAAAAAACTCTTCCTCTAGACATCATCATAACCAAATTAAGTCTAGTTTTTTTCTTCCTCTTTTTGTTGTTCAGTTTTCCAAGATTGTGCACTCTCACGAGCTCTGTTTAGTATTCTTTATCAATCAACAATATTTCTCTGTCAAATTCTTCTTGTTTCTTTTTCTGGATAATATTGAGCAGGTGTTTTCACTTTTCTTATTGAATCAAATTTATTTTTGACTCTTTCTGAAAGCTCTAAGTTATTCATTTCTTTTATATAGTCTACAGAGGAACTATAAAGATGTGTACCATGGCAGTCACCTGTTTTTGAAAACAGTTTCTGCCATTTTTTTTGCGCTTTTTTGAAAACAGGGGGAGACCTTTTTTCAAAAACCGTGGGATAATCGGCAAAAAAAAAAATTCAAATCCAAGCAAAAACCGGTCCCCGTGGTACAGGCTTTTACTCAAAATCAATTCTGAAGGAAAAACCGACCTTGGAGGCCGTATGGTACATGCCCTAATTAGTCAGTCCAAAAATAGATATTAGACAAGTCCCCATCATCCACTAGAATATCTAAAATAGATTTTTTATTCTAAAATCTTAGAAGTTTAATTCATGGTGAAAATGTATCACAATCAAGTTCTTACCATCAAACCACAGGTTAAAATGGAAAACCTCCCACAGCTTCTGCAACACCTATAGATCCATATTTGTGGCTATTTTTGCACAATCTAAGCCAGTTAGCTCCAAAAACAACTGAACTGGTTTAGGTTCAGTCTGATACAACTTTGATCATGGCTAAATGTTTCAAGATTGAGCATTGGTTGGCTCACTGGTTAGCTAGTGAGTATCATGTTCTCATACTTCAATTCAAAGCTTACCTACACTCATCACACAGCCTAAACTCTAAACCCAGTCATGCTAGCCACACCAATTTAACTGACCATTGGTTGCTGATGTAGCTCTGATTAGAAATTTTTACGCTATGGCACCTGCTACAGTGCATCACCAACTGGTTCAAAGGACTTCTGAAGAGGTCAAGAGAGATGGGAATCATGGGCTCAACTTAGATTATCATTAGATTAGGTTTCAACTGAATCTAGTATTAATACCGGTTGTTTTCTTTTCTTTCTCAACTACATCCAAATCACTTAGGTGAAAAGTCCCACTCCGCTCTCCTCTCCTCGTCATACTCTCAATAGTACTCCTCAGCTCAATCGTGCTTCTGGTGTTTTTCTCAGGTCTGCTCTTCAGTTTCTTTTCTCTTCCTTTTCTATTACTTCCTTGTTCATTCTTCTTTTATTCTCTTGTTTCTCTCTTTCTATCTCTTGTGCCTTCGCTTCTCTTACTCATCATGTCAATTTATCCTCTTTTCTTTCTTAACTCCATACAAATCACTTAGTCCCACTCCTCTCTCCTCTCCTCGTCATACTCTCAATAGTACTCCTCAGCTCAACTGCGCCTCTGGTGTTTTTCTCAGGTGAATAGTCCCACTCCACTCTCCTCTCCTTATTGGACTCTCAATAATACTCCTCAGCTCAACCACGCTTCTGGTGTCTTTCTCAGAAATGAGTTACAACTCCTGTGAGTATAGCTCAACCAATATGAATTTCTTGTTGTATTGGAAGACTTCCCTTTGCCATCTGCAACCCCTGCAGATCTCAATTTGAAAGTGGAAAGGCTAAATTTTTAGCTTTTCAAATGCAATTAAGCTCTTGGAATCTGGCTCTACAGGGGGGCTGTAGATTGAAGGGAAGTCATCCATTATCACATCCACACTTATTTTAACTACTTTTTTGAGGCCTGTACACAGCCGAGCGAGCCCAATGCCCTAAGGTCATCTATTTGCCACACTTGTGATGGAGCCAAAGAAAACCATCATAAGTAGGGCCTCAGTCAAGCCGTCATGATGACCTCCGTCGGCATTCTGTATCTTGTGTGTTCCCAGCTGGTCTGAATGATGAGTCACCACAATGACCCCAGAGGCTAGCCACTAGGGGTAGGGCTTGAGTGGGACAATGGCTTCTCAATGCCGAGCCGCTGCTCGGTAATGTAGACAGGGAAAATTTATCCATGTATTTTTCATAGGGAGGTGGGTGTGCTCTGGGGGATAACAGAAGACTAAAAAAAATGATGTGACAACAAGAGATTGGAGTCGAGGAAACTAGTGATTTGGATCAATAAAAGTACAAGTGAAAAAACGACAATTATGATGAAGTGGAACAAGACAGTTAGGGCCCATACCATACAACCTCCCAGGTCGGGTTTTCCGAAGTTTTTTCTTCAGAATTGTTTTATGCAAAAACCCGTACCACAGGTGCCGGGGTTTGCTTTAATTTGAAAATTGTTTTTTGTGATTTTCCCACGGTTTTTGGAAACAGGTCTCACCCTGGTTCTGAAAACAGTTTCTGTTTACAAAAAAGTGCAAAAAAAAACAGTGGAAACTGATTTCAAAATCAGGTGTGCACTGTGGTATGGGCCCTTAATCGACCAAAACAGCCCATCTATCAGGTATGTACCTCTTGGTCAGGAAGAAAAAAAATCATTTAATCCTTCTTTTTGACAGATTTTTTGAGTGGCATACAATTACTAATGATGTGGGGCAAAGGGTGGAGTGAAGTTTTGGATGACTCAATTTTGAGCTCACAGTGGTTTTGAGCGGGGCTGTTGGGTAGAGGGATTAGGTCAGTCAACATGTGCTGATGGGGGTTTTGGGATGTGGTATGGTGAGGAGGAGAGCCGGGCAATCTGCAACATGGTTCAATTTGTCTGATGTCGTTGGATGTGATTGATCTTTTTGCAACCCTCCAGCTTTATGTGGGCACCACAGACAGCGCAGCGGCCAACTTGTGGGTTGATCTCAATAAAAAATATTTGCTGTATTTTTGGTTTGGTCAAACCTCTGGTGGACCTTGGCGCTTGTTTGTCATCCCAAATGTTAGACCCGCCAGGGACCGGGTCACTCCAGGCTGACTGCAGGTTGGGGCTAACTTAACTAAGTCCCGCCTTCTTTTCAGGTCAAGTGGTGAAACACTTGTGACATTTCCCTGACAAAGGAGGGACTTATGCCTTATGTGCCTGTCCCCTGCTGAGTCTAAAACCAATTTGGCAGGCCATTATTTTAGAAACTTAATAGCTTTACACCCACCAATTATTTTTTCCCCATTCCCACGATCTTCTGTCCGCTCTGATCTCCTCAACATTCCTTGTCAAAATCCTTCATCTAGCTGAACTTTTTTTATCACCATGTTCATTTGAATGTAGCTCTCTGGGTTGTTTGTCTTGAAGATTGCCAACTATGCAAATAACGAACTTCTGTACCAACTGAACCATTCATGGTTTACAGCTCATGAAACATCAGGCAGGTTCCAAAGCCTTCATTTGAGCCTGATCATATCAGGATGATTTAAACATTCCAGCTTCAAACTAACCATCCAAGGAAAGCGCTGGGTCGGCCTACAATCATCGTTGGTGACCGGTCCACATCAGTTCCGAAAGACGGTCATCATGCTCATGCAAGAGGACCGGCATGCTAGGGTCTCATGGAATATTCAGAATCCCAAGGAATATGTGGTGTCTGTAGCTTGTACATAAAATTTCCGAAGTCAATAGTGGTCATGAAACTTGACCCCCTCAAAAATGAGTTATTATCATTTCATGGATGCCCAAGGCAAGTTGTAAGAATTTGAGACGTAGGAGTAGATTCAGGAGATCAATGCGCACAAATCCTTCCGCGGGTTCATCTCATTATCTGTTGATTCTGCGGAGCTACTAGACATGGCGGCAAAAAAACTGTAAAAAGTTTTCAGACTCAGGCACGAGGTGGGACACAGAGAATAAGTCCTTCCCTGGAGGGAGGCCTCCCAGGGGAGGAACTTAGTTAATTTGGAGGTTGGGGATGCGTCTATTGGCTGAGATTCTGCCATACTGATCTCAAGTGGTGTTGTGTGAGACGCTCTAAGCGCAGGCTTTTGATGTTCAGTCATGAATGAGCACTTGCCAGTCATGTGTGGTCGGCGGGACTGCAGGGTCCCGCCGCTGGTTTCCAAGGTCAGCTTCTAGTCCGGCTGTGTAGTAGTACAATCAGATCTTGAAAATAATTTTTTCATTTATGTTTGGATTTTTGACTTGAAAACAGCTTTTGCTGAAACGTTAGTACCCTACACTGCAAGCAAAATCCAAGAGATTGCTGGCAGTTAAAATTCAAAAGTAAAAAAGCTCCTTTGTACTGTTGCATGTCAACTGCCAGCAGTTGCTTGAGTTTTTCTTGCAGTGCTAGCGGCTAAAAAATGAGCAATCAAGAAAAATCAATTGGTCTTGGTTGGATTCCAATCCAAGGTGGCCTTGGATTTCTATTTCACCAGTTGGCATCAAACCGAGTGCATCATAGTTTAGCTGGGATATGTACACCTAGGCAATTACACTGGCAGTGATGGCTCGGTTGAGTTTTCTTCTTATGTTTTTGGCCGATCGTGAAACATTCCTTGGCCGCTTTCTTCGTCCGACCCGGCCCGTATAACTTGCCGACCAGGAAACTTCTTCCATGTAACGGACGGATTTTTTTTTTTAGCAAGGATGACTTCGATCGACACCATCTCAATTCCCTGTCCCTTCGATGCCCACGTCCACCTTCGTCAACCGGGCGAACTGCTCGAATTGGTGGTCACTCAAATCACCGGTGGAGGAATTCAGTCGGTCTATGTTATGGTCAGTGCTGCCCATCCTTCTCTGATTTCTCTTCCTGTCAAAAAAAGGGAAGAAAAAAAAATCAAGCTGGTCAGATTGACGGGATTGCTTCTTCCAGCCCAATACCGTTCCACCTTTGACGACTCTAGAGATGGCCACCAACTATAGAGACACCTTGGAATCACTCGAACCCTCGGTTCAGTTCTTTGTTTCCCTCTATCTTTCACCCTCTCTCACTCCCGACGACATACGCAAAGCCAAGGTCTGCGGCATAGCCGGAGTCAAAAGCTAGTAAGCTACCTCGCTCTTTGTACTGTTCCTTCCGAGTTCTAAAGTTGGTATTTCAGTCCCCTCGTACCACTTTTAAGCCTTTTTTTAATGAACAAATAGACTTATAGTTTTCGTTTTATTTTTTAGTCCTCGTGGAGTAACGACTAACTCGTCCGAAGGTGTCGAGTCTTATGAAGTCTATTATCCGGTTTTCGAGGCGATGGAGCAGGAGAACTTGGTGCTAAATCTACATGGAGAAGTACCTTCGAGCGAGACTGGTGTCAGTGATATCTCCCTAGTCATATCATTCTTTTCGTCGGATAGAGAAAAGAAAAAGAAGCCTTAAATCTCACATTGCCGACCTCTTATTATTAATTAGTATACTTGCGTCTGGAACGCCGAGTCGAAATTCTTGCCAAAACTTCTGCAAATCCATCGTCGTTTTCCAAAGCTACGAATTATTTTGGAACATGCGACTACGAGAGACGCCGTGGAAGCCGTATGTAACTTTCTAACCCCCCCCCCCCCCCCCCAAAAAAAAAAAAAAAAGCCCAAAAAAAGCCCGGATTGTCTGAGGTCAGCTTGTTTTTCGATCAAAAAAAAAAAAAAAGGTCAAGGCGTGTGAACCGACTGTGGCTTGTACGATCACCTTACATCATCTATCATTGACAGTGGATGATTGGGCTGGAAATGGTCTGAATTACTGCAAGCCTGTTGCTAAATCGCCGGATGACCGTGAGGCATTAAGACAAGTGATCCGGGAAGGTAAGGTGATGATTTGTTGGTCTAGATAAGGCCCTATTTTCACTTCGATTTTTTCACTTCGATTGAGCTTGGATATTGAGACTAAATTTTTGGGCTTTATCCTTTCAGGACATCCGCGATTTTTTCTAGGTTCAGATTCAGCCCCCCATCCACTCCATCGAAAGTTACCCAACACTACTTCACAATGTTGTGCAGCCGGGATCTACACCAGTGCTTATCTCTTACCGACCTTAGCGTCGATATTCGAGTCAGCCATTCCGCCCCCCTCGTTGGCCACCGAACTAGCTAAACGAAAGATTCATAGTCCTATTCCGCTCGATCGATTGCCTGATTTCGCCAGTAATTTCGGCAGACAGTTCTATGATTTACCGAGTCCAAAATCCCCTCGAACTGTGACCCTCATTCGAGATCCTTCAGCTTCCATTCAGCAGGCGTTCATTTATCCATACCCATCTTCATCCACTGACCAGCCTCCAAAATCTCAGTCCCAGAAAGATGTATCACTCGTTCCTTTTTGGGCTGGTAGAATCGTCGGTTGGAAAATCCAATAATTATCTCACCTTATTCATCCAAACTTCCATTGTCGCCCACCTAGATACTTGAGAATAGATAGAGAAGCAAAAAAAAAAAAGTTAAATCTCTCCCAAACCTCTTGACAAAATACTTCTTCTGCCTAAATGTAACCCCGGAAGACTTTACATCTATGATTCATTCATGTTCAAAATAAACCTAGTTTATTATTCCACTCATCAAAGCAAAACAACACATAATAAGATGATAGCACAAATTGATCTGGATGAACTCTTAATTTAAGATTGTTGATGATCAATAATGGGGCTGAAAGTCTAGAGAGGCATTGCAATAGAGATACATGACACAAATGGAAATGTAAGTTGTCTTCATTTTCTAGCCCAGTGGGAATGTGAGATTGTGAGTTGCTATATGAGGATTGTAAGGCTTATAAACCCCAGTAATATGAAGATGCACTGCCAGCAAGATTGGCTGGGTTGAGTGTATGCCAGTTAAACTGGGATGCACTCAACCAAGGTAAACTTGGTTGAATGCAACTGATGTCATAATGCAAATCCACCTTGGATTTACCATAGTAGTTTGGATTTTTCATTTTTTTTTGTCAGAAATCATTTCTGAGCAAAAAAGCATACCACAGACACCAGTTTTTGCTCAATTTGAGGAAATTGTTTTTGATGATTTTCCAGTGTCTTTGAAAACAGCCTCCCCCCTGATGCTGTTTTCAAAGAATATTTTCATCCCTTTCACATCACAACACATTATATCTACATGTCTAAACATACACCACGGGTGCAAAAGTGGAGCCCTTGGACGTCGGGTTAGCCTGTTTGTCAGTTTCTTGTCGGCCCGCCCTGAAATGGCGGCGGACAGGCCCATGAGGCAGCTTGACCACTCTGACCCGGTAGAACTTCCCATTAGTCGCCCTTCTTGACAGGAAAGGCGAGCCAAGCACTTTGATGGCAGGAGCGGCTAGGTTGGCCTGACTGGATGGTCAGCCAACCATACCCGCTCAGTCAGGCGGCTAGGTTAGCTGACCAACCAGTTAATCGATGGGGATCCCGCCCAAGAAGATTTCCAACAAATCAGATGCTCTGCCAGTGCCACCCCCACTTCCACTTCCTCCTCTCCCAGCTGGCAGAAGTTCAAGCATCAACAGTGTCATATCTACACATATCTACATACCATTTTCCTTGACCCCAACCTCATCAACACTGAATTTTGTATTTTCCATTGTTGCAAAGGGAATCCGGAAAACTGTAGTTGTTGGGTTGTACTTCACATAATTCAGGTATAGCACAAATAAGGCCTCCAGCACATGTTCAAAATACCTCAAATCAAGATTCAGTCTTTAAGAAATTGTTCTAGATGATTATTCAGCTGAGAGTATCTGCATGATGAGCTGTGTATAGTCTACATGGGAACTTGACTGCAGTTTGTTACATTGAGTTGTTGTAATGGATGATGTCAACACCTTCTCCTCAACAGTTACTGATTTACCATCTTCAAGAAGTCCAGCCTTGGAAAATCCCAATAACAAGCAGTTAAATGTTGGTGGATGTATGCAGATTATTTGGCAAAAGAGGTTGGATTGGACTTAATTCAAGACAAACCACATATAGGTTGCCTGTCCACTATCCCTATAGTAAGCCTTCCTGTCTTTGTGATGGTTATCCAGGATGATGATAGCTGCAGCGGCTGAAATTAGGAACACCATTTCTGAGGACATTCTTGGAAGGGGAAGCTTAGGTGAAGCAAAAGTGTGAATGATTGAGAGAATTGGAAAAATGTATGAGACTGGGGTGAGTTGTTGGCTGAGAATGGATTGTTTGTGGTACACAATTTCGAAAAATTGATTTTTGGAAACAAAAAAGCAACTGTGAAAAAACTGTTTCCAAAAAACGGGGTGCGCGCTGGTATGCACCCTTATATACTCAGTTGAAATCAACCAAGTTTAACATGGTTGAGTGCATCCCAGTTTAAATACACTCAGCCCAGCCCATGAAATAAAAAGGCAGATGGTTTTAAAGTGAATTAAAAAAATTGGTATGGATCACTCTGGCAATGGATTCAAGTAGTCTTGGGCAATTGTTAACTTGGGTGCTTGGTAGATGGCTGTGATGTGGTTTGATAGTTGGTGTGGTTTGGTGGAATTGGTGATGATGTTCTCTGAAATTGGCTGAGAAACTGAAAACCAACCAACCAACTCGAGACTTGAGTCCTCCCAAATGACCATCTACTCTTTCTACGTCTTCGATCGACATTGTGTTGCTGGTATGTCTTTCCTTATCTCTTGATCTTAATCATCCTGAGCTAACAAGAAAAACCCATCCACGAACGAATTACCAGTATATTATCAAGATTGGCATCGATCGCCATTGAAAGCAGCCAGGCCGGATCCTCACGTATTACCATGTGTCTCGCCAGCAATCTCATCTATCAAAGAACCAGCCAATCAAACAAGCGTCATCCATACAGACCAAACTCGACAACAAATCGCGAAGGGAAACCTTCCGTTTAATAATCGTACTGGCGTGGTCATTGGGGGCGAAGAAGTACCTCATGAACTCCAATCTCTCGTCTCCTCTTCAATTTTGAAAAACTCCATCCCACCCTCTTCCTCTATCTCAAAACCTACCCCAGATAACCCTGCAGACAATCACCATCACCCTCAAGCGTCATCCAAAAACACCGGTTTACCATTCGATGAAGAGGCTAAATTGGTCTATGGCGTCGTTTTTAGTTTAAGAAATATGGTCCAAAAACTTGCTGGAAAGTGAGTTAGAATCTAGCAAGAAGAAGAAGAAAAAAATGCGTTGGAGCGGCTCCTCTAAGATGCTAACTAGTATTAAAAATCTAATCCCGCCGAAAAAAAAGACAAGAGGTTCTACATGGTTATACTACTTCAGCCTACACCCTCCACATCTTCACCACGCCCACCAATCATACCTTTGTTCTGTTCACCTCTCCTATGACCGAAAGTATGAGACCGATTTTGAAAACGTTATGGAGGACAGCTTGGACGGACTTTGTGGTAAGTTTCAAAGGATACCGAAGAAAGATAATCGGAATAGAACAATCGAAATTATTTGAGTTCCAGTGTAACTGAATGAAGACTGCATACTCCACTCCTCCTATCCAACTCTAATAGCTTAGAAACCCAATGGTATCTATCGATAGTAAAAAATCTGGAAGAGGAATCGATAACGAGATGTTTAGGAGATCGGTCGATAATCAATTGAGAGCGTTACCAGTTTTCAATTGATCTTTATCATCTCTCACCCTACAAAATAATCGAGGAGACTGTGCAGAGGAAAGACATCTAACAACGGACAGAGCTTTCAAGTCGTAGCAAGTTTTACTTCTTAATTCATTAAATTTCTTGGCATAATTTATCTCCCAATTGACTCAGGTTTATCTTGTTCTTCTTATACACCTATTACATCCTTACACATTCACTTGGACCTTTCCCTCAGACGATATTTTATTCAGTTTTGTGTCTTGGGGGGGTTTTTTTTACGTGTGTTTGTAATCTTGAAAGTTATTGTGAACAAAAAAAACAAGAGTAAAAAGAAAAGGAAAAAAAGGGAAAGGAACACCAAGAGGCCGGATAAAAAAAAAAGATGTGAACAAAAAAAAACAAGAAAAAAGAACCCCTTGAAAAGAAGTTTCTTCTTCTTAACTGATCCATTTTTCTTACAAACCAAGAATGAGAATCCTAAAATGATAGTTAGTGTGACTGAGCACATTGTTTTACTTTGATAAATGGAGAAATTCCAGGTGTGGGCATCCAAGTCCTATCCTATAGTTGAATGTGGAGTGCCATTTGCACCACTCAAATGTCAGAATATATTTAACCTAAGGCTTCTCATCTGCTCACAGTCTTCAACTCATTGTTCTGTCCCTCTTTGCTATTCAGTCAATGTTGAAATTTCACTCCACTTTCACCCGACTCCCTCTCTAATCCGACGTCAGCATCATCACAAACTATAATGATGACATACCACTGTGAAATCCTTCAAGATTCAATCCACTTTCATATTACCACTTCATCTAGTCCTCCCTTCTTCCTTCATCTCAATCCCTCCAAACCAATTGCTCTTCCTTTCCTCATTGCTCACTATCAAAACCTTACTTTCTTCCTTCCACTTTCTACAATAACTCCTATCACTCTTCCAATCTCATCCCTAACCTTCATCATCCTAATCATCAATCTAATCCTCATCTTCAATCGACTTTGTTGATTCTTCAACAACACTCTATACAGTTAACTTTTAACTCAACTCTATTCCTTCTGATTCCTTCCTATGCTTTCCATTCCTTTCCTTCTTTCCTCTCCCTTATCTGTTCATTCTTCATCTACCAACAACCTCACATTCACCAAATCTCAATCACTTCAGCTGATCAAATCTCTTGCTACAATTTGGTGAGAAAAGAATAAGCTTTAAACTGATTGCCGTTGTCTTTCTTCTTGTGCTAATATTTCTATTTTCTTCATTGTTGTTCTTCAGTCTCCTGTTTCCTTCATCTCATCTTTAGATATCTTTGTCTTGTTCTTACATTCATTATAATCTCAGGTGGCAAATCATTTTTCTTTCAGTCTGGTTTGATGTAACATCACAGAATCTTCTTAGTCAACATTAATACTTGTAAGTTCAAGCATTAAAAGCAGTCTTGTTTGTTTTTATGCTTGTGGGCAGTATTGTCACAGCCACAAGCTCTGTTCACCAGTAGCCTGTTATACTCTCTTTACTTGTACTGGTTAGTGCACCAGCAAATAATAAAACTCACTAAATCTGAACACAAAGATCTCTTGTCAAACTTTTGTCAATATAGCTCCTTGCAGTTGTGTGTTAGACATGGGTTAAGATAGGCCCTCTCCATTACATCTCTTGGTTTAACTGAAATATCAACATAAAAAAAACTCATTTCACATGACATGTGATTCTATCAATTTGAAAAATTGAAAAATTGAGGTGTAATTTTTGTGTATGTACTTCTTTACTACATGCAATCTATTTGTGTTTTGAAGTGATCAATGCAACCAAAAAAAGGGGGCTTGGTAAATCAAATCCAAAGAATTGAAGCTATGACTCCCTCAATACCTGCAACAAAAAGTATGCAGTTACCAATTTTATTCAGATTTTTTCCTTTGGGAGGTTGTCAACCCAAAAAATAAAGAAACATAACACATCATTTACAATTATGTAGACCAATTGACCTAAAAATTTTTAACTATATTCTGGTTGTGTCAGGATGCTAATAACATCAATTTCTCATATTAATTCCACTCATCAAATTGAATGGAGAATTATAAAAAAGAACCTACTAGCCCCCACAACTTTGAACTGAATGCAACAAGTTGTCTCAATAAATTTCAGATTATTGATGAGTTAGTTAGTTAGTAATATGAAATCACTCAGAGCTCTCAGAATCACAAGATTGCTTATTTTACCAAATTGCAATTAGGCATTTGGATAGTAAAAAGAATCAACTTGAACCTAAAAACTAAATAAAAAACTGCAAACCATGCGAGAGTTGCTTGTTGCTTTCAAACCTAGGCCCTTGCTGCATCCAGCTGAAAAATTCATAACATCTTTTTTGGAAGCTTCAGGATAGGGGTTGCTCCTTGGTCTTGATTTTGATTTTTTTCCCTTTGAGCTTATATTCAAGGGTCTTGAGTTGTGAGTAGAATTGGAAGCTTGACAAGATGTTGGCTAATCTATTTGACTTTTTCCTCAATTGACATGGCAGGCAAAAAAAAATGAACTGATTGGTTCAGTTGGTAGCAATCAAAAAAACTTGGTGTCTGTTTAGAATCCATCAATCCAGAAACCCTTGCAAAGGCTCACTGGTTTAAGATAACCACAAACTAGGATTTTGAATGTTGTTCAGTGGGTCCAACACACCAACACAACCACAGTGATGGTTTGAAACTGGCCAATAACTCAATTGTGGTTTTCCAAAGGATTGAAAAAAATGTTCAACAGAACTTGAAAGTTGAGTTACTTTGGGGCAGTTTTGCAAGAAAATTATCCAAGTAGGAGCCACCTTTGTTGCATTTGAACATTGGAACCCCCCCCCCTCTTCCCAAACAATTGGCAATAGCTACCTTGGAATTGATTGTTTCAATTTGTTTGCAGACTAGTGAGAGGCTGGTGGTGTCAAACACAGCAAGCCAAAAAAGCAAGTGTGGTTGGTTTTCACAAGAACAGCAAAAGGCTGTACCGCCCCGAGCCTACCAAAGGCCTCTCGTGAGGGAGCCCGAAGGGTTTCCCTCCCTGCGGTCGGCGCTGGGCAATGTGAGGTCACTCATATCCCAGCACAAGCCACGCACAGCAGGGAGATAGGACTCATGTTAAGGTCGGTTTCACCCAGCTGTGCCATTTGTTTTTGTTGGTAAAAGTCTACTTGTCCCGGGCCAAGAAAGCTTGATCATGTAAATGAGCCGGGAGACGTGTCTGCGATAGATCGGGTCTGGTGTAACCCCTATCGGGATGTTGATGATTGGCGCGACAGCCGTTTGAGCGTATAATAATGGGGCCAATTTGTGGACACCGGGCCATACCCTTCGGCTTTGATGACAATCACTTAAAGCCCAAAGGGGTTAAATGTTTATAACGGATTGAAAAAGTTCGGTTTCTCCTTTAATTGGAAAAAAGTACGCCCTTCTAGGCTTCTTTCTTTGTCCCTCTAGAGACTTCCTGGATGCTCGACTCATCCTGACCAAAAGGGGTGCATTTCTGTACACTAGGGCGCTGCACAGCTTGGCAATCCATTTCCTTGAAGGATAATTGCGGGCGTTCGATCGTCCTAGAATTGAGCTAATTTGTAATACTCAATACAGCGCTGGGTAGGTGTATGTAGTTGGATTGATTATTTATTTTAAGTGGTTACAGCATAGCCGGGTCTACCACAACCCAGGCACGTCAAAACTTCCCGTCCGTGATTAATGAAAGCAGAAATAAACGGAAGCCAAAACATGACGGACTTGTGAGGGGGAAATATTAGAGGTGGCAAACTGGCGTCTACATATGGCGTTGTCTTGCGACGCCAAACATCACATGGGTTGGGTGTTCGGGAGCGCGGTGTTAAAGGACAGTGAGTGCGCGGTGGATGGGATAGTTTTGGAGTCTAGTGGAGCTTGCACAGGGCGATAGTCCAGTGATCCCAATCCAGCCGAGTACATCAATCAAGCGTCCCGAGTAGCTCAAGAGCCACCGGCAGATAACCCAAGCCGTCGGTGAGCCTTCGTACAAGTTGTGATAATACATACAGACAGATATTCGACGTTGATGATGAAGGCTTGGAGCTAGCGTGAGTGGGCTTCTGCAGAGCTCAATCCGCGCGTTTGCTAGCGTGCAAGTTCTTGTTGAACAGAATGGATGCTGATGGCAATTTTCATGGCCGCCACAATTCCCAACTGGTTTTTATTTATTTATTTGTTTAACTTGTCTGTACGCCCACACAAGATAATCTGCTGACGACTGGATTCGTTTCCGCAAGCACTATAAAGAAGGGCCGACGGCCAGCACTTCCCGAGAGACCTTCCTGAGCACACCTCTTCCTCCAATCGGACTACACATCTGTCATAGCCTCTTCTTGTTCTACCTCCTGCGCATGGTGTTTCTGTTCGGACCCTCTTCCTCGGCCCCGTATTCCCTCTGACTCTCAAATTAAAAATCTCCCATCCAATTCCCCTTCTTCACACGGATCGGCTTCTTCTGAGTTCTGACAGTGTGAGTCCTGATTCATTGACCCTGCGCGATTCGCGCATACGTATCTGCTCTGGAGATCGTTTCTTGCTCAAGTGAGGCTATCGAGCTGCTGCTGTCTCTCAACATAGCTTTTGGCGGAAGACTGGGATATGAAATGACCCCGAACCTGGTAGTCAGGTCTATCGCAGGAGCTCTCAAATCAGGAGAAAGCCCTTTTTATGCCTAATGCTGTCCCAGTTGTTCTCTCAATCAATTATCCCGACCAGAGTGAACCAAATACAAGTCACACTCAATAATCCAGGCACCATCCAGACTTCGAACCAACCAACACTGACTCTCTTTTTTTTGCTTTCTTTACCCGGGTTCTCATACCTCTTAAAGCCTCGTCTTGATTGGGTTGATTTGCAGCGCGAAGAGAAAACACATACTGCTTCACTCTAACCTACACTCCCATTTCATACAATTGGAGTACGCTAGCTAGGCCACAGATCAAGTCCACCATCAACATCAAGTAACTCGACGGATTTACCAAGATGCATTTTGGCGATTACACGTTCCCTAATACCACCGACCCCGTCGCCTTGGCCGTCTACTATCAAACACACCCTCTCCCGCAAACCTTCAATGCCGGAATCGTGGTAGCATCAATTGTGGCTTCCTTTTTGGGAGCCGAAACTACTCTCCTTTTGCTCTCTCGCCGGACCTCGACCGCCGGCGCACGGAACTGGGGTATTCTTGTTTTGGCAGCAACAACCATGGGCAGCGTGTAAGAAATGATCTTCCAATTCTTGCCAGTTCTTGATACTTATTTATTGCCTCATTTTGTCTCTTGCATCACCACAGTGGAATTTGGGGTTAGCTGCCGGCTTAATCTGTTTCCCTGGCGGTAAGGTCTATTGAACTAATATACCATCCGAACGTTTCATTTTTTGCAGGCATGCATTTCATTGGGATGAATCTTTCCTTGACCCCAGCCCCAGGAATTCAATGGTATATACAATGTGAGCAGCCGATGATTGCCACACAAAGTGATCTGTGAAGGCGTCCGACTGATGCAGGGTGTTGTCAACAGTTTCCCCCGGATACACCGTGCTCTCGTTATTTGTACCCATGTTTTCACTCGTCTTCGCCTTCGTGTTCATTGGGGCGGGGCCGGAATCACTTCCGTTGGATGACCGAGATGAAGGGGTGGAATCCAAGCCAGAAAGCGCGCATCATCCTGATCCCAACTTTATTCAACGCACACTAGGGCCTATCAAAGCTTGTCTACGAATGCGCACTTCTGAGGAGCTTCTCAGCTTGCGGATCGTCATTGGCGGTCTCATTGTTGGTGGCACCGTCGCGCTCATGCACTATTGTATGTCCTCCTCACCCTTCGTAAATTTCTGCCAAATTATTGACTCGTAATCCAACTCTAGCCGCTGGATTTTCGTCTTCGTTTGAGCGGGAATATGATATGCCTCACTTGATTTCTTCGATTGTCTTGGCTTGCGTTGCCTCGACTCTATCCCTGCTTGTTTTTTTCCGGTCGGTTTTTTTTATCTAATTCTAGAAACATCTACCCAAGCGTTCAACTGATTTTTCCAAAACCACAGTTTCCAAGCTCAGTGGCAATCCAACTGGTGGAAGAAGATGGTTTGTGCCTTAGGTCTTGCTGCCGGAGTTTCGGGGATGCACTGTAAGACGTTACCTACCTTATTCCTACTACTCAAGCTTACACTTAATTTTGTAGATCTTGGCTTGGTTGGAACTCGGTGGTATGTCCCACGTGGCAAAACTGAGGGGTTTGTTCAAGGCAAAAGAACCTCTACCGTTTTAACAATTGGTTAGTTTTTTCCTTCACAATTTTAAATCTCCAGCTTCTTGAACTTGACTGATCTGATTGCTTCCCCTCAAACCAAAAAAAAAAAAAATGATTTACCAAGCCATCAGCGTTATGTGCTTCGGAGTTTGTGTGATCTCTTTCATCATCGTCTTCTCTGATTTCCTCGTTACTCGTGAAAGTCGCCGCAAGGCTAGGAGAGTCACGATCGCATCTGCCACCTTTGACAAGTCAGGTCGAGTGTTGGTCAACTTGGATGGAATGTTGCCGATGGGTGTCGTCGAAACCGACTTTCCTCTGAAAGTGAGTCCCTTTCTTTGAATTTGCGGCATCTCCTTGAGGACTTGGCATTTATCTCATCTTGCGTTTTCGCCATCAAGGATATTATCGAAGAGCTCAACTACAGACAACCAACATTCCAATGGCTTTACTCGTTGTCGTGGGATTGGTCAGTTCTTGATCCCTTCCTTCCCCGTCTGGCGGCACGTGCGTTAGGCATTACCACCTTCGTCCCACCGCCCAGTATCAGCAGCGCCCCAAGACTTTTCAGGAGTCGCAAGGAACCAGGTTCTTCATACACATCGTCCAAGAATGCGGCCCAGCTTTCTCTCTTCAAAGATCGCTGCCTGGAAACCACCCAAACCCTGGCCAATCAGATTGGATTGCCGGTGAGTGAGATGGGCGTCTTTTTCGACAACATCCTACGTACCGGCACCCGGACCACTCCTACCTCGGCCGAGAAAGACTCAGCCGCAAACCCGAATGACGAAGAATCCTCGATGTACAGCGTTGCGATCCGTGCTCCACGGCAGCAGGGTGTCATGCTTTTCCTGGTCCGTGAGCTCAGTGGGGAGAACCAAGACACGATGGAAAACTACCTCAAGCGCGGTTACCGGTTCAGTGATACACGGTGGTTCTCGCCCGTCCTCGCAGATCGGGCGGCGGTCGACAAGGACGAAAGCGAGGGCCTCCTGAACCAACTGAAGCTCTATGCCAAACGTGGAACTAAGCCCTGTGTGCGTAGCGGTGGAATTTACGTGGGTATCTTTGCCGTTCGACCGTCGATTTCTCGTGAGGGAGGGATCGATACCTTGGTTTACCAATTCGCCAGACACCAAATTCCAGCTTACAGACTGGCGGATGTGGATGGGATCACTGATGAGATGCGCTCATGGATTGGAACAATGGCTGGTTGTCGGATGGCCGAGTTGAGTGCCGTCTGTGCCAACGAAGTCGATAACAGTCTGCCCCCACCCACCGGGAAATTCGCCGAGGACATGTGGATCTTCAAGTCTAGTCTGACCTTGGCCATGGACGCCATGGCTGCCAATCTGAAGATGTTTCCAGACCTGCCCACCCAATCAGTCCTATCGGCAGAAATTATTGATGTCCCTTCCTCTCAGGATGACTCGACACAGACCGCAAGCATGATTGTTTTCCAAGCTACTTTCCCTGCTCCCACGAGACATGGAGTAGAACTTCCGGGACTGGCAATCCAAAACGAAATGTCTGGAGCCTACAAGCAACAAGACCCAGTCCCGACGTTTGTCTTTGTGCCCTACACCCTCTTCAGCAAGACCCAGATGATGATGCTCAGAGGGAACCAAGCCCGGAAGTTTTCCCGAGAATGCCGCGCCGAGTTATCGAAAAGATTCCCCGGTCCAGTGGGCACACTCAAGGCGTCGCCTCAGATCTACAGTGAGGCGGTCTCCGCCGAGAAAGAACCAGTGACCCCACCGCACAAATACAATTGGCTTCAAGACCACACTCCCTCACCTCAGACCGACTTTGGTGAGGATGGTGCTTTGTCTGACGAGAGCGAATCCCCCCAAACTCCAGCTCAAATCGAGGCCAGAATTAAACGTCTCAGAAATCAAACAATTGAAAGCTTGCCGAAGATGTGTCAAGTCGCGATAAAAGCCCCATTCGGAACGCCTAAAAGAAATCAGTCTAACGCCCTTCAACAGGCTTGGCGATCACCCGAATATGACGGCAGTCTTGTACCGGCTTATTCGCCTCCTCCAGGTCTTGTACCTAATACCTGGTCTCCCGAGTAAGTTTTTAAGATCTCGACTTTTGTTTTTATCTGGCAGATGCTAATCTGATTTGAATCTCTTGATCTACTTAGACATGAGCTTCCTGAACCATCTGTCCCCGATCCGTCAACTCAACTTGTTCTACCCGTTGGCTCGACACCTTCTCCACTAGATCCTACTCGACTCCGCGCCCAACCATTGGCTGTTACCGCCCGACTTCGGTCGGATGATTGGCCTACGCGTTGTCTCCATGGTCTTGAACAGAGCGAGGCAGGTCAAGTGCTTTTTGGGGTGGACTGGTAGTACCACTACCTGCCCAACATTTTTCAATACTATCGACACTATTTAAGTTTTCTTTTTGTAGCAGTTTTTTTGGTTTTTTGCTATGGTGATAAATATGTGGATCAAACATTCACTTTTAAATTTTGTTCAGTTTCCTGCATCTCATCTAAATCAGTCTTTCATTGGGTTGCTTGTCTCGCTTTGCCTCAGATTGAATCTCTTGAAAAATCTAGCACTCATCGTCCTTACCCCTCCCCCACTCACTCTCTGCCATTCTGTTTTGTTTCTGAAGGATTTTCAAGTTATTTATCAGTCAAAAATGATCAGTGGTCTCGATGTATTCCTTGTCTCTGGTGTTTCAGTTAGTTTGTTGGTCTGTTTTCTATTTCCTGATTTGCAAAGAAAGATGGAAATCTCAACTAGTCCTTGTTCTCTCCCACGCCCGTTCTTCTCGCCCGTCTGTCTGTCCCTGCCTCCTGACTCCTCTCAACAACCGTTTTGTATCTCTCAGCTTTCTGTTTCTCTTCGCCAGACAACTCTTGACGATGGACCCAGAGACTGTATCGCGAGCTCAGCTCAACTCAGACCTCCATTCCAGAGTCAGATACATGAAGTCATTCTTGGACTTCACCCAAGGTCTGTCTTCCAACCGACCAAACAACTTGCTCATCTATTCATCTTCTTTCCCCTCCAGAGGACTGTCAGATCATGGACGAGGTCCGACCGATAGCTAAACCACTGGTACCCGAGATCGTCGCTTCTGCCTGTCCGTCTATCACTTAATAGTCTTGAAATCCGACAAGAAGCTAATTGGATCTTATCTCGACTATCTACCAAAATAGACACTAAACTACTCTCCTACGATGCTTGTCGAATGGCCTTCTTGCCTCGTAAGGATGGCGCACAGGGTACCCATGGTACAGCCGATGATCTCGTACATGGAAATGACCATCTCAGTCTGAATTCTACTACCATCAAACTCCGGTAAGCTACTTTTTCTGCTTCTTTTCTTACAAGATCTGTTTCACTTATGTCTACTCTCCCTAAAATCCAGTCGGAATATCCTCGAGAGATGGGCCATGAGGGTCAGTAGATGTTCTCAGTTTTTTCACTGGATGGATCCATTACGTATCGTCACTTGATATGTCGTCAGATCTTCACCGCAGACTACCATCAAATCGAGGTATTCAGATTCCCTAAAAGAATCCGTCATGCAGAGACTGGTGACTATTCGATTTCGAATTTCGAGAGCAGATCTTTGAGTTTTTCGATCAAGTTGATGTCCAACATACTGGTGGCGCCAGAGTCTTTAATCCTGGCCCACACCACAAGCCGGTTTACATTGACTGTCAGTAAAATTAGCCCAAGCTAGGGATAACTAGATATGTGTCTGAACCTTTTTTTTTTTTTGTTCTCGCTCGACTGCAG
The DNA here is from genome assembly GCA_001624995.1 of Puccinia horiana. Taxonomy (NCBI): domain Eukaryota; kingdom Fungi; phylum Basidiomycota; class Pucciniomycetes; order Pucciniales; family Pucciniaceae; genus Puccinia; species Puccinia horiana. The sequence continues at coordinate 507,607 of LWDY01000011.1, forward strand.
ACATTCATCTGGCCATGGTGCGCGACCATCTACTAATATCTCTTTCTGTCCAAAAATTCGTCCTTCAATCAAAACTCATCTAAGATCGTTTGTTCATTCGATTGCTCTAGACATTAGGGTATATCACTTCCAAAATGACCGCTGCAATCTTTACCCTCCCTTCAAGTACCTGGCCACCTGAGAAAAAGACTAGGGCCGTCCTCGCTTTTCACAAGATCTCTACTATCCACAACGACTTGATAGCCCGACACCACGTATGTATAAGGAAGAAAGTGAACGTGCCTCAACAGATCAATACTGACTTTTCAATCAACACGCAAAAAAAGATCGGTGAGCCCTCTTTGCCATCGACATCCCGGGTCAACACGCCAGACGAAGAAATCAGTCCACAGAACCGAAAGGAGTATTACAGCCAGGTCTTCATGGTAGGTTCGCCCTCGACGACCAGCCCGAACCAAGTCCCGAGTCCACCGCGCGATGCACCATTCCAATCTCTCGTGACTATCCCCCCCTGAAAGCTCGAGTAGCAGTCGCCCATACCCCAGTCAATCTAGCGAATATCCTAGGATCACTTCGATCCATCGGACTATGACTTCCACCTCTGATTTCCATCGTCATCAGAAAAGCCCGTCTTCTTTTGGCGATACACCTAGTTATTTCCCTGGAAAATATGAGGGTAATCTTCCCTCTTGTCTCTACTCTCTTTTATCGACCCGTTTCACCCCCGCTTGGACTTATCTTCTTTGCGGTTGTTTGTGATTGTTTAGAATCTCAGAAGCTTACTCGGAGAGCTTCAAAAGGAACGATCAGTAGAAAGAAATTCGGCTCGAGGAATAAGAAACCCCCTTCTCCTTAACTTACTTACCTCAAATCTTCCCTTTACTTTGCTCAACGTATTTACCAATCAAACTCTTCTTTTTTTCTTTTTCTCGGGTTTTCCTTGCCTTGCAAAACTTATTTCATTCGGCTCCATAAGAAGAAGTTCACTGGCTGTTTCTTCTTCTCATTCTGACTTGTTTATACATACATGCTTTCTCTCCACTCCTTTTACTTGAATACATGTGTATTTTTTGTAGCTATTTCTCACGTACATAGTTCTTATCTCATATGACATATTCCTCTATGACCATCATTCTTTTTTGGTACACTTCATCCTTTTTCATGTAGTTCCTCTCACTTTTTCTTGGTTATCGGGGTATGATTTCTCTTTCTCTTTTTTGTTTGGTATTCCTTGTATATACATGAATTTATTTCTTTGTGAAGATTCATTATCTTTTTTTATTTTTTGGTGTTTTGGTGGGTGTGTTGATTGGGGGCAGCTTACTGGGTTCTTGTCAGTCTCAAACTTGTATATACATTTATACACTTCAATAAATTTTCTTTGTTCTATTATTCTTTTAGGAATTTATCAGTTCTGATGGGAGAATACATTCTGCTTATATTCATGTAAATATGATTACTGCACAAAAGTTTTTGACACAAATAAAACTTTACAGAGTACAAGCTCAAGAAATAAACTTCAAATCATCAGATATTGGATTTACATAAGGGGAAAGGGGAAGTGGGGTAAAATAGCTTCTCATGAATTGAACATGACATAAATAAATGGAAAATATAAAATATTGCATGAGAGGTGTGAATTTTTTTATTGTAAGTTTTCTTTTTTTTTTTTTTTGAAAAAGAATCTTTTAAAAATACTGGTTGTTAAAGAAACCAAGCCAAGAACATTAGATACAAGCCAAATCTTGTATTGTCTTTTGAAATGAACTCCCTGTACTAGTGTATGTAGCAAAAGTTTTTTGTTCCAAAATGTTATTGTATATATATATATATATATATTAGTTGGAAAATAATCAACACTACCAAAAGATTGTGACTTGTGTTTCAATGAGAGGTGTTTTGGGTTACCAATTAGTTGTGGTATTCAAATATTGTTTTGGGAAAAATTAGATAAATTCTTTAATGCATGATTTGGCAGGGAGCTGTCAAGAATCATAAAATTTAAGTTTAAGTATCTTGACAGGTCCCAGCCAAATCTTGTGTTTGAGATTTTATGCAATTTTTCCTAGAACAATATTTGAATACCCTAAGTGTAGCTTTATATACAAGTTACACTCAATTTTCCAAAAATAACAATACTGTGGGAAAATCAGACTGAAAGAAATACTGAAAAACATCAAGAAAATGATTTAGGCCCTGTTTGGCACAGTTATAAAAATGTGTGTAATATTGAACATTTAATTCAACAAAAACAAAACTGTTGGCACAAGTGTAACAAAATTGGTAAAGAATGAAAAAAGGCTTCCTGATCCATGATTGGCAAGATAAGAGTCCATGTATACGACTGTCTCTAGCACCATCATAGCATTATGACCCTTTATATCTGTTTCAAGTGTAATATTAATATTGTGATGCTAATGACAGCCTCACATACCCAGTATGATGTCACAGATGATGAAGCAGGTAGCACTCTTCATTTCTATACCAACTGTAAATGTTAAGTTTCCACCTACACCTATCAGCATTGTTGAAAGATTGCATCCCTCACATTGTCCCCATCAAGGGTACCTTTGTGAATTGTGAATTCATTTCCAATCACAAAGTTTTTCCATCTAAATTGACTTTAATTTAACCTTTGCCTTGCATGGCAAGATATTGATTGATTTACAGTCATGTAATTCAGACCCCTGGAAGCATACACCAAGTCCCCAAACCCCCACCCCACATCAATAGTTCTGCCTATATTTACACCCAAATTGTATCTTAATTGTCTTGCCAATAAGTCAATTTTTTTTTTATCCTTCAAACTGTAATTGCCACGAAGAAACAACCAGATGAGTTACGCACCACACACTTATCATGACAGCAATGGTACCACGAAGTGATCTGTGTAAGACAACCACACACCACAACTAAGGATTTTACTCTAAGGGCCTGTACCATAGCAACCAATTTTTTAAAAGTTGGGGACTAAAACAAATTTGAATTTGAAACTGGGCCTCAACAAAAACAGTGTACCATGAAACCCCATTTTTTTGAAACTACCAAACAGAATTTTTCATGATGATCTTCTCTTTGGAAATTTTGCAAGAGATGGCCAAGCCCTGCTTTGAATTCCAAGCCGCCAACCAATCCTGCAATCTTGTTATGAATTGATGAAAAAAGAGATAGAAATAAATAAGTGAGAAAGAAGACAATAAGCTGGTCAAGTACCAGCTCAATGTGAGGCCTTGCCATCAAGTTGGTAAAGTACCAGCTAGCTGTGAGGCTTTTCCGACAAGCTGGTCGTGTACCAGCTCGCCATGGGGCTCTCCCGACAAGCTGGTACTCGACCAGCTTGCCCAGATGCTCTCCCGACGAGCTGGTCAAGTACTAGTTCGCTGTGAGGCTAACCCGAAGAGCTGGTCAAGTACCAGCCCGCTTTGAGGGCAACCCGACGAACTGGTCAAGTACCACTTCGCCATGAGTAGTTTTGGTTTTCTGAGTACAGTTTGAGCTCAGTGACATGTTCAGGTATCTATGTATGAGCGATGACAGTGTGTTCGATCTACTGGTGAATGGTTTGTTGACCATGGTACAACAAGTCTCTTGTTATTACTCAGATTCCAAAAATAGTCGCTACAATCGATTAAGCACTGAGCAGATACGTTGATCCGGATAGGCGCACACTTATCGAACCAATTCTTTCCGTGCCAAATCAATCTAGCCACCATGCGTTCGATGGAAGCGATAAACTGATCAATCTGTCTTTCGATCTTCGCAATCAGTTTGATGTCTTGTTCGGAGCGGGTGACATAAAAGATGTGTGATGAAGCGTGTTGAGCTTGGCGAGAATCTGCCGCTAGTCCAGACCTGATACGCTCGTCAGGATCACACCTTCCAGAGGGATCGCCTTGGGCCGATTGATTGGGGTCGACTTCATTATCAAAGTTGAGGGTTGGCGCATGTTGTTCCTGTGATGCATCAAGCCAATCGGAGAGATGAATACCCTGCTTCAACAAACGGGTAGGCCGCTTTGACTGAAACTCACCATCTTCCAAGAATACATTGGAAATTTCTTTCTGATCTGGTTCATCAACTGAGCTCAGATACGATTGCCAAACAATGAACCACATCGGCTCGCGACGACCTTCGAATTTGGATGGATGGAATCCGGCTCGTTGACGCCTGGAAACCGCACCGTTTGACTTGATTCTCATGTATCCCTGTTCTCCTTGAAAGCCACCACGGTTGGCTAATTAGACCAGAGATAAGGCAAAGATCTCAAGAAATTTGATGGCACGGTGACGTGGCATTTGGATTGATTTGGCTGAAAGACACCAAGTGAGTTGGACATGTATAGTTGTGAAGCTTGTGACTACGATGCGTTGAGGGGTACGTGTGGTGTAGACTGGGGTTGGCGCTTGGCCTGAGGAGTTGGACCTGTCATAAAAGGCCAAGGCTGAAATGGTCTTGGTTGGAGTATGGCTAAGTGGTTGAAACGGCTGTTGTAAGGCCCGGAGTTCAAGCCCTATCGAGTGGAGATGTCGCAATGGCCAGGTATTTGTGGATGACAAGGTTGTAGGGGTGTGGGTGAGGCTTGGCAACTTACAACTGTCGCTGTGGACATAACGGCGTCGTAAGTGGGGCGTGGTGGCTCTGGTAACCAAGACGAGCCAATGACTGAGCTGAGTATTGGCGGAGGATGTGGTGGGGTATAGTAGTGCAGGTTGAACAGATTTTTGCCTGAGCCGAATCTCAAGTCTGCATTTCCAGATGCCGCTGCTGCAATTGCACAGTTAGAGTGACAATCGTTGCCCCCTTGCATAAATCGTCCTTGCGGCGCGCTGGGGTCATCTGCACCTGTTTTTTGACCCTGCTAGACAGGAAGAAATGGTGGCGGTGTTGAGTGGATTGGTTGAAATTTTTGGGTGAAGGCTGATTTTTTTTCCATGTTGTAAGGGGAAACTTAGATCTTTGTTTTGGTGATTGGCTGTCTTTAATAGACTCCGCTTTGGTAGCAGATTGGTCAAAATCCATTTGTTATACCAACAACGTGATTTTAGATCTAAAAAATCCTGGTAACTGTGATAAAGTACCTTTTTAAGCTACATTCCTGGATAACTAGCAATTAGTTACTTCATCCAATGGAAAAAATTGGATAACTAAATTCAAGTTACTCTACTATACTTTACTGAAACACCTGATTTTGGATAACTAAAATAAGTTACATTATCCAAAACTCCCTGGATAACCCCGGATAACGTAACTGCCCACCCTTGGTAGCGGGTAGCGTAGCACAGCGTGGCAATAATTGCTAATGGCTAACGGCTTTTGCCGTAGCTGTTAGCGGTCCAAGTGCTATCGCTACGCGCTGGCGCCCCTAAAAAGGTGTTACTACGCTGCCCTACAGCCCTTAGCGGTAAAAACCCGCTACAAAGGGCTGTAGTGCAGCTTAGCTGCCCCCAGGACTGCTAACGCTACAGCGCTGGCGGCAAAAAAAAAATTGCTATGCTACGCTATCTTTGGCAAATAGTGTAGTGTAGCGTAGCAACCCAGCGCTGCCTGGAGCACTAAGGCAGGGGGTGGCAAAGCTGCATGTACTCTAGTCTCTCTAAAACCAAGTAATAATGCCTCTTTTTTTATGTACATGAGACTTATCTTTGGTTAATGTAATTTTAATAATGCTTTTATTTTTATTTAATATTTTTAATGCTTTGTTCAGGTTGTCTCTGAATGGTAGCAGGCTGACATTGATGAACCAGGGTTTAGGTGTCTTACAACTCACTGACACAGGTAGTTAATGTCACCTTATCTCTTGGCTTAGCTTTTACAAGGCCTAGAGTGCCTACTGCTAAGTTCATATGCATCGTCAGAAATATTTCATAATTTGTTGTTGACAGCTTTCAGAAGCACAGGCTGTCTGCATAATGAGGACATCAGATTTCATATTAATGTGGGATTTTTTGTGACATCTCAATTTCATTTATTTGCACCGATATGCTCCTGTCAAAATGACTGGTCAGTCCATCAGGGGGTCTCTCAGGATGCTCAGTTTCATGGGTAAGCCCCTAAAATTTGGGTTTGTTCACTCTCAGGGGTCAGGTCCTCTCTCACCTGGCTGATCATTTCCTCTCCTCATCAATTAGGCCAACCAACCTTATCTCGACTCTCCAGCAAGTATGTACTCTCTCATCTTCTCTCCTCCCTACCACCCTTCTGAATACAGGCACTTGGCCATACTCTCAATTCATAGCCTTCAGTCTATTAACCACTTGATTCACTACCCCCTTGATTAATTGTCAATTTGTTTGGACAGCTTATCACCCTTGATTTTTTAATTGTTTGTATTTTTGGATTGCTTGGAGTCTCCTTTCTCCTTCTACTCTATTCCTATTTTCCCTCAGCCTCGTTTCTTTCCTTCTACCATTGATCACATCTTATCCATCTCAACCGTCGTTTTTTTGCATTTGGTCAGGCACATGTAAGTTGTTTCCTCCCTTCTTCATCTTTTTTCACCTGCTTATACTTATCAAATCAAATCATTTGCTGACTACATACACCTTTGCTCAATTGAACCATGGGTGCATGTATTAACCTGCAACAACTTCCTCAAGCACATTGATCATTGTCACACATATTCCAACATGCTTAAAACTCTTGTTCCACCGAACCAAATGTGCTGTAGTAAGTTTCTCCTTACACACAATTGAGCTCACCATTTCTTGTAGGTGATAAACTGACTCATTTTTTCAACTTCTAATTGCCAACCCAGCATCAGAATGGTGTCTGGGAGATCTCATCTAGCCCAACACACCTCATGTGGTCCACCCGGCTGACCCAATTAGTCTGCCACTTACACCAATGGGCAAACAGGTTGCTCTCCAATAGCTCAAACAAAGTTGGCACCTGCTCCCAGTGGGGATACTACTCATGATGGGAGCCAAGAAGAGATGTGCATGCTACCTAACACTCTTGATCTTTTTCTCTATCCTCCCTTGCTGTTGGAGGGATGATGGTTCTGTGGCTTGAGCATCATTAAGGCCTGGCCATCAACAGATTTCCGTTAGCTTGCACGTCATGCAGGCCCAGCCCAATTGAAAATGACAACGCTTCCCTTCCACACTATCTCTCTGTCTGCAAGGAGCTGAAACTTGATTCTTTGTATGAAGAACTGCTTCCAAACACAGGGAAAGACCTGGGAAAGGTTCAAAGGGATGGGAAGCCAAGAGGGAAAAAGCTTCCACGCCGTTCATTTTGTCCAAAATGTCATCCAAACTTGCCAAAACTGCCCCCAGTCAAGCTGACTGTCCCGCCAATCCAAGCAACGAAAAAATGTACTATTACTTATCAAGATGATGCGGTGCTCCAACTATGACTCTCTAGACAAAGAGAAAGAGATCAAACAGGCCAGTGACTTCATCTCAGTTCAGCTTCAACATATGGCTCCTGGTGTCTTCGAATCTTACCTCACACCATGTCCCACATGGAATATCTGTGCCCCTATGACACTTTGGATTTTGCCTCATTCCTCATATTCACTATGTATGACTTCTTCAATGGACCCCACACGGAAACCAATGGACACTATAGCGGCAACATAACAGCTTTGGTGTCGTTATTGTTACAATAACAACCACTGCAAGGTTGTTACATTTTCTTTTCCTTTTTTTGGTACCGTTACGTTATCCACTGTGTGATTTTGCACACAACAACCCATCCTGAGGCCTTTTTTTGCCCAAAAGGACCATGGTAAACGCGGATAACACTTTATCCGTGTTATCTTCCTCTGTAACAAAGCACAAATGTGGCTTTGTTATGTTACTCAAAGGCTGAAAAGGCCTGTTATCCGGATAACAATAGATAACACATTATCCGGTAACACTGGGAAGTTATGTTACAAAAATCCGTACATATATCATAACCTAAGTAACTTCCCACTGTTGGGAGAATCAAGAGACCTCCCACCCTTTTATCCAAGTTAGAATGAAAACCAGATGATTGTTCTCATCCCACTGGATGGGAACAATTTCCCATCTTGAAGATATTTTCTTCAAGAGGAAATCTAGATTTCAAAAGTACAATCTAAAGATAAGTAAAACAAGAAAATGATTTACCCAATAGGCTATTTAGCCTATTGGGTAAATGATGTAAATCTTAATCTTCAGAAAATAATAACACTTATTGGTGGATTATTTTCAGGAAAATTAATAAAAAGTATAATCTTACATGATACATAAAAGGGTTGATTAATAGAGGGATTGAACTCGTGACCTTGCGCAAGTCTTAATGTGTATAAATTTAGTCTAGTGTACTAACAACTAGACTATGGCGGTTTTTTCTGATGCAGCCGTTTGGGTTAGCATAATGGTAGCCTCAGTGGCTGACACCACTTGATTGATTTACTTTGGAACATGATTAACACAAGCCCACTTAGGGCCACTGCTGGGATCAAGTTGAAGCAATGGGTTATCGGGGCAACAGAAAGTCAAGAAGTTTGCTGACCTAGAGGGGCCCAACCTCGAGTGCGCAATACACCATCCAGACATACCCCACTCTCATCTGTGGAAAGGAAGGCTTGTCAGGTCATGAATAGCTGGGCTAACCCTACCAGCAAATACTGGGCATTCAGGTTTGTGCTTTGCCATCAGAATAATGTATGCTGCTTGTTGGTCCATGTCCTGTCTTGGGTGGAATTTGTGCATTGTTTTTTTTGGCTCAGATGCAGTTGTTGGTGAAGCTTGTTTGATATGGTTTGTAAAGCAATATGGAGGTTGAATTGCTCCAGTATCTCCTGTTGAATTTTGGCCAGGTAGACTGTCAGCTTTTCAATGACCATTTCCGAGACAAAGATGTGTTCTTCTTTGCTAAGAGCCAAGGGGTGACTATGAGTTTCATAGGTTTCTGGGTTGGTTACCACCAACCAAGTCGTCTCATAAAGCAAGTGCCAGTGTTGTAGTGAGTCTGAGCTAACCACAGTGCCATGGGCCAAGTTGATTTCGTCCAATGTGACACCCTTGATTGCTGCCCAAACAACCATTTATTTGAAGGAAACACTGTACTTTTGATACATTGATACTGGGAGGTTCCTTTCAGTGGTTTGAGGGTAAAAAAAAACAAGAGATTGAGAAACTTACTGATATGGGGGTTCCGCCGGCTGCCATGTGGTTAAGAAATGAATTTGTATGCGTAACTGGACATGCTGGATAGCCGGGCATAGGCCCATAGCTTGTGTGCAAGGAGAAATGATTACGAGCTCACATTTTTTTTTTTAATTTTACATTCATGGTCGCAAGAATTCTTGGACCTGCTGTATATATGTTGTGCAGCTGGGCAGATCAGAAACCCAATGTGGGTTTCTGACCTAATATTTGCCATGGTATTAAGTGTGGGTTGAGCTACACATGGGCAACTGGACATGCACGGAACTTGCTGTCCTGCATGTGGGTTGAGCTACACACGGGCAACTGGACATGTGCGGGACTTGCTGTCCAGCATTTCATGCATGATTCAGTGTGCAGGTGAGAGACCTGTAATGATACAGGACTGTGTAACTTGTCTCTGGGACAGGTCACAGATTTGTGTGAGGTGAATTAGGAGCAAACTTAACACAAGTCCCTCGCCTGCTGGAGGCAGCAACCCCCCATCAGGGAGGGACTTGCGTGATACAAGCTGTATTTGGCCTGAGAACCCAAAAGTTTGAAATGGCTTTTTTGCAGGTTCAAAACTTTGTGCCCCTAAAGGGCCATCTTATCTAACTTCTGCCATGCCGCCCCTTGCACCATCAGAACTGCCTGGTTCTCCTCTTCAATTTGGTAGCCGAAATATCCGCTGACTACTTGTTTTACATCCCTGAAGATAACGATGGGCCGCTATGCTACCCTGCCCTTTTTTGGAAAAAAGCACAGCGTAGCGGCCCTCTTACCAGCCTGAAAAGGTTGTAGCGTTAGCGGCCTGATAGTGCCGCTATGCTGCGCTACACTGCGTTTACGTCCTTTTAGTGTGTTTTTGCCCTAAAACGCGCTCTAACGCAGCAAAAATGACGCTTTTTTGAGCCCGCACACGTAGCGATCGCACCAAATTTGCTAACAGCCAACACAAAACCGTTAGCTGTAGCGAAATTACACTACGCCGTGCTACGCTACTGTTATGGGTAGTGTTGCTGAGGATCAATCAAAAGTGGTCTCTTTTTGAGGCTCATCAAAGCTGATGTCAGCATGATATTCTGTATCTGAGCAGAATTCCAACACCTTTTGGAACTCATCCCATGTACAGCATTGATTTTTTGTTTGTTTGTTTGGTCTTGTATTTATGCACATATCTTGATCGGCAGGTTATATCTTGTTGATGTTTGGGAACTTGGGATAAATATTTTGGCCTTGATATCTGACCCCACAAGGCCAGGATAGTGTCAATTGAAGCGCTCCAACAAGCACTTATCTCAGACTGAAGGGCAGGTTGGATTGAGAAACAGGAGGGTTTGAAATAAGAAAAAAGTGAGATTAAGAGGAATACAGGCGGGTCTTGCTGGGGTGCTCAGGCTAAATACACCTTTTACCATTCAAGTCCCTCCCTGACGGGAGGTCGCTGCCTCCGGCAGGCGAGGGATTGTGTCTAGCTTAATCAATCCCCTCGTTTCAGAGGGCCGGGTAACCCTATGGCGGGCCGGGGGCCCCTCGCGGAGCGAGCCTCTGAAAGAGGGGCTTGCAACTTATCCCTCCCTGGTCCTTTAAAAATTTGCATAATATCACCTTTATTGACAATGTTGTCAATTGCTCGGCGACCTGACGTCCCCAAAACGCAGTGCCGACGTGCGTGAATAGCTTTCAATCTCATCTTTATTTTTTTTACTTTTTTAAATGTTCTCCTTGGGTTTCATGATGTCTTCTCGATCATGAAAGACCACATCTTTATTTATTGATGAATCTTTCTAGGCTTATAATTAACTGCATTTATACCTATTATGAGGTCCTGAAGATGAGGCGCCTTGGGATGATATTCTCTAGTTCACTCCCAAATTACGCTTGGTTATATGTAATGTAAGGAGAATGAAACACAACAGTAATAACAAAAGAGGAGTAACCACTGCAGAAACACCAAAATCGATCCAACTCAGCATCAAAATGGCTCCGACAAACTTCTCGGTCATTCACTCCACAGGCCTGAAATCGGACGGAGTTGTGAAGTTGTAGTGCATTATGCCTCCGATTCTGGGCAAATGCAAGCATCGAGCAGATTGATGCGACAATCTATGGAAATGGGACAATACCAAAGTTAATGTTAATTCAAAACCAGCCAACCAAGAGGGGTTCCAGACATGCTAGGTGTGATCGATTAAGATAACGGACATTTCCTTGCAAGTTGATGGCATAGCCAATGCCAACTGTGGCATCGAGTGCATCATCAGCACTCGCCAGTGCTGTGCTTACCTCGGCATGCTGAGCAGCAATGTCTTCGTCGTCTTGTTTGATCATACCCATGAGCAGATTATAAAGGAAAGGCATGTCTCTTTTAGTGAGGTTCATGTCGTGAATTTGCTTCTCCTGGGTAAAGAACGATCGATGCACTGTGGAGGAGCTGTGGAAACCCCCGGTAGGATAATGACCTTTCGGTGGTGTCTGATTAGATAGTATGGACAATGCCTACCATGAGAATCCAGATTAATGGTAGTAGTTTGATACTTGTCAGATCTCATCAGGAAAGCGTTTACCTCTTCTTGAATGAAGTTAGCCCAGGTTTCGCGGCCAACCTGTGATTTGATGATTTCATCCCTCAACGCGCCGGCCAGATCCGGTCAAGGAAAGAAATTTGGTTCATTCGTTGCTTCACTGGTGGTCGTTATATGTGTTGTAGGCAAAGAATGCTTAACACATAACCACCTTGATTGATACAGCTAAATACAGAGGTCATGATTTAAGGGGCTGGGTATGGTTCATCGGATTCCTTGCAAACCTCAATCTTTTTTTACACTTTGTAAGGGATCGGTTGAAGATGGAAAATATAAATTCTATATGAATGTGGGCCCGATCCAGGCCTTTTCAATGGTCTAATCGGCAACCCTAATTTGTAACAAGAAGATGGGGGGAAACACCAAGGCAGATTTCCCCCACCAAAACTGCAAAACCTCTCGCCAAAGTAGGGACTTTAGCTGCAAGCCCCTCCTTCGGAGGCTCGCTTCGCGAGTGGCGCCCACGCCAGCCTTTAGGTCACCGGCCCTCCGATCGATGGGTTTGTGTTAAGCTAGGGATTGTGTCAAGTTCGAATTTGAGGTGGTCGTTGACGCACCACCATCGGATTCAGCGGGGGCGTCGGGGACACCCGGTCATGGGGCGAGACTCGACGCGACGCGAATTTCCTTTTCCAGGTTGGTGGGACATCAAGGCTGAGCCAAGTCCATTTCAGCATCACTCGGACATTTCTTTTGTATACCTTTCCTCTCATTGACTCCCAGATCACCACTTGGCACCCCATCAAAAACTGGGAATTCACAAAATTAACCCCGAAGAACGATGACGGCGCTGAGCGAATAGTAGGTGACCTCTTTCACTACAATCCAGGGATAACGAAAATGGTAGCTGACTGGATAGTTGACTGATAGTGAACGACAGCGACTCGAAAACATCAAGAAGAACCAATCCTTATTGTCGTCTTTAGCGATCAAGTCGGTTGGGCCGGCGACGAAGAAAGGACACAAGCGGCCAATTCCACCAGCTAGTAGCACGCCTTCAAAGAAGCGAAGCCGGCCAACCCCGAGTACAGATGCGCCAATCCAGCCCAAGCGTCATGCGACTCGTGCGTCTGTTCGACTTAGTGGCGTCGGCCTGAGCCCAGTAGAACTCCAGTCACGGCTCGATAAGCAGGAGGAGGCACTCGCGTCGGAGAGGAAGAAGAGAGACACTCTCAAGCACTCCGATCGTCCCTTGCTCGTCGAGGGCTTCAAGACCGGGCCAGACTCCACCCTCACCTCTGAACTCTTCACTTCTCTTGCCAGTACCATCACATCCAAACATACCAAGACAATGAAGCAAGAAGAGGTCAATTTGGAATACTCTCCAGGAAAGGATGAGGATTATGATCGACTTGCCGATCAGCTGGATGGGCTGCAACTCCGAGCTGTCAACAAAGTTTGTCCGAATCGGATCTATTCGATGAACTTCCATCCCGACCAACGCAAATCACTACTTCTTGTGGGGGAGAAACTAGGGGGGATATCGATTTGGGACGCGTCAAGAGAGCAAGGGATGGTGAAGTCGGAAGATGGCGAAGACGAGAACGAGACAACAGCATCGTCGACAAACACGGCAGATGGATTACGCAAGCCGACAGTCAAGCCATTGAAAGAGGAAGAGGAAGAGGAAGACCAGCCAGAGTATGCGGAGGGGGCCTCCTACTTCATCCAAGCCCATGCGCGATTCTCGGCCGTATCGGCCATCCAGGCCCATCCGAGCGACCCCCATCTGGTCTACACCTCCTCCTACGACGGCACGATTCGAGAGCTCAACTTCGAGAGTCAACAGAGCACGGAAATCGTCGACAGTGAGAGCCTCAATCCCGACGAAGAGACTCTGTTCTCCGCCTTTGAATTCGCTAACGATGGTCGCGATATTTGGGCCTCTGACAACGCCGGCGGCCTCGTCCATCGTGACCTTCGTCTCCCCAAATCCGCCGCTCGTCGTTGGACAATCTCTAAGAAAAAGATTGGCTGTATCAGTATCTGTCCGAATTCAGGGGACCGACTAGCCGTTACTGCTGGACTCAATCGAGAGATGAGGTAGGTCATTTACCATGCCATGTTATGAGATAGCCATAGAAAATGTTCCCACTGAAATTTAATTTGCTGGGTTTCTTTGTATGTAAGGTTATGGGACTTGAAAGCCCTATCGGGTCTGCCGTCGAGTACCACGATCGCAGAGGTAGAGGCGGGAGGCTGTCTGGGCAATTACACACACGGACTGGCATGTTCGTCGGCATATTTCAACCCAGCGGGTGACAAGATCGTAAGTACAAGCTACGACGATCTGGTGAGGATATGGGAGGTGGAGCCGGGAACGAGGGACTCGTGGCTGGACAAACGACCGGAGACGGTCGATCTTGCGCCGGCTTTACAAGCTAGACACGACAACCAGACCGGCCGCTGGGTCTCCGTATGTCTCTTCTGCACTCTCATACTTCTCCGCTACGGTTTCTCATCTTCAAGTCACTCTTCACACACACAGGTAATGAAAGCCCGATGGTCGCCCAACCCCCGCTTTCCGTGCCACTTCACGATCGGAAACATGGGCCGTAAGCGTCCTTTCTACCCCCCGCCTTTTCACATACCCACATAAACTGACTTCGCCCATACCTCGTTCATAGACAAACTGGATATCTACAACCCCAAAGGCGAACTCCTCACTCAGCTCACTCACCCCGCTCTGACCACCGTACCTGCCGTTACCGCCCAGCATCCCACAAGCTCTAACGTCCAAGTCGCAGGGGCTACGGCCGGCGGGAAGGTCTATCTATGGGCTTGAGCATTCCCATATACATTCCATCTATTCTTAGAATGCTTTACTTCGTATTTGCTCGTGTACTTTCTGCAGACTTGCTTGTTCATCATTCCCATCTGGATTTCCTTCCCTTTAAGTGGATGTTTAATAGATCCTTGAGCATTGTATGATTAACTTTTTCTGCACCAGCGGAACTATCAATGATGAGGGTGCATGAGTGGCTGTTTCGATGCATCTCTTCCTGTTGCTTGTGTGGACAAAATGAGCTGATAGGGAAACAATGTCCCAAAGACATTTCAACTTTATGTAGAGTCATTGTCACAGCTAGCACTAGCAGGGTATGGCCAGTAGATAATCAAGCCACTATTGATCTGGAAGGCACTATCCCTCTGACTTGATCAAAGCAGCCTTTTTTTTGTGTGGTGGTCTGAATTTATGTCTTTGGAGGAATTGGCTTGGTGTTTGTTTAAGAAAAAAAAACATTGAAACTGCCATTGACCGGTCTGGGCTCTGAAGAGTCCCATCTGTTGTATTTAAGTTCTTGGCTCGCTTTCCGGCTGTGGTGCTTGGTCAGATGAACAGCAGAGTTCTGCAACAAGTGGCTCTAATGACGTCATGAGCTTCGAGCTGAGGTGCTGTGCTCCCATTGGTCAGCCAGTATTTAATTCTACCCGTCTCCTCTCCTATTACGGTCTTCCTAAGTTTTCCTCTTGACCATCTCAAGAAAACCCAATCGAAACAAAACAAAACAAAAATGGGATTACAATCAGCAACTTTCTCGACCGTCTTCGACACCATTCCAAGCGGTAAACAACTCAAATCATTCACCAGAGATGAAGTTGCCAAGCATAACAAGGTAGGCGACTTGTGGTGCATCGTTGACACCGCCGTCTACGACCTCTCGAAATTCGTCGACATGCATCCCGGAGGGGCTTCCGTCCTACTCGATAAAAATGTCGCCGGCAAGGATGCCACCAAGGCTTTCTTCGGTTTACATCGCTCCGAAGTCTTGAAGAAATATGGCCGGTTAGTAGTTTTTTTTCTCTATCGGTTCAATCCTTCATTTATTCATCTCGTCATCCACACAGCTACGTCATTGGACGGATCGAGGGGGAAAACTCGCAAGTTATCCTGCCCAAGGATGGTGAACTATCGCTCGTCCCACATGCCGAACCAGCTTGGCTCTCGAAAGGATACTCCTCGCCATATTACACCGATGGACATCGGGCGTTCCAGAAGGCCATGCGTCTGATCTTTGATAAACATATCATTCCCGAAGCCAGAGAACACGAACTCAGCGGCAAACGGGTCACTCAAGAACTGGTCGACCTCATGGCCAAGGAACATATCAATGCTATGAGACTTGGACCTGGGAAACATCTTCATGGTCTCACTCTACCTGCCGGTGTCAAAGGCGAAGATTTTGACTATTTTGTGAGTCTATTCTTTTTTAGATTTTACAGCCAGTGACTTGCTGAACTGAACTGCTTTCAAAATAATCAGCACGAGCTCATTATCACGCAAGAATTAGGTCGATGTGGCGCCCGAGGATTCTCAGATGGTCTTTTGGGCGGAATGGTGATCGGTCTACCACCCGTGTTAAACTTTGGCTCGCCAGAGTTGAAGAAAAAAGTGATCCCTGAGGTCTTATCAGGGAAGAAGTACATCTCTCTAGCGATCAGCGAAGCATTTGCGGGCTCAGATGTGGCTGGTCTACGATGCACGGCGACAAAGACGGCCGATGGCCAACATTACATCGTTAACGGGACCAAGAAATGGATCACCAATGGGACCTTTGCCGATTACTTTTCCACCGGCGTCCGGACCGACAAAGGTCTTAGCGTCTTGTTGATTGAAAGGGGCGAGGGCGTCGAGACGAAACCGATCAAGACTAGTTATTCTCCCACTGCTGGGACCGCTTATATCACCTTCGATAACGTCAAGGTCCCTGTGGCCAATCTCCTGGGCAAGGAAAACAAAGGTCTCCAAGTGATCTTGTCAAACTTCAACGTCAGTACTCTTCCATTAGACTTCCTAATTATTCCGCTCAACTCATCATTTGATTTATGTGTAGCACGAGCGCTGGATTATGTGTTGTGGCGTTATTCGTGCATCACGATTTATCACCGAAGAGTGTTTCAAAGTAACTGATTCCATCAAGCCGATATCTTTCTCTGATTTGTGCTCATCGATCCCTTTTATTACTTTTTCAGTGGACTCATCAACGCGAAGTCTTTGGAAAAACTTTGATCTCTCAGCCGGTTATCAGGTATGTTTGATGATCCACATTTTTTTTTGGCGATGAACAGATGTTGATCAGTTGAATCTGGGCTGATTGTCCAGACAAAAACTCGCGCAAATGTTTGCGAAATGTGAGGCCACTCAATCGTGGCTAGAGAACGTGACGTTTCAAATGAATCGAGTCAGTTGATCACCCACTCTTCTCTCTTGTTTTCATATTTTTTTCCTTGGTTGAAAACGAAAGTTCTGATCATTCTTTTCTTGGTGAACTTGCCAGATGTCGTATGCGCAACAGGCCGATTTACTGGCCGGCCAGATCGGATTATTGAAAGCCTTTTCGACACGTGTTGCACATGAGATTGCCGACGAAGCAGTGCAGTAAGTGCCCAACATGATCGTTTACCAGACAGTTGATCAATGTTTGGTTGGAATTGAAAATGATAGGATCTTTGGTGGACGCGGAATTAGCGCTACTGGCATGGGTCGGTTTGTTGAAATGTTCCAGCGTAGTTACAAGTTCGATGCCGTGCTTGGTGGATCTGAAGGTACTTCTACTCTCTCGCCTTCCAAAATAATCAAGGGTTTTTTCTGAACTTTCTCTCTATTGTTCTTTTTTTTTTGCGGGGATCATAGAGGTCTTGTTTGATCTTGGTGTTCGTCAAGTAAGTCGATGCTTTTCCCTCTGTCTCCAGTCAATTCAATTTTCTTTTTCTTTCTTTCTTTCTAATTGAATTTGTTAACCCTTAGCTTTTTTTTACTTGGTTCTGTTTAATAGGCTATGCGCAAGATGCCACCAGCTGTACTTTGAAACAATTTCCTTCAAGAGTCAAGGTTTTTTTTTTATCTGGCCTTATCATCAATCAATCAAATCTCTCTCGTCGTCGGACTATGTATTCGTGTTGTATAGATGATGACATTCTTTTCTCTTTTTTGTCTAAAAATTGTATGGAAAATTTATCAAGGCAAGCAAGCATATATTATGTATCTGAATCATTTGATATTCCGTGTTTTTTTGTTTTTGTTTTTGTAGAGATATGTACTGGCATGTTTAGGTGCTCAAAATGTACACATACAACATACTTTGTTTTGTGTGGATAGTTGTAATTGTATGTATCATGATCCCTTTTTTCTTTTTTTAATTAGCACTCATCATCTTTTTCTTCGATGTAAATGGAGGAGTTCCCTTCGCAGATTTGGAATCTGAAATCCCAGATTCCAAATCTTATTAGGTGGTGAAAACTCAATCTGGAAGAGTCTTTACCACCAAATACAGTTTGGAATCTAGAATTTTGCATTCTAGATTTGTGACAGGAAGTCCTCCAATAGTTTTGAAAAAAATGTTTTTTGAATGTGTAAATGAGTAGTTTAGATTGTAATAAAAAAAGCTAAAAAAAGATCTTTTGTTTTGTGTATGACCGGAACATGTACTGTGGTTCAGTTTGTTGTTTCAGAAGAAAAATTGGGTTTGGTTTTGATGATATACATATCTACAAGATCCTCTGCCCCCAAATTTGGGGAGCCCAGTGATTCATTATTTAAAGCCTGTGTTGCACTTTACCTTGGACCATTTCAATGCAGCTCATGAATCTCTACAAATCTTTAAGGTTTTGTTTGGCTCCCCAAGCCTATTCCTTCATTATAATAGTAGATATGGTCTTGCAAGTGCGTCTGGGCACATGTCCTAGTCCCCACTGGGGCTTGATTGGGCAGGCAGGGTTGGTGTTGGCACATAGCCAAGTTTTGCTGGGCCAATAGGATCATGTGACTTTGGTTGGCCACTCCGCTCACCCCCCTCCACCCCATTTGGGGGGAAGCAGGTTTGTGCGGGGGTGGCACACTCACTTGGCTTTGGCCCAACCCTCACCAACGGTGGGCCAGCTATGCTACCCGCCTAGCGCGGCGTAGCGTACTTCTGCTGGCTTGCAGCGGATGTAGCCCTGTCGCTATGCGCCTGGCCTCAAAAAAAGAGACCATTACGCTGCATTAGAGTGCTTTTTAGAGGAAAAACCCGCTCAAAGTGGCCCTACAAGGCCGCCATGGGCCTTCAAAAAAGGCCACTATGCTGCGCTTTTTTTTTCAAAAAAGTGCGGTGTAGTGTAGCGGCCCACTGTTGCCTTCACCAAGTGGTGGTTGGGAAAGTGCCACATGCGCTTTGGGCTTAGCCAAGCGGGATTTAGGGCTGGCCCAGCCCAGACAGGCTTGCAAGACCATATATGTATATCATTTGGTTTGATTTGTCATTATATGTGTAGTCGTTTGCAAAAAGGACTTTGTATGCTCTCCTATATTCCCTCAAACTGCAATGGTGAATCTCAAAGTTTTGTTGTAGCCCAAAGTTATGTAACATGTCACTCCTACTATTCCTAGCTACATAAATAACCCACACCAGAAAAAGTCATGGGAATCATGAATTACGCTAACAGTGTCTTATTTCAATTACATGTTCTACTTGAGACCATCTGTATTTTTGTTGTGGTGTTCCAATTGTGTTAAAATGCCAAAAGCAGAGGTATCAGCGCTGGGTTGCTACACTACACTATTTGCCCAAAATAGTGTAGCGTAGCGGCCCCAATTTTTAGTTGCTGATGCTGTAGGGTTAGCGACTTTGTAGCAGTCCTAAGGGCCACTATGCTGTGCTACATGTAGTGGGTTTTTACCGCTAACATGGTCTGTAGCACAGCGTAGCAACCTCTTTTTTTGGTCAAAACACGTAGTGTTAGCAGTTAAATTGCTAACAGCTACAGTTAAACCCGTTGGCTGTTAGCAATTATTGCTACGCTACGGGTAGCGTAGCGACCCACATGTGATGGAATAGATCCATGCACAGGACAACATATAAGAGGAGGATTAGTATTTTATGTTTGGGCAAACACTGGAATCCTCATTTCACAAGGAAGAAGGACACAGGATTCAAATTTTCACAAGTTAGAATGAGGAATTAGATATTAGGCAAGGGAAAAAAGGGAAGGAGGCATAGACCCTGGAAGAGTGACAATCTGAAGCAAGTCATATGCCTTGTTTCAAGTGTTGATACTTGAATGACTTGAAACAGGTCACATACATCTCAAAACAAATCACATGATCTGCAACAGGTTTCATGATTCAACTAAGGAGCTTTGGAATGTTCTGGAATACATGGAAATACCAAATATTGCATCATGCTCAGGGTGGTAATTGGGCCGGTTGTGCAGCAGGCGGCTCGAACCCACCCGGGTTTGGGCCGGACACGGACACTCCTTTTAGGGAAATTTTGGAAGTCGGCCTGGCCTGTTAAGGTAGCTAGACAGCGCGGGCTGGCTGTGGGTGCCCGGGTATCTATGGCACCCACCTGGAGCCTTGAATTTCTAGCCAGTTTATTCTATTTCTCATTGGCAACACCCTGACAACCGACAATGTACCATCAATACCATGGATTTTGAGAATCAGTCGATTCGGCTCTGTGAACCTCTTCAAGAATCCCATGTACCAAACAAGCAATAGGTTTAATGAAATTGAAAAGAAAAAAAAAGGGGGGTTTAGAGAATCGACTCCCAAAAATTACAATTCCAACTCCCAAATGTAACCGACGTCTGAATGACATCCTCCAGACGTTGTGTTTCAGTTCTCAAGACCAAAGATTGGTTGAGGATTTTTTTGGGAGTCGGAAATGTAATTCCGCTGACATGTTTGGGAGTCGGACATATAATTTCCCCAAAAATACAAGAAAAAAGAAAAAAATTCATTCCCCTGAGCCGCCCCAAACTTTTATGGAAGGCAGGATACCCTCTGAAGAGAATATATTGATGTTCTCTGCAGATGGTATTGGCGTGGAATGTATCCCTCAATACGCACAATGAAAACTGATAACATAAGTAGGATTTCTTGACGGCCACGGCCACAAATGGCACCAAACAACAAATAAAATAAAATGATTAGTAACTAAGATAAGAAGAGATTAATAACTAAGATAAGAAGAAGGGATTATGAAAAAATTAAGAACTAATAGTGTGAAGCAGGAAATAAGAGCTTGCGCGCTGCAGTACATTGGAAACAATTATCATATCTGCGCTCCCATTGAAGAGCTTCAGGTGTAGCCTTTGGCGCCCAATCCTTATGAAGAAGCTGTGGAGCAGGGAAGAGAACTGGAGTTTCAAGAACTAAGGGGACGAAGTGCTTCTTAACAAGGCCCAAGAAGATGGGGTGAGAAATGGGGAAAGAAAGTTTGAGACCAGTTAGGGGAGAAGAAAAAAAGGGGTGTCTTGAATGCATTT
Source organism: Puccinia horiana (assembly GCA_001624995.1). Lineage (NCBI taxonomy): Eukaryota > Fungi > Basidiomycota > Pucciniomycetes > Pucciniales > Pucciniaceae > Puccinia > Puccinia horiana. The sequence goes on from LWDY01000011.1 coordinate 528,566, forward strand.
GCAATTACATCACCCATAGATGGCAAGGACATCCAATGCTTGACCCCGACAGGGGTGGGAGGGGTGTTCAGTTGTGCCAAGACGCTGTCAATATTGTGAAAAAACTGGTGTTCTAAATACCATTGTCGGCGATGAGTTCTTCCCGGATCCACATATAATCACCCTGACTGTGTCCCAAAGCCCAAGCAATGGCTCTAAATCCAGTGACCGTCCGGTTCAACATCCATGACCTTGCTGACACAGATTTGAATGAGTGTTGGGAGGGAGGGGATGAGAGATGGATCTACAGGAGGTTCACTGGTGGGATGTTGGGTCAAATCCTCTGGTGGTGAAGGAGGGAGTCGGTTGGCAGCCTTGATTGGGCGGAATTTCCTCCCAGGGGCAGGTTGTTCTTTTTCCTCTGTTTTTTTGGTGGGGCTTGTTCCTGCTTTCTTGGTGGGGCTGGTTCCTGCTTTCTTGGCGGGGCTGGTTCCTGCTTTCTTGGCGGGGCTGGTTCCTGAATTTTTGGTGGTGGGGCTGGTCTTCCTTTGTGCGCAGGGAGGACCCTCTTCTTTGTCGGTGGTTCTTCAGCAACATTATTCTTGCTCGCAAGTTGTCCCTTCTTCTGATTTTGAGCTTCAGGGGAGGATGTGGTGGTATGCCGTGAGCAATTCGACTGATCAAGTGTGGCAAAAGAATAAGGCTTTGAGAGTGCCTTCATTGTTGACTTTGGTTGCGGTGGTGAAATCCGTGTTGAGATGGCTGATGGGATTCTAGGTGAGCTTTCCTCCAGGTTGTGTAGATTGTGCAGATGGTTGCTAGGATTTTTTTGTCGGTGTGAGTCTTCTTCATGGCTTCTAGGATTGAAGCAGGTTTCAAGCCTGCATTGCCAAGCTTCTTCATTTCCTCGTAGAGTGATGGGGTCAGCTTTCAATTGGTCGTGTGGGCGGCAGCATATGCGGAGGGAAGGTGATTGTGAGCTGGATTGGTAACTGTGAATTTCCATATATTCCTCTTCTTTTGGAAGTAGGCGGTGGTGGCAAATGGACAGTCAATTAATCTCGTCGACACGGTTGTTGCTTCCTTTTCACCAGGACACCTGTTTTGGTGTGGATTCCCACCCCTAATAATGCAAGCGGAAACAGGTTGTTAATCAGCAAAGAGGCCAATGAGACAACACAAAAAAAAAAAAAGAAGGAATTTGGGAGTCAGAATTGGAAAATTAGGAGTGGGAATTTAAATAATTGGGAGTCAGAAGTGTAAATGTGGGGGTTGGAAGATGATTTGTGGGAGTCGGCAATGTAATATTGGGAGTAGGGAGGGAAGATGATGTGAGAGGTGAAATTAGTGTGAAATGGGAGGAATGGGAGTCAGAATTAAATAAAAGGGAGTCGGAAATGGAAAGTTGGGGGTCAGGATATAAAAAGTTATATTTGGGCGGGGGAAGTAAAAGAAAGATTTCAGACTTACCTGTCGCACTTGAAAATCTTGCTTTTATTCTCCATGCTCCTTCTGGTCCCAATAGAGTACCCATGACAGACTGCAAAATCCCATAGAGTTGCAGAGATCTTGTCCAGAATTTTTTATTCGCCATTTGGCAGCACAGGCATGAGCCACAGGGAATCACCAGTTGCTGGATCCACATCAAAATTTGCTACAAATTCTGCGGCTGGATGGCTCATGTCTTCTTTTTTTACGTCCATTTCATCTTCATCGTCTTCCTCTTGAGGTTTTTTGGCCGCTTTTTCTTCATTCTCATCTTCAATTTTTTTTGTTTCTTTTTGTTCAACATTTTTGTTTTTTTTTTGGATTTTTCTCTTCAGTTTTTTGAGTTTTCTTCTTTTTTCGTGTGGTTATCTTCTAGGAGATTCAGACAAGATTCCAACATACTGTCAGCTTTTAATTCATCATATATTTGGTTGTTATTTTCTTCTTCATGTTTATTTTCGTCTTCCTTCTCTTCATCTTCATCTTTATGAGCTTGGAGGATATCTTGAGTGAGTTTGAGGATTTCTGGGTCTAGGACTGCGCTTTGAGAGGCAAGAGAAGCTGAATAATCAATTTGGGAGAGGGGGAGGGGGTTGTTGGACATTGTGGATGTTTTTGGGTGGTTGGGTAAGATTTGTGTGATTGGGAGGTAGGTATGTGTGGTGGATGTTCGTTGGAATTGTGTTGATCGATCGGTTGGGAGTCGATGGTTCTTGATCGCGGGGGTCGGAGTGGATATCTTGAGCCGACCCACGCGGGTTTGGTCTGGGGGCCCGACTCCCTCCCTGGGCCGGGGAATTTGCTTGCCGACTCCCCGTCGGGGATCAGGAAAAAATTCAAATCATAAATATCATGTTTACGCTGCCGACTCCCAAACATCAGCGGAATTACATTTCCGACTCCCAAAAAAATCCTCGACCAATCTTTGGTCTTGAGAACTGAAACACAACGTCCGGAGGATGTCATCCAGACGTCGGTTACATTTGGGAGTCGGAATTGTAATTTTTGGGAGTCGATTCTTTAAACCCCTAATAAAACAGATCCTTTACAACGAGCCCGTGGGCCACTGTTGGGCTGCCCGCAGGCCGCCCGACATAGCCCGAGAGCCCGAATGCCTGTTGGACAGCCCGTGTCCGTCTGATTGCGGCCACGGGTTTGGGCAGGACATCAAAATTGGGGGGTTTTGCCCGTCCCGGCCTGTCCATAAGTGTGGTGGGCTGTGCCGGGTTGGCCCGAGCCCGCACGATTACCACCCTGACATCATGCTGTGCCAAAACACCAAACAGTACATCATGCTGCACTGAAACACCAAACAGTGCATAGCTGTACTGAAACAACAAAAAGCACTTAGGCCAACAAAAATTGGCTTCCTCTCCAATATAAATCAAGGGCCTCTTTATCTATGTATACTACAAGACTGCAATCTGCCGCAAGAAGAATATAGAAGAGAAGAAGAAAGAGGTATAGGGAGGCCAGCTTTCAATGAGCAAGTGACAAGCAGTCATCATGAGGTGTTTTTCTAGGATCCATTTTCCTCATATGTACCAAGATCATATGTAAGCGATGTACAGATTTTGCATTCCAAAAAGCAAGTAGATGAGTACTAGTATCCGCTTTCTTCTAGAGTACAGCCGCAGGCATTTTGCGCATCGCCTTGGTAGATTGATTATATGTAGAGACAAAAAAAAACTTCGTCAGTCAATTGTCAAAGTATGCACATAGAGCAAAGTGGCTATGCTAAACCCCTCCCCGGGAATGAATAAGTTTACTCACTTGACGAACTCCAAGATCGAACAGTATTTCTGTAGATTTTGACCAAAAAAAAAGGAAATGAAAGGTTCAGTCAACAGTACCATTTTTTATCCAGACAGATATAAGAGATATAAGGGGGTGTGACCTTCGGAGCCTCCAAGAACGGAGCCGAACTTATAGGTCCGTTGGAAGGCTTCGACAAACCGACCCATTCCAGTAGCGGTGATTCCACGTCCACCAAAGATTCTATTGCATGGCCCGCGAAAGAAAAGATCGGTTTGTGAGATCACGTTTTCAAATATTCGGACAGATAGGTTGATGGGAGGAGGAGGAAGTGCTAACTGGACTGCATCGTCAGATATCTCATGCGAAACTCGGGTCGAATACGCTTTCAGAAGGCCGATAGGTCCCGCCAGTAAATCCGACTGTTGGTCATAGGACATCTTAACATACAAGGAAACAGTCTCAGTACCTTTCATCTCTCAACAATCACAGACCAAGTATAGTTGCTTTACCTTGTTCATCTGGAAGGTCACACTCTCTAGCCATGATTGAGTGGCCTCGCACTTGGCGAACATTTGTGCGATCTTTTGTCTATACAGGGAAAAAGAGAAAAAAAAAGCATGTAAATGGGAATTGTCGGTCGTGAATATCTATCAGCATAGATCATACGGATTGCCACTGACCTGATAACTGGTTGAGAGATCAACGGTTTCCCAAAGACGGTGCGTTGGTTAGCCCACTGAAAATCGCAATCAGTCAAGGTAGGATGTCAGATGGTGCGAGCCTGATGGACTTGAAATCGGATTGGATTAGGAATGCTGTTTACTTTGAAGGACTCTTCTGTGATAAATCGGCTGGTGCGGATGATGATACAACACATCATCCAGCGTTCATGCTACAGGCCATAAGGGTATGTTACCATAAGACTCCGCGAGACAGGTTATATGAATTTTACTGACGTTGAAGTTCGACAGGATCACTTGAAGGCCCTTGTTCTCCTGGCCGAGGAGATTGGTCACAGGGACCTTGACGTTGTCGAAGGTAACATAAGCGGTCCCAGCGGCAGAAGAATAACTCGTTTTGATTGGCTTTGTCTCGACGCCCTCACCTCTTTCGATTAGCAGGACGCTGAGGCCTTTGTCTGTCCGAACGCCGGTGGAAAAGTAATCGGCAAAGGTCCCATTGGTGATCCATTTCTTAGTCCCATTGACGATGTAATGTTGGCCATCGGCCGTCCTCGTCGCCGTACATCGTACACCTGCCACATCTGATCCCGCGAATGCTTCGGTTATTGCTAGGGCGATGTACTTCTTTCCTTTTAAAACCTCCGGGACTACTTTCTTCTTTAACTCGGACGAGCCGAAGTTTAAGACGGGTGGTAGACCGATCACCATTCCGACTAGTAAGCCATCTAAGAACCCAGGCGCTCCGATCCGACTGAGTTCTTGAAAGATTATCAGCTCGTGCTTGAGGTCATGAGACATTTATCAACAGATTTGCCTGAAAAAAAAAAAGATTGTGTGCCATTCAAAGCCGAACAAAAAAGGAATGTCTTACAAAATAGTCAAACTCCTCAGCTTTAACGCCGGCAGGTAAGTTGAGGCCATGGAGATGCTTTCCAGGGCCAAGTCTCATAGCATTGAGGTTTTCCTTTGCCATGAGATCGACCAATTCCTGAGAGGGTCGTTTACCGATTTGCTCGTGCTCTCTACCTTCGGGAATAATATGAGTATCGACGATCGAGCGAATTGCCTTCTGAAACTTGCGGTGACCATCGGTGTAGTACGGAGACGAGTATCCATTTGTGAGCCAGGCTGGTTCGCCATAGGGGGCGAGCGACAGTTCACCATCCTTGGGGAGCATCATCTGTGGTTTTTCTCCTTCGATTCGTCCAATCAGGTAACTGTGTTCAAAATAGATCAGAGTCTCAGCTCAACGCTTAGATCGTTCCAAATGAAAGCCCTTCAAAATCTCGTTATGAAATCTGTGTACTCACCGGCCATATTTCTTCAATACTTCGGAGCGATGTAAACCGAAGAAAGCCTTGGTGGCATCCTTACTGGCGAGATTTTTATCGAGCAAGACGGATGCGCCGCCAGGATGTAAGTCGACGAAATTCGAGAGGTCGTAAACGGCGGTATCGATGATGGACCACAGATCGCCTTCTTTGTTATGTTTGGCAACTTCATCTCTGGTGAATGATTTGAGTTGTTTGCCACTTGGGATGGTATCGAAGACGGTCGAAAACGTCGTTGGTTGGCGTCCCATTCTTCTTCTTTGCTCTGGTCAACTAGAGCTTGCCGACTCTACCGAAGTCTTCCTCGATCAGTCCAGAGAGTTCCAGCACAGTTCCTCAATTTGGGGCGTCGAGCCCAGTCAGCGCCCGCATTTTGAGGATGGCAACCCGCAGGTGTTTCACCGACAGCTGTAGAGCTATACAGCAGTCAGTCACTTCAACTACCAGCACAACATCGAACTCACTCGCCATCCATTCAACGCGCTTCTTTCTAACTAGTAACTAGTGGTAAATGGCTAGGTTGTGACAGTCAAGGGAAAGGAGAGATGGGAGCGGAAGAGGAGAGTTGTAGTTGAGTTAGGGCTTAGCTGCGGCAAAGCATGTTGTATTTAGTTTACCTGTGGCGCCCGGGGCCGGATCCTTTTTCCTCACCGAGTTGAAGGGACCGGCCATCGGGACGCTGTGAGCTGACACTATCGCCCGGCACGCCATAGAGCTGTCGCGGATTTGCTCCTAATAATTAGCTCAAAACAAGTTGTTTTCTAATACCAGGAAAATCTAACTTTCTCACTTTCTTTTTTTTCGGCTTTGTGATGGGGCGAAGCGAAGAAACAACAAAGTGGTTGGGATGGTGGCCACTGGATCAACAATATCTCATGTGTCTTTGGATTTTGAGGATTCCTTGATTGACGGTCAATGTGATCTTGAAGAAAAAAAATCGGACTGTCAGAACAGTCAAAAGACCTGGCCGGCCTCGCAAAACAAATAAACCTTACAGAAAATAATGGCCGCTCTAGAAACCAACAACAACAAAAAAAGCTGAGCGATATCAGCAACATGGTTCTGAATGAGGTTTTCACTCAAACACTCCAAAAGCAAATCCATGAACTCAAATTAAACAGTTTGAACTTGCATGGCTCTCAAGAAGCCGCATGTCAATGATGTCCAGAAAGAGAAGCATTTTGCTTGCAACTGCCGACTGGGGATGAGTTTAGTGGGTTGGAAAAGTTGTCATGTGAAGATTGGAAAGAACTCGCAGGTTGTTTGTGTTTTGCAGGCAAATAGAGCAACACCAACCTTCAAGAGTGGTGGCACTTCAATAATGGGTTGGGGTGCATTCTTTGCTACAACCAAGGCTGCATCATAAAATCTATGCTTGTAAGAATGAAAGTTGTTATTGATGCTCACAGAGGGCCAAATCAATTGTGAAATCTACTGGCTTAAAAAATGTGTTTGATATTTTCTTTTCATAATTATTCTTTCTGACTCCTCAGCTTATACCCCACTTCTTCCTTTTTCTTTCCCAAAAATCTGGATTATTTTAAGGTCTAACCAAGTCAACCTGCAAGGATTTTCTACTCTGACCAAACCTTACACAAAAATTTCCCTCCAACTTCCTTCAATGGAACACACCCACATGAAAATTGAACCCTTTTTACTCCTAGGAAAAATTAAAAAGAAAAACTCATTCAGCTATGAAACAAGCAAGAATACACCAAGGATTGAAACATGTACAACATTCCTCACAGTATCTTCCTGAATGCATCATTGGAGGCCTTCTGTCGAGTTTTGAATCTCCAACAGATGGCCACTGGGGGTACAATGCTTTAGCAGATCAAATTCTGAGCTTGTCAAAATTCAATAGATTTACAATGATCTTTGGCTGGGTCCTTGCTTTCTTCAACATCCCTACAAATTTTTCAAGGAACATTCTTAACAGGGATGAATGTGTTCCTGAGGAAAGCTGGATGACAAGTACATAATTGGGTGATTTATTGGCCAAAATAATCCAAGTACCAGTAATTTCCTTTTCTGCAAGGAGATGTCAATCACCTTTTTACTTTGGACAGAAATGATGAATGACCAACCATCTATTTTCATTGCATTTGTTGAAGCAGCACACTACTTGTCCCGCGAATTCAAGATGAATAGGGGCTTCAAACTTGAGCCAGGTTGACTTGCCTGCCAATTGGCAAGTTGCTCTGCACGTTTTTTCTGGCAGATTGACTTTCCAATTGGCAGGCAAATCAAGTCTCACTGCAACCCTCTGACACACAGTATAAATGGATCTCACTCAACAGGAAGCCTGCAGAGTGACTTGCCAATTGGCAGCCAAGTTGGCTTGGCTCAACTTTGAGTCCCCCTAATGAAACTGATCACAATCAGAAAACAATCATCCCTCTCCCACCTCCACCAATATTTTGGAAAGAGGAAATGTCAAAGAGGGGCATGAGATACACATTGTGGGAAGAAGAATATCTGCAACATTTCCAGATGTGGAAGGACCTTAACCCCTCACAAGACTCGGTTCCAGTGACTCTTGATCAGCTTTTAATTTAATTCACAATTTCTTTTTTCAAAATGATCATTCTCTAATTATCAATCTAGTTTTTAATTTGATTCTCAAGACATATTTTTGGATTAAAGACATGATATCAATTATTTTTTTTTTTGACTGAGAAACAATAAAATGACTAAAGGAAATTTAGATAAATTCAAAATTTTAGTAGGAAATTCTTCAGGACTGAGAAATTGCTGACATAAGGGGAAAAAATAATATAATAGAACCTCACTGAAGCATTTTTATCCAAAAAATGGTATAACTTGAAACTATTTCCTTTTATTATCTTGTTTCACCATTTGTCTTATTGACCTGCATTTTTTTCTAGTGTCTCTGGTTTTCATTCTTAGCAATATAAAATCTAGTTTCATTATGTATTGGCCAGTTGGGATGAACCCTATTTTTTTTATTCACAGCAGTTCTTGACTTGGTTGCTTCAAGAAATTGAAGGAGGCTTGTAAATATGTAACTTCAAGTTTGTTGGTCTAGTCAATGATTCCATGCAGTAATAAGTTTCTGTTACAGTGGATGAGATAGTAGCTTGGATTCTGTCTGTTGTCCCACCATATTTCTTTTGATGATAATTTGGGTTTACAATAGGTTTGGATCTCTAGTCTGCAACTGATGGATTTGGACTAGCACAAAGAAAAATAATGATGTTGTAATATCAATTGAGCTCAAAACTAGCAGTGTTCAAATCAAGCTGCATGGAGTGTTGAGTTCAAATAATGTTCAAAAATACTAGCCAGGTGATTGTATGAATGCATCTCTGGCACAGCCAAGAACGGCTTCTTTTTACAGAACTGGTTCGCTCAATCGATTCTTTTTTCTTATCACCATGCCCGGATCTTTCGGTTGATTCAGTTGGCTAATCGAGGAACTGTGCGGGTTTTAATTTACAATGGGGTTGACCATGGGGTTGAGCCTGAGGGCCGAGGCCGACAGGGTCAGAAGAAGTGGGTGGTACCCGACTGCATGCAGCCAGTTGATTAGCATGCTGCAATCTGAGAACCAGGCGGTTTCCTTGGATTTGTTGGGAATGGGATTACCGCTGAGAAGGAACTAGTTTGTTTGGGTTGAGTATGCAGATGTTTATGTATTGTGTGTTGCTATCGACTCATTGAGTGGGTGCTTTTGTTTGGCTGTGTAGAAATTCAATGGAGTGAGTATAAATAGGCTGGTGTTGGTTGGTGAGTGCACCACACTCAGAAACCAGGATGCAACTACTACCACTCAGCTTACTGCTCTTGCCGACGATACTTGCTCTCCAGCTTCACGCTGGCGAACAGCTCAACGAAAACAACTTCGACACGACTACCAAGAACGGATTATGGTATGTCGAGAACTCCCTCTGTCGGGCCATTCCAACCAGCACTTGACTAACATCCACTTTACCTCAATAGGCTCATCGAATGTTACTCGTCCGTTGCTTTGCCTTTTTCAATCGGCTTCGTGGATTGGTCAACTGACGATCATTCTGCTCTTGCGTCTCCCATCCGTCTATAGGCCGTTCTGTCCACACTGCAAACACTTTGCCCCAACATGGATACAGTACGTACCATCGCCTCTATCAAAGACTACCAATCTTAACTTCATGTCCTTTTCCTCCGCCCCCGCAGGCTGGTCGACAAGTTGAAGCACTATGAACCCGAGGGATTGAAAATGGGACAGGTGGACTGTATCGCGCAAGGGGACTTATGTATCCAATTAAATGTCGAATATTATCCGCAGATGAAACTATACGAGGACGGGAAGTACATCGAATCCTACAGTTCAGTCACTCCTGCTTCCCCTGAGTAGCAGCAAAGAACTAAAAGACTACCTAATTTCAGAGGGCGATAAGGATGTCGAGGCTATCACCCGATACGTGGAACAGAAAGCAGACGCGTACCAGTCCAAGCACAAGAAACCCGTTCAGCCTGCCCCAACGACCCGAGAACCGGTCCATGACACACCAAGCTTGCCAGTTACCAACCAGATTACCCACACTCGACCCGAACTACCCCACTCGACGCCCTCGCCCGAGGCATATGCATCCGATCAGCCCGTACCTCAAGCCCATCCACCTCCCGCCTCTCAGGACCCTGTCCTCCAGCATATCTCCGCTACCCCCACGAGCACCCAGGTCGAATTGTCTAATTCGATCGGGAGCGTCATCACTCTTCACAAAGACAATTGGCACTCGTACACCAACCCGGCCATTAATCCTCATCCGATATTCATCCAGTTGTACGTTGGTCGGCTTACATCCCTCCTCCATTTGTCCTTCTCTCGATTTCCATTTACTCTGTCCCTGACTTGCTCCTGGCCGTCTGCTCCCTTTCCCTTATTCCAGCGAGACCGCCTGGTGCAAGGAATGTCGCACACTCAAACCAGGTCAGTCCGCTCTCTCCATTCATTTACCGCTAACCGAAGAACCTAACATTTATGGAATGTTTTTATTTATGGAATGCTTTTCTTATGGGTAACCGACACCAGTCTGGAAGGAAGTCGCCGGTCTGTTGAAGGGCGAAGTGAACGTGGCTGTAGTGGATTGCGAGGCCAAAAGGAACAAGGAGATCTGTCAAGTAGAACACATCATCCATTTCCCATCATTCGTCATGTAAGTCTTGCTGTCTTGCACTTCCTACATCAAAGGAAAGAAGAACAAAAAAAACCCGTCAAGAGTTCTGAGCTTCTTTACTCAAAAACCAGTTACCACGATGGAACCAAACTCGCCTACTCAGGACCCAAAGTAGCCTCCTTGATGGCCGAGTTTATTCGCAAGACCGTTGCCACGTGAGTTGATTCTTCCATTCGTGTTTTCGACCCTAATCCAGTCCAATTGATATGGCTCGATAGCTGACTGCGTCCCTTTCAATCAGTCCCGGATCGCACGACGTCAGCGTTCGGGAGTTCGAAGAAACATTGCAGAAACAAAACCTCTTTTTCTTATTCCTTCACTCGAGCAGGACGCCGATCTCGGTCATTGTGAGCGAAATTCCCGGCTGGTTTCCTTGATGATAAACGCTGATGGGGGTTGGCTTGTGACTTCCAGAAAGCTGTCGAGACGGTCAACAGGGGATTTTTGGGTTCAGCGGTGGTCCTGAAGTCGGACAGTCAGACGATCTACGACCGGTTGGAGCTGTCGAACATGCACGCCTATTTGTTAGTTTTCAAGGAATCCGAGCCGCGAGCATGGGCGAAGCTAGCACTGGACGAAGAGGCATACCGGGAAGAACCGAAGCCGGCGATGCGGCAGCAACAGTTGGCGATGGAGATCCGACACTGGATCGCCGTACAGTCAATCCCGGTCATGGCTGAGCTCGACGAGCACAACTTTCATCGGCTCCTCAACCCCGGCGTCAAGAAACTCGTCGTGCTTGCCTGTCTCAGTGGTGTCGTTCCAAGCGTCAATGGCATTGACCTCGACAGATCTAATCCCAAATCGCTTCAGCTCCGCAACGAGATCAAGGTCTGGGCCATCCAGTGGCGCAAGAGTCAGCACGCCCGCACCGTTGATGTGCCGATCGACTGGGCATGGGTGAATGCCGAGGTCTGGGCCGATTGGATCTATGTACGTCCCATCTCCTTTTCCACCAACCAAACTTATTCCCTCCGTTATTAGCATGAATGATTTGTCCTGACTTCTTTCCAATCGGACGGCATGTAGAAATCATACGGAATTAACCTGCCCCGGCCGACCGAAGACCCGAGGGAGTCGAGCACGATCATCATCGTCGACCCGCAAGAACATCTCTACTACGACAGCCAAGAAAACGGACTGGATATCCTCTTCAAACCTACCTCCGTCTTCCAGACCCTCCTTGCCATCGAGATGGACAAACTGTCCGGCAAACTCTCTGGCTCATTCTCAAGTCGTCTCGTTTGGGTTTGTCCCTTCCTCTCTATCCCGCTTCGTTCTCACCGATTCTCTAACCAACTACCCTGTCCGTGTTTTCTTAATTATTAGCGGTCTCATCGATTCGTGCAATCAATCGGAGTGAGCTGCCCCCTTTTTTTACCATTCCAACATAAGCAACAAAAGAAACTGATGAGATTTTTGTCCTGGAATGACAGTTTTTGATTTCGCCTCATTGGATGTTATTTTGGATGGTTGTGGTAGGTATTGGAGGGTTTTGGATGAAGAGAAGATCCAGCCGAAGTCCGACCGGTTACGGCTCGCTCTCTTCGGTGCCTGCATCTACAACATGCTCGTCCGACCCCTCTCCGCCTACCAAGCCCGCCTTCGCTACCGTCTTCGGGCTCAACTCTAACGTCCCTCTTAAGGCCGATTGACTCCTCTCTCTCGGCCTTCCTCTTGGCCTTTTCTCATCTTGCTTCCCTCCCGCTCACTTCCATTGTCCATTAACCTTCATCCTTTTTTTTACCATGTGGACGTGTGTCTCATTCCTACCTGTCGCTCTCGATTCCTTGCTCTCTTCTCTTTCTTTCTTTCTTCGTTCGTAATACATCTCTTTGTCAAATTTGTATACCCGCTCATGAATCTAGATGATTTAATTTTCTGGACCCTGGGAACGTATACCGAAAAGCAGGCCTTTCCATCATAGGCCGCCTGGCCCAATGGTCAAGGCGCCTGCCTACGATCTGGAGTTTCTCCGGGGCGCAGCAGGAGACTCCAGGTTCGAGTCCTGGGGCGGTCGCTTTTGTGAATTTTGCGGTGCGGTAAGCAGGTTCCAATCACCTCATGCTGGGGAGGCCAGCGACAAATGGCAATGGGGGGGTTCCTTTACCCCTCTGAGTAGTGCGGGAAGTTTTGTGTCCTTTTTTTTTCCGAGGTAGTAGGTAGTGCGTAGTGACAAGGATTAGGAAGGAAAATGCACATGAGGGTACACGGGTGTGAAAGGGCGTCTGGAAGAGAGAGACAGGGATTGTTTCGACACAGGCAACATGAGGAAGAATCTTTATATGTGTGCATTGGAGATCAGTCTCTCATCCGGGCAGGGATGAACCTTTTGAGTGCAATCTCTTTGATGATGTACTTGGTCAAGATCTGTGGAGAATCCAAGTCGTCCGATTCTATTTCGTCTGGTACAATGACATGGACCAAGATCAAGGTCTGAGTGTACATGCCGTCAAGACAAAATCCGATTCAGCTTCGGCGACTATCTCAGGAATGTTTGGAGCGGAGAGTGCTTACCTTCTTTACTCCTGCACACACCCGGTTGACTGTTCCTAGCCACCTCCACGATGTACGGTCTTCCAGCATCTCAACTGGCCGACCATCGGTGTATACTGGAATCATGCAGACGGCAAACCTATTTGACAAATCAAAACGACAGAGCCAGGGAGGTCAACGAGAAGTTGAAAACAATCAGAAGAGGGGGCGCAACTCGGCATGACCACCAACGGGGCCTCTGGATCCGTAGAGCACCCAATCGGCACAGAACTTGATGCCTGATCGGACGACCCAGCCGAGCGAGCGGAAGTGGTGATAGACCACGTAGGAGAGGATGAACGGGTTGTCCGCACAGATCGTTTGATCTGGCTTTCCTACGAGTGATTCCCGACAAAAGAGCTCCCACACCTGCATGATTGTCAGTGGCTCCGAGCCAGCAACTGAGTCCTAGAAAAAATTTAAAGGGATCAGTCTGGCTTGGAACGATCCCTGAATGAAAAAAGAGAGGCCGAACCTCTCCTTTCAACGACACATCGAGACAGCCCAAGCCAAACGTCAGAAAGAAGGCTTCCTCATTCATCAATTGTAGATGCTCCAGGTCCTCGATCTTCTCAACCTCCAGCGCAAGTTCTTCAGGTATTGCTTGGGTCAGTTTCTGCCTCGGAGGTAGCTTGGTCTCTTTTGGAGGCTCCATTTCCTCGGTGGCTCCAACGGCCGATTCGGAGGCGGCTGCGAGCTGCTTGAGCTTTGATTTTTGAATCTTGCTTTCCTTCCGTTCCACACGCCGCTTCGCCGTCAGTTCCTCGGCCGTCAGCTTGACTGCGGTTCATTCGAACGATCGCAATGATTAGATGTATGACACAATTATGTTTTTTGTCGGGTTTTTTTTAGACGAGCTTGTCTTGGGAATTTACTAACGATATCTATCGTCCTCTAGCACTTCGAGCAACTTGCGATTTTTTGCTCGTTGGAGCCAGGTGGGTTCACTCCTACTCAAACTTCCTTTACCGAAGAAGCCCTGTTGCCAGAGGATGGCCCTACCGGCGGTAATCCATACACTGTTAGTGATTTTGTCGTATCTTCCAGTGATCCTTGGACAGTTCGATCCAAGCAAATTTGAGGGACGGACAGGCCTGAGAAGGGGCAGCAGTTTGGCGAGGAAGGTTGAGCGGTCTTGTGTCTTGCTTCCTACTAGGGTGATCGGGAGTAGCTTGGAGTAGATGTTCGTCGGTCCTCGCACTCGCTTGGCACTGGAATGCGCTGGCTCCTGTTTGGTTATTGTCCCGCTCGTATCCGGCTTCTTCGAGTTTGTTGCTGGGCTTGCCATCGTCTTCATCGTCCTGTGCTCTCAAAATTCACGTGCAGGAGCGATCGGGTCCGAGGTATTCTTGTGATGAGAGTCCAGTCTTCCGATATCTTAAGCGTCCAAGACCGATGGCATTCGTCAGGGTTTCTGGAGTGTCGTTCGGCTGCCGACGCGGGGCCAAGCCCATTTCTTTGGGTCCGGTCTTCGGCTCTCTCTGCAAGCAAAACACAAGACTCCTCCTGAACCGATGACCCCCTGCGCGCTCACACTGTGTCGACCGCGGAGCTGCGGAGCACAGTAATCGTTCATTACATTCGGCGTAGGCCAGTTCCAGCGATACCGGGTGGTTACGGGAGTATACTAAGGACCGGTTTTGCAGCAATGTGAACATATTACATCAATCGCATGCTGAGTAGCACTGGGAAGCCATGGAGGTCATGACAGGACCCAGGCTAGCGCCCATAAATGTAACCAAAATCTGTAGATTTTGAGCTGAAAAACCAAATGAAAATTGAATGACCACTTTATCCAGGGGGAGTAGTTGAGGACTTCCTGTGGCCATCTACAGGGGCTCTAAATGCAAAATTACAGGGCTAACTCCAATCTTCCTGCCAAAATATAGCTTTACAGGCTGCACTTGAGAATCAACAGGGGCTGTAGATCCTATGGGAAGTCCTCCAGCTACTAGGGGTGGATGTGAGTTTCTCAGACCATCTCCACTGCAGGAGTAAGGGTGGACCCCGGCCACGGGTGATTCGGGTATACCCGAGTATCCAACCCGGTCAGGGCAGGTACGGGACTGGTTCTGAGCAATTTTTACCTGACCTTATGCCCCGGGAGCTTTAAGAGAGTAGGTCGGGGACCGACCTTTCATTGCATGATAACAAGAAATAAAAAGGAACGGAAATACAACGGGGCAAGGGAGAGTTGGAGACCACATAAAAATATTCAGTAAGAATCAACATCAAACTTGTTGTTTTCATCATAAGGGGTGGAGCAGAACCTAGCGGTACCATTCTTTGAGACAGAGGAGATTTTTGACAGATGATGAAGACAGACTGGCTTGGTAAGGACCAATGATGGTCTTGCACTTTGAGAAAATTCGCTCTGAGGGAGCACTAGTGGCAGGGATTGCAAGGTAACACCTTGCCATTGCTGATAACAAGGGGTACTTAGAGGCATTTTTTAGCCATAATTCAAGGAACTTGGCTGTAGATGCTTCAAAATTCAATTCCAAGTATGCTCGTATTTTGGATTCCAAGTCGTCAGCACAGTCATCGGCTCCAAAGATGTCAGAGATGATCGAGCTTTTGTTTGCAGCTTGAGGTTGATAATTCTGGAGTTGAAGGAGACAGATCGGTGCGTTTTTTCGACATTGGTCAGCTTTTTGTGATGGATGAAGGGGAGGAGTAGAGGATATCTGGTATCCCAAGAGTTCTGGGCCGGCAGAAAACAAGAAGCCTTGGGGATCGGGTTTTTTGCCCTGATATCCGCTGGGTATGGTCCGGGAGTAGAAAATTCATTACCCGAGGGCGGGTAAACTTCCGGGAGAACTTGGAGCCCTCAGGTATCACCCGGGCCCCACCCTTATGCAGGAGGTGTGGTTTGTTGCTAAATATCAGAGTTCAGCGACTGCACCGCGCCTTGAGCAATGAATCCACCGCAGGGTGATAGTTTATGACAGCCTTAATATTACCAATGGTGGGCCAATGTGTTGTGCTGCAATACCACAGGGGTTTTGTGTATTGTATCGGCTGCACAAGGCCCAGCCCCAGGCTGTAACACGTATTGAAAAAAAATCCAATAAAAAAAAGAAAAAAACCTGTTATTGATAACGGGCCGGGTATCGTATTTTTGATACTTTGCGGCCTGTTCCAATGCTTTACAGGCTGTAACGAGCCGAAATAAGGGGAAAACGGCCAAAAAACCTGTTATCAACGGGTTTTTTGGCCCCAAGGGTGTAATCAACGTCGTAACGGGTGTCAGGACCCGATATCAATATGGGCTGGCTGGGGGCCTTCCTGTTATCTTTATCGATGGGAGGCCCCCTTTTCAATAACCGATACACGTATTGATATCGAAAAATCACTACTTTGTGATATGTGTATCAGTAATGGCCCACCATTGATATTACACTTCATATGTGAAATCCTAGGTGACATCTGCTCAAGTCCACCGACATTGGACCAGACGTCACCAGCAGCCTCAATATCACACATGTAATATCCCACTCCCAAACGGGGCCTAAGGCTAAAGTACTTTCTTTAAGGTCATGGGGGGTCCGGTATGTGAACTTTGACATGGTGGTTTTTTTTTGGGATGAGGTGGATCATCAAAAATAATCCTAATCTTAGTTAGAACTGTGATAAACTCTTGGAATTTTCAATCCTAGTCGTGAAAGCATCAGCACTTTTGACAAAACCACCCCAATTTTCACACTTTATTTTCCATGAACTGGTTTGAATTTTGCAAATCAAAAACTTGATATATCCATAATAGAGAATACTAGAGTTTAATGGCGGCTTCGCCGCCTTCAAGGTTCATTCCAAGTAAAGTACATCAAGCCATACAGACAGACAAACAACAATTTTACTTTTACATAAAGAACTTGTGCAACAGCTCCATCTTAATTACTACCGCAATAGGTCCTCCGCCCCAATTCAATTGCCCTCACCAACTTCAGAAAAGTCAATTTTACGCGGCCCCAAGGTTATTTGTTAACTTGAACCCTTGATGATGTGCAATACCACGCTCCTCCAAAACCTGATCAAGATAAATTCAGGCGATCCACTTAATCCAGCCCTAGCCCTTGCCACCAAATTTCTAAGTTGTTGTAGTTTTCTTGCAGTCTAACATCTGCATTAAGCCAATGTTAAATTCAAGAATGCTGGAAACCTAGGTTCTACAAACCTCAATTGCTCCATCATTCATCCCTTTGTCTGCAAAAAGAAAAATCTGGTCATAGTCATGTCTGTGGTACGTCCCCGAGGGCCAAGAACAATAGTACTTGTTTATGAAGAAATGGACAAAATATCAAAATCTTATTGCACAACACTAATCAGCAACAACCACATAACAATATTTTTCAACCTGAAAATAACTGACCTTCAGAAATGGAGACCTGGACTACTGCTTCAACAATTGTTTATGTACTACTTTCAAAACCCTTGTATTGTTATCAAGAGAAAATATTTTCACCTTATTGGGATGTGTTAACATACAGCTGACCATGTGTGAACACTGGAGACTTGAGCATAAGGACCACTTGATCCAAGGTCTGCCCTTGGCTTTTGTTAATTGTCATGGAGAAACACAAAACAATGGGGAACTGATAGTAAACAGCCATGTTGACCGCCTCCCCCCACCAGACAAGATTCAAGTTACCAGTGCTCAGAAGACATCTGGCTTTCTCAATTATCACCTGGTTACTCCTTTCTGCAAGAGGATTTTGTTGTGGAGTATATGGGGCAGTTCGTCTAGTTTCAATTCCTTTATCTGAGAAATAGTCTTCAAAGCATTTATTGATAAATTCCCCACTGTCTTAATCGTCCTGCCAATATTATTTTCCATCAAATTGAAAATCTCAATGACCACATTAAAAGTTTCTGATCTTTGAGACAAAAAATGTACAAATCGGAATCGAGATTTCCCATCAATGACAACGAGAAAGTAACAGGCGTTGTTTGGAGTAGGTGGTGATATTGGACCACAGAGATCCATATGAACCACATCCAAAAGGTTGTCCGGTTCAGGAAATTTTCCCTTAAAAGGTGACCGAGAAGATTTTGACAATAAACAAGTTTTACAGTCGATAGTAGTAAAAGGAATGCCTGGAAGGGCAGATTTGAGAAATTTGTCGCTAGGATTTCCCATTCGATTATGGACAACAACTGGAGAAATAATCGTGTTGCAGGCAGAGTACCGCATTCCAGGAATCACCAAAACACCGTCATTGTAAGTCCCTTCAAAAACAAGAGAACCCAACTTATTCACGATGCAATACTTTTGAGAATTCGAAGGCAAAATAGCCATTTCGAGTTTGAGAAGAGTCAACATGGAGACTAAGGAAGATGATAGTTGAGGTGCAAAAATGCAGCTGCCTAGAAATAGAGGACCATTGGTGGTCTAAATTGTTGCATCACCATAGCCTTCAGCTTCAATTTTCTTGCCATCCGCAAGATTGTCAGCCTGCTGCTATTCAGACACAACCTGAATAGAACACACTTAACAAAAAAACTATAAAAATATACATAAATAATAAACTATGTAATAATGATAGAGACATTATTACATAGGCTATAAAAGAGACATTATTACGTGTACATATAATAAAGAGACATTATTACATGTACTATAGTGTTATAAACATAGTTTAGTACTGTTACATAAGTATAATGACCCTCAAATATCAAAAACTTATTTTACAAGGTTCATCACTTAAAATTACTTGGAACCTTAAAAATAAGTTGGTTCAATGACAAAAAACAAATAAAAATAGAAGTCATGAATAACCTCTGAAACTTAAAGAAAACTTTGAATATCATTGGATATTCTGAATCTACATGTAAAATAACCTAGGATAACCCCCTTACAGTACCCCTTAAATCCTACTCCTTCATGTACTTCTCACTTATTCACATACACTCAAGCATCACGGGTCACAATGTGGTGTACACATCATGTGGACATCTCATGTATCCATACTAACTGGGTAATGACCAGAAAATGACGTAAAAATGAGGTGTTGTGTAAACTGACAAAGTTAGACCCAACTGTGACGTGAGGACTCCAAGCCCGCGTCCAAGTTCATAAATTGGGAATTGGGCCATAGACCCTCCCAGATTACACAACACCCCTGTTAGAGGAGTTGTAAAAATATGAGAAAAATACAGGGGGTTTCAGAGCGCCCCAAAAATATGGTAACAACTCTTCTGACCCCCAAAATCCTGTTGCACCACTTGTAGCGTGGTGTTCAAAGATTTGTACAGGCTGAATTGGGCCACAAACTGCATCATAGCGCTGCAACTGGCCCAGGCCAAAGGTTACAAGAGGTCCAGTACTCGTTACCAACTAATTACTGACCCCCAGACCCTGCTGGTGAGCGCCTTCAGCCCCTTGGGCTATGGCTACACCTCACAAACTGGCCCAGGCCAGCCAGAGAAGTGCCACACCACTCCAAGGGAGGCATTATGAGTGCTACAGGGGTTCTAAAATTAGTATATAAGAGCCCCCATGCTCCCACCAAGTTGAAAATCATCATCAATTTATCCTACACAGTTACAACCACCTAAATCAACCAGCTTCAACTTAGTTATTTGCCTGTTATCCCTGTCATACTTGAATATCAACAACTGTCCCCAGCACTCTTATCAACTCTTAAACACCTTTCTGAGCGCTTCTTACACCAGTTGAACCACCTATGAAGATCCCTTGGCCTTGGAATAGCACTAGTGAGTTTTATTCCTCTGTTTCTTCAGCATCTGGGCGTACTCCTGCTACAGGACCAGATAATCAGGTACCCAAAAATACCTCTGTCTTTGGACAGATCCTAATTCTTAAGAGGTCACTGTAAAAACCCCTGTTTTAACAGGCCCCTCTGTGTTTTAAAATACTATTATTTTATTACATTACTCTTCATCCATTAAAAACCCATTCCATACCATTTTTTGCCGCACATTTGGGCATTAAATTCACTTTGCAGCTAGTGTAGCTAGAAGGATATTAGTCCTTTGCATCACTGAGCCTGACAGAGATAGAGAGTGATTGCCTTCCGTATGACTAGAGAAAAATAGGATTTGTCATTCAACATTGAGACGGAGGCACCACTATCGAGGATCACTTCGTGGGAAAGTTTTGAAGACTGGACAGTAAAAGTTTTCAAATTGTCCAACTGAGACTTCCTTGTCGTTACATTTCGAGCTTGTTTCTGTTGGAAATAAATCATTGCTCGATGGGGGTCGACAGCAAAGCAATTCTCTTCCTTGTGAGCGGCTTTCGGATTATGTTGACCATTTAAACACTCATGTTTGACAAACTTAGTTTTTTCGGTGTTGGAAACAAACTGCTGAGGTTTTTTTGACCGAGTGTCCACAGCAAGAGCTAGATTTATTGACTCTTTGTTTGATTTTCACTCCTCGAATAGATGTATTTCCTTAAACACTTGCTTTAAGGAAAGTTTGTCGTGTCCAACCTCTCTAAGAAGTATAGTAGAAACTACACTGAAAGATTCAGGAAGTCTTCTGAGGATAATGTGTGCCCACACAGAATCCAAGGTAGCTCGATGAAGATTTGGTTTTATCTCCAATAGTCGATCAAAGTCGTTACAAAATTTTGTAACACTCCTCTCAAGATCTCCCTCAACCCAAGTTGAAGCAATAAGCTTATCCCAGATTGTAGCGGCTTTTTCAGAAGATCTCGACACATGATACTCGATAATCTCGGAGTAAAGTCTTGCCGGATCGAAAACACGAAGATTATTTTGATCCACAAACCAAGAGTAATTGTCCCTATTGAGTGACATGTGTATCATGGTCGTTGCTATACACTTCTGTTTATCGGCAGATTTGGTTACTCCAGAAGGTGGTAACCCTCCCAATATTAAGTCTTCTAGATTTTTTAATACCAAGTTATTGATTAGGGAGGTCCGCCAGGAATCAAAATTGTCATCAGTTAGAATGACAATTCTTTTCCCGTCAACTGGAATTGCCGCAGAGTTAGCTTAATCTGCCATGTCCGTCATTCGGTTCAAAGGTATATGATTTGTGGGATATTTAGAGCGCTGGGCTCATAACCTAAGAAACTGAGAAGACGATACACTTGTGAGTAGGAGGCAACGACGGATACAATGGTGAGGCTGATAAAGAAAGGCGAGCAACTGAGACGAAATGAAATGATAGAATCAGATAAAGAAGAAAAGAGAAAAATAAAGAAAGAAAACAATGACATTTATAGAGAAGAAAACCACAGCACTCCCGTGATCTCTTCACAATCACTGTTTCCGCCCCTCAATCCTCCTTGTCATCATGACGTAGATGACGTCACATGATCTCACAGTTTTCAGGCTGAAAAGACGGCTGCTATGCTGCACCTCTTTCCAAAAAACACGGCCCAGTGCTGCTCTTCTTAACTTAATTCTCTTTTTCCAAATTCCTCTCCTCAAAGCAGAAAATACTTTGAACCACCCTCTTTTCTGTTCCTTTCCTTTGTACAACTTTATTAGAATCTTTCCTGAATCCTAGTGCCCAACTCATGATTGTATGTACCAAACATTGTGTGACAGTATCTTATTTTGATCCAGTTTTTTCTTATTTGTCCTTCTGAATCTTACCCAACCGCCTCAGATCTTGGGTTGTAGGACATAAACTGAGATGACTCTTTAGAAGACAAGGGGAATCACAGTAAGGTTCAAACTTAACTGGATGGTGAGGAGATTCCAGAGTCCCTCTCCCTGGGCACTCGAAGTTGAAGCAATGCCCCCACCACGCCCCCTTCTATCTCTAACTCCTCTCTTGGCAATGCAATTTGTCTCCTGACAAACATTCATGTATCACAAAATACCACCACTTCTTTGGTGACATCACACCTGGCTTCCTGCACTCCAGAGATGATGAAGCCTGACCCTTATGATGGCACCTCTCCTGCAAAGCTCTGTGTTTTCTTGCAGCAATGCAAGTTGATATTTTCCAACGAATCTTGCACTTACCCCAATGGCTGCGCTCACACAATCTACGCTTCATCATACCTTATGGGTTCAGCCTTACCTTGGGCTTCTGGAAAATGATGCCCCAGATTACTTGGTGAATTCCTACAGCACTTTGTCACTCTTTTTTGGTGATCCAAATTAGCTTCGAGCAATCGAGCATCACCTGGATGCTCTCACTGCGGGAGCAACCAGCTCTGATGTTTCACTTCCACAAAGGACTTCCTTCATGCATCCTCAACCTCATGGCACAACACCTGTTGTTTGCATTGGGGGCTGCCAGCAATGAGCCCTAGGACCATCATGTTCTGATAATCTCATGAGTCTGTGTACAGTTGTAGCTCTCGGTGGGAGCAGAAATTGTGGGGCTTTTTTGGGGGTTTAGTTCTTTTGTTCACAAGGAAGAGGCAAACAATGAAAAGGGAAACAAAATAACACAGCAAGGAACTAAGAACAGGAAAACATGACCACCAAAACGGAGTAATCCAGCGAAGATCATGAACCAAATGAGGAGAAAAGGTAAGATTTTACGGTACGGTCAGAAGTGGCTCAATCGGTTTTGCAGGGGACATTGGAAGCAAGACCAAAGACTGAGGCGAAGCCGGGCAACTTGGCGCCCAAGCCAGGGGACTTGGACCCGAATGAGTCGGGAGAGGAGACGCCGTGATTGAAAGCCTTGGCCATTTGGGGAGAGATCGGGCTGTAGCCAGCTACGCCGCGGGCCAACGGTGTTCCGCGAGTTTTGGCCAAGAATCCAGCGATACCAAGCAGAACAACGAAGAAAAAGAGCCAGTAAGGCTGGAACAAGTGCTGGGATTTTAAAAACCCATCATCAGTTTTCATTCAAGACGTCAGCAGAACATTGTGCGGAAAGTGGTAAATGCTCACTTTGAGGTAGGCTGTAAATCGATGGAAGCGCTGTAGAAAGCAGGAAACAAGAAGGTCAATGGATGTCAAGGTGGTCTGAGACAGATGATTGGAAGACAAACCCAGCTCATTCGACTGATAACTGTCCCCGTCAACTTCCCAGGCAGTTTACCCATCTCGACGGCCAACAAGGTCTGAAAGACTGAGGCAGATGTGAAATCGATGTCACGCCCGTCTGCCTGAGTGTCGTAGTAGCGGTGGCGGTGGGCGTCAACGATGAGGATCATACTAGAGTCCCTAGGATCTTCAGTCGGTCGAGGGAGATTGACTCCATAGGTGTTCTACATACGTCCCAGACCTCAGGTCAGAAAACTAAAGATAAGGCCGAAGACAGTCGACGCACATAAAGCCACTCCGACCAGACATCGCTATTGACCCAGACCCAGTCAACTGTCAGATCGTCGGTACCACGAGCCACCTGGCTCTTGCGCCACTGGAGAGCCCAGGACTTCATCTCGTCCTTCAACTGAACTGAACGTGGATTGGACCTGTCGAGATCGATCCCATCGTCACTGGGGATAATCTCGCTGATGCATGCGAGGACAACGAACTTCTTGGCTCCAGAGTTGAGAACTCGGTGGTAGTTACGCATGTCAAGTTCGCCGAGGACCGGGATCGAGTGAACAGCGATCCAATGGCGCAGAACCAAGGTCAGCTTGCGGTGGCGTAAGGTCGGATTCGGTTCCGCCTTCGATGTCATCTCCTGAAGCATAATCTTTTCCCATGGCTTCGCCTCAAACTCCTTGAAGACGAGCAGATAAGGATAATAGTTCGACAAGCCCAATCGATCATAGATGTTTTGGTGGTCCGACTTGAAGATGACGGCCGAGCCCAGCAAACCTTTGCCGACCGTTTGCACCGAGTTCTGCAAAGTGTGACATCAGGTTCTTCGGCCTCAGCAATCAAATGCAATCGAAAAGCTGGAAACTTACGACAATCGAGACCGGGGTTCGGCTCGAGTGCAAAAACAGGAAAAAAATGTTCTTCTGTTGAATGGCTTGGTCAAACTCACGCATGGTGATCTCATGGTGCCGGGCCTGTAGAGAGTCAAACTGGTCAGCTGTCGCGAGATCCGCAGACTAGAAGTTGAAACATGAGAAACGGAGAAGACACTCACGTGGCAACAGTTTGACGGATAAACTCGGCCATCGACGTGGCCACTTTAGGTCCAGGGTAGGCGAGCTTAGTCCCTTCATGATAGCTGGTTGGGAGGATGAGAAAGCTCAGGACTTGGACGAAGTTGGGCACCTAGCAATAGAGCAAAAACCAAACCTACATGATAAAGGTTGGAAATTCTCGGATGTGTTCGTGTTTACATATGTGCTTATTGTATTTGCTTTCGCAATCGACTTCGCCCACATTCACCTGATTCTGCAACAAGCGCGCGGTTTTCTTCCAGACTGCAGGGTGGTACAAAACCCGTTCGAATTGAATATTTCAGCTTTTCGTCAGTCCTACCGTTCAATCACATGGGTAGTGTAAAGTGGGTGAGCTAACCAGAAGTAATCTGGCGACATTCCTTACACCAAGCGGTGCGGCTGAAATATGTAAGTGGAAGCGCGCGGCCAAGATCAGCAGTCGACAAATTAGATAGCCAAAATCAGAGCATCAAATGAAGGAGGTGTTCTAAGAGATAGCGGCGAACAAGTGGACGAAAATCGGGAAAGCATTTTTGGTTGAGTCGGTGAACAGGTCCCAGTTGTTAGAGTGAAGCTCGATAACTTCGCCAAGCGGATTGGGCAGCTCAATGGGGGTGTCAGTGGGAGTGGGAGGTATAGGCTGGACAGTGGGATCCTCGGAGTCAGGAGGCGGGCTGGCTTGAGGAACAGGATCGTCGGAGGCGTATGTCTCCGGGGACGGCGTCGAATGATGAGACTCGGCGTGGTGATATGAGTGATGATGGGCTTGCTCCGGAGCTGGGCGATAGGCGTCCAGCTTATCCTCCAAATACTTTTGGATTGACTCGACACTCTTTTCGCCATCTGATTTGAAGTAAGCATGAGCCAGATTAGCCTCATGGACCACCGCACCTAAAAGTGAAAGGCCCCAAGAAATAGCCAACTGAACTGTAGGATTCTAACGCTTTTCCGTCTTGATAAAATTTCATGGTTGGATAAGAATTCACTCCAAGTTTGGCGCACAGGTCGCCTTGGGCAGTACAGTCAATCTGCCCCATACTCAGTCCCTGAGCTTCATACGGCTTCACCTTCTCAACCAGTCTGCAGAAGAATGACAAGAGTAAATGTTAGCGCGTTGAGAATGCACTGGCACAAGCAAATAACAAGATGCGGCAAACTCTATCCAAGATGGAGCAAAGCGCTTGCAGGCAGCGCAAAAAGGTCTAGATGAGGAAAATTTGGGCAACACAAAATTAGTTAATTGCAACCCAAGGGTCAGGTTGTGATGTAAAGAAAGCACCGCACGAGTAGAGTTCGATAAACCTGTTCACAAGAAAGAGTGCATTGATTGGGTTGTGTTAGCTGGGGAAATGGACTCGAGGGGTGGCCAAAGGGGATTCAAGACAGACCATAGTCCATCTCGGGTAAGAGGCTCAAAGTTGTTTTCGTTCAATTGCTCGCCTGCATGAATTTCGGTTGCTAGTGTGGCTGAGGAGAGGAGGAGGGAGATATGAAGTGAGCTGAGTAGCTTCATCCTGACCGTTCTTGCTTTGTCTCACTGGCAGAGATGGATGGAGGCAGAAGTACTGTTGGTCGAGAGAACAAACTGGGAGGGCGGCGGGTCCTGTTGTGTGGACGATGGCACGGTCATCTTCTCCCAAGATGTCCATCAGCGACTCAACCGCAACTCTCTCCCAATGATCAAAGAGATCAAAGCAATTGCAAATTAGATTGGAATGGGCTCTGATGAATGTATCAAATTGTCACGCCACGGGCTCATCATTTCAAATTGCCATTTTGAATGCAAGCAATGCCACCGGTGAGCCATGCCGCGTCCGTCGGCGTGAAGTACCAAAGATGTCCAAGGTTTCATCCTGTTTCATCTCTTCATCTCCGCCGGGGTCAAAATCTCGGCTGCGAATCGCGATGGCCGGACCGCCGATGGTCCTGATCCCCGGTGAACCGTGGCGCAGTTTTGACGGGGAAATCGGCAGCACTCTCGGATCCTGCGCCTGGTAGGAAAAGTCTATGAGATGGTACACAGCCAAAGGTTAAGGCGATCCAACATTAAGCTACAGCTCTGTCACTTCTCTTTGCAGGCCCCAGTTCGCGATGCCTCGGCGTCGCTCGGCGTCCCGAGCTTGAGTCTCCAGCAAGCGCCAAGCCCAACCAGCATGAGTTCAGTCATGTTACCTGTGCCTAATCAAGCTGCTATTTCGTGCGTAAAGCTTGATGTGTTTGCTTCGTACGGCTACTTGGCCATCCCTTTAAGTTTAGGCCTCGGCCTCAAATGACACTTAATCAATACATCAGATTCGGAGAAGTACCATGTATGGGTGCAAAACTGATGAAAAAGAGATGGCGGTAGTTGGAGACCCACATTTGTCCCCAAAACAATTTTTTTCGTTTGGTCAGTGATTTGGACTAATTGCCTTCAGCAACTAGAAACCACAACTGTTGACCAAATCCCCTCCTTCGGAGACTCGCTTTGCGAGTGGCGCCTCGAACTTAACAAAAGTTCTGCAGGAGGGGACTTGTAAATTTTACCTGGGTTTTTGGCGTGACAGGGTTTCCAGATTTGGCAGGGAAATTGACATTTCTCAAATGAAAACGGGGAATGAAAAGCCTACCTCATGCCTTCATCCTCACCAAATTTGGTGAACATCCATCGTCTCTTTTTGCCAAATTTTCGCCCCATAAATCCTCAAAAAATAAGGTTTTGCTGTTCTCCCATGACTGCTAATCCACACACTGCCTCCTTGACTTGAAAACATGACAGATTAATCTTTCTTACAAATCCAAAAAACAAAAAAATATAGAAATATAGCAGATACTCTCAGAAATTTAGGGGATGCTCCAACATCAAAATTGGTTGCTTGGAGCAAAAGAAATCATAACCCAAAAAATGACATTTTTGAAAACCTGTCAAGCCAAAAAACCCGGATAATTCATAAGCTCGGAGGTGCTTTGCGCCCAGGAGTGGACTTAGGGAGGGGGGCACTTTGCACCCCATGGCATAAAGTACTTCATTGACTGGAAGAGAATTATTGCAGGTGGGGAGGTACTCCACTGCCAACATAATTGGCTAGGTTGATGATATCCCAGTTGATAAACTGGGACACACTCAAACAAGTTGAACCTGGTTGGATTCCACCTGATGAAATAGAAATCCAAGGTAGCAACCTTGGATCTGTATTTCATCAGTTGGGATCCAATCAATTTTAAATTGCTAGAGTGCATCCTAGTTTAGCTGGGATACCATAAACCTAGGCAATCACACTGGCAGTGCTTGTACCTCACCAACTGGGCTCATTTCCTTCTGCAATGAGGTACTTGTAACTCAGCAACAGGAAGGGCTTTCTCCAGTAAATGAGTTTTAAGTACTCCACCACCAGAAGGATTTCTTTCCTTTCAATGGGTGACAATTACCTCACCAACCAGAAAAAGTCTCCTTCTGGCCAAAGATTTACAATTACCCCACTTACTGGAAGGATTTCTTTCTATTTGATGGGGTACAAGTACCTAGCCAACTTAAAACATTTCCTTCCAGTTAAAAAGGCACTTACACTCCACCAAAAGGAAGAATTTCCTTCTGTTTGCAGAAGTACAAGTACTCCATTAACTGGAAGTATTTCTTTCCAATTGATGAGTTACTTGTACTCCATTGGCAGGAAGAATTTTCTTCTGGTCAAAGAGGTAATGTAATTTTACCTCATCAACTGGAAAGAAATTCTTCTGGTTGGTGACTTGTAGTACTCATTGACTTGTGGGATTTCTAACTAGTTGGTGAGGCAGTTGTAAACCATTGACCAGACATATTTACTTCTGGTCAATGGGGTACAAGAGCCCCATTGACTGGAAGTAAATCCTTCCATTATATGAGGTACTTGAAACTAATTGACAGGAATGATTCCCTTCTAAGTTCTGGTTGGTGATGTACATGTAACTCTTTTACCAAGAGGAATCCTTCTGGTTTATGAGGTATTTGGACCTCATTTACTAGAAGTAAATGCTTCTGGCCAATGAGGCACAAGTACCTCCTGGACCAGAATGATCTTCTTTGGGTTTCAGAGGTATGTTATGCTGTGCAACTTCCATATCAGCCATTTGAATTGGCAGATTTGGGAGAAATCTCTTAATTTTATAATACTTCTTGTTTCAATTAGGGTGACATCTCCCTGGCTTGCAGTGGGAATTAGAAAACCATCCCCCAAAATTAACTTGGAAGCAGTGCCAGTTGTGCAATTTTTTGCTCCAAGATTTGGGATTCATTGTTCTATGATTTGGGGATGATTGCAAATTGCAAGAAATTTAGTTTTTGGGGATGGGGTGGGGCTTGTTGAACATGATTTTTTGGGGTGGGGAGATAGATATCCTAAGGGAAAGAATGCTCACTTGGTGCAGCCTTTTGGAATAAATCAAAATGCAAGAGAGAGGTGAGATCAAGCATGCTATTAAAAAAAAAAAAGGAAAGTTAGACTCTACTTATGACGGAGATGAGCTCAATGCTGATGGTACTACTCTGTGGATCCATGAAAATTGCCCACGGCACAATTTTTTTGTTTTGTGATGATTTTGGGGTTTTCATATCCCTCCAATTAATTTCCTCTATACAGGGGCACATAATGCAAGTATTCCAACCTGGGGCTATGTAGACTTCTCACATCTCCAGGGTAATGCCCTGCAGATCTTAATTTACACTTCAAAAAGCGAAATTTTTCGCATTTTGACTGTAAACAAACTCTGGCATCAGGTAGATCTGGCTCTACAGGGGGGCTGTAGATCAACGGGAAGTCCTCTAGTGCCTGTATGTTAAAGCTGACAATGCAAAACTGCAATCTTTGCACAAATGTAGCATCACTGTAGTTTGTGGGACTTGGAAGCTGGTCTTCTTTTGGCAATACAGCCAGGGCGGTGATGGGGAAGAGCAGGGTGGACGACAGAGGACAACGGCGAGCAGTCAAACGCAAGTAACCAGATCAATACCCGAAAAAAAATCTACGTACATAGGTATTCAAGAGTCGTCTCACCTGTCCGTCGTCGGATCATGACATGAACTGCAAGCAATTCCATTGGGGCTATGATTTTTGCAGTGAGCCTTCGAGTTCAATTTCTCGTTTTCCGCCCATCCATTCTCTGATAATCCATTGAGCTTCGCCACTTGGCGCATTCATGATATCTGGACCATGTGCTGAAGAAACTACCAAGCTGATGGTCGTTCATTGATGAAGGTGTACAGTCAACTGTTGATTGTTACTGAATTGGCGAACTGAAGGAATGCGTTTCGGAATTTGCGCGGGCTGGATTGCAGCCTATCCTCTCGGCTGGACAAGTGGGGTCTCCCATTGGTATAGTTTGTACACAATATCTTCAGCTGCCTCCACTGAGAGGCTGGGAGGCCGTTCGCTATCAAGCTTTCAGTCCCTAGGCCTTGCGGAGCCCAGCGGGGCGGCAGGATTGCTCCAGGTGGGGTGCAGGATGATGGATGGCTTGATAAGAGAGCACGCGCCTCGTGAATCCTACATCTCTTTTTCCCTCAATCTTCTCATGCTGATGTATGGCAGTGGCACCGTTCACTGGGTTTGGTTCAGTCCCTTCCGCCGGATTTGTATTGCTTGATTCGGTTGGTGCGTTGGTATATTGCACCTGGTGAGCTTGCGTGGGTTTGAACTGGTCCATATTTGTCCACAGCTCATTAGAAACGAGTATTCGTGGCGATTGTCGTATAATTCATCTTACTTTGAGCTCCTCCATAGCTGAGTACCGCGTAATACCCTCGTTTGTTTTCCTGCCCGCGACGCACAAGACACTTTTCCTGCCAACCTTCCATCTTTAAGCACACACATACACACTTGACATCATATCCGATTGCTCCGCCTTGAAGCCTTTCCGCAAAGTCACCCAGACCGAAGAGGTAACTATTGATTGCATTTGTCTACTTGAATTTAAGAATCATCTACTCGTGTGGACAATTATCTGGCAAAGCCTCTGCGCTTGCTGCTGGTGTACCTTTGGTTTGCAATTTCGAGAATGTAGACGCTTCATTTCCTGGTCAACTTGACCATGCCAACTTAACCTCGTGCACCTTACTGACATTGTGGTGTTTGCATTGAAGAACAGCCACTCAAATTCTCCGCCGAGAAATCGCATTGGACATTTATACATAGGCTCTACCTAGATCGCTGCTTTCATGACTGCCATCTACCTTCAGGAAACTTATCTTCTCGAGGAGCCGGCTGATGACGAGGATGAGACACATGACCGCGCTCATCATCGGAATTACAAGAACACCTCGCAAGTAAAAAATTCGCAAGAGACATCACGACTCCGAAGATTTTTGAAGAAAACTACTTCCTCCCGACCACCTAGTGCGGGTGGTGATCTAGACGTTCACACTCCGCTCCGCTTCAAGAGCTCAGTTTCTATCACGAGCTATCAAGCACCCGCCGCTGGGGATGCAACTAGTCTTGATAATCGATCTCTTTCGAAATTGCCAACTCAACCCTCATCATGTTCATCGCTCTCTACTCCAAGCCGACGCCTGGCTGACTGGGTCACAACAGATAAGAGTAAAGCCGGAGATAGGATTTCCACCAAGCCGGCGGTAATTGAACCCGGATTGGTGAAGTTAGCAACACCAGAATCACATTCCAGTGATCTTGTTCCCGGCACATCATACTCCCGCAAACCACGATTAAGCCTGTCAAAAAGCTTTATTCACGAACGGTATGCTGGCCCTAAGCCCTCTCCCATATCAGTGGTGGCCAATCTCACTTGCACATCGAAAATCAGTATCAGCTCCGTTGCCGAGTCAGAGACCCACTCAGAGATATGCCCCACCACAACTGCCAAGGAGCGTCGTCAAGCATCGTCAGGCTTGCTATTTAACACCCTCAGGAAGTACAAATTCGAATCGAAATTAAACATTGCTGGATCCAGTAGCTTGTGGTTACCAGTAGACCAACCGCAACAATGTTCTCTTCTAGAACCTCATCCCACCCTTCGCACTGATGCGGCTCGCATCCAGGAATCTCCGCACGACGCTCCCGACCACAAATGATTTAGTGGAATCCGTGGTGAAAGGTGTCATCCCCATGCGCGGAGTGATGTGCCATATTGGTTATCTTACGGACCCGAAGTCATGGATTAGTTGAGTCTTAGCTTCTTCTTTTTTTTTGACCAAATAATTGGGTCAAGAACTTTCACCCCGTCAGTTGCTCAGAGAACATCTTCTGTAACAGCCATATAATCATGCAATACGCATCGGCAATTTTACAAGGCTCTTCACCGTTCGACTTGATGTTTTCGCCTTCTGCGTCAAGCAATCTTACCAGTGGGGTTCGAAGAGTTTTGGACATTGGGTGCGGCCCTTCAGCCACGTGGTGCGTGGGCGTTTTGAGGCAAACAGGCCGTGTAGAAGTCATTGGCCTAGATATTTGCCCGTTACTGCTTGAGATGGGGTGCTTGGAGACATCTGTTTCAGAAAACTTCGAGTTTGTCAGACACGATTTTTTGAATGAAAAGCTACCTTTCGAAACCGCAGTGAGTAAATTTTAGATCCACCGATGTTCAAGCTTGGTATGACATTGATGCTGACTAAAACTCATCCTAAAAAATCACAGAGCTTTGACTATGTCCACGCGTCCTTCATCTCTGCCGGTGTCCCTGAACACAAATGGTCTTCTTTGCTTGAAGAGATGGCTCGAGTACTCAAACGTCAAGGAACCCTAGAGCTTTTGGAATGTAACATGGCAGTCGCCGACCCCATCAAAGCGAAGTCCCCTACTCATTTCGATGTTGAAACTAAGCAATCTACCAGTTCTTGCCGGGCCCCCGCCGCTAGCGCGATACCACGCAGCTTAACATCACGCGAGCTAGAAACATTTAAGGAATCGACATCAGAGGGCGGGCCAACAACTGTACACGAGATGGTTAATAAATTGCTTGA
The DNA here is from genome assembly GCA_001624995.1 of Puccinia horiana. NCBI lineage: Eukaryota > Fungi > Basidiomycota > Pucciniomycetes > Pucciniales > Pucciniaceae > Puccinia > Puccinia horiana. The sequence goes on from LWDY01000011.1 coordinate 560,482, forward strand.
ACAGCAATTTATCTCGCCGTTCCCTCTTTCACTTTTACCCACCGAGGTTTCCAACGTAACTACTGGCATGCACAGGCCACTGGCAAGACAGTTTATCAGATTCCCGAGCGACATTTTGAGATTTGTTGATACCCAGACAAAGTCTCCAGACCGGGCCACGTTCATGGAAAGCGAGAGTCAACAGCCAATAACAGTGCCAGAGCATTCGGTTACCAAAGAGAAGGCGGCCTCTGAATCTATGGGAATGTTACTCTTGCACTCTCACATTGATGCGATGTACTCCAATAAAGAGATAAGTTGGTGTGACCTGTGGCTGCCCTCCATTTCTTGTGAAACAACCACGAGCACGATGGCAAATTCGGATAAGCGCATACGACCATCACCAGGTCGAATGCACACTAGCTTCGGTCGACACTCTAATCATAGTCGGCGAAACAAGTTAATGACTGCCCATGACAAGTTTTACTCGATGTCTCACTTGAATGTAGCCTCAAGTGCCACGGTGGGGCAGGGGAGCTCATCTCTTGATTTGATTCTGGAACATAAGGACTCGATTCAACATCAGCACGAACAAGAAAAGCCGAACTACAATTCCCTACGCGATTCCAGCTCTGAAATTTTCACACATCGGAAAAATTTCGATCAAATTTGGAATGTGTGGAAAGACGATTTGAACTGCCACTCGCTCGGTATTAGCAAGCTATTGGAGCTGAGGTTTGGTTGGACTTGTACTATGGATATTGAGCATCACAAAGCGCTTTACGAGCACTACGAGTATTATCAGCAGCAATTGACCCAATGCGAATCCCGGATTAACGAAATTCGCCACAGATTACAGGACATGAAATTCGTGCAAGTAAGTTCGCTGGTTACTATCAGCTGCCTCTTTCTCAGAGCGTCTTTCCATGTGTCGAACAATGACTTTCTGGAGCCTGATTACCCTTTGCCTTTTAAACTAGGTAGAGGAATACCTGGAAGAAGTTCCATACTCAATCATTTCGTCCGATGCCAATCCATCATCTCCGTTTTATGCATATAAGCTTCTGTCTCTCGAATATGAGTCATCATTGGAAGACATGGAAGACTTCGAGCACGTCAACTTTGCTGGAAGTCATACTGATTTTTTGACCTCCGCTACTGGCACATCGGCTGATCCGAAACAATCGTTGTTATCTTGCGAAAATCCCGCAATAATCTACAGAAAAAATGTGGTACATCATAATCCAGATCAATCGTTAGAGGAACGGGAAATGGGTACACAGAGTGATTATTTCAGCACGCCAAAACAAAGCACGAATGCCTTCAATTTACCCGTAGGCCATGCGTTGGGAAATTTGCGCCATGGTCCTTCTCCTGCTAGTCACGATCGGCGGTTTCCATACAGAAAAGGTAGCCTAGCAACATCCATCAGAGGACAACCCGCCAGCGACACTGATGAAGGCTGTGTGAATGACGGGGCGATATCATTAAAGCTCTTTTTGGCCTCATCGAGGACCAGTATCGACCAGATAGGCATTAAGGAAGAAGAAACAAATTTCGATTTCGAGGTAGAAATCGAAAGCTTAGTTCAACAGAGAGCCGAAATCAAGAAGGCTATCCAGATGATCCAGACTGATTTGGACAACGTCACTAAGCGTCTAGGTCTACCAGAAGCCGATAATCATCAAGTTCAAATCGCGTCCGCTGTCCCTTTTCCTAACTCCATCCAAACCATTCCGGAGGAGCAAGGTGAAGATGAGATAGCGCCTGTTGCGAAGTTTGAGAACGGAATCACTATCAAGGTGGCTTTGCCAGAGAAACATCAAGACAGTTGTATGTTGGGCGACATTTTTTCACCCCTTGACAATTTGAAGTTCTCAAGTTTTCTCAATGGCGATTCCCTCAAGTCACCCCCTTCTTGGGGTGAATCCATTCAGAATGATAATCGCGCACAAATTGACAAAGATCTTACACGTCGCATTCTAACCTTGAACGTTGACATTCCATCTCCAACACCGAAACCTGACAGTCGCCCAAGTACGAACACGAAGGATTTAAGATTTACTAATGCCGGATTTGGAGATCTCAGGATTGAGTAAGTTAACTTAATTCAGCCCCTGAAATTAATTAAATCTCCTTTTGGAATGACAAACTGACAATTTCCTCCGCTTAAATCTACATTTCCTACTCTAACAGGAAATTTTATTCTCTCAAAAAGAACTGAAGTGGGCATGGGTCAGAGCCATTCTTTTTGCTTGCGACGGATGTATTACTACCAGCTTCGTAAACTTCAGTCGTTTTTTACGTAGTTTTGTAACTTATGGAGTTGTTCTCCAATCATACAGTCATTGTTCATCACAGCACATCGAGTAATTTATTAATTTCATAAAACAATAACATATCCTGTTCGTTGAAGCTATCACGTGCTGTTAAAGCTAGCATGTATTTCGTATCTTTCTATAATGATTAGTTTTAATTCATAACTTGGACCACATCTTAATAGCACAATTTACTCAAAAATTGCAACGCTGCTCAATCTGAACATAAAAATCATTGCACCACCCAACTGGTTGGCCCATCAGTCATAATCAGCTGATAATAGAAAAAAAAAACTGCAATGGAAATGCTTTTGTAGATTCTTAGTCAGTTGTGTTCACATGTTTCTATTGAACAAGTGAAAAGAAAGGTTGTGTACTGTGGGGATCAAACTCACAACCTCAGCATTCATGAGTGATTCTGTAACCGTTGAGCTAAGTACACATTGCCCAATGTTGAATACATTTGGTGATGTATGCTTGTGAGATGATGATGATCATGAGGTATTGCCTCCATTGCTGTTAGGAAGTCTCACATGGATGTGCTAGCAATGTGGAACAAGCAGTGCCTAGTTGGACACTTCAACATTCCCCTGTGCTTGTTACAGGGTTGCTAGCTGATGCTACCAATGTTTCCAAGCTCAGTTGTGTAGCAGCATGGCGCTACCTGGACTCATAACCTATTGAACAAGTGAAAAGAAAAGTTATGCACTGTGGGAATTGAACCCACAACATCAGCATTCATGAGTGATTCTCTAACTGATGAGGTAAGTACGCATTGCCCAATGCTGAATACATTTGGTGATGTATGCTTGTGAGATGATGATGATCATGAGGTATTGCATACATTGCTGCTAGGAAGTCTCACATGGATGTGTTAGCCATGTGGAACAAGCAGTGCCTAGTTTGACACTTCCACAGTTTCTTCAAAGGTTGTGGTGTGCAAGACACAAAGTACGTTCAGGAGATAAGGAGAATTCTTCTGAGCACTCAGAACTCACAATATCTCATAGTGATTGTGGACAATGCTCAACATGTGGGTGGACAAGTATCTACCCAGATTGGTTCCCATTTCTTTTCATATTCATTTGGGTTTTCTGCCCATAATAATCTCATTTTCAGCTGAATAAAACAAGAAAAAGAGTCAACAGGTACCAGTCAACAAGAAAACAGGAGCAGAACCCAGATTTAGGAAATTTCAAACTTGTTCATTAAAAATTATCAGCTTCAAATTTATTATCTTAATAAGGCCCCATTTGGCACCAATGTATATCACGTGATATATGTGGTTTTTTGCCTGACATCCTATGTGACATCTGATCAGGTCTGCCAAAACTTGATCAGATGTCACAACAAATTCAATTATATCAAACAAATATATCACTGCCAAACAAGGCTTAAGATCACTGAAATCTGATACCAAATTAATTCTGCTTCATTTGAGGTCATTTATGGAATTTTTTGTTGTAAGATGAAAAAATTAGGAGCATTTGAATTTATAACAATTTTTTTTTATATGTGTAAAAGTCTCTGCTTGCTGAAAAATTAAACCAATCAAGACAAAATCAATCAATATTTGGACACATCAGAAGCAAAAAAATTAGTTTGAGTTTTAGCTTTCTGGTAAAGAAATCAACTTCTGGATGTTTAAATTAGCAAGTAAAAAGAGCACCATTGTACTTTTCCATGTCAATTACCATCATTTACTTGGCTTTCTCTTGCATTTCAATGGGAATGCATTTCATGGGGGTTCTATTAGTATCTGGCTTTATCCAAAGCTCGAAGCAGAGGTAAATGAAACTTGAAAAAGAAAAGGAAAGCCACATGCATCTTCATACTTATTAAATCACATGGATGACTTGGAAACCTTCTATCCCTTTCTCAGCTACACATCAACTCACTTTCCCAGCCAAATTTGCTATTGATTTAGTTTGAAAGCTTAATTAACACCTGTTGATATTTAGATTAAGTTAACTGTGCTAATGAAACTAACCAAAGCCAAATCTGAGGAGCTCCAATAATTGGCAAAGCAAAGTAAAAAAACTTGAGAACTCAAGCTATCCAGACCAAGTATATGAAAGAATTAAAGTTTATTCAAAACTAGTTTATCCCATCCTTAATCAGATCATTGGTGAGAATCAAGCAGCACAAGAATAATCAGACCAACTATTTTTATCAACCAATTTGCCAATGAGTAAGTAAGCAAGATTTCTGACACTCATACCTTGAAGGAAATCACCATCTGATGATGGGAGAAGAGTGGAAAACATATGGTATTGCAGAAGCGTCCTTTGAACTTACCATAATTAGGGAAAAAGACAGTTGTTATGAGGAAACAATACAGGATTGATTTCAGGACAAAAAAAGGATAAGAGAGGGATGAAAGAGCAATCAAAATTCTCAAATAATCAGAGAGATGTCAAATGGAGGTCAAGCATATGATCTGATTGACAAGTGTGTCAAATAGGAAGGCATGTGCTGGAAATATAAGAAGAATACTGGTTTTGGAAAGGATATATTTGATGACAAGAGACATTCACATGGAGGAACAGGGAAGTGATTTTTTAAGAAGATGTAGATTTTGTAGGAAAATGGAAATAATGAGTTGGCTTTTCTGGAATTTCCTAAGAGGAAGAAGTTGAAGGAGCAATAAATGAGAGGATGATTGTTGGAAGGAAATGTCACAAGCGTGTCAATAGAGCGTTCCATGACTTTCCATGCACAATAGAAGTTTGGGGTGGAAGAATCAATTCGAAATTTTGTTGGATTTTTTCTCTCAATTTCTTCCTTCATTCCACTTCAATCAATCAACTCATCAAGCAAGACCAGAACAGCCCATTGACAAGAATCCTGATCTCAGCCAAGAGGTAAAGTTCATCCTTGAATTGACTATCAATCTCGGAACTCATCATCTCACAATTCAATCAATAGCCCAGAAATTTTTTTGTCCATTGAACACTACCACCAACTGAGAACAATCAATCATGGGGAGAGCACTAGGTATCTCACTCATTGAATTTATAAACCATTTATCCGTCTTGCTTATTGTTCAGTTTCTGTTACTTTCTATTTTTTCCTTGTTTCTGTTTTCTTTTCTTTATTTTCAGTTTCTGTCTCTAGTTTTTGTCAATGTCCATCATTATCTGTCCAACTCATAAGGTAACATCATAAACACCTAGTCTTTAAGTCTTTGTTTTCCTTATTGTTTCTAATCTTGTTTCTTTTATTTTCAAGTTATTACTGCTACTGGTTAATATAAGAGTTTGCAATTATTTGACCTCAACTTCTCACAATGATAAAGTACGGTGAAGATGTGCAAGCGGAAAAGAGGCATTGATAGAAGGGGAGTGTGTAAGAAACTGATGACACAAGAGTACTTTGTATGAGCAACTGAGAGAGGCAATGAGACGATAAGACAAACCTGATGATGCGAGAGTACTTTTTATGAGCAACAGGAATAGTTGAGAGAGGCAATGAGACAATAAGACAACTGGATTGGTTTGCGAAGAGTTGAATGAGACAAAAATATAATATGATCAAATGAGAAAAAGGAAAAAAGAAAGAAAACAACAAGACTTTATAGAGAAAGAAAGAACCCTAAAAATCCTGTGATCTCTTCATGATCACTATTTCATCAACTGATCAACTCAAAATCATTCATTGTGACGTCTACTGACATCACCTATGTCATCGGCCTATTTCACCACCGAACCGTTATCACAACAGTGTGCAAAGGGGAAAGAATGGGTGGTGTATAACAATGAAGAGTGTTGTTTCTGAGAGTTTTAAGGAGGCTTGTGGAAAAAAAAGTAGTGAATTTCATGGTTTTAAAACTATGAGGTTGGAGATTTATAAGAGAGAAAAATAGGGTTGAGATATTAACACATCCTAGCCTTCCAAATCAGCCAAGAAAATTGCAGGTGAGCACAATGAGAGAAAAATTCAAGATCATGCTGGTGAGATAAAATGACAGCAAATTTGCTTTCCAGTTAGAAAAGAAACATGAGAAACAGCCCAAATCTACCAGAATAGAGAGAGGATAAATCTCAATGTGTGAATGGTCATTGAGATTAAGACAGAGACTGATGGCCAAGGTCTCTCTTGTAAATAGACATCAATCCAAGTACCTGTAGAGAAGGTAGTAAGCCTTCTAACTTGACCCAATTTCAATCAAAGCACAATTCAGATAGAAAAGAAGCTCTCCTTTGTAAATAAAATTTTCAAAATGTTTTTATATTCATCAATATGAGACATTTCCCAGTGGGAATCATTTATTAGCTATATTATTGGTCTATGATGAGAACTTAGAATTTAATCTTAGCTATGTCAATTCTTATCTTTACACCATGAAAAGTTACATGATCACTTGATATCAAGTGACATTAGGTCACACTGATCCCAAATCTGATAAAGCTATGATTCTCTAGAAGTTGAACCCAGCACAACTACACTGTCCCCTTGTGTGTTTCTAGGGGTTAAATAGTGGGGAGCCAGATCAATATTGGAAAGCTTTCTGAAAGGGTCTTTGACACGCAACCCCCTGGGTTTGAAGGTGCCACCCCCTTGGCCGTCAGGGGGGGTCGCACCTTCAAACCCCCTGTCAAAATGGGGGTCGCAGGTCGAATTTTCGACCTTTGGCCGATGAAGGCTCCTCCTCGGTGGGAGGTACAGAAAGTACCTTTCCACTGAGGAGGGACCCTCCTTGGCCGACAGGTACTGGCTGTACCTTCTGCAAGGATGATATCTCATTGATCGACAGGTACAGAGTGTACCGGTCAGCCGAGGAAGAATCCTCCCAACGGATGGTACAGACAGTACCTGTCCGCCGAGGGGGGTCCCTCCTTGGTGGCAAGGTACTGTCAGTACCTCCCACCAAGGAGGGACCTTCTTTGGCAGACATGTAAATGATGTATCTTCGGCCAAGGTCCTCGGCGGACAGCCGGTATATGCTGTACCTTCCGCCGAGGTTCCTTCTTGGTGGACAGGTACATGCTGTACTTTTCGCCAAGGTTCCTCCTTAGAGGGAGGTACAGAGAGTACCTTGCCACCAAGGAGGGTTCCTCCACGGCGGGAAGATACTGTCAGTACCTCCCACAAAGGAGGGAGCCCTACTTGGTGGACAGGTACTGTCTGTACCCTCTGTCAGGGAGGATTCCTCCTTGCCCGACCGGTACAGTCTCTGCCTGCCAACCAAGGAGAAATCCTCCCCAGCAGAAGGTACAGACAGTACCTGTAGGCCGAGGAGGGTCTCTCCCCAGTGGAAAGGTACTTACTGTACCTCCCCCCGAAGAGAAGCCTTCATCAGCTGAGGGTCAAAAATTCAACCTGCGACCCCCCATTTTGACAGCGGGTTTGAAGGTGCGACCCCCCCTGACGGCCAAGGGGGTGGCACCTTCAAACCCAGGGGGTCGCGTGTCGAAGACCCTTCTGAAATTAGCCTGATTTCAAATTTCATTCATTGATCTTTAATTTTTCAAGGTTATATAGCTCCCAATCCACAATATCTATAAACTAATCTAAGATTTGTGTGGTGCAAGTAAAATGAATCAATGGTTGAACACATAACACTAATTCCATGATTGAAAATGCATATTTTTTGAAGAAAACAATCCAATTGAACTGTTTCAGAAATTACATTATTAGCTTCCAATCATCAAAAAAAAGATGTGTATTACTATCCAAAGTGATTCCAAATTGAATGAACACACATGAGTTTTCATCATGATGTAACCATGGGTATTCACACTGCCCCTCTTATTAGTAATAATTAATTGAAAACATCCAAAAAAAACAGCAATCTAAAGCTTATAATTCAAGTGGAAATCCCTTGTCAGATACTCTAGAAAAAATCCCAACACCTATTGTTTAAATAGAAGATTTTGAGAGTATGATTTTGGCATCATATATTTGTATTCACACATTAATCAAGTCCCCAATTATGTGAAAAGATCCAAAACAAATCAGCCATGAATTTTCACAGATTTTGTGCATGTTATAGTCAAGCCTATGGAGATAAAGACAGATTCTGGGGCTCTGGGGGTTATAGGATTCTGTATCCTTAAGTTGTTATGTAGATTCAACGGTGGGTAGTTACATTACGGTTTTGGGGTTGTTATCATTACGACAACGCCCACTGCAAGGTCATTATGTTATTTTTTCCTTTTTTTCCTTTTGTTTGGCGCTGTTACGTTATCCGCCATGTGATTTTGCGGGTAACGACAGATGACAAGCTGTGTGGATCTCCAGCCTCTCAAAACTTGAGTGTCCAATACATGTAAGTTGGGTCCCCTCTGCTATTCATAGCTGTGCTCACTTGGAAGTCTGACCCACAATAAATTTTGAGATGATATTTCAAACTTGATCTTATAAGCAGCTTTTTTCAGTTTGGTCCGATTTTAATTATTCACACCACAACTCTCCCGTTCTCTCTACAGTTGCACAAGGCATAACCTGGCACTACCCTGCCTGAAAATTTTTCTTTGGTGCACGGGGCCTTCCCCTGGGGGACAAAGTACACAAATCTTTAATTTTATTGTATTTTTGGAATTGCATGGGTGTGTTGAGCTCAATAATGGATGACTTCCCGTGGCCATCTACAGGGGCTGTAAAGTCTGGATTACAAGGCTAAATCCCATCTGCCCTGCAAAAATTTAGCTTTACAAGCTCCAATTAAGAATCTACAGGGGCTGTAGAAGTATGCATTGATCACTTTTGAATCATTCTCATTTTTGGTGGAGTAACCTCATCAAATTTACATAAATACAGAAGGTTAAAAGAAAGCTGAAGCCTTTCGGGGTTTTTTCAGGGAGGCCCCGTAAGGATGAGTACCGGGCACCCCCGGAAGCTGGCTGACAGTCCGGGTAAATGAGGTGATGCTAAAGAACTGAAGAAGAGTGAAGGAGAGCAGACGACGACGGCGGACGACGCGGGACAGCAAGAGTGTTCGAACCAATTTAATGCCTGAAAACTCACGCGGAGCGAAAGATCTGAGCCTATTTGGAACGCCTGCCATTGTCAGTTGATCGCACAAGTTTCGCTCACCAAACACACACCGTCAGAACGCTCAGTTGATTGGATTGTTTTCGTTGGGAACAAAAGGATCAAGCCGTATGTGGGATCGGCGCCGGTTGCGTATCGGTACTATGCATGCATCCGCTCGACCTCCTCAAGGTCAAGCTTCAAGTCCCCTCCTCATTACACCCTCTCTCCCATTCCTACAACGTTCCGCTTCCGAACCCTCCGATCCGTTCAACTGCCCTTCATAGTCTTAAACATATCGTTTCCAACGACGGCTTGGCTGGTCTTTATCGTGGACTTACTCCCAATATTATCGGCAATGCTGCCAGTTGGGGCTTCTATTTCATGTGGTTCGTCTCCTCTCATTCATCATCTCTCTATATCACGCTTTTTAATCAATTCAACTGGGGGGGGGGGGTTGTTGTTTTTGGTGAAGGTATTCGATAATTAAGGATAAGATGTCGAGAGATTCCGAGGGAAAAAATATCAAGCTATCGGCCTCTCAGCATTTGATTGCATCGGCTTCTTCAGGCATAGTGACGGCAATGATAACCAATCCATTATGGGTAGTGAAGACGCGGATGTTCACGAGTCGATGGAGCGATTCAGGAGCCTACAAAAACCTCATAGGTCAGTCGATGAATGTAATCCGCAAAAAAACCGTCGGTTCCCTCTCCCAAATCCTTCTGTTGAGGAGGGTTGGACACTCTCAACTGATCCCAAGATCTTTGAATATTAATTTGGGGTGGGGGCAAAAGATGGACTGGTTAGAATTTCCAGAGAGGAGGGACTACGCGGGCTATGGAAAGGATCGGTGTTGGCATTAATAGGGGTGTCTAATGGTGCGATCCAATTCATGACATACGAGGAGCTAAAGCGGTGGAGACAAGAGCTCCAAGAACGAACGAATACCCTTGAGAAGACCGAAAGTGTCCCCCTAGTAAGCTTTTATTCATCAGCCTTGTTTGTTCCTTCGGTCTGGCGTGCTTAGCTGAGCCTCCATCACTGCGCTAGAGTAACCTCGAATATATCCTCCTTAGTGGCGCGTCGAAACTCTTAGCGATCGGCGTTACTTATCCTTACCAAGTCATCCGCTCTCGCCTCCAAGTAAGTCTTATCTTCCGATCATGGTGGTGGTTGGTACGGAAGGAGAAAAAAGAAGCTCTGACCGGGCTTGATGACTGACATGATCACATGTCTATATCATCGCTCATTCGCCGTTCTTCAGAACCAACTCTTTGTCCGCAACTGTCCGTCTCCCACACCCACCGGAGCCGTGTATTACCAATCGATCGCTCACTGTATCATCCACACCTACCGCTCCGAGGGCTTCTCCGCTTTCTACAAAGGTCTCGCTATCAACGCTGTAAGGGTCCTGCCTGGCACTTGTGTCGCCTTTCTCGTCTACGAAAACTTGTCAAACTCTTTTAGGAAACTTGCCCTTCAAAAAACTCAACTCTAGTTCCCCCTCTCTCTCATCTTTTTTTTGTTCTCTTGTCTGATAAATTGTTTTTATAGTTACTACTGTGCTTATTTATTTCAAAATGATAATATCTACATCGCACCCTCCATCATCCAAGTACCTAAATCTTATTTCAATAATTACATCTCTCCAAAAAACCTCCTTAATCTGTCTTTTTTCTTCTTCTTTTCTGTTGAAAGTGAAATAAACAAATAAAGTTTTGTGAGTGATTTTTTGTTCAGCATGTATTTTGTATGATCGTTTTACCTCAATAAATAAAAAGAAGTGTGAGGTCAAGAGGGTGTTTTCATATTCACTTGAAAAGCCAGTTGTGCAGATTCATTAAAACAGTCCTAAGTATACCCAAACCTCTGTCATCCAGATTTTAAATAAATACTTGTACGGGGGCACTGATTTGGATGGTTCCTGCGGTGTTTTTATAGATCCTGCTGGAATTTTGTCAAGTACCACTAGAACTATGTAGGAATTTTTCAATTTTCCCAAGATACTTTCTGCTCCTGTGGTCTCTTCAAGGAATAACGGTATTTGCGTCGGGAAGAAATTATATCTTTTTGCAGTTGCCACTCTGTACCGTTGACCGGGCAACCATCATCATCACTTATCTAGATAAAGAAGATATTTTTGTGACAATTTAAGACAGCGCATTCTACAAGTTAAGTGGTAAATATCGAAAAACTAAAATTACAAGAGAACTCGTCAACAGAGAAACCTTGTCTTTATTCTTTGACATGCACGCTATACAAAGCCATTTACAAAAGCACTAATCAATCAATCTTCGGATAAGCAGATGGCAGAGGCATTTATCAAACCGAAACAAAGTAGGTTTGTTATTTTTTATTTTTAATAGCTGGAAGGCGATGATTATCAGGCTTCGATCAAATGCCGGTACCACCCGCGATGTCATTCGAATCAGAACCGGCGGGGCTCTTTCTCATGTCGCCTCTGCGGGCAGTATGAGGATCATTCATCACTAGAGATAAACAGATCAGAGTCATTATCATTATTGTAACCGAAAGTGGTCTCACATACACGCGCCGAAAGAGAGGTAGAAAGACTTACCCTTGCCCTTCGCTTGTTCAAACGTACCCTTGACCTTGTCGCCCATCAATGCATCATGGGGATGGTTGGAGTCGTTACCTCCGCCGACTCCACCCATCATCTTAGATGGTAAGTTTTGGCCAGATTGGTCATTACTCTTGTTGCCTAGCAAAAAAAAAAAAGGCTGGCAATCAATCAATCATATATCCACTAGAAAGACCTCTGCACGTACCTCCAATCATCGATGACATCTTTCCTACTGATCAGAACAAGAACCACTTCATTTTAAGTACAGGCTTGGACCAACAAAAACCACAGAGTCATGTTTTCAAGCTTACTCAAGCCTTGTTGCTCTCCTTGGTTTCTATCACGGTTCATCATGCCTGAAGAGATACACCAAACCAACATCAACCGATCCCACTCAATCAAAACACAAGTTCCCGAGTCCAATCATCACATCAAACCAAACGTCCAGTTCAAGTTCACTTACTGTCGTCCATTCCGCTGTCCATACCAGACATCATGTCTTTGGTGGGGTTCATCGACGAATCGCTAAGGTCGTGGGCTACTCCTATTTTTTTTTCAAACAGTAAATCAATCTCATGAGTTCTCTTCCGTGTTACAATTATCGGCTTGTCATACCTCCGGATCGTTGGTTGTTCGAATTCATCCTGCGTTTTTTTAAACGTAGATATATTCAACTCGTCAGATTCATTCATCAAGTTCGAGGCTAACATTGTTACCATTTCCTTAGAGAGGGAATTAGTCAAGTGGAGAAAAGGGAAATGGACGAAATTTGGACCATCAAACAGTTTTTTTTGTTTTACTAAAATACTAATACTGACCTGGGATAAACGGGGTTGTTCTTAGGTTTTTTGGTGGAATGAGTTTTCTTCTTCGGGGGTGTTGATTTTTCTTGGAAGCGGGAAGTTGGCTGGTGACGAAGGAAAGGAACGAGCAAGCCAGAGTATTTATATCCAAGATGTGTGCCCGGTCCGGGCCAATCATTCGATCCCAACTCCCCTGTTATTGTGATGTCATCCAACGACTGTTCTGCCCATCACAACCGCCAAAAAAAAACTTTCATTTCTTGACGGTTGATTACTGGCCTCGTGGCTCATGTGACGGTGTGATCTCTCTCTCTCTCCTCCCCCGCCTGGTGAATTAACTTTTCTTTTTTTTCTTGCGGGGCCGCTCAAATCCCAAGAGAGCGTTTTCTAAAATACTTGTCAGGCTGAAAAACACACCAAAATCATGTCTCTAAGTCTGACGTCATGAATTTTTGTTTTGCTTAGCAGTCGGTCAAGAGTTTTTTGATTGATTGCTAGCCTGAAATATTCAAGTAAATAATAGGAGTGGCGGCTGTGGAGAATTCAAGAAAAAAAACGGTTGGCCGGCATTCATCGAATGGAAGAGGGGTACATACCCTGTTATTAAATTGCTGGATTCGTCAGGAATGATTGGCGGTATCTTTTTACAGTCTTGGCTCAGTGATCATTATCTTCATCAAGCTTTAAATGGTCACATGTGTGTCATCAAGACGGTTGAAATGAGGATGGCTTTGTAACGGTCCACTCAAAAAAAAGAGTGACCCAGTTCAACCGATATTAACACCCGAACGTCATCTTTTTTTGCGCATAAGATCTCGATTTGCATGACCACCACATCTTATAATTCAGTGTCTGCTTAAGCCGGCAAACGTTTTGAGGGAATCAAATCAGGCTGATTTATGTTGATGATCTTTTTTTGGATCACACCCATGTTTGAGAGTTTTCAACGAACATGCAATCACCACTTCGTGGCTGATACATCTCATCGACTCTCGATAAGAGGGTCGGTCTCACAGAAAGCTGAGATGCAGGCAGGGATAAGTTATGACGTAGTCGCTGAAGATTTTTTTCTTTAAAAAACCCCTATAAGATAAGAGATCACATTTGTGGGATACGCCTGTGTCCGGTGTCGGCGTAACTCGGCAAGATTTTGGATGTTTTTTTTGGAGGCTCAGGGGGGCTCTAAATTATGCAACCCCCCTCCACTGCAAAAAAATCTGCTTCAACTGCCAGCAGTTGACATGCAGTAGCTTTGATTTTACTCTGGTCTTACTCTGGTTTTACTCAAGCTTTAATCAAACCTTATTTTGGTGCACAGTCACTGTGCATCTCAATTAAAGTTTGAATAAAGTTTGAACAAGAGTAGAGTAAAATCAGAGTAAGCTGCATGTCAACTGCTGGAAGTTGAAGCAGATTTTTTGCAGTGCTCCATGCCGCAACATTAAGCTTGTCGTCAAGGGGGCGGTCTTTTTCCTGGTCATGAATGATGGATATTGAAACCAAGGAAGAGTTGAATTTTAAATGAGTCTTACATGTAAGCTCAACTAGGAAGATCATTAATCTTCTCACATTATGGGCTCATGAAGTATTGGACCAAGATCATATATCTCATCTATGTGTTATTAAGAGAGGCTCATCTCAATATTATCTTTTCAAAACTTCTACACATAATCACCCTGCTAAAAAAAACCCCAATTCCAATTAACCAATTTGCATTGTGATGAAAAAGAAATTGCTCAAATTTGACAGTCACTCTGAGAAATCTGCCGTCAGATAAATAGGCTGAGTTTTTTTTTGTCAGTGTAACAAATTCATACAGAATTTCTGATCAAGATTTCTATAAAATTAATTTTGTTGAAATCATGTTGCACCCCCCCCCCAACCAACCAACCCACTCACTATTGGAGCAGAAATCATTGGAAAGTTTATAGCATTGCTGTGTCAATGCTATACACTTGAGATACATGAGGTAAATTGTCCAATTCTTGGTGTGGAATTAAAGCAACTTTTCTAGATTGGGAATCACACCATAAGAATTGGATGATTTAAATTTGTTGAAATTCTGACAATATGATTGAAAAAAAAATTAGCCTTAGAAATAATCAAGAGTATTCAGAAAACTGTTAGAGTTAATAAAATTAATATAAACTAATTAGGTCTCATGTGATGTTAATTAATGGGGCTGGCTAAAACCATGCCCCATTTTTGCTAACAGGACGCCCCGCAAGGCATCCTTTGGCGTGGACACCCCAACCAAGGCATGCACCCCTCTGCACACCACATTTTGGGCGTGCAGAGGAGTGCACGCCCCAGACAGGACCTGATGGGCTCAGTGACCCGCCACTGGGTCATGCACGCCTCAAGTCGAGGCGTACATCCCCCATGGACGCCTTGCCGTGCTCAAGCTGGGACCTACACGGCTATGCACACCCCGCCTTGGGAAAATGAGGGCGTGCCCAGTTGTGCATGGCTCAATACGAGGCGTGCACAACCGAGGAGACAGGAGGGAGAGGGTACACTCTCTCCTCATCCCTCCAGGACCAGTCGGTCTTGGAGGGATGAGGAGCAATTGCTCTCATGCCCCTTCAGGTGTGCATCATCCTGCACGCCCCACAGCTTGGAGTGTTACCCCCGTCCACATCCTCCAAGCCGGAGGGGGACGACCCGTGGTGTGCATGCCGATGCACGCCACAGTCTGAGGGTGTGCCAACTTGGGCACGCCCTTTGATCCAGCACCAAGTTGTCCTCTGGGACGTCCACAACCATGCACACCCCACCCTTGGGGCGTGTATGGTCGTGCACGTCCCATCGGGGGCATGGAGGGCTGGTACGCCCCATTTGGGGCGTGCACCCCAAAGGATGCCTCACCGGAGGCGTCCTTTTAGCAAATCGGGGGCGTGGTTTTAGCCGGCCCTTAATTAATACCTGAAATTATGAATACAGGAATGGAAATTTAGGTAGAGTTACTCCCTGGATCCAACCCCAAATTACTACTCCTTCAAGTACTTAGGTAATTCTGAAAGTACTACAGGAAAAAAATTGGTTCTTTGAAGGTTTGACCCAGCCAATGTCAGCTGGACCAATTTTGAACTTCCATTGATTGTCTGGGGTGCAGGGCTTGCAACTCCAATTTAAACACCAGCAGGACGGGCCACACATCTAAAAATCACCCCTTCCCCCAGGGAGGAGTTTTGGCTGGCTGCTACAGTCTGTACCAGCTGGCCAACAAGGACTCATCCCTGGCCAAAGGCATATATATGTTACCTATTCTCCAAGGAGCAGCCCAGTTGTTAGGTACAGTAGGACTTGTTTTCCATACCCATTTGGAAATGCATTTTTCTATGAGTTATAGCAAGTCATCGATGTGGACAGTAACTTTTTTTAACCATGCCTGATTAGACCCATGGAAAAGATGGCTTTGGACAGGTATTAAATTCATTAATTAATTGGTCAACAGCATGGATTTTGTATTGTATGTATGTACATAAATATGCATAAGAAACAGATGTAGAGAAATAAAAATTGAATTTGAATGAAAACAACTACATAGAGGTTTTGTTAACTATAGACCCAAGGGAAAGCACCTGTGAGTTTCTGATTGAAGAATCTTTTTTTTTATTGTTCCAAAACATCCTTGAGTTGGTCAGCAAGGGTGAGATGTCATGATTCAATTAATTGGAATTCGTGGAAGGAGCTTGTTGGATTTCTTTGTGGCTACACACCAGCTCAAGCTTGACGTCTTCTTTGCGCTATGACAGATGTCAAGCCAACTTTCACCTACCCCTGCACGGAGATTGGCTGTCCTCAATGTTGGGAGGCAAAGATCAGAGGAGATGAGCCAACACAAGGCTGCCTGGCTCAAAAAGTTGGGGGCAAGTGGGGGCTGGTATGCCTCTGCTGCAAAAGGGATCTGAACATTAATCAAACCCAGCACCACTACCTGGAAACGCTTGACTACACTCTTCCTTGTAAGTAAGGCCGTTGGACATTACTTGACCAGCCAAAAGAAGTAATTGTCTCATAGAAAAATAAAAAAATGACAAAGTCTTTTTTTTTTTTTGAAAAATGCTGCCCAGTGTGGATGATGTCAACAGCACGCCAGATTTTGAAAATTGGGTAAACCTGGCTGGGTTGACTGTTCAAACACACGCAGCCGTCAAGATCATTTTGTTTAAGATGGGGCGGACCGATCAGCCATCCTTCATGACCAGTATGGTCAGCCAACCAGGGCAACCAGGGATGGTCATAGTGGATGGCTGACTACACTGGTCAAGAAGGGTGGGGTGACCGGCTGTCTGACTGGTCTGGCTGGTGCCACTGTTGTGTCAAGGTCCTCGGGGATGTTGTCATACGACAGACTCAGCATTCAAGATCTCGCAGTTGGATCTTCCTTGCATTTGGCTAAGGATCCTTTTTGCCATCAGCAACTTTCAAGCTTTTGGTTAATCCTCGGGCCGCATATGACATCATCTATGCACCCTCAGAAATTTTCAGTGCTCTCTCGAAGGTACTTTCCAAACCTTTGAAGATTTGATAGCACATTGCTTTTCAGTTATGCAAACAAAAGCAAGACAAATAACCCTCTCACCGGTCTTCCTTTCTTTTCGAAATTACTCTTTCATGCGCTCAACTTCCTTATCCGGATCCGCACATTTCCTCTTTGACTTTCAAACTTCGACGCACAGTCCCCGAACTTCGAACTTCACTTCACTCACTCTCACACCCATTTCACTTACCCCTGCTTGGTCCTCCCCTCTTGGACTCCTTGCCTTGGGGTTGCTTGACCTCAGAAGCTATGACCTCCTTTCATTTCTTCTGCTTTGACCCTATGACCTCACATCTTGTTCGAACCTATGTCATACCTTTGTAGCCTCACTTGTATTTACTATATAAGCTGTCTGCTTCTATGCTTTCCATCTTTCCTCATCAAAATAATATTATAGTTTTAGCATAACTTGATTCAGCCTTTTTCAAGCCTTCTCATTGTGAACCCTTTCAGTGTTCTACTCTAAGTCCCTCTTCTTCAAAACAAAGAAGACCTTTGAACAGTCAGTCCTCTCTTCGAAGCTATCTCTTTTCCTTTCCTTCCTTCAAATAGTGCCCACCCATCTCCTGTACAAGACACTGTGTGACAGATGGTCCTAACAATGGGCAGGCGCCAACGCCTGCTTGATGGCGGCAAAATATAAAAAAAAATTGAGCCGCTGTGTAGGCTTGGCTTCAGAATTATTGCTTCCAATCCCAGTTCATTTCAAAAATCTCTTTGGGTGACAGCAATGTCATATCATAAACCAAAATAGATGTGAACTACAGGAATTGAACCCATGACCCCAAACTTCATGAGTGATACTTTAACCACTAAGCTAAGTGCGCTGATGCTTTCTGGGCTCATTTCATCTAGACATTATCCACCGTTATGCTTGTAATTCCTGGGATGATAAGTCTTATTTATATCAAGGTCAAGTCTTACAAAAAGTGGGTGTCAGACTGCTTAGAGCAGCTCCATGGGGGGAGCTTTCCCAGGTTTAGCACCCCAATCCCCAAAACAGCCAGCCACCGGGGGGGCTAACTGAGGATCTATTTGCCTCAGGCTCGCTTGGGAGGGATAGGGTTGCCACATCTGGCAACACTATCCCTCCTCATGGGTGAAATCCATCCCTCTTGGGATAGCTCCTCCCAGTAAGCGCCACAGCACACTACAATGGCAAATTGCTGTGGCCGGGAGTTATTCAAGACTTTCTAACTCCCGTGGTGGAGTTGATCTTAGAGTAGAATGTAATATAACAAGCAAGCTGTTGTCTTGAGCTTCTCTGGTTGGGTTTAACTTTAGAAGATCAGAAATTGAAATTCAATGAGATTGTTGGACAATTCCATGAGATTCCAGCCTGGAGGTCCCTTCTGTTATGGTTATGTCTCATTTTCGTTATTAGCATTTCTTATTTCAATATGCTTGTATTGTTTTTTCTCGCTCTAAAAAACTCTTCCCTAGAGTGTTAAGTGATTCTTCTCGTAACTCTACAAATCACTGACATTCCAGGTATGTTTACAATTCAATGTTTTTTAACAGCCAGCAAAAGCACTGGAGCTGATTTGGACATGGCACCAGCGGAGGTAGTCTTACGCTCTGACCTTACACTGGAATGTTAGTGATTTGTAGCGTTCATTTCAAAAGAGAAAAGAAAGTCAGAAAATATAACAAAAAACATAAAGAGAAACTGGAAGTATCAAAAAGAAGAAAAACATAGATTTGGAGAATGTGCATGCTCAAATTTGGCTGAACAACATCAGACGTGGTTTCCCAGAATTTTACCCTGTTCTACCAACAAGCAAGGCCAAAATTGCAATTAGTTGGGCCAGGCTACTCTCAAGTGTGTTGTGTGACTGACATGTGATAGGTTGTGGACAGTGTTGTGCTGTCTGTCACCGATGACTCGGCTGTCTTCAGCGTCACCAAATCAAGAGAAAACCAACCATCCGCAATAACCTCGGTCGTGGCGAATACACACAAACCTTAACCATTTACACCATGTCCCAAACATTCACGCCCACCGCTAAATTTTCTTCGAACGAACGCGATTGGCAGGCCGAGATCGGTAGGTCTGAATCCCCAAGAGCATCCCAAAAGTCATCACGTTTCTCAAATCCATTTGTACCCTTAATCCCTAAACCCCGGAATGTCTTGGATTGGTACAAACAAGGTATGCTACCTTGGACGACATCTATCGTGTTTACCAAGGAGTCCTTGGTCCGGTTCTTAAAAACCATAGATCTCGAGGTGGACCCGAACATGTCACAGGTGAGCTGAGTCTGACTTGCCCCAAAGAAAGATGGTGATTTCGAATGAAGAGTTTGCGCGAAAATAAAAATCTCGAACAAACTGACGTCATCTTTGTCGGTGAACGGGCCGATTCCAGTTGAAAAAACTGCCAAAATTTGCGACTTGTGGAGTGCTCTCTGAGGGCCAGAACAACCTCGTCCAGGCCGCAGTTCCCGTCGCGTCGACAGCCTCCGTCACCCAGGATGAACAGTCTGACCTTCCAGCATTCATTCCAACCCGAAAGGTCCGCGAACAACCCGGTGAATATCTTTAGCCTGATCGAGGCTCTACAAACAGTATGAAAGCCAGAGTGCTGATCTGTAATGTTTTCTCGATGACCTTGTGTGTGTCTGTGCTCTCAACAGGTGGCGGCAGTGCACAGATTTCGTCTTTGCTTGGAGGCAATCGCCACGATGACGCGATGAACTGGGTCCCCCCGCCGATCTCCCAGCCAGTCGAAGCCGCGGCGCCTAGTGCACCAGTCCCGCAGGAACAACCCGTACCCCCGGCCGAGGAGGAAGACGTGCCAAGAGTCATGATGCCTGATGGTTCGCGCTTCGTGCCTTCCAGGAAGGTCAGGGAGCCTGTCGGGGGCCACTCTAGCATGGCCGACATCCTTTCTGGGAGACGGTAAAAACTCCCCTCCGAATTGATGTGTCTTTGGCTCACCCATGCCGCACCACCACCCTATCTAGTCCAAAAAGGATCACGATCATCTTTACTATCCATTCTCTCCGTCTCATCTTGTCCGCCTTGCTTCTTCGTGATCAAATCCAATCACACTTTGCTTTTGCGAAAACGCTTGCGCCTATTTTTTGTAATATTCAGGGCTGCTCGGACCAACTTGGTGTTTCTCTTAAGCCGCCCCTTTTTCTCGGCCCATCTATGCTGGGACTTGTCATCGTCACCAAACACTCATTATAGAACTGTTTCAAACTTTGCAAGAGAAGGGCAGGCATGAATTTATATCGTCGTTTGGTTGGCAATCTCATGAACATGGTCTCTTCTTTTTTCTTTGCGGGTCTCGTTTTGTTTGTTCTCGCTGCTGGTGTTACCTAGGTCACATGGTTGTACTGGGGTGCGGCTCAGCCAGCCGGAGGAGACTACATCAGTCGCCTGGACACCTAGAGAAAGAATCCAATGCCGCATACACAAGATAAACTACTGCAGGCTGCGTTACTAGCTCCGCTGAAGAAAATTATTGACCGATGAATTATACCGGATCAGCCACTGAAAATACCGACGAATCAATCCCAGGTTCTCCTTAACCTTCAATTATGTAGTCCGGCGGACTACAAGTTTTCTCTACCCCAGAAAATTTCTGAATCTGCGGAACCTTTTTGAGTATTTTGATGAACAAAGCCGGAAGCCACAGGTAAAAAAAAGCACGAGGGGGGCAGTTTGATTTCTTTCAAAAAAAATTGGGAAGAGTTCTGATGATGTGCTGCTGTGAAGGGTATCATTTTGTGCGCAGGATCCTAACAATTGTCGGTATAGGAGGGTGGGGGAAGCCATGGTCATGGTGATTTATAAAAAATAAAATGGTCAAAAAGTTGCTAAACTATCAAATTCTCTCAACCAAGAAATCCTGTATAACTCATAATCCCCTGTGGTGACTTCGTCGCCCAGGGGCTTTGTTAAGCTCATTCCTTAATCAATTCTCTGAACGGCCAGCTCCAGAAAAGTTTGGAAATCAATGTGAAGTTATGCAACCCTACAGTGAATACAACCAGTTAGAGCATCTCCACCCGAGGAGCTATAATCGGGGTGCTAAAACCAAGATATTGCTCCTCTGTTTTTTGCAAAAGCAACCCGAGGTGGACTGGTACCCAGCTGAGGTTTCTATATTCAGAGCCATATCGTGAGATATGTGAGGTGTCAGACAGGATTCACCAGAAAATGTGGTTGAATGTCCCAGGTTGCCTGTCTGTCACGAGCTGTCACAGGTGCTAGACAGTTACTAGATCTGGCAACCGTCTGGCTTTTGTTAGCTTTGGAGCTATAGTAGCACCCCGTTTACCACCCCAGGTGGGTGCTGATTTTCAGCTCGGGTTGCCAAAAGTTGGATAGCAACCCGGGATAGCACCTCGGGTGGAGATGCTCTTTTTGTTGCAGGAAGCTGGTGTCAATAACCGTCGGGATGTCACTGCTGGTCACTGATTTTATCAATGGCTGTCTTGATTTTTCCAGCAACATGTTCCGCTTTGGCTCAGGTAACCAGGAGGGGCCAACCAATAATACTTGTTCAAACATCTTCTACAATCAGGATGGTCAATGAGAAGCAGAGCAAGAGTTTACTATCTGGAATTATAATGCATGCAATTTCAAACAATGGGCCAGAAGTCCAGCGCTGGTTTGCTATGCTACACTACACTATATTCCCAAAATAGTGTAGCTTAGCGGCCCTGATTTTGAGTCGCCGACGCTGTAGTGGTCATAAGGGCTGCTACGCTGCGCTACAGCCCATTGTAGCCGGATTTTACCACTAACATGGGCTGTAGCGCAGCGTAGCAACCCCTTTTTTGGGTCAAAATGCAGAGCGTTAGCGGTTAAAATGCAAACAGCTACAGTAAAAACTGTTAACTGTTAGCAATTATTGCTAAGCCACCCGCGGTGGGTAGCGTTGCAACCCACCGCTGCCAGCACCTTGTTGAGCAAGGAGTTGGATCACATTACCCAGATGGAATTTTTCAAGCAACATGTGATTACCAATTATGATCAACCAGCTCAAGTTTCAACATCTTCTCAATCTTGACCTCTCACTTTACAATCATGAGACCCTGGGACCACTCACAACCAACAGTGCTCAGGATCTCCACTACAACTATTGGAGTGATACAATTGAAAAAAAAATTACACCCACCTTATTTTTAAGATCAGCTTAACACCCCTAATTAAAATGAAGATGTTGGCAACCCTGGTTACTCTCGTAACTCCAACTACTACTGTAGCAACTCTTATGAGTATTTTAGAGCCCCTCCTACTATGTCACAACACAAAACGGTGTGTATAAGTCTTGAGAGAGATTCTAGCTAATAGTAATATGATGTAATAGAAGTTTGTCTTGTTTTAATAGTTTTTGTTTAATATAAATCAGAAAGAACACCCATATAATGGTTTTAACAATGGTGACAGTGGGGGGTTCAATAATGATTGTGGCAGCAGAAAATTTGATTGGTTTTATGGGACCAAAGATTATGATGGCCATGATGAGCCCAATGTTTACACCAGTGATGCTTACTAGTGACTTGGTTTGACCCACCTCACTCCCTTTCCTTCTCCTATTCAGCCACTGCTCTTCTGACATCTTTTTTTCCTTCCATTTCTACTACTGTCTTGCTTGTATTCCATGGAGTTTGTTTGAAAATTTACTTTCACAAATCTGGATTCTCGTGAAAACATTTGTTGTCCCCTTGGGCTGTACAGAAAGGATGATGTTACCCATTAGCAAAGTAAGAACCACCCTAGAAGGGAAAGGTTGAGACTAGGAGGAAGCAATGATGGACATCAGATATGATTCAGATTTTCTTCCATCTACACCCTTGATAAGTTGTGAGTGTGAAACATCTGAGGAGCATTCAACACAATACAAGTAGTAGACAAAGAGTCTTCTGAGCGGACCATTCTATCAAAAATTTGATCCAGTTCTTTGATATTCATGAGTTTGCAAAGAATGACGTAAGAGATTATTTCAGGTGGAATCAAGATTTTGACTACTTCAAATTCAATGTTCTTCAAAGTACTTCTTATTGAGTCAATGAGTTTTTGAAGATTCCCATTTTATCCTAATGCAAAACACTTCATAAAAACACATCCTCAATTTACAATTGAGTGAGACATCACTGCCAACATTATTAGCTGGGTTGATAGTATCCAGGTTTAACTGGGATACACTAAACCCAGTTAAGCTTGGTTCCATTTCAACCAATAAATATAAATCCAAATTAGCAGCTACCTTGAATTTTTATTCCCAAGTTGAGAATCTAACCCGGTTTAACTGGGCTAAGTGTATCCCAGCTTAACCAGGATAACCTTAACCCAGCTAATAATGCTGGCAGGACATGTACTGTTGATTTATCTTGGTCCACGGAAGGAAAGTGCTATCCAAGGTGCTAGAGTCATAACTCCATTATAAAATTGTTCATCCATCAGTTTAAACAATGATATAGATTAATTCATTATGGGATTCAAGCAATTGAGAAGTGACATCAAAAAAAGGTTAAAAAAAAAACAGAAGAGCAGATTTCTTGTTTCTCAAGATGAGCACCATTTCTCACAAAACCTTTCCAAGAAAAAGTGGTAGCACTTCCAGTGTAATTGCCCTAGGTTGCAGGTAGCATACCAGTCTAACTAAGATGCAATCAACCAAGTTAAACTTGATTGAATGCCAACTGATGGAGTAGAAATCCAGAGCCCCTACCTTGGATTTCAGTATTATGTTGGCAGTGTAGGTTGTCATGGGGAACAATATGATTTCTTATCTGAATCAGCTGATGAAGATGACCCAATATTTTCAAGCAATTGTTTTGAATATTTAGTCTTGAAGCCCAGATTTTTCTCCTTGCTTATCTCCCCCAACTTCCTTCTATTCTTTTTGTGTTAGTCATCAGCCAGCTCCACACTGCTTTTTCATATAACAATCAAGTGTATCCCACCCTGGATTATAGTGTAAAAATCTTCAAAAGAAAATCCCCTTTTGTGTA
Source organism: Puccinia horiana (assembly GCA_001624995.1). Lineage (NCBI taxonomy): Eukaryota > Fungi > Basidiomycota > Pucciniomycetes > Pucciniales > Pucciniaceae > Puccinia > Puccinia horiana. The sequence continues at coordinate 584,664 of LWDY01000011.1, forward strand.
GTCTACTTGGAAACAGTCTTGAAAAGAAATTTGTAACCTCATCAACCCTTGTTTGCTTCCTTTTTTCCTTGCTTTGTTTGATCCACTAAAAATTAGTCATGCATTTTCAATTTTCCTTTTATTTATGTATTTTCTTAGTCCTTGTTTGGCAGCAGTATATTAGGGATTGTTGTGATGTCCGATCAAGTTTTGGCAGACCTGATCAGATGTCAGGCAAAAATCCTCATGTATTGCCCAGATTATATCAGTGCCAAACAAGGCCTTATAAAAGAGCCTTTTAGGTTGAATTCTTCTGATGATAATTTTTACATTCTTGTAGTTAGGTTACATGTTTCAGTCCAATGTAGTAATACCAAACAGTTTTCATCAAAGGTAATGAGGGTTCAACACACTACCCACCCTTTTGGTTGCCAGACCGTCGGGTGGGTTGCGCCTTCAAAAATCCCGTCGGAATTGGGGGTCGCAGGTTGAATTTGCAAAAATTGGACCGCTATAGGTTGTTCCTTTAATTTCCTTACCGGAAGTGAGGGTCGCGGGTGCAAAATGCACCCCCGAGCAAAAAAAAATCAAAAAAATAAAAGCGAAAGCGATAGAAAGTAAGAAAGATAAAAAACAGAGGAAAGAGAGATAAAAAGGAAACAAAAAAGACAGAAAAGGAAACAGAATAAAAGAAAAATGAAAAAAATGAGAGAGAAAGGAGAGAAAAATGAGAGAAAAACATGTTAAGTGGAATTTAATTGAAACTACAGTTCAAGGCGGCTATGCCGCCCCCTTGTAAACCTGTTTGAATTCAATCTTAAATCTCGATTCAAATTTGCACAAGTTTAAACCTGAATTTTGTTACTCAAATCAAAACTTAACCTAATGAAACTACCCTTGCCTTATCCATCAATCAATTAATCAGGCCTTCAAGGAAGTGTCAACTTCAAACTCACTGCAATTAGTATTTCAAATCAACAATTAGGTTAAATTTTTGGTACACTCAACTCACTCCTCATCCTTGTCCTTTTCCAGCCATGAGCAAGTAAATCAATGTACCTCAGTTAAGCTTACCATTGTTTACTACGCAGACTGCATAATTCATCACTTATTGAACCCTTCTTATTATTTCTCAGTATTATCTTATTTCTATGCTTGTAGTAGATTTATTCATTATCTTCTAGAAGTCACACTCCTTGTATTATTTATTTTTGTTAGGACTTTTAAAGGAGACAACATTTTATCTTAACCATCTCTCCTCACCATAAAGCACATCATCTTATCACTACTTAAGGCAACCAGTTCTTAGTGTATCACCTTATCACGGCTCAGCACATAATTTTAAGGCTCTGTAGTTCTCACATCATCAACCTTACTGTTAGGAGACTTCAAGCTCTGGTCTAACCACTTGAACTTCCTCAAAGGCTGACATCCTTACCTTATGCACCCCACTTAACATTTATCATATGTCTGCATTATGAACTTATCCCCAAGAAGCAGATTTTCCTTAATCCTACTTCCTTTTAATAATATGTAGCTTCTTCATCTCCACTGTCATCATCATTTCCTTGGAAATGATTCTTACTTAGGCAGATTTTCAATTTGAACACAATTGTGTTTATAGGCATGTCAATAGATTATCTTGCAAGAAGTTATCCACATTATGTTGGGTTCTTCTTCATTTAAAGCACTGATGTAATTTTCACATAATGGTAAACCCTCCCTTATTACTATTGAATAATAAATAACTGAGTTAAGCTCCATTCTAGCATTAACTTGACCTGAAAATTACATCCTCTGAGCATCCTCAACACTCAATACTCACATAAGTAAATATTTTTCTATAAGATGGCATTACTCTTCCAACTCCTTGCACATGTTGCTGTCAACATTTAGATACAATGGTTACAATCTGGATTAATAATCCTAAACTAACTGTCAATTGACATTGGTACTTTGTGTAAATTGTACCAACAATTATATACAGATGTTCACTGCTACTTGGATCAGCTGTATCTCAACAAGACAAGAAAACCCATTTTTTGTCAACCTAATTGATCTCAAAGAAAAACCTAAGCTAGAACTCAAGGAACCACTCCTCCTGACTTGACAGTTCCTTGTTGTACCCTTATCTTCACTCACCCTTCTCTGTACTTTGAAGAATCTACAAACTCCTTCAACCCTTCTGTCTAAACTTGTCTCTTCCTATTTCCTTTTCATATTAACTCTTCTCTTTCTATTCCATTTTCTTCTTCTTTTGCATTTCCATTCCATTTGTTTGTTTCTATTGTTCTTCCATTCATTTTGTTTCAATCCTTTTCTCTTATTTACCTTGCTTCACATTTAATGAACCACTCTTCAACCTCATACTCAATCTTTAATCCTGTGAGATCTGAATTCAAACAACAAAATCAACAAAATCAATTACTGAATTTCCTTTATTGCCCTATTCCTTGTTTCAACTCCTTTTCTTGTTACTCTTCAATAGTGTCTTATCTTGTAAAAGATCTTTTCTGGGTTTGTTCTCTTCTTTCTTATTTATATTTTCACTTTTATCTCTTTTCTCATCTTCATAGTTTCTTACTTTATTTTATTTTCAAATCTGGTTCTGCTTTGTTAGAAATAAGGTTTAATAGGCTCAACAGAGGGAATGTTTACCCCCTCCAAGTTGAAGAACCAACTGGTCATTGCAGGGAGTGTTGACTTCCTCCAAGGACCCACTACTCATTGGAGGGAGTGCAGTGGGTCCTTGGAGGGAGTAAACACTCCCTCCGACAACCGATTGGTCCTTAGAGGGGATGTTTACTCCCTCCGATGACCATTCGGTCCCTGGAGGGAGTAAACACTCCTGTTGATGACCAACCAGTCTGGAGTGAGTGTTTACTCCCTCCAAGGACCGAATGGTCATTGGAGGGAGTAAACATCCCCTCTAAGGACCAGTCGGTCATCAAACGGAGTGTTTACTCCCTCTCATGACTGGTCGGGCATTAGAGGAGAACAGCATTCCCTCTGATGACCGGCCGGTCATGAGAGCGAGTACATAAACACTCCCTCCATGACCAATTGGTCCTTGGAGGGAGTTTTGACTCCCTGTCATGGCTGGTCAATCAGGGAGGGAGTGTTCACTCCCTCCTACAACTGGTCGGTCATCGGAAGGAGTGTTCACTTCTTCCCATGACCGGTCGGTCATCAGAGGGAGTGTTCACTCCCTCTGATGACTGATTGGCCATTTTGAGACGGTGTTTCCAAGGACTGAACTGGGTACAGGCCGTACCCAACCCAACGAGACCCTCATAGGCTTGGGTACAGGCCATACCCAAGCCAACGAGACCCTCATAGGCTTGTGTAAAGGCCGTACCCAAGCGATGAGACCCTCATTGGCATCGGTACAGGCCGTACCCAAGCCAACAAGGAGAGCCTCAGTCCGGTCTGGGTACTGGACTTGCCATGAGCAAAGAGGGTCTCCTCTTTGCTATAAAGAGAGCCCACCAAACCACCTCCTCTCAAGGTCCACCAGGAAAGCCCCATATCTGTTGCGTGATGCACAGGGGGGCTTGACTTGGGCTTTTTTCAGGCCTCACCAGGTAAAGGGGGAACTCACGCACTTGAAAAGCATGAAAGTGTGTCTTTATTACACTTAGATTATTGTTTGAAATCTTTAGTTTGCTGAAGCCTGACTTAATTATGTTGCCATTTATGTCACCATCTGTCACTCAGAATGTACAAAACTTGCACCTGGGCTCAAAAACAGTACACAAATTCAACACAACCTCAAAGCTAGTTTGATAAATGAAAGATTATAATAATTTGGATTAATTTATTTATTATTCATGGCTTAGGTAGTAAGGAGTATGGCTTATCAATTAGGGCTTGTGGCTTATGAATCATGTAATATTATAAGGGTTTAGGTTCATTGTTTATTCTTTGTGGCTCATGGACTATGTTGTATGGACAACGGCGAGAAATTATGTTTTGGATCACACTAATGTGACAGTTTTGGTGCTGTTATTGTTACAATAACCACAACAGCCAAGCTGTTACGTTTTTTCCTTGTTTTTTTAGGCACTGTTATGTTATCAACCACCTGATTTTGCCGATTCTAGCCGGTTGTGGTTTGGGGGTTTGTCCGCGGGACCCAGAATCCTGACTGTGTTTTTGAAACTGAAACCCACCCATTGACATCCAATGGGTTGTACCTTCAAAACTGGTGGGTTGTGTGTTGAAGACCCTATTTCTTGCTCTGCTTCAAAGGTTTATTTCAATATTTTTAAGTGTATTCATTTTAGGAAAGTGACTAAATCTTAATCTACCCATTTAATATTGCTCAATTTAATATTTTACAGCTGATATGTTGTGTTAACAAAGTTTTAGGCCACATATCCAATCTCAATACTGCCTCAGAGGCTTAAGTCCTTTATTTCTCAGGGCTCATGCATTCTGACATACTCATGTTTGGTCAGAAAAATGATCAAGGTTTCAGCTTTATTTTGATGCAATTTTCATGCATTTATGTTGTGTAATGCCAGAGATATGGCATTTTTAAGATGGGTCAATGATTTGGGCAATTTCGGAAAATCGAACCCGCGACCCATCTTTTCGACCGGTTTTTTGAATGTGCGACGCACCCCGACCGACCCATCGACGTCTGATCGGTCGCAAGGTAATAAATAAACACTTCAAAAAAGAAAAAAAGAAAAAAAAGAGGAGCTTCCCCTTGGTAAAATCATTGAGTCTTTCATTTCCCCGACAAAGCCAATATTCACCTCAACAAATATCATGAACTGAGTTTTTTTGTGGTTCAGTTTTGGTTGAACATTGTTGGTACAAAAGTGAAAATGGGTTTTCTGCATGGTATAGTTTGTTGTGGCAAAACCTGGAGGTTATTATGTACACCTTCAGCAGTTCCTCAATCTTTTGTTTTTCTCCTGTTAGGATTCACTAGCTATGAGCTCATCAGAGGTGGACCAATCATGACTCTGAGAGAGTGTGCCACTGTGAGGTCAACCGTGTGATGTGCCCAGTCTCAAATTGGAGTGGGACGTGAACTGGGCTGCAGTGGGGACACTCCAGTTCGAGTGGGCATTTCCTTAGATCTGTAAACTTGAAGCTCCTCAGTTTTTCTTTATCCTCAAGAAACGCATACATCATGGAACCATCGAGCTCAACACCAGATATCCTCCTCTCTGACGACCAAGCCGAATCAGACTGGACTAAACTATCCATCCCAAGCATTCCGTCTCGCTCAACTACCACCAGAACCAGTCATCATCAACAAGCATCTTCCTCAAGCGCTCCTGTCAAACCCGCCGAGCCCCACTCATATTCAACTCAGCTTCTTCTACCAGAGCATTCTTGTCAGTACCTTGGAGAGAGCGACTCGTCGACGAATTTTGATGCTCAAGCCTGGAAACGTGGTGATGAAGGTGTTGGACGAGCGAAGACGAAGATAAATGTAGGACGGGTTCCAAACAGGCGGCCTGAGCAAATTCAGAATATCAACAACCCTAGTCATCTCTCATCATCTTTCTCTTTCGAGGCGGCATTTCTCTTACCTCAAGCCACACCTTCCACAGTCCCCTTCCCTACTCCAACCACCCATCGAAGACGAGCGATCAGTAACAATCGTAAAATAAGCCAGCCGAATTACACCTCCTCTTCTACGACCCCTGCAACCGACCATCATGCCTCACACACCCGTCCGAGTTCTGATCTTGGCCCACCCTCGAAGCTTTCAGCTGGACGAGAGATGCGGTCGGGCCCACCGACTTGGAGGGCATACACTGGCAGAGAAGGATCGACGTCCTCCTCGATGACACGAAAGGCGGACCAGAAGCAAGAATTCTTACAGGCGATCTCTAATCTACAAGCCATGGCCAAGATCGACAAGTTCGAGTGGCTATCAGCCAGTAGCGGCAACGACGACGAACAGGATGCCGATGAGCCAAGACCCGGCCATGCCGACCTGCCGACATCAACTTTCAACTCGGCCGTCAGAGAAGAAGAAGAAGACGACAACGACGAATCGCCCCCACTCCCCAAAGCTTTCCCTCAGCCAGATCCTCATCACCCAGACCACAATGGATCTCTCTTTGGCCGTCTATGGTCTTATGTCGGCGGAGCCATCAGTCTCAAAACATGGCAATTCGTCGGCCTAGGTGGAATCATCTTTGGCTTTGGTATCTGTGCTGGGTAAGACGTTCCCCTTCCTACCTCCTACATCAATCCCCTTACTGATCTTTCACTTCTGTCCTTTCTGTCTTTGTGTGCGATTTTTTGCAGGAGCTTTATCGGCCGAAACCTGTCCCTGAAAAACACCAAGATGGTCAAGTTCTTTAGTCTGATCTAACAAGTCTGCTCTCCTCACTTTCCGTCTCCTTGTACTCTATCCTGTACTCTTATCTCGTCAAATGTAAAAAACTTGCTCGTTAATTGCTGTGTACATAGTTGTATTATATATATATATATATATATATATATATATATATATATCGATAGTCAGTTCAGTTCCCTTAATTGCTTTTGGATGAACATTGCAAACATTAATAGTCATATAAATAATATAAAGATGACTCCCTTTTTTCATAACTATGCACATAACAATCCATTGTAATGGTTCAGAACAACTGTTCATATATCTTCATCTTTCTTCTATTGTATACATAATCATTCTGGTTGACAGTTACTACACACATTTTCCAAGCTCCCAAACATATGAACCTGTAATTCCATACTATTTCATTGAATATATGTCCCACACACATAATCCAATTGACTACTTCTCTAGCCCAACTCACGATTATGGGACTCAAAATTGAAACATAAAATACAACATAGAATCAAGGTTTGAGGTTTTCCCAGCAAAAACTTGATTAAAACTTTATGATTTCTGACAGCTCCCGGCCAGAAATTTTTATGTAAGTGTTTACGATTTTAAGATTCAATTTTGAATACCATAGATGAAAAAAGAAAAAGATTCAAATCAGTATCAAGCAACACATTGTATGTAGTACAACATCTGTTTTTAAAAAAAGACTGAGTCTAGAAATACTCTTCTTTCAACAAAAAATGACAATTTTGGGTCACAGAAAATACTGAAAGTTTGAGAACTTTGGTGTGGCTGTCTTGTGAGGACTGTGATTGTCCTTTACTGGGATACAGTATGGACCTGTTCCATGGAGAGTTTTGAACCAGGGTGTGTATTTCCAAATACTAGATGGAAGAGAAAGATATTCAAGGTAATTAGCACAAATTTCCAAAAACCAGGCCAACAAGAAGACAAAAGGGAATGGGCATGACTTACCTTGATGGAGGAGAGAGATTCTCTGCGGTCTAGATAAAGGGATGAAAGTGGGGCGGGTTTTCTGGTGTCATAACTCATGTTTCACCAGCACCCTCAAGACTTCTAAATGTGCATATACAGGTGCCCCAGCTTCTCCCTCAACAGAATCACTCAATTGTATATCAATATTGAGATCAACAGTGTTCCCAAAAAATTCAATCCTTGAGAAACCATCTTCACTATGACTGGGCTCATATAAAAAAAAAGTAATTCTTTAGCAGCTCAACCTTGGCTTTGCATCCTAAAAATCATGGAAGCACCTGCTGGCAGTTGAAATGCAGCAGCCTTGACCCTAATTGTGGTATTATTTCAACCTTACTGGTAACTTACTTCCCCATAACTTCAATAATGAATGACTGTATGATATACACAGTCACTGTGCAGAAAAAACTGCCTGGGTATAAACTTCACAGTAAGACTAGAGAAGCCCTGGTTCCTTTGTGGTTTTGGTATTCTTTCTACCTTAATAACCCTTGATAACCCTTGACATTTTTTCAGATCTCTTGATTCACACAACCATTCCTATTTTAATTCATTTAGAATAAAATATTATTGTGTATTTTCTCCAAGATGTTCTGCTCTTTATTTCTTTCCATGATTTTTTGTTTCTTGAGAACTTCAGTGCATCAATTATTATTTTTCATATCTGTTTGATAAGGCCCCCCACACCATCCACTCACACACATTCATCAAGTTCAAACTCCTTTCTTCTAATCTGTTTTATGTTTGGGATTGGTGAATAATGATGGGCATATTATCACGCTTGTTGCATCACATTCAAGGTCACAATATCTGATCAAGTCTACTAATACTGTATCAGATCTCACAAGATTTCACATTATCATACCCGTAATATGCCGCTCACAACCGCAGAAATTTTTATTTTACTTTCAAAGCAGTTATTCTTTTTCTTCTCTTGCATCCTTGGTGTTTTCATTTTAAGTTTTTATAAATCTCATTCTTTTTTGTGTTTCTGTCATCTGCTTTTTTTTAAAATATGATCTCTTTCTCACTTCCCATCTTCAAGCTTTCTTCTGCCCAATGGTTTATTCGGGAGACGGAGACCGACCGGGAGCTCCCCGTGAGGAAGGGGCGGTCGATTTCCCCGGCCAGCCCAAGCAGCGCAGGCGACCGAGGAAACGGAAAATGGATTTCACTACTTCTTCAGATGATTGGCTGGACGACTCCCTACAGATTCCTTCCCATCAAGGCCATCAACACATATCGGAAGTCGAATACACCCGATTGGCTGAACAATTCCACACCGTTGAGTATTTTCTCATTAACCATCCCATCAGTCTATAGACAGATGACATCTCTTAAGTGCCCGATGCTCATCGTCCTTATCATTTTTCCTTCTATGTTTCGCAGACAGGCTATCGGGAGGGAATCCACAAGGGAAAAGACCAGGCGTTACAGGAAGGATTCAATGATGGCTTTGCAGCTGGAGCTCAACGAGGAAAAAGGCTAGGATTACTTCGAGGACGAGCATCAGCGACATTGAACATACTTCTGAAGCAAGAGGAAGAGGACGCTCGAGTTGACCGGGTGCGGCAATTGATCAGAGAGCTCAACCAGTACGGAATCGCTCAAGATCCACCAAATCACTCATCCCAATCGAACAATCTTGAAGACTTAACTAGTCGGATGAATGGGTTAATGGCCCCCTCTAAGCCTCATCAATCTCGACTCATCTCCCAAGAAAAACAAAGAGAGCTAGACGACAAATTGTTGGATCGATGTCAATTCGAACTTAGTGCCATTCTTGCTAGCATGAACATCTGGTTACCGAGTCTTTGACTGTCACTTCAACCCATCACATTCGCGCGTGCTGAGACCAAATTCGAGTTTGTGGAGCCCGTATACGACCCGTCTGGATGAATTATGAGCCAGGTCATACTCGTGAATTTCCTTTTCTTCATCTAAAAAGAAGATTCCGACAGTCCTTATAAGCTTTGGGCGGACACAATCCGATCCAACTTGAAGAAAAACCAAATCCACTTGCTCAATGCCTAATTACTGGCTATGTACTTCCACACCAAACCTGCTCTTGACCGTGACGCCGGGGGCTGTTTTGTCAAGATTGGAGAATGGACACACGTTTATGAATAGAGAGGCCAAGGAAATCAAGCATCGCGATCAGCTATCTAGCCTGAATTCAAAATTATCCGTGGAGTAGTTGGAACATCATCGACTGTCACTCAAAACCTGCTCTTTACCGTAACGCCGGGGGCCGTTTTGTCATGATTGGAAAATGAACACAATTACCCAAAATACAAAAAAAGCAGCTTACGGTTAAACTAGAATGACTAAAGCAAAAGCACACTATGCACAAGTTTTATGACAACCTAAAGCCCACAAATTCCGAATTCCCGAGTACACAAAGCCAAAATCCCAGCTTTGCTAGGAGAAAAGAGGGCCAGGCTGCAGTAATCTTTTGGGAGCTTGTTAGGATAAGGTCTCTGTTTTAATTCAGCCTGCCATTGTTATGTTGTAAGGCCTCTTTGACACCCCAAGAATCAGATGGTGTCTACATCATGTTGGGCTTGACCACATGATCATGTTGGAATGATAAGTTCCAGGCACTTAGTTGATATATTAAGTATTGTAGCCCTGATTTATATATATGCAGGAAAGGTTTATTCATGATATTACAGTAAACAAAAGAAGAAGAACTGAAATTCAGTGAAAGTCCTCACTCTCTGTGCTCCAGAAACCTTCCATTTGAAAAGTGTTACAATCAAAAGTAGTTAGGTATCTCTCTCCCAGTATCTACAACATTTCCTGATCTGAAAGTTAAATAAGTCACATGACATGCTAAAAGAAAACATGGGCAACTTGGTTACTCAGCTCTGGTGAATGGGTGTATGTTGCAAGAAATCACTTGGTTCTGAAAGTCCATCTCCCACTAGTATTATATGGAGCTTTCTAATAATGTACACCTCAATGGAAATTGAACTTGTCGTCTGCAGTTGACTTGAAAAATACTGAGAGGTATATCTGAAAAATCTTTCCTCTCTAGTTAATCCAAGTCCTTTAACTTTCCTGATCAAAACTGCTTCCCTCTACCATTTTTAAAAATTTACTTTCCCAAGGTCTCTACCCCCACCCTTTGATGGGTTTTTGATAATTTCTTTCCCTTGTTTTGGTTCATAGTACAACCAATTTGCCAGAACAAAATTTTGATGTGCCATAAGATATTTGTGTATAGGTCTGTGTGCCTTTTATAGCTTCAGCACTATCCTGTGTTCAGAAAATAAATATAGCTTGTAGATCAATTGAGATGGATAACCAGGGAATGGCAAGAACATCATGCTCTGGACTTGTAATTCTTATTGGGATCAATGACCTTCCCTAGAACAATGCTAAATTGGTCCTTGATCTAATCTCTTTCATTTTTTTTTAATTTCCCTAGATCCCTCTCATCAATCTTGTTTTCTGAAAGATGTAATGAGCACAATATTATAAAAATTCCTCTTGATATTTTGGGGAAAAAATGATACAGCAATTGGTTATAGTTTTTTTTCTTTTTCACCTTGAAAATGTTTGATCAAAGTAAACTTTTATGTAATTTTAAAAGGCTCAAGATAAGAGATATTGTGTTGATGTGAACTGTTTTCTATGTAGGGATGTGGTAGAAGCAAGGCAATAGAAGGGAACTCAATTTGATCCCTCACAATGTCATTTTTATCTGCAAAGTGGATCATCTGGTAATTGGGGGGTTCACGTTGGTTTTTTTTTGCTGATGCTGATGCAAAGCCTTGCTTACTGACGGATAATTTGTGTGGGAATATGACTAAATTATATATGCACTCTGCTGATCAAGTTAAATTTTTACTGACCGAAGCCTTAGGTGAACCCCCCTATTAAGTCGCATCCCCCAGCAAGTTAAGATAGTTTTTTCGAATCCTTGGCCGTCATGTTGATTAGCCTTAAATTGGACCGACAAGGATTGCAGACCTTCCAAGATCTGTGGTACTGACTGCTTCCATCTTGCCGGTTCCATTGTGAGCAGCACTGTTCCCAAGGAAGTCTAGTGGCCCAGGTAAAGCTCTTATGGACTGTCCCTGGGATGGTGTGTGGAGTTGCAAAGCCGTCTTTTTGGGAAGATTGGGTGGGACAATGGGTTGTGGTGAAACAGGGGGACAGTGCTGCGTCTGAGTTAGAATTTCAGTGCCGCATGTTCCCGTTCTCAAAGGATATTCTGATTTCTTAACCACAACGATAGTTTTCTTCGTCTTCGCCGGAGCTTCTTCGAATCGTCGTCCAGGTGAACCTAGCCCAGTAAGCAAAGAAGCCTGAATCATGTTCTCAGCCATCTTTCGAGCATTTAACTGATTCCATCCCAATTTCGAATAATAAAGACACAGCTCGATTCGTCTGGAGAATGGATAAGGGCAGTCATCCACTGGAGACGACCGCAGGGAACTTACCGGAAATACCACCACTGGCAGACGATGCGCCTCCGATCATCGGGGTTCTTGCCCTCCAAGGAGCGTTTAAGGAGCATCTGGTCCATCTGCGACGGATACAAACCTCTCGGCCACTGACTGCGATAGCGGTGAGAACGACGAGCGAACTTGTCCAATGCCAGGCACTGATCATTCCTGGCGGAGAATCGACCTCTATCTCACTTATTGCATCCCGCCAATTAGATTCCTCAAATCATTCGTTCCTCGATTGGCTTAAAAGCTTTGCCAAGCATCGCTTCGTCTGGGGCACCTGCGCTGGCTTAATCCTCTTGTCCGATCAATTGGTCTCCGAAGGTACTAAGACCGGTGGCCAAGAAGTCTTGGGTGGCCTACCTATCAAAACAACACGGAATCAATGGGGCCGTCAAGTTGAGTTGATCATTCAATATTCTTCATCAACATATCAATCCGTCAATGAGCCATCTCGCCTTCCAACAAGCAGATCACTGACTTTATTATTATTATTATTTTACCACATGAACACCCTCCCCCCACGAAAAAAAAAAAAATCGAATGAAGACTGAGTCGTTTGAACAACTGATTGAGATCCCATTCATCAAGAATCCCGAGACGCCCTTCCCAGCGATCTTCATTCGAGCGCCGATGATTCACACGATTCTAGACAAAGGAGATTCAGATAATTCCAAACTACAGATCATCGCACATTTACCTCAAGATAGTTTGACGAGAACTCCTCCGTCTATCAACAATAATTTAGGCCCGGATTCGCATGTCGTTGCTGTGAAATTTAACCACTTATTTGCTACTTCTTTTCATCCCGAATTATCCCCTGATACTCGCTTGCATCAGTTTTGGGTTAATGAATGTGTCCTCAAATCTTCTTGATTCTTCTCTCCTCTACCTATCATCTTTTTTTCTTCTAATTCTTTTTCCTTGAATTACATTCTTTTATCTACTTGTCTTAACAAAAACAGTAAACAGAAGGTTTCCAGCGACGACGTAGGCAATCTAACTTGGATATTGATCAACCCGGAGAAGTCTTAACAAAAAAAGCTTATCAAGCCTCTTGAAGTTCATCACTTTGCCAGGAACTCAAGATGCTAAATGCAGCACAGGACGTGTCTCAGGATTTTCGTCTCACACATCCTTGACTGTGTCTATACAACCACAAAAGTTATGATTGTTCTTTTTTTTTGGCTGTGTTTTTTTTGTACAACTCATATAAATCCAAAACACCCTAGAGAAGGAAACGAACATACAAATGAAGACCTCTCTGAGTTGTTGTAAGAATACTTCACTAGAGAGAGAATACACAATATTTGATAAAAAATCAGTGTGAAACCAGAAAGGAAAAACCAAAGAGAAAATCCACTATCTTTCACATTGTATACCAGACATATTTGCACACATCAGAAGGATGTGGTGAATGGAGGACTTCCCGTAGGATCTACAGCCCCTGTAGATTCTACATTTGAGCCTGTAAAACTAAATATTGGCAGGGAAGATTGGATCGGAGGACTTCCTGTGGCCATCTTCAGGGGCTGTGAAGTCTGAATTACAGGGCTAAATCCGATCTTCCCTGCCAAAATGTAGTTTTATAGCCTCAAATTAAGAAATTACAGGGACTGTAGATCCTGTGGGAAGTCCTCCATTTAGCTCTGTAATTTAGAATTTACGGCCCCTGTAGATGGCCATGGGAAGTCCTCCAATGATTGAGCACCAGTGACACAAGACAAAGATCATATAGGGAATCTAAGAGAACTGTGTGGATATCCATCTTTTAGAAAATATCTGCTTCTATTCATTTATTTAGGACGTGTATGTGGAGTCCCATTTTAGTTCACAAACTTGGACCACAGGACATAATGATTTATAATTTCAAATAAAAACTACATATGCTGGACATTGGCATTCCAGTTTTGGAAACAGTACATACACTTGACTTGCTTTATTTTCATTATTATAGACATGAGATATCAACTTTGACCCGCATAAGTTGAGGAAGCAAGAATGAAGATGGAAAATTTCATGTGTGTTGAATAGAGGAAACTTCATACTTCACCAGGGTTCCTCTAGAAATACAAAAAGGGCTTCATCAGATAATCCTGAAGCTTATCAGATGAATGTCAATATTGCAATTGGGAATGAATGTCAATAATGGGAAAGTGTATTAACCAGTGAGTCAAGAAGAACAAGCAGAAGTGCAGACCGTTCTTTACCATCAAATACTTGAACTCTTCAAAAACTTCGAGATTTCCTTCCAAAACATAAATTGACTGCCCTCTTTCAATTTGGTCTTGGCACCCCCGTTCTAATTCCCGCCCCTCGGGGTGTACAGGGGGTTTCGGTTATCCGCAAGCTGAGGGTATCCCCGCGGGGGTCGGGGTTTCCGGCTCAAGACCAATGCTGATCAACATCAAGAACACAAGCAGGACCACTTCACCAAAGCGATTGGATGGCCAACTCAGCCCCACCCGACCCAGGTCCTCCGGATCCCAACGGTCAAGAAGCTCAGTCCAATCTTCCTGGTGAAACGGGCAAGAATGTCGTCATTTTATCCAAGGCAGACGCCGACCCAGAGATGTTGAGTCGATTGGAGAGTGCCAAAGCGGAGTTAGCAATGAATCTTGCCAAGAAAAAGAAGCTGGATAAGGAGCTAGTACGTACGATTTCGAAACTGATTCGACTTGGGTCAGGGGATCGACAGCCGACGTCTTCAAAATTCAAAAATGTCAACGATATCTTGGCTCATTTTTTGCATCGTAGGCCGCTTTGGAAGCGACTCTCTACTCTCACGAAACTGCATACCTCACGGATCCTTCCGCGAATTTGTTTGGAAATATCGTTAAAGGTTACGAGGCCTATGTGAAAGCGCCACCTTCGACTAGTATGGCAGGAGACCACCATTCGACGCGACGGAAGCGCGCATACACGAACATCGTAGGCCCAGCCGGCCCTACAGAAATGGTCGGCGATGCCGAACGAATATTCTCCAAGAGTAGCGGATCTTATGCTAGGGTACTACCCTTCTCCTTCCTTCCTTTTCTGACTGTCTTCATGTTGGCACCCTCTCGCGCTTTTCATCACTGACCTGTTTCTTGAAATCTATTCTAGGCGTTGGAAGTTCGGGCTAAGGAGCATGAGTCTGCCGTCACTTCAGAGCAAGAATCAGTAGTCCCTGCTCTACATCCCACCGAACCACGCAAAACGTCACGATCTTGAAAGCTTGTTCCATCTCCTTAGGTTTTGATACTGCATCATTACCCCGCACGTCTCATAACTTATGCGATGCCAGAAAGTAAGACCTTTTCTTCCCCTGTTCAATTCTGTAGATGAATTAATTTTATTCGTTTTGGCCCTTTGAAGTAGAATAGACCTTTGCGGGGCGGGTTTTGACATCACTTCGACAAGAGGTTGTAATTCAAATACGAATGAGGCCCAACCAAAAGCCATCACACAAGCTGTACAAATTAAAAAGAGAGGGAATTGATTCATGTATACTTAGATGACTGGCCCAGATTCATTCAGAGAAGAGGTATGAAAAAAACCTCACCCAGCAAAGTAGAAAATGTCGCCAGGAAAGAAC